>OZ024818.1:32887667-34087667 GCA_964017055.1 Chloromyia formosa
GTCACAATTAACAGTTAAAACTGATTGTCACTGAAATGATCTTAAAAAAAAAAAATAGAAAATACAATTGATTTATTGTTTGTACTATGGAAAATGTAAGACTTTTATTAAAGGGTATGTTTCCATTATTTTTGTGAAGAGTTGTTTGAATTTTCAAAATTGGCGATCGCGCAAACCTTGTCAATTTGCGCCATCCACCATATCAGCTGTTGTCACACGATGACAAATAGATGGTG
This sequence comes from Chloromyia formosa, assembly GCA_964017055.1. Taxonomy (NCBI): domain Eukaryota; kingdom Metazoa; phylum Arthropoda; class Insecta; order Diptera; family Stratiomyidae; genus Chloromyia; species Chloromyia formosa. The sequence goes on from OZ024818.1 coordinate 32,887,904, forward strand.
GACACAGGAGTGAGAGGTGACTGGCACTTGGAGGTTTCGAGTTGTATAGTTGGGACGCTAAGCTACATAAATGGACGCCACCTTGCAAAATATGATAGAGAAATGCTGTTTAGTACGAATGTTGGTGGGGTCCATACTTTCATTTTAAAGAGATGGAACCACCTTGGCCACAGAGCAGAGATATACCAGAGTTAATCAAAGGTTGCCCATAGTATCTCACTTGCGTATGTGTTGTGTTCACTAATCGGTACACAATGGATATGCAAAAAGTGAAAACTAAAGCCCCCCATATACCTTGCGATCAGTCGACATCGATCTGACGATATTGTGATCGTCACATTGATTGCACAGTGTATGTACTTATCGTTGACGATTTCTTTTACAGTTCCATACCATCGTCAGATTGATCCGAAGACGAATATCATTGTCGTCTAACGATGAATTGCATTGTCTATTGTAATGGACGGTCTGGTGGGCATCCGAAGATGCCCGTGGGGACGGAGCCTAAGGTGGCATGTTGACCGTGTAGGTCGGGCCTTGTCATTTGACGAGGAAATAGGCCCCTCAACGAGCTAAGCAGCGGCCTATGCTTGCTGTAGCTCAGTTCGGGAGACGTGGGCGGGGTTTTCGCCGCTCGTTGCCCCTGTCCTTACGTATTAATAAAATTCATAGGCCTGGGGAAAACAACACAAACAAATAGGCAAACAAAATTGGACAGAGAAAAAAAAAGGGCGATAAGGAAGGAATGGTTGTCAGATGGCTCAGGTGCTCTCTCGCACGAAACTGGGTCCGGGTCTTATTTATTTATTTATTTATTTATTTAATTCATGTAAATACACAGAACGAAATTCCAAAAACCGTATATACGTAAAAAGAAAATTAGAATAAAAATTATTACTAAAGACAAAAATAAAAACAAGAAAAAATATAAATGTATACAAGCATGAAATTAGAAGACAAAGATTGTAGAATAATAACAAAGGTACATGTGAAAACCCTAAAGGTGATCAGCGTTAGGATATGTACTAAGTCTTAGGAATACGAGTCTACGGAATGCATTGAAATTCATTGCAAAAGGACCAAGTTGGAATTCATCATGTACCCTCATTAGTCTGAGCAGAGGAGAGTTGTAATAAATGGCGAGTCTGGCCGTTGGCGGATCGAAAATATTCACATTACGCGAGGGTCGAAGCGGCATCCTAAATCGAATACCTTCCGCTAGGGTAGAGTTGATAAGCCCGTGGTAAAGTTTGAAAAGAAAGCATTCATTTAAGACAATCCTCCGATTTTTTAATGAATGCAGGTTAAGGAAAAGCAGGCGACCGGGGTAATCGGCATACGGCAGTCCGAATTCGTTTGAGAAAGTTATTTGACTAGGGGACCAAACTACACAAGCATACTCAAGAAGACTCCGAACCAGGGAGCAAAAGAGGCGCACAGCGGACTGAATAAAACGAAACTGGGAAGTACAACGTAGGACAAAACCAGAGAGTTTAGAGGCACGGTTTATGATAGAGGAGTAGTGATCTGTGAATTTCAATTTACAGTCGAACACAACACCTAAGTCCTTAAAAGAGAACACCCTTTCAAGGGGAACACCGTTAATAGTGTAAGAGAAAGACATAGGGATAGGTTTAAGGGAAAAGATCATATAAAAACATTTGGAAATATTGAGCTGTAGACCGTTGTCTGAGCACCAAGACGAAAGCGAATTGAGTACTGTCTGTAATTTGAGACAGTCAACGGTGGAAGACACAGAGAGGTAACACTTAAGGTCATCAGCGAAGAGCAAACTGGCACATTCAAGTAAAGCGGGGAGGTCATTGATAAAAATTGCAAAAAGCAGCGGTCCAAGAATAGACCCTTGAGGGATACCTGAAGTGGGAGTGAAAGGAGAGGACTTCGAGTTATTATAAATGACCTCACAAAGACGGTCACAGAGATAAGAATCAAGCCACTTAACCAATGGAATAGGAATACCAAAGGCAATAAGTTTGGCGAGAAGCTTGTAAAAGCTGACAGAGTCAAATGCCTTACAAAAATCCGTATAGATGACGTGAACGTCCTGGTGGAGTTCAAACATTTCAGTAATGAACTGCGTGATCTCCAGCAAGTTCGTTGTGGTTGAGCGGTGTTTTTGGAAGCCATGTTGACACGGAGATATTAAGTGGCCAAAATTTTCAATTAAAAAACCGTTCACAATTTTTTCCAAAACTTTAGCGGAAGAGGGAAGAAGGGAAATGGGTCTGTAATTAGTGGCGGAAGAAAGATCGCCACTGCCTTTAGGAACAGGTAGGATTAGGGATTTCTTCCACAGAGATGGAAAAATACCTAACAGGAGACTCTTGTTGTACAGAATAGAGAGTGGGAGGGATAATGACTGGTGCATGTTTTTAAGGAAAATATTTGGTAGGCCATCAGCCCCTGCACCACCTTCAGGCTTCAATTTGCTGAGAAGTAACCCAACATAATCGGGAGAAATGTGAGGAAACGAGAAATCAGACGAATCAATAGGGAATGAGAAGGGCACAGAAGTGGAGGGTGAGTAAACAGAGGAAAAGTAGGTCGCAAATAACTCGCTGATAGATTGGGGGTCATTTGCAGTATTACCGTTGAGGGAAATTATAGAGGAGGAAGACGTGGTAGTACGAAGATTTCGCACATAAGACCAAAACAGCTTGCTTTCGTTGCGCTTAATGGAGTCTTCTACGTTGACGATGTAGGATTTCCGGGCGGCTGCAATAAGCTGTTTGGCTTTGGAGCGAAACCTTCGAAAAAGTATAAGGTCAGCAGGTTGTCTGAATCGTTTGTACCGTAGGCGGCAACGATTCTTTTTATGTAGAATCTTGGAAATCTCCGCCGTAAACCAAACAGGGCTTATTGGACCCTCGGCCTTCTTCACCCACCCTACCATGAGGTCCCATGGCCGACAAGGAAAACGTGTGGGGACCTCCCAATATAAAATAATACGCTACAAATAATAAACTAATGTGCGGCCACTGGTTATCACGGCACGGATATCTAAATGTTCTGCTAATTCACTACAAGTTTGCAACAAATGCCAATAAATCTCGGCTACTCGTGCAAAGTCGAAGTTAATAACTATATTCCCAACCCGAACATCAATACCCCTGTAAACAAATCCGAACTGACTATAGATTTCCACTAATATATTGTCAGTAATCATGAAAACACGATTTATATGCACTTGTGCCATCTTGGCATGAATATAATAAGAGCAGTAGCCAAGCTCCGCAATATTCCTCGCTAACACTTTGGCGCGTTGGGTTAAATTCGCGAATATATCGTCAAATAAAATAAATAAATATATAAATATTTAAATAAATAATATACATAAATGACAAAAATAAATAAACAAATCAATCACACAATAAAAATCGTTCATACCGCATTCAAAGCCACACACATCCATACATGAACAAACTCACAGCAGCCAAAACGTTCACATCCCAGTCATAATAATTTCACTCAAACAGGTAGTCCTCACACATTCAAACATTCATCAAACATTCACAAAAATAACACGGTAAACTCACTCGCAATTCTCACACCTTCATACAATCATACCTCGTTCAAACAACATTTACATTCACACCCATTTCACACGCAATCAAGCAGTCACAATCCGTTACGGCACATTCACGACACGATCCTACAAATAAATTAATATAATAAATACATTCAAAACACTGTCACGACATAACCACTTAGCTCTTTTTTTTTCTGAAAGGTTCTCCTTGCGCTGCGCCGCTCCCAAACGGATCCAAAAATCGCCAAACGGTAATTGACCAGCCGCCCCTACCCTGTTCTTCGGCGGACAAGTTCGCAAATTTCGGCGCAATGTCGGCAAATACAACGGGTGCTGGCTCAGGCATTTTTCCCGGATTATCGTCTTCAGAAATTAACATTTCGTATTCATTGAAATCCACAATGCACTGATACGATCCGCACGCCAGAATCTTGTCACCACTCACACAGCGCAAGCACGACCGCGACTTTAAGAACAAAACGACACCCTCGAAACACAAAAAATAAAAAAACAAAAAACACTCACGGGCCGTGAAGCGGCTTCCTTGCCCAGAACTCGCCTTCTCGTCAGCCGGGTTCAAAATCGCCCCCAAATCATCAGAATTGCCGGCATAATCAAATTGCGGCAAGGCGGCTTGGCGCCAAAAATTCACCTTCTCGGCAACCGTCTCAAACCCGACTCCCCTTTCACCAAAAATGCCAATTCACCTCTCAATGAACCTGGCCGTCCACAATCCACCTGTGTGTGTGTCAGAGGATTGTCGGGCTCGCAACTTAAGGTGTGCGCGACCGCTAAATTTAAAATTTGAAACAATTTTTCACAAATATATTTATTTTGGAAAAACCAAAAATAAATATTTTTGCGAAAAATACTTCGAATCAAATGTACCGGTCACGCACAAAACTTGATTCATTACACTATGGGGGTCTTATATCCACGCCCATTGTGCCTGGCGGGGCCTCTAAAATCGGAGTGAACGTCGCATGCTAACAGAATGATTGCTAATAAAGTGAGACAAGGGGGCGACCGTGCGCTCGTGTTGTAAGGGAACCATGCGAAATTGAGGGACGATCACGAAGAATTCATTTTGTGGGCGTGGCTTGTGACAAATGCATGAATGAAAAGTGTGTGATGAAAAATCGGAAACTGAATCTTTATGGTCGCATTTTAGGATGTCCGGAAAGAAAAAAACATGCTATGTGGTCTATGATTTAGTATGATATGTGATTTATGGCATATGAATTATGATGTAAATGATTTTTTCTTAAGTGGTGGAGGTGCTATTATGCCCGGTTCACATTATTCCAGTAACCAATCCAGTCCAGTAATCCAGTCCAGCGCTGGACTGCTACTGGAATAATGTGAACCGGCACTGGACAGCAATTCAATTTAGCAATCCAGTCCAGCAATCCAGTCCAGTGACTGGATTGTCGGTCTACTTTTTGATTCCAGCTCGCCCAAAAATCCTTGTTACTATAGTTACCGAATCAACAACACACTCGCCAGACTACTGGACTGGAATCATGTAGACGATATGATCCAGTCCAGCACTGGACTGGATCGCTGGACTGGACTACTGGACTGGAATAATGTGAACCGGGCATTAGGGTGTTTTTAAAATTTGTAAAATTTTTCAAATAAATAAAATAGTTTTTTCATCACAGACGTTTCACACATGCACTTGCCACAAGCCACGCCCACAACGATGAAAATGCACGAATGCAATGGCCGAAAATGGTAACTCACACATATGAAATTAAGGAACCATGTCACGCATACAATAGCAGCTGAGAAACCTTTGGCTTTTTAATCAACATACAATGCTTCTAGAGTGGTGAGACTTATTTGTGTGCGTGGGATTATTTGCATCCTGCTTTAGAAATAAATCTGTTCTGAGTTCCTACTCTTAGTATATCTGCTCTGTGTCTTGGCCCCCGCTGCAGAGCGGCTGTGCAGGCGAAAAACCGGAAAGTCAGCCCTTTTTTTAATATTCTCCTTATAAATTCTAAACTGTGCCTCGGACCGAAAAACTTGATCGGATTTAAATTGAAGAGCGTCAAATTCTACATGCAATGCATTGCTCAAAGTTGGAATTCGGTTTAGTAGTATAGTCAAAACCGATAGTCAAAAACGCCACCTTTCGAGGCTTTGGAGGAAAATTACACAATATCGCTTTTCCAGCTCACATATCTCTGAAACCGATGCTACAAATGGAAAAACTCACTAGACAGAAGTTGAAGATATTTCTTTCTCAAGTTTAGCTAGCCCAATACTTTTCAAATCGGCCAGTTTTTAGTGTAGTTGTGAGCGAAAGTTCAGAAATGATTTTTAGCGAAACACACTTGAGATGAACTGACAATATCGAGTACTGTAAACAAACTAAATGACAGATGACTGTCAAACTCTGTGACAGAATAGAGGACAGTTGTGCCAACGTAGCAACAAAAAGAATATTGACAATCCTGTCTGGCAGGCTTTTTTAATGATTTGTTTCCGGTACTTTTTTGACAGAATGTATAACAGCTGAAAGTCTTGGTTTAGCCTCATTTCGTAGATATTTTAACTTTTTTATTATAAAAATTTTTCTAAAAAAACCTTTTTATTTTCAACTTATTTAATAAAAAAGTCTTTTTTAATTAATAACAAAATCTGGAAAAACGTGAATATCTTTTGAACCATTTATCGTACGGAATTGCGGTTGGTTTCCTTCGACACAGAATGATCAAATACATTAAGAGTTAACCTTAAAGTGGAAAAAAGCGTTTTATTTTCAACTTATTTAATAAAAAAAATTATTTAGCAAAAAAAAATTTTTTTTTATTTTAAATATCTTTTGACCTAACGGTTGTATGGAATCGCCTTTAGTTTCATTCGACTCAGAATTAAACAATCTGGAAAAATGTGAATATCTTTTGAACTAATAGCCGTATCGAATAGCGGTTGGTTTCATTTGACTCAGAATGACCAAATACATTAAGAACCGACCTAAAGTGTCACATAAGTTGCTTGAACTTTGAAATTATGGAAGAAATTAAATCATTTAATTAACTAATTATCTAATTAATTAAATTAATCTGACAAAAAAACTTAGCGAAACTTTTATAAACAAGGTCAAAATATCTACGAATTAAGGCTAAACCAAAACTTTTAGCTGTTATATTTATCCAGATAGAGCTATTGAGGCTCAAATCGCTAGAAAACCATTTCTGCATTTTTGCTCACAACTACACTAAAAACGAGCGAATTTGAAAATTTTTGGGCTAGTTAAACTTGAAATGGAAATGTCTTCAACTTTCGTCCGAGTTTTCCATTTGTGGCATCCGTTTCAGAGTTATGTAAGCTTGAAAAGCGAAATAGTGTGATTATCCTTCAAAGCCTCGAAAGGTGACGTTTTTCGACTATCGGCTTTGACTATACTTCTAAACCGAATTCCAACTTTGAGCAATGCATTGAATGTAGAATTTGACGTTATTTAATTTAAATCCTATTAAGTTTTTCGATCCGAGGCACCGTTTACAAATTATGAGGTTTTTGGTTTCGGTTTTCCGCCCGCGCAGCCGCTTTGCCGCGGGGTCCAAGATGGCTCCATCTCTTAAAATGAATGTATGGGGACAACCAACAATAATACCAAACGGCATTTCTCTATGATATTTTGCAGGGTCAAATCGCTTAGCGTCCCAACTAACATGAGAAGAGCTAACTTAAGGCTACTTGGGGGCTACTTTTCGGCTCACCACTGGGGCAGATATCATCTAAATAAGATGGGTTTACCTATCGAGACGGTATGTCGTCTTTGTTTGGAGGACGTCGAGACCACGCATCACATTTTATGAAAATGTCCAGCGATTGCACGGGCAAGGTTTACGCTATACGGGTGAATCACCACAAGCTCTTCAGATATTAGGAATACTCCTGCAAAAGACATATAAGCCTTCGTAACAATGGTGGCGTTCTCTTGCTATAATTTTCATAGTACTCCAGTCATCTTAGTAGTTTCACCTCGGAATTCGAGATACCCAGCTATAAACTTGTATAAACTTTTATTTTGACATCATAAAACTTGTCTCAAAATCTACATATGGTAAGGTGTACGCGTCTGTCAAAAGTTAAGGTCAAAGGTCACAAAAATCGATTTTTTTTCACATTTTTTGCAAATATCTCGTTTCCTTTGGGGTTTAAGCTATTTGTATTTATTTTTAATATTATAGAGGATAAAATTCTCAACAACTTTTGTCCCAAAAGTTTTTTTATACGTTGAATCGTTTTCGAGATAGAGCACAGTGAGCGCGCAGTGTTTAACTATGTAGAGTACCATTTAAGGTCAACCGGTAGTCCCGATCAAAAACACGCCTCATAAAGTTTATAAATTATTGATAAATATATAATTATAAATCATTTAAATTTTTTTTTTTAAATATTACATTATAATTAATAACTTTTTTCATTACGTATCTATTTTTAATTAAGTATCAATTTATTTAATCGCACTTACCTGTTTGCGCTATACGGGTCAATCACCACAAGCTCTTCAGATATTAGGAATACTTAGAAAATTATTAAGGGAAATACTTAAATTATATTTTAATTCTAATCAAAGTTATACTCATTACTTAAATAAATAAAAAAAAGAAAAGAAATAAATTTTTAATTAATGTTTTTATTAAAAAATTATCATTCCATACATTTATGACTGTCAAAATTAAAAAAAAATGGATAATAATTATAAGAACTACAAGCTCTAATTTTAATTTTCTTCCTCTTCTTCCTCATCATCGTCTTCCGGTTGCTGTAGAATTTCAGCTTCCTTTTCATTATCGTCTTCAACGATATTTGTCTCTAGGTCTTCCATGATTTCGAGGTCAAAGGTTCCATCTTCATTGGCATCACTCTGATATGGCAAAGCATTGAGACAAGCTTGCCCATTACACTGGCCACAAGCTAAAGAGCACTGTAACCCCGATTTCCTACAGCCACATCGCAAACACAACCATTCTTGCAGTTGCAGAATATTGTGTTTAGCAATTCCTCTGGAGCAGGTAGTCAAATTGTCGTGACAGATTCCAGGAATTCGTTACGCATTGTCCAACTCGATTCCTGGGGTTCCCTAGCCAAGTTTGAACTTGATAATAAACATGATTAAAATGTTGATGAACTGCAGCACTTGTTGGTGGAATGTTTGATAACTGCACAGTAGTGATGTGTAACACAGTAACGAGTCGCTCTTTTTGAACGACTCATCAGGATGAGCGAAAGATTCGGCACAACGAGATAGCCTTCGAGTCGTTCAATTTAAGAATGACTCACTGTAAAATTAATTCCCAAACTAGCCCATCGCATAAATATTACCCAACGCATAACCAATCCACGCTCATTTCTCAATACAAATAATTTACTACAATACATTCATTCACTCACATCCCATCCCATTATCTATCTAAAAGCAAAACCACAATCATTTATCTACCAATCCATGCTCATTTCTCAATACATATAATGTACTACAATACATTCATTCACTCACATCCCATCCCATTATCTATCTAAAAGCAAAACCACCATCATTTATCTACCAAAGCAATCCCATCTAAATCCATTCATATTCATCTCTATGCAGTATGCAATGCACGCATTGTGTATACTTCTAAATATATACGCAACAACCCATGCTGACTGCAAATGCAAACATATCAAAAATAATTTACTTACGTCGCGTCCCACCGCACAGCCAAGTTTCTCCAAATACTGTTTTGTGGCCATAACTTCTAAAATATAAGGAATTTCGCATTTTTGACACCATTTTGACCCCCCTTTAGATCCCCCATCCGGCCTGAAGAGAATCCATCCCCACTATTTGGATGCTCCTCAGACCTCTCCCTCCCTTTCCCTCTCCCTTCTCTATGTAAAATTCGTTCAAAAAGAGCGATACTAAATCGTACCGCACAATAAGATTCGTTCAAAAAGAGCGACACGTTCAAAAAGAACGACACGTTCAAAAAGAGCGAGACGTTCAAAAAGAGTCAAAAGAGTCAATTGACTCTTTTCGAACGAATCTTTTTGTGCGGTTCAATTTTGTATCGCTCTTTTCGAACGAATCTTTTTGTGCGGTTCGATTTTGTATCGCTCATTTTGAACGAATCTTTTTGTGCGGTTCGATTTTGTATCGCTCTTTTATGAACGAATCTTTTTGTGCGAGTTGATTTTGTATGCCCGCCCCAGATTGGCTGCCCCGTTTTTCTGGGAAATAGTGGTCCTATCGGGCTTGCTCGAACTAAAGGGTATTGGGGGGTCGTTAAGTCCGAATCTGGGGTCAAAAAAGAGAAAAGAAATTGGGGTCGCCCATCCTGGGCTGGCAGCCCCCTTTTCAAGGGAAATAGTGGTCCGATCGGGCTGGCTCGAACTAAAGGGGATTTGGGGGTCGCTAAGTCCGAATCTGGGGTCAAAAAAGAGAAAAAAAAATTGGGGTCGCCCATCCCAGGCTGGCAGCCCCCTTTTCATGGGAAATAGTGGTCGGATCTGGTTGGCTCGAACTAAAGGGTATTGGCGGGTCGCTAAGTCCGAATCTGGGGTCAAAAAAGAGAAAAAAAAATTGGGGTCGCCCATCCCAGGCTGGCAGCCCCCTTTTCATTGGAAATAGTGGTCCGACCGGGCTGGCTCGAACTAAAGGGTATTGGGGGGTCGCTGACTCCTAATATGGGGTCAAAAAAGAGAAAAAAAAATTGGGGTTGCCCATCTACGACTTTTATTGAATATGTTATTAACCAAGTTTCAGACTATTTGCATGACTCTTTTTGAACGACTGATTGGAAAGAGTCAGAGCTTAAGTGCTGGCACAGTGAAAAGAGTCATTATGCCCATCACTACTGCACAGGCTTATTTAGTTTTGTTGATTTGACATATTGGGCGAAGATGATCGATACTGCCCACAGATTTTTGGAGCATTATAGACTGCCAACAAGGTTTTCATTCCATTCTCAAATAATCTTTGTACCGGACAGTTTTCTTCTTCAAATGCTGCATCAATTGGATCCAAATTCTGCAGTTTCTCAAATGTTCTTAAAAAAGTATTTTTTTTTCTTTTTTAAAGAGTGTAGAAGTCGTGTCACAGCCACTTAATGAGTGCAAAAACAAAATGTGTCTTTTAGAATTAGGATATTTATCCAAGCTTTTGGAGGAGTATATTTCAGTTGCCAACTTTTTTAAAGAAAATTTCTTGTTGGTAAGATAGAGTACGCCCAATTAAAATGCCAAGTAAATCTATATCTTCTCCTATTATAACTGCTGTTTTTTCATGTTTCGATTCTTCAATAGCTGTTTCAATGATAAAAACATCCGCATCATCTCTGGCCTGTTTTGCAGTGATATTAACAGCTTGTAATTTCTCCATAAGCATATTAATTAGCTTCTCTTTATTATTTCGATTTGATAGGAATTTTTCTTGGCTAATTGATACAACCATTGTGTCGTCGAAACAAACTTTGTATGTTTTTGAAAGTGCAGCAGCCCTTCTCAGCTGCTCCATTTCTTTTATGTTTTTACTGTAGTCAGAATATCTATCGAATACAACAACAATTTTAGAACCATAATGCGTTTGTAAATATTTAACGTATTTATCTAAAATAATAAAAAAACATAAAAGAACTACGATTGGGGTAAACCCCAATCATGCAATACTCTAGATGAATTTGAACCTGGTTAAAGCCAATAAATAATTTTGGTTGCAATCTCGGATGCATCGTTAAGACGTAAGACGTAAGTCGTTAAGACGTTAAGACGTATTTCATGAAATAGTGCAGTTTGTATGGGAGGGGGTAGAAGAAGGGTGAGGATTACAATAAATTTTATAATGTAGGTTACAATTATCATAAAAGTGATATATTCAAAATTTCAAAGCAATATGTTTTATAGTTTCTGAGAAAATCTGATTATTGTAAATTATCAAAAATGTGTCATTTTGTATGGGAGGGGGTAGACGGAGTAAGGGTAATCGATTACTTTTTTTGAATCTAACTGATATTGTTAATTAAGTGTTAAGTACAAAATTTCAGCCCGATAAATTGTATACGTACTGAGTAAATAGGCTTAACGTATTTCATGAAATAGTGCAGTTTGTATGGGAGGGGGTAGAAGGAGGGTGAGGATTACAATAAGTTTTATAACATAGGTTACAATTATCATAAAAGTGATATATTAAAAATTTCAAAGCAACATGTTTTATAGTTTCTGAGAAAATCTGATTATTGTAAATTTTCAAAAATGTGTCATTTTGTATGGGAGGGGGTAGAAGGAGTGGAGCGATTTAGCCCGTTCACGAACTTAGCCTTCATTTTTTGTCAAAAATAACGTGTGCAAAATTTGAACTTCATAGCTCAACGCGTTCTCGAGCTAGAGAGGTCACGGACGGACGGACGGACAGACGGACAGACGGACATCCGGTTTTGAGATATTCGAGTGATAATATGAACTTCTGTATCATTCATTTTTTTCTGCGAGCCTTATTTCTTAGCGTTACAAACTTTGTGGCAAACTTATAATACTCTCAGATTTCATCTAGAGTATAAAAAGTATCTTCCCTACTCCATACAACTCGATGCAGAAGAAATCCACCATCAGTAATGAACGTTATATTATTTTCTTGGAGATCAAAATCGATAGGTGTCATATTATCATACAATGACGATTTTGTAGTTTTTCTCATTCCATCATTATCAAATAGTGCTGTTGGATACGGGCTCAATTCATATTGAAGATATTCTTCAAGATTACTTTCAAATTGCTTGCTCACTGCCCTATCTCGAAAACGATTCAACGTATAAAACAAAAATTTTGGGACAAAAGTTATAGAGAATTTTATCCTCTATAATATTAAAAATAAATACAAATAGCGTAAACCCCAAAGGAAACGAGATATTTGCATAAAATGAGCAAAATATCGATTTTTGTGACCTTTGACCTTAACTTTTGACAGACGCGTACACCTTACCATATGTAGGTTTTGAGACAAGTTTTAGGATGTCAAAATAAAAGTTTATATAAGTTTATAGCTGGGTATCTCGAATTCCGAGATTCTTACCCTATGTTGTAGTCCGGATGGCGCAACGGTTAGCACGTTCGCCTTCAACGCACTGGGCCCCGGTTCGATTCCGGGGATTTACGTGTCGGACTATGAGCCCACTCAGCTGTTAAATGAGTACCCATTATGGGGTAAATAACTCGGTTGAGCGTGTTGCTGATCACATACCTCTGCACAAAAACCATCACGATCTAGAAAATGAGATGATGCTAACTCATCTCGAGGCCGTGGTTCAAATTGGACTGTTGCGCCAGTTATTTATTTATTTATTTACCCTATGTTGACTAAGATGACTGGACTATAAGAGCTATGGTACAATAGACCTCCCAAGATTGCATATGCCGCCGGGCTAAGGTTAAATATAAATAAATACAAAACAATTAAACACTCCCGGGAAATAAGTATGGAGGCTATTTATTTTTCAGGGCGGTGAAATAACTTTGCAATTACATTTATTGCAACTATTGTGGAATTAACTGAAATTGAGGTATTATTTCTTGTATTTCATTTTGCCACTGCATTTGGCAGAATAATTCAGTATTGTTGCCGAATATGGTTCAACTTTGTCATTACTCTGTTTTGTTACTACTTTTTTCATCTCTTCTCTTGGCACAAAGGGTATATTGATAAGGAATTTCAACAATACATATACGAGTATAACAACCAACTATAATTTCTTGCAGAAATGCTATCGTTTGGAACTTTTTAGCTTGCGGTCAGGACAAAACAGTGAACTTGTAAAGGTAAACACAGTCTTTATGAACGGCACGTACATCCTAGTGCACGTTGATCTTCTACGTCCTTTTAAAAATCCATCGTGGCGTATGGCGGGTCAACGATCGAGTCTGAGTCAAGGATCTGAAACTCTCTACAATAATACGAACAGTATTTGTCAAATGGTGCGTGCAGCAAAACGAAATCCACTTGTACAAGGAATGGTAAGCGCCGTTCAGACAGCAACAAATTTCACCTTGGCGTGTCCTTTACCACCTGGTCGTTATTCCATTGTAATCAATTCGAAGTTTTTGAATCAATATTCTCTGGTGCGTCTATTCTTTAAACCAAATTCGTATTATAGTTTTCATTATACGTTTTATGAGAAGTTGACAAGTGGTAATTACACGTACTTGGCTGATTATTTTACACAGTTTACACTTAAAACTGATTGTTAAAAAAGGATACATTAAACGTTTTAATCATTTGTTTTTATTTTGAATAATGTGAAATATTATTATGAATATTATACTCTTTCACGTGCATATTTTACTGCATTTTTTTTTAATTCATGACACAGGAAGAATGTACCTTTGCAGGATATCGCGCGTCAGAAGTAAATACTTTAATGGTAGATAGCACCGTTTATTTGTGGAAAATTGACGCCAAAATGGACATTCGGAGGTTACAGAGTTATAACCCTTTTTGTGAATTGTGTCAAAAAACTTGACTTACCGCAGAAAATTAAAATTTACCATTCTTCCAATAATTTAATCCGAGATTCGACCTTTTTTTCCGAAACTACATAAAATTTCATTTAAATTAAAAAAAAAACGGTTGATCCCCTTTCCTCTAAACTTCCGAACTCCATATCAACGGAGACTTTAAAGAATATAACCAGAAGAATGCTTTTATTAATTTTGCAAAATCGCAACACTAGAAAAATTTTTTTACTGATGTCTACACTAAAATAAACTGAAATATTCAAATACCAGAAAAAAATGCCTTTAATCCCCTTTTTCCTACACTTTTGGACCCTCTATCAATGGAGTTTTAGAGAGAGCATATATTCAGAGGCCCAGGCGGCCAAGGCCCGACGTCGGGCTGTCGCGCCACGATGATGATGATATATTCAGAGGACTCTCCATATCAATTGTGACAAATTTCAAAACTAAACGACTTTTTTTTTACCATTCGTTTCACCTCCAGACTATTTTTATACCCTAGACTTTTAGAATAGGGTATATTGTTTTTGTCACGACGGAAATATGTAACACCTTAAAGGAGGCTCCGGAGGTATAGCAATGTATATATATAAATGATCAGGATCACCTCCTGATTCGATTAAGCCCTGTCTGTCTGTCTGTCTGTCTGTCCGTTCGCACGATAACTTTCGATAGAATAAAGCTAGAGACTTGAAATTTTGGTAAAATGTTGGAAGTATAATCTAGTTGGTTGGTATTGAAAATGGGCATGATCAGGCCAAGAGAACGCCTACCTCCCCTATATATGTAAAATAATTAAATGTATCTATAACTCCCGATCAAACAAACCTAAAAAGCTCTAGCTTTGGTAGATTGCTTGTGAGGATAATCTTCTACTTCCCTGGGAAAATAAAACCGATCGATGGAAAACTAACGGTAATTTTCTTACAAAGAGCCCCGTACTGCCCTACTTTTCGGGTTTTTTGTCTATAACTCTTGAACGAATTGACGTAGACACCTGATTTTCGGCATGTGACCCTGGAATATAAAGATGCTTAAGTTCTAGTAAGGTGGACATAATCGGATAAAAGGAACGCCTACCTCCCCTATAAATACAAAAAAATTAAATATTATTTTAATTACGATAACTTTCGATAGAATAACACTAGCGAGTTGAAAATTTGACAAAATGTTGCTAGTAGGATCTACTTGATTGGTATTGAAAATGGGTAAGATCCGACCCAAGCAACCCCTCATCCCCTACAAATGCAACTTCAAATAAGCGATGACTTTTGACAGAATCAAG
The DNA here is from genome assembly GCA_964017055.1 of Chloromyia formosa. Classification (NCBI taxonomy): domain Eukaryota; kingdom Metazoa; phylum Arthropoda; class Insecta; order Diptera; family Stratiomyidae; genus Chloromyia; species Chloromyia formosa. Next base: position 32,903,248 of record OZ024818.1, read on the forward strand.
CCAGCGACTTGAAATTTTGGTCAAATGTTTGAAGTAAGATTGGGTTAGTTGGTATTCAAAATGGGTGAGATCCGACCTAAGAAACCCCTACCTCCCCTTGAAATGAAACTTAAAATAAGCAATAACTTAAGACAAAATAATGCTAGCGACTTAAAATTTTGGTCAAATGTTTGTAATAGGATCCAGTTAGCTAATATTAAAAATACGTAAAATCCGACCAACGAAACGCCTACTTCCCCTACAAATTAAACTTCAAATAAGCGATAACTTTCGATGAAGTGAAGCTAGAAACTTGAAATTTTGTTTAAATATTTGTAGCATGATCTTATTTGTTGGTGGCAATGATGGTCAAGATCCGACCCAAGGAACCCCTACCTCCCCTACAAGTGAAACTTCAAATAAGCAATAACTTTCGATAGAATGAAGCTAGCGACTTGAAAAATTCGACAAATATTTGTAGAATGGGTTAGTTAATTGATCAAGATCAAGATCCTCCTGAATGATTGCTGCAACTTTCCCAATAAACTGGCCATATGGGAAACTCAATTTTAATGCATATGGTTGTTAAGAATTGATACTTTTGGTATCACCACTTGGTCTGTACAAGTCTAGGGTATATACGCTTCGGACTGGTTTTTAATACGTATTATTCGAAAATTTCCAAATCCAAATGTACCAAAGAAATATACCGTTATATAGCCAACACATTGGGCAATTTTTGACATATGTGCAGATTTGTTGTAAAATAATTTTTTGAATTTTCGATGAAAAATCGATTTTGAAACTTTTTTCAAGTTTGAACAGTTGTGTCTTTGAAGTAACGGTGAATTCCACAACCGGAAAATTCCTTTCATATAACATTTTATATAGTTTCGGAAAATGAGGTCAAATCACGGATTGACTTATTGAGAGAATGGCAAATTTTGATTTTGTTCGGCAAGTCAAGCTTTTTGACACAATTTCCAAAAAATTCTATAAGTCTGTAACGATTAAAAACAGAGTGTCCATTTTGAAGCGGTTCTTAGTCCGGCATTACGACAAGGAATTCCTATACCTATTGTCGAGAAGGTGGAGAACTTCGTCTACTTGAGTATCATTGCTGCCCAATATGGTGGTACGGAGCTGGACATTGTTCGTCGTATCAACCAGGCTAAATGTGCATACGGCATGCTGTCCAAAAAGGCAACTCAGGCTTTTCAAGAAAGGGTTGAGAGGCGCTAAACATAACTCGTGGAAGAGTTTCTGCGAACGCGTGGAAGGTTGTAGGGAGGCCTCTAGACTCCGTAAAACTTTGTCGTCGAACCCACCTATGCCTACTTTTCTGCAGAGGCAGGACGGCTCATGGACATCGTCAAGCAAAGAATCCATTGAACTTTTGGTTGACACGCACTTTCCTGGCAGCTAGCTCTACTGGGGCCTCATTCTTGCCATTCGACAGCATGTGATGTTGCGTCCATTCTGTCGAAAGAAAAGATTCTGTGAGCGATCAGCAGTTTCGAACCGTTTAAATCCGCTGGACCCGACGGCATACCTGCGGACTTACAGAACTCATTGGATATTGTTTATCCTTGGGTGGAGATCATCCTAACCGCATGTTTCACACTGGGCTGTGTGTCTGCAGGGGTAAACCCAAGGTGGCATACTGTCCCCTCTTCTTTGGAATCTGGCGGTCAATGGACTGCTTTTGAGATTGGAAGAGCTTGGTTTCAGTGTGACGGCCTATGCTGACGATTTTGCCATTGGTGTTTCCGGAAGATTCCCGGGAGTCCTTAGTGAATTGATGCAGAATGCTCTATGCATTCTCACTGAATGGGCGGACCACTGTGGCCTTGGTGTCAACCCTGACAAAACTAAACTTGTGCTATTTACTTGAAGACACGAGCTACCTCCTGTTGAGTCTCCATTATTGGATGGTAAGAAACTGGCCTTCAGTGATAGAGCTAAGTTCCTTGTCTTTGACAGGAAGTTGACGTGGAAGCCCAACATCCTTGAGCGGGTAAATAAAGTCACTACTGCGCTCTACTCGAGTAGGAAGGCGATTGGCAAGAACTAGGGTCTGCAACCGAAAGTCGTGTACTGTCTATATACAGCGGTTGTGCGGCCAATTTTACTGCACGGCATTTGTGTGTGGTGGGCGGTACTACGAGTGGCGTCCTATTGTCACCTGTTAAGCAAAGTGCAAAGGCTAGCAGCGATTGCCACGACGGGGGCCTTTAGAACAACTCCGTCAGCCAGCTTGGACACGCTGCTAAACTTGCTTGACATATGTATTTGGCGAACAACTGGCGGGGAACACGGCCCTGTGTCTTCGCGAAACAGGCTAATGGCGTGCGTCGAGTACTGGCCAGTTGGCTATCCTGGACAACCTGGATCTCCCTCTGGAGACTGATTACACGTCTCCAAAACACGTTTTTGGTGATTCCGTCGAGAAGTCTATGGGCTAATAATGTACCCTTTACCTCTAACTACTTGGTTATCTACACGGATGGCTCCAAGACCGATGACGGAGTTGGGATTGGTATTGGTATTGGAGGGACTGGGAATCAATTTATCCTACCGTCTTCCCGACTTTTGTAGTGTCCTGCAGGCTGAGGTTTCGGCGATCTCGGAAGCTCTGACCTGGTTAAGGAATCATGTCGTGACTGCAAGAGACATTACTATCTATACGGGCAGTCAGGCTGCGATTCACTCGCTTGACTTGACTCACCACATCGAAAACTATTCAGAAGTGCCTCTCGCCTCTCATGGAGATGAGTTACTTCTTCAACATTACCCTCTGCTGGATACCGAGTCACAGTGGCTTTGCGGACAATTGCAGGGCGGACGATCTTGCTCATGAGGGGACAACTGGTGTCGTCCATGGGGACCGCATTGGCATTAGAATGTCAATTGCATCGTGCAAAGTGGCAGTTAAGTCCGTGGCAGTGGATAGGGCCAATACCAGATGGCTCAACAGTAGTACCTACTGAACGACAAGAATGATTTGGCAGAGATTCGATGCTAGCCGCTCTGCCTCATTGCTGTCATTTAAAGGAAGCACATTAGCAGGGTGGTGGGGAATATCACAGGGCACGGCCCCATCGGCGCGCTCGCATGGAGGCTCCGTCTTCCTCATCATGACTACTGCAGGAGTTGTGAGGATGTAGATGAGGAGTAGAGTGTTTTGCACCTTCTATGTCGCTGTCCGGCACTGGCCATCAGCAGGAAGAAATTCCTGGGCTCCTGGTTTTACTATGACCTGGAGGACCTCAAGGATATGAGCCTGTTGCAGCTCAATCGCTACATTGCCAGCACAGGCTGGTTCGGAACCTAGGTTTCTTTAGCGAGGTGAATTGTTATTGTTTTTGGTGGTATCACAATGGACCCATGAGAGGTCTAAGTGTGCTGTGTTGTATGATGGCAGTCCCTTAACCTAACCTAACCTAAGGCACTGGGTAAGTCATTCGGGGAGTTACGCCCCATTGCCCAGAATAGAGTACGATGACGCGCTGTGGCAAATGACGCGCTACGCCCCATTAGGGGTTAAGGCAAAGTATTATAGTAGTAGTAGTATGGCACAATAGACCTCCCATGTTCGCATCTGCCGCCGGGCGAAGGTTAAATATAAATACAAGTACAAAAAAAATATACCCGGAAAATATGTATGGAGGCTATTTATTTTTCAGGGCGCTGTAATAACTTTGCAATTACATTTATTGCAACTATTGTGGAATTAACTGAAATTGAGTTATTATGTTTTATTTTTTTTTTTTTTTTGTAATTCAGTCTGCCTCTACATTTGGCAGAATAATTCAGTACTGTTGCCGAATATGGCTCAACTTTGTCATTACTCAGTTTTGTTAGTACTTTTTTCATCTCTTCTCTTGGCACAAAGGGTATATTGATAAGTAGTTTCAACAATATACGAGTATAACAACCAACCATAAATTCTTACAGAAATGCCCTCATTTGGAACTTTTTAGCCTTCGGTTAGGACAAAACAGTGAACTTGCCAAGGTGAACATAGTTTTTATGAACGGCACGTACATTCTAGTATACGTTGATCTTCTACAAACTTTTAAAAATCCATCGTGGCGTATGGTGGGCCAACGATCGAGTCTGAGTCAAGGATCTGAAACTCTCTACAATAGTACGAACAGTATTTGTCAAATGGTGCGTGCATCAAAACGAAATGTATTTTTACAGCGAATGGTAAGCGCCGTTAAGTCAGCAACAAATTTCACCTTGGCGTGTCCTTTCCCTCCTGGTCGTTATTTCATTGTCATCAATTCAAAGTTTTTGAATAAATATCCTCTGGTGCGTCTATTCTTTAAACCAAATTCGTATTATAGTTATCATTATACGTTTTCTGAGAAGTTGGCGAGTGGTAATTCCGCGTACTTGGCTGATTATTTTGCACAGTTTACACTTAAAACTGATTGTTAAAAAAGTATACATCCAAGGTTTTAATCATTTGTTTCTATTTTGGATGATGTGAAATATTATTATAAATATTATACTCACGTGAGTACTTTACTGCATTTTTTTTAATTCATGACACAGAAAGAATTTCTATTTCTATACAGGATATCCCGCTTCAGATGTTGATAATTTGATGGTAAATAGTACCGTCCATTTGTGGAAAATCGACGCTCTGTCTTGAACCGTTACAGAGTTATAGCACTTTTCGTAAATTGTGTCACAAAGCTTGACTTGCCGATCAAAATCAAAATTTGCCATTCTCCCATCTCCCGAGATTTAAACTTATTTTCTGAAACTACATGAAATTTCATATAAACTAAAAAAAAAGACCTTTGACCCCCTCTTCCCTACACTTCTGGATTCCCTATGAACGAAGACTTTAGTGAATATATTCAAAAGACCGCTTTTATTAATTTTGCAAATGTATAAGAAAGAACCAAGGAAAGCTAAACGAAGCTCGTTGAGGCTCTTTTGTGATCGTATCGAGAGATTGAGCGAAGCTTCTAGACTCCGAAAAATTCTATCAATTAACTCATCCATACCTAGCTATATCCTAATGCCGGATGGGTCGTGGACGACGTCCAGCGAAGAGACACTGAAAGTCCTATTGGATACACACTTTCCAGATAGTTCAACAGAGCTCGCTCAACACACTCACGCACAAGAAAGCGAATTGACTTCGGCTGATTCGAATCGCATTATTTCTAGCGAGAAATTCTCTGGGCAATATCCAGTTTCGAACCTTTCAAGTCCGCTGGGACCGATGGTATTATCCCGGCGGACATACAACATACGTCGGATCTTGTTTTCCCTTGGTTGGCATATACCTATATAATATGTAGATTTAGAGCATGCCTTGAATTAGTCTGTACTCCCCTGATATGGACGGAGGTGAACGTGGTATTTATCCCTAATGCGGGAAAGAGTTCGCATTCACGCCGCGAGGATCTGAGACCCATTAGTTTGCCCTTAACTCTGCTCAAGATGTTCGACAGAATAATTGAGGTCTACCTGCGCAACACCATCCCAGAACAACTACTGTCGGCTTCGCAACATGCCTACTCTAAGGATAGATCAGTGGAGACAGCACTACACTCACTCATATTTCAAGCTGAAGTGCTGGCAATAAGGGAAGCATGTAGGATGTTGAGGCACAGCACGGGAACCACTAGGAGTGTCGCCATCTTCTCAGACAGCCAGGCCGCGATTAAGGCCCTGGAATCAATAACAATTTCATCGAAAATAGTAAAACAATGCCGCAGTGAACTGGCTGGACTTGCCGTACTCTTCAGAGTTTCTCTTCTATGGGTTCCAGGACATAGGAACATAGAGGGGAACGAGAGGGCCGATCAACTGGCGAGACAGGGCTCTGCACTACACGAGTCCTACGCGGTGACTGTCCACCCACCGTTTAGTGCCGTTAAAAATGAAATTCACACACATTGACATAGGCTAGTGGAAGATGGGGCGCACTGACAACGTGTGGCACGTCTAAGAAATTATGGCCATCATATGATGCACGTAAAACTAATGCCCTTCTGAAGAGAGCCCGTTCGGATGTCGCAAAAGTTACAGCGATTACGATGGGGCACTGGCCGGTGGGAGTGCACGCGGCCAGATTGGGTATACCTTACAACATGTTCTGCCGCAGCTGCAGCAATGAGGAGGAGGAGGAAACTCTGATCCATTTCTTGTGCAAATGCCCGGCTCTTGCGAGAATCAGACATCAAGAATTGGGCAGCGCTTTCTTCCAAGATATATCCGACATCTCCTCGAAGAGTATCGGGGAGATAATACGTTTTGTTAACTCCACAGGATGGATCTGAGGACGAATACCTCAGAACGTTCTTGATATCAACGGTTTATTCCTCTTATGAGGCATGTGGCATCAAAACGGCGTACCTAACGCTAATTGTGTTCTCTTTCCCTGCTGGAATGGAACAGTCACTCTAACCAACCAACCAACACTCACTCATTAGCCAAATCTAGAAATCCCTGATCTAATTATAATTAATGTAGTCCGGATGGTGCAACGGTTATCACGTTCGCCTTCTACGCACTGGGCCCGGGTTCGATTCCTACTGAATGCGGTAGTTTTTGATAAGAAAGGGGATCTACGTGTCGGACTATGAGCCCACTCAGCTGTTAAATGACTACCCATTTATGGGGTAAATATCTGGGTTGAGCGTGCTGATGATCACACACCTCTGCACAAGACCGTCACGATCTAGAAAATGAGATGATGCTAACTCATCTCGAGGCCATGGGTCAAATTGGACTGTTGCGCCAGTTATTTATTTATTTATTTAATTATAAGGAATGTATTATGATTACATTTCTAGATAAGGAGGTGGCCTTCAATAACGTCAACCCTCAGGCGATTACGAATGCACTCTCAGGACTTAACGTGGATCCGAACTTGGTTGGACTAATTAACCTGATGCTAACATCCAGGGTCCAAATTGGATGTATCCTCTGAGCGCAGGACTGTCTTCAGGGATACTCCGCAAGGTGGTGTGCTCTCTTCCCAGCTTTGGAACATAGCGGTCAACAGATTGCTATTAGTACTGGAGGGGATGGGATGCAAAGTGAGTGCTTAAATAAATTAAATTCCCCACCACCCTTAGCGAAGTAACGCATAGTGCTATTGCTGTCTTATTTAACTGGGCTAACGACTGCGGTGTTGACATTAATCCGAGCAAAACTGAACTCGTTATTTTTACAAGAAAACAGCGAATCCCTCCCGCGGATCCTCTTGTTTTAGGAGAAGTAAAACTGACCTTTACAGACAAAGTGAACTTCTCCGGTCTTGTACTGGATAGGAAGCTTAATTGGAAGCTGAACATTCAGGAGCGTGTCAATAAGGCAACCGTTGCGCTGTACTGTTGCGGGAAGGCTATAGGTAAAAAATGGAGTCTGCAACCGAAAGTACTCCATTGGTTGTATACATATGTATATCGGTCTCATGCCCGATACTGCTGCATGGGGTGATGGTTTGGTTGAATTCCCTACGTACAGGATTGAATTTTACTTTACTGACAAAGGTACAAAGGCTATTCGCGGGTCCCTTCGCTCAACCCCTTCCGCAGCACTAGAGATTTTGCTCAATTTTCATCCCTTGAACATTATAGGTGAACAAGTTGCCGTAAACCCGGCGATCCGCATACGGGAGACAGGTCTCCGGGCAGGGTCATACATCGGTCATGCATCAATCCTGAGCAACATGGACATCCCATCATCAACGGACTATTGTACACCAAAAAACACGTTCGACAGTAACTATAGGTAAACATGCTCAATCCCCTCCCGTAGCCATTGAGAAGTGACGAACCCAACATGCACCGAATCCTTGTGCATCTATACAGATGGTTCCAAGACCGATAAGGGGGTGGGGGCTGGAATCTTCTCCGATGGGCTTAGCCTCACCCTGTCGATTCGTCTTCCAGACTACTGTCATGTGCTCCAGGCGAAAGTCCACGCGATTCAGGAGGCAGTGATGTGGATTGGCCGAAACGCTATAGTAGCAACCGATGTCACAATTTATACTGGCAACCAAGCTTCAATAAAATCCTTTGAATCTTGTCTAGTCTCGTGAAAGACCGTTGCTAGCTGTCGCTCTTGCCTTACGGAGATGGGTCACAGTGCTTTCGCTGGTATTTGTAGAGCTGACGAGCTCGCTTGGAACGGTGCAAACGATACACCTCTTCAGATGGGTCGGGGTTTTGCCATTCCCATCTCCAGTTGTAAACTGAAACTGAAGTAAAAGAAGATGCAGTAAAAGACGAGTTCTACGCCCGCCTTATGACTCTCTTCGACTCATTTCCAACAAACGTCGCCAAACTGCTGCTGGGAGACTTAAACGCGAAAGTTGGATCGCGGAGCCATCAAGTTAAACCAGACACACAAGCTGCGAGTAAAGCAGGTTAAGCGGCAAAAAAAAACTATCGAGAGTAGATTAGTGTAGCGAACACAAAAACGGTGCATGTCTTTGCTGGGAGTGTGTCTTGGTTTAATTTAGCATTCAAACATCAACTCAAATTTCAAGGGGAAACTTAAATCCTTAGTACACAAACAATTGGACAAATTTCCTTTAGGCAAAAAATTATTTTGTATCTTTACTATTCCATAGGCAAATGAACTTTATGTGCTTCCCAAACTGTAAACTGCAAGAAAATTTCGACACATGCGCCGCCTGCATTTCAAAATGCAGACTACTTAACCGAGTAGAATTCTTGCACTAACCTTCTATCCAGAGCAGCTCAGATCAAATTGTTAGTGTAATTGTGTGGTCTTAACCTGCTCTGCTTTGCATAGCTGTTAAAAAAAGCTCCTACAGTGAGTTTTGGCCCGGAGCGGGATCATTTTGGCTTTTGGCTCCGTGTGTGTATGACCATCTTTACATCGCGGGTTTTAATCAGTTAAATCCCCTGTTCTTATCAACCATCCCATCCCAACTCTAGACAATATAAATACGAGTTTTCGCAAAATTTAAATCATTGTCTAGTCAACCATTTAAACATCCATCCACTTCGGCCTGTTGTTAAATGCTTATAGTACTTTCTAGTACATTCTAATACAAATATAGTACACTTGTACGTTCTAAAATATTCTACATTACTTATAGTCTAAAATTTCACTTTAATTTGCGGTGCTTCGTATTTCTGTTGGGTTTAGTTGTGTGCCTTGCTGTAGTAGAAATTGGAAGTTCTGTGGAAATAGATCCTGTTAAGGAAGTGTCAGCGGTGCAACACATTCGTCAAAAAAGAGGAGTGACCTGCAATCTGCTTCGGCCATTTTTTGGAACCACTGCTTGTAAATTCCATTGCGTTGTACGATTTAAGAGACGAGGAGGCTATTGCAACAGAAGTAATGTATGCATATGTTTACGATGAAAGTTTTAAAAACAATGTACGAGTACCTATTCTATTTTCAATAAATCAACAATAATCTTGTGAAAGCATGTTTGTTTTTATTTCTCAAACTATTCGTAAATTCGACTAATATAAGATGTTAAATTATTTTGGGTAAATTAATGTAGAATGCCAAGGCTACTCAGGCTCATTTCTTCAAAAGATATAGTGCAGCGACACTGAAGGACGTCACTAAAAGATTCGGGAACAATAAATTGAGCCTGCTTTAAAAACAAGGTATGTGCATTCCTATTTCACCGGATGACACGTCGTGGTTCGGGTCTTGACTAATAGTGGGTTTACCGCTGTAGCGTATAGAGCGAGCGTTTCACCGTCACCAGGGAAGGGCAGTGCGAAATCATCATCATCATCAATTTAAAGCCCACCATTGACCAAAGACGCCCAGTCAACTAGGAATGTTCCAAGCCCCATCATATTTCTCCAGAAAGGAGCCGCGATCGGAGCATTTCTGGTAGTTCCAATTTTTTAATATGTTTTATAGATTGGTCCCCTAACATTAAATCCAAGTTTTCAACCTTGAAGCACCTGTGCGCGAGCTTCCATATTGAAAAAGAAACCGTTAGAGTTTGACACATTTTTAAATTTTTTGGTTATAACTTGTTACGGAGTCCTTTTTCGCAAAATAGGTGTATTGCAAACTTATAAAGGAGAAAGTTTCCTACAACTATAGTTTGAATGATTTTTCTCTATCTCTAATAGATACTTAAATATAAAGCCATAAAAATTTGATTATTCTGCAAAAATAAAAACGCTAAGCTAGTTTTTAATTTTTGTCAATATTTCGTAATCAAGAGACATAGCAACATAAGAGCAATCACTCAAGTTTCAACCTCTTACCTAGGCCCGGATCATCTGGAATATAGTATTCATCTTCTGTCTCATAAACTGAACCTGTGAAACTAACGGGAATTTCAAACAACCATTATATCAAAGGATATTCAGATTTGTTCCCGATTTTTTTAATAATAAAATAAAATGCTTTGTTAAATAAGTTCAAAATTGAAAGTTGATTTGACAGTTTTAGGTTTCATTTCGAATCGAATGAAACCAACGGCAATTTCAAACGTTCAAAAGAAATCCTTTTTTTAAGGATTTCTTAAATTTAGTAAAATACCTGCATTTCAATGGAGACCACCTCCCACCCTTATTTGCCTCGATGGAGACCCCCCCCTCCCCCTCCAGTGCTTGAATTCGGCCAACAAGGAAAAGCCTTGCGCCGCAAATTATAGCAATCCTTCATATTCCCACCAAATTTCTTACATATAGCTTCAGCAGTTTTTCGTATACTGTCCAGGCGGACGGAAATATACCCGATTTCATAAGGGTTTCGTTTTTTCTACCAAACACTAAAAAGCGTCACTACGCTATAAGCTATCAATCCAAAGACACTTTAAACAAGATTTAATTATCTATAAACTAAATTGAGACTAAAACAAATCGTGTAGCAAGATAAAACTATAAGGCTGAAATCGCTAAAAAGACATTTCTGGATTTTTGCTCATAACTACACTAAAAACGGGCTGATTTGAAAAATATTATTCAAGTTATACCTTTGAACCACGTTGTGCCCTAATGATCATTCCACGAATGATGAATTGCTGGCAATGACGAATTATAGATACACACTGTGAACGTCATTCCAACTGTCATTGCGAAATCGGCATAGCACTGATTTTTTTTTTAATAAATATTGTTTATTTCGGTTAGCAACGAATATATCGCTTAACAACGAGTGAATATTATTTCTACTACATAGCAACGAGTGAATACTTTTGCTACTCGATGACAATTTGTTGAATACTTAATTGCCCTAACCCCTTGTGGGGCATAGCGCGTCAACTGTTCCATGTGGCCAGTTGACGTTTCGTTGGCATAATCTGGTTTCGGAGAATGTAGTTGCCAGCATACACCTCCTGCACATCCATGGCCACGAACGTCGTCGTGGACGGGATTCGAACCCGAAACGCCGGTAGTCAAACATGAGACTGATGCCTCAACACACTGCGCTACCGGTCGCCCCATACTGCATACTCAAAGAAGGAATTACGTTTGCTATGCCAATTGTAATTCACGAATTATCATTCGCAAGGACACACATGAAATCGAATTATCATTCGAGTTTGAATGATCATTCGAGTGTATCGTGTGTCTAAGGCAGGGGTCGGCAAACTCCGGCCCGAGGGCCAAATCCGACCCGCCTCTGGTTATCATCCGGCCCGCCTCTGGTTTTCATCCGGCCCGCGAGTTAATATTGTTTTTGACATGAAACAATTATTTAAAAAAAATTACATACATAAATAGTTTAAAACGAGGTTTTTCGTCAAAACGTTATTTTATTGTGTTCAAAATTTACACTGCATCTATAACGATGCTACCACAATACTCGCGAGTGCTGACTAAATGATCGCCGAATGGTGGACCCAACCAAACTACTAGGCAATGGACATTTGCTTGGTAATTGGCGTGTAACAAATTAGAAAACGTCACGTTTTCTGAAATATAAACCATTGGTGTGTCAGATGATATACCGATGGATCAAAAAGTGGAAGAGGCGGCTGTTGCTAAAGTCTCTGGGTTGATACCAAGATTTTAACCTCTGGCCCAGTGTGTTTCAATCCGAGATCCGGTGACGACGCGATGGTGACGAAACTTCGTCTCTGCTTGAATGGCGTCTAGTAGCACGACATCTGCGCAGCAGTTGCTTGGGAGAGTAAGCAGAAAGATAAGCCGACAAACATTACTAACACTACCCAAGTTCTGCTGGCTCTTCGAGTGTTCTATACTGAGTTTCATGTGACATAGACATTAGCTACCCTGAAAAATCTACAACTGTGTCTAAAACCTAGTTTATAGCCCCCATTTACGATGCAATCCGTCGTTAGATCAATCTGACGACGATATTGTCATCGTCAGATCGATCGCACAGTGCATGTGACTATCGTTGGCGATTTTTTTTTGACAGTTCCATATAATTTGGATCGTCAGATATTTTGTGGCGATCCATCGCCAGATCGATCTGACGATGGATCGCACAGTCTATGGCGGGTTTTAGGTAAGTTAACGGCCACGACTACCACGGCACGCATATACCATGAGATGGTTCGTTGTGAAACCAAAAATTTGGGAAACATCACCTTCAACCTTAATTACATATTTAAACCAGTCCGAGCTAGTGATAAAATGATGGGAGTATACCAAAATTTGCACTTTCCAGATCCTCTAACTCGGAGAAGACGTAGGATCCAAAACATGATATTCTCCTTCCAGCCAAAGCCGGACAAGAGCACAGGAGATAGAAGCAACTTTCCTCCTAGGGTAGACGGAATGACAGGCGTCCTCGTCCGTCTTGGAACCATTCTATACAGAATTGCCGAGTGGTCAGTGACTGACGGGAATCAGTGACTTAATTCTCAAAGGCGGACAATCGCGTTTGCATCAATCTGCTCTCCAAAAATATGGAGAAGAAGCAGGTTGAGCAACATACCCAAGGCAGCGGATGGAGTGGTCCTCCTGCTCCAGCAATGAACACAACTGCCTAGTCTTTGGGCTTTGCTAAGTATGCCGCAGTAGGAACCTAGTCTAAACACCTTCCACCAGACAATAATTCCATGCGCATTGAGCGCACAACAGATACGTAAAGCTAGTGAAGGACTTTAGGTTGCAGGCCCCAGCTTTTGCCTATTGCCTTCTTACAGCATTAAAGAGCAATTGTAGCGCGAAATCTAACAACATGGCATATAGGTAGTTGACGCGCTATGCAAACTAGTAAAGTCTATTTGACTGCTTAATTGAGGAGCTTCCGCCAAATCTTCAATTAGCAGTGGGTAGTGGCTGGATCATATCGGTGAGCAGTTAAAATTTGGGTCTCCTATCCGGTCCGCTGAGCCCAAAATTCCAACGATCTGGCCCTTTTCAGAAAAAGTTTGTCGACCCCTGGTCTAAGATATCAGACTTGAAATCGAATTATTTTCAACCTTTTTCATGAGTTTTTTTTCATTTGGAATATCCGCTTCGAAGATCTGTGAGCTTGAAAAAAAGGTAAAGTGTGATTTTACTTCTAAGGCTGATCAATGACGTTTTATGACCATGGATTTTATGACTACTGAACCGAATTTCAACTTCGAGAAGTGCATTGAACGCAGAATTCAACGCTCTTTAATTTATTTCTTGCTAGATTTTTGGATCCGGTGCACCCTTTAAAAGTTATAAGGAAAATATTGAAAGAAGGGCTCAAATTTCTCGGTTTTTAGCCCGCACAGCCGCTCTTCCGCGGGTTCCATAGTGGCTCCATCTCTTAAATTGATGGTTATGGGTTCCACCAACATTCGTACAATGCCCCAAAGGGCATTTCTCTATCATATTTTGCAAGGTTGCGCCCATATCTGTCGCTTCCCGTTCCAACGTCCCAACACAACCCACTTTTTGGTCGATTCGGTTAAAGCCCGACATACACCATCCGGAATTCCTGCCCGGAAAAACTGATGAGGCCCGGCCTTCCGGTTTACCTGAATATAGAATACACCATACACCATCCGGAATTCCTTGCAGAAAAACTGATCAGGCCCGGCCTTGAGGAATTCCGGATCGTGTATGGCTGCTTCAGGCTGTCCGGCCGCCTCAAGGCGAACTGTCCAGCCGCGTGAGTAGAATGAATTTTCACTGCAGTTTATTTCAATAGACGAATGTATCTGAAGCGCGGCTATGGAAAGTGAAATGCCGTAGAATTCAATGCAATATTTATGTATGTAGATACTTTCATTCTATGGCGATAAGATCGATTCCTAATTATCCATCCGGCGGCCTCAAGGCGGCCTGTCCGAAATTCCTTAAGCAATTCCATCCGGCGGCCTGTCAGGCGGCCTGTCAGGCGGCCTGTTCGGAATTCCATCCGGCGGCCTCAAGGTGGCCTGTCCGGCCGCGTGACTAGATATAATAATAATTGGGAATCGATCTTATGGCCATAGAATGAAAGTATATATCTATTGCATAGAATTGTACGGCATTTTACTTTCCATAGCCAAGCTCCAGATACATTCGTCTATTGAAAAAAAAAACTCTAGTGAAAATTCATTTTAGTCACGCGGCCGGACAGTTCGCCTTGAGGCGGCCGGACAGGCCCCCGGATGGAATTGCATGAGGAATTCCGGACAGGCCGCCTTGAGGCCGCCGGATGGATAATTGGGAATCGATCTTATCGCCATAGAATAAAAGTATCTATCTATTTCTATTGCATTGAATTGTACGGCATTTTACTTTCCATAGCCAAGCTTCAGATACATTTGTCTGTACGCCTCAAGGCGAACTGTCCAGCCGCATGAGTAGAATGGATTTTCACTGGAGTTTATTTCAATAGACGAATGTATCTGAAGCTTGGCTATGGAATGTAAAATTCAATCCAATAGATAGATACTTTCATTCCATGATGATAAGATCGATTGCCAATTGTCCATCCGACTCAATGCGGCCTGCACATGCCATTGACGATCCGGAATTCCTCAAGGCCAGGCCTGATCAGTTTTTCCGGAGAAAAATTCCGGAACGTGTGTGGTGGAGGCCTGGCGGAAACGATTTTCCTTCCGGCCGCCTGGAATTCCGGATGGTGTATGTTCGCCACGCAATTCGTTCAAAGTGATTACGGTTAGGAGGGTTGGTACGGTCCATTTGAAAAAAAAATTGTCATGTGTTCTGCCAAATATCGGTAAAACAATCAACCCATGAGAAAAATGATAAAAAATTAATTTGACGATAATTAACCAAAATTGTAGATAAGTGAGATACCAGTTGACATGGTGCAGTTGCTATCATACTATAATACACCTTATATCCGTACAGCCAGCCGTTTTTAACTAACAACCTTGAGCTGTGGAAGTTCTAAATAGTATCCACAGGTATTATTTTTTTATTTTATTAACGCGCCGGAGAAATGAACCATGGATTACAAGCATCGTACAGTGGCGATCGAGACCTCATGGCTACCGATCATGTCATGCTTTTCGGCTGATGCTTGCAAATCTGTTTACGCATTTTCCGCTATTATCAGAGTAAAAAGATATGTAGAATATTAGTAAACAAAACGGTGGTTTCCATTTTACCATTGTAATGATTTATAAAACACCACAAGCTCGTATTATGATAGTTCATCCGTAAACAGCTAACAAAAACAGTAAGAAACAACTTTACGACTTTACTTTTATGTATCTAGATACTTATATGGCTGCAATTAAACAATAAGTTGACAATTGTTGATTGTTGATACAAAGGTAAGTATTTCCCCTGTAGCAGAACAGCATATGTATACAGATCACAGATTCGCATTCACATGATAATGGAAATTTGCGCAACAAATTTTAGGGGACTACCAGTACCAGATGAAATGAAATGAAATATTTTACCCACTGTTTTGGTATTCCCAAATGATTAATCATCTACTCGTAGGCATGAATATATCAGTTCAGTTCATTTATTTTGAGACTTTCTATTACATATGTGTATACAGGCATGAACATATAAACATCAACATTAGCAAATTAACTTACTGACCGACCCATAATGCTACTTTTATTCTATACATACACGTATGTGCAAAAGTTTGTGTTTGCATGAAGCGTGAATAACAGAATTTTGAACGTGTTTTGTCAATGTGAATGGTGCATAATATCCATCCACCCTTTATTTTGATTTATTATTGTTATACTCTTCATGAATGTGACAGGGTTCATTAACTTTGTCATGAAGTTTGCAGCACATATGTAGAAGGAAGCATATCCGACCATATAAACGACATAAGTACAGTAGTCGGCATAAGTATTTTGACGAAATAAAAATGATGCATTTTTAAGTTTAACTTTTAAATGTCTTTACAAAGAACTCTTGTTTATTTTTTCCTTAAACTTAAACTCCCACAAACTTAAAAATAAGCAAACAAATGTTTTTTCTTAGAAACTTAGATATATGGATGGAGATATCTCTTTCCAAAGGAAAGTGACCTCAGAAATTGTCTCCTCTCTGGTTTTATTTAACGAAACTGTTCTTTTGCGTTTCAAAAGAGACCAGACGTTTTCTATAATATTTAAATCTGGACTTTGAGGTGGCCAGTCCAAAGTGGTAACACCAACATCCTTCAAGAAGTTAGTTATCATCCGGGATTTGTGGCATGGGACATTATTCTGTTGCAGGATAAATGATTCCCCAATAAGCCTATCTCCGGAAGGAAAGGCATTATCATTTAGGGTACTCAAATATTGACGTTGGTTCATCGAGCCGGTAATAGGAACCAAGTCACCCAGCCCATTATACGAAGCACATCCCCAAAGCATAACAGAGCCTCCACCATGGCTCACTTTTTGACAAACGGCTCGTCTTTTTTGTCTTACTACACCTTTGGCAATCTTACAGAAAATTTGTTTTTTGATGAGTTATACTCAAAGGAGCTTTCATCTGTCCATAGAACGCTTCTCCAGAACTCCTTAGGCTTGTGCAGATGTTCCTTTGCGAAGGCCAGTCTTTTAAGCTTGTTTGCCTTTGATATGTACGGCACGTACTTAGCTTTAATTGTCTTAAAATCACCTTCCTTTAAACGTCGTCGGACAGTGCACTCACTGATTGGATTCTTGGCCGTCAAATTCCATTGATCTGCAGCAGATTGAGGCTTCATAAAAATATTTTTTTTTTAAATTCCCGTAGAAGGATTCGGTCTTCAGTGGGCGTTGTTTTGCTTGCGCTTAGCACCGGATCTTGTTAAGTTTCTTAAGTCGTTATGCTTTTTAAACTTATTAATTTGATAGTGCACAGTTTGACGCGACACATTCAACTCATTTGCAATGTCTTTTACTGCCGTTTCACCGCTATCATTGAAGATCTGATAACTAAACTCAAATCAGCCGTTTTACCCATGGTTTTTAATAACTTTTAATCAACTTTTATTTTTTTATCAATTCAAGTTAAACACATACACACACATTTAAGTTGTTTGGTTTTCACGTGCCTCGAAAGTAAAATATAAAAACATTTACAGAAAGATTCCGTCAAAATACTTATGCCACGTAAAAATTCGTTGTCTGCATGCATTCTTATCAGTAGAAAGAGAATGCAAACGGTAAACAGTGTACAATTTGGCATGCATAGAGCTAAAAATAATTTGTTTGTCTTGCGCACCATTTTCGCACCGTTAGTTAACGATACAAAGCAAAGCTAGGTTCAATAGTCACAAAACGGTTTCGTCAAAATACTCATGCCGACTAGTGTATGTACAATACAATGCTGGAAAAAAAAGTTCCTCAAACTATTTTATTCCCTCTATCGCAAAAATTCTTCAAAGTGCGAGTAATTAGAGTTACGGTGTTTTATTGGCTCAGGTTATAACAAATTATGTGTATCCTGCCTAGAAATAGTAAAAAGTTTTGAAAGAAATTCACTCATTTGGTGGTAATAGCGTAATAAGGAGGCAAGTGCAGTTTTGGTGAAAAAAAATAGGAAAAAGTTGGTGTGACAAGCAATATTTTGGCTTTGGCGCGAGACAATCGAACTATTTGCGAAAGAAGTCAAAGACTGGATGTTCCTGAGTCTAATGTGCAATGATACTCGAAGAAGTTTCGGGAAATGGGCCCCAGCGACCGTTAGAAAAGCTTCAAACGACCAGGAAAAAACTAACCCCTTGTAGATCGCTTCTTACCGTTACAAAGCCATCCGAACTGTTTGGAAACTTCATCTGACTTTAGAAACGACCTAGTTTTAGCAACTTGTTGCAAATCTCCTCAAATTTGTTGAGAAAAAAAGCTTGTAAAAGCTGACTTGCGTGCATTGGAACCAGTCCAAAAGCCAGACTTTCCATTAAAAAATCAGGCTAAAATGTTTGAAATGGGCCCAGGAGCATGTGATATGAACTCAAAAGATTTGGAACAATGCCATCATTTCTTGTGTGTCCATATTTAAGCAACATGTTGGCGACTGATGAATGTGCGTGCGGCGGAAACCTCGAGAAACGATCAATGGTGAATGCCTTCGTAGATTCCCTCCAAAATCTTGAGGCTTTAAGGTGTGGGGATTTTTTTCCGGTCACAAAGGTGGTGGAATGTGCTTTCCCTGCTCAAAAGTTGCAGCTGAAGTTTACTTGCAAATACGGGAAAATAAATAGGAGCCTTGTACGTTAGGCATTCACAGCCATTGGCTTTCCTCAAATTTTCCGTGGCACACAAAATCTTCCGTGGCCAACATGTTGCTTAAATTTCAACTATCCCGGAATTATTGCAGTGTTCTCCTACTCCTGAGCCCATTTCAAACGTTTGAGCTTGATGTTTTTAGCTGAAAGTCTGGCTTACCGACTGGTTTCCACGTACGTAAGCCAGCTTTCGGCAGCCTTTTTCTCCCCAAACTTGTTGAGATTTGTATAACCGTTGCTGAAACTAGATCGTTCCTAAGGCCAGATTAAGTTTTGAATCAGTTCAGATGGCTTTGTAACGATAGGAATGAAGTCAACTAAGGTCGTTTTCCCTTGATCGTCCAAAGCCTTTCTTCCACTCGGTAGCGCCCATTTTCCGCAACTTCTTCGAGTACCATTTCACAGTAAACTGCGCAACATCCATTCCATTCACTTATTTTACAAATATTTCGATTTTATTGCGTCAAAATTAAAATATTAGTTTTGTTTTCCGTACTAAGTTTTTCTTATTTTTTCACCGAAACTGCACTTTTCTGCTTATTACGTTGTTATCACCAAATGAGTGAACTTCTTTCAAAACTTTCCACTATTTCTAGACAGGATACACATAATTTTTTATAGCCTGACCCAATAAAACGCCGTAACTCTAACTATAGTACTTCGGAGAATTTTCGCGATAAAGGCAATAAAATAGTTTAGGCAAAAAGTTGTCTTTACCTATTACCCAAGTACGAGTATAGATAGACATTTTACCTCGCATCAGAGTAGAACTGATTTTTTGATATGTTGTTAATGGTTTTGGTTTTATTATGAATCTAAGTTTTCGACCTCACCGGTGGACCGTAAGTCCTTGAGGGAGAGTGTTGCATACAGGACAAGTATATTGTACCCCGAAAACAACAGCAACAACTGTACTCGCATCATCTCAAGCTCAACTTTAGATGAAAAGAAATCGAATTCCCAACGTTAAGTGTTGAAGGAATCAACGAATTCGCCCTCATTTTCTCCCCAATCTGCATCGTGGCTGCTTGTCTCGGAATAAAACTAAGATGTGTGTTAACAACCAGCTTTCGGGGTGTTTCCTGTGAAGCTGTAACCCTCTCGAAGAACGATAAGAACAAAAAAGAGCGATAATGTTGATCGGCACTTTAGGCCCGTGCCATGTAAATACATTTCACGTCTATCCATTTGCTAATTGAATAAATGTGCCTCTGGCGTGCCTTCGATGAAATTATATCTTTCAGTCCTTTATATCCCTTGAGTTATTTATATCCTAAATGTCCATTAAATCGAGATAGATATTTTCCAGATTTAGTTTCTATTTCATTTTTCGCCTAAGAAGATGCTGTTTTCCTAACTAATGGACTCCAATACCATCAACAGTACTCTAGTGCATTCGCACCACGACTCCCAGCCGCATGATATCTATCATGCCTAGGTATCGCCGAGAACATCCTTTTTCCTCTCCATGGGACTAAAAATGCCTTCAACAGTATTCAACTGCATTCACCACATCATCCCCGTAATATGATACTCATCTTGCCGAGAAATCGATTCCTTGCCAAGAACATCCTTTTTCCTACCTAAAGGACTCAAAATGCCTGCAATTCGTTTCATATCCTCCTGCCATATGATACATATCATCCCTTTATATCACTTCTTTTCCAAGAATGTCCCTTTTCCTCTCCTAAAGACGCAAAATGCCATCAGTCCTGACCAAAGGACTCAAAATGCTTTTACCAGAACTCCTGTGGATTGGTCTCATTACCGCGATTCAGAATACACTCATATCTACCAACTTTGGTTTTTATTTCATTTCATGATTAAGAGAGTCCTTTTGTCCTGGCGCACATCACCAGCAGCACCAAAATATAACCGTGTGCTACTTATAAGCACCAAAGGAAGCTATGTACCAAATTTAATTGAATGACGAACCACGGGTAATGACTGGAAGATTTTTTTCTTCGAAATCGTTAAAAACAACTTAAGCGAGAAGCTCTATTTTTCCATTGAAATCATTGAAAAGACTTATACGTGAAACCCTATTTATCTTTTGAAATCGTAGAAAATACTTAAGCCAAAATTTTACATTTTGCGATGTATCTTTTTATCTACTGCTCCGATCAGAGCAAATGATAGCCTATTCACACCCTTGGGACACAGTAAATCCGTGAGAAAAAAAAGCAGACCTAAATACGCTCCCTACGAGGCTGTAGCTCTGTCAAAGAAAAATGAGAACAAGAAAAATTAAAAAAATAGCAATTTTCAAATTGTGGAATCTTGGGTGTTTTTCGTCGTATCGACATCAAATTTGCAACGCTTCTAAGTGTCACCATACACTGTCGAGCTCGAACTCGAGCACGGACCTAGTACAAGTGGACCGATTTTCTTCACACCTATGTGAAGTGTATGTGTGTGTCAGAGGACATTTGTATCAGGTTCATGCTCGAGTTCGAGTTCGACAGTGTATGGTGACACTTAGACGACCGGAGACAACGACCCTACTATATTTGAGCCTCCATGATCACCCGTGGCCGGAGCTACAGAGGTCCGAGGTCCCGTACTTGTTGTGTCGCGTAAGCATAGTCTTGGTCACTTTTTCTCGATTTCGTTTTTTCACGGATGTGAACTTTGTCATGAAGTTTGCAACGCACAGAAGGAAGCATCTCCGACCATATAAACTATTTTATATATGTACATACATATATTCTTGGTCAGTATGATGAGACGAGTCGATTAAGCTTTGTCCGTCTGTCTGTATGTTTCTATGCAAACTAGTCCCTCAGTCTTAAAGCTATTCCTCTCATAGGAATAGTTAAATCGGAACAAGTTTGATTACTAATTTCAAAGTGGTAATGCACCATAAGTCGTAACAAAGGTATGGTACCCTTCACGCGAAAGGTTTTTTGTCAATTTCGTTTTTCTTTGGCGGGCAGGACGCTTCTGCGTCACTAGAGACGCGGGAATTCTAGAAAGAAAACTTTTGGAATAAACCAAACATCTTGACTTTACAGACCATTAGCAATTAAATCGTTTGTCTGATTTTCACGGTATAAATTTTAATTAATGAATTATTTTATTAGAGCAGAGTATTAGGTCAACCTTTTTTTTAGTCAGCCACTTGATCTCAATTAAGCAAAAGAAATTCATCTGTGTGATTCTTTTTTCTAGATCTTTCTTTTATCGATATTCAACAGCATACCTTGCACTTCCTTGAAAAGTTTCACGATATCAACGATGTTCTGGTTTTTCACTTTAACTCAATAAATATATCATATTTAGTAAAGAAAAAACTTGCTTTAGGATCTTTGTAGTTTCGTTTAGGTAGTAAGGACTCCGATAGAATCCGTCAGTTAAATATAAGAGCTATAAATAATCTTTTATTGACACGTACTTAGTTGTCCGAATTTCATTTAATGGAATAAAGAAAATAAACATATCACGCAACTGATAACGATTGCTACTTCAGTGTAAAAAAAAGAACACCCATGATGGAATAAGTATTTCCCCGTGTATTGTTTTCATTGTGGCTATACCTCTAAAGAGTCAGAATTCGATCAATATAAAAGGCGTTCATCATATTCACTAGCATCAGTTTCAGTAAAGCACTTGCATTGATTTACTTGCTTCCCTATTATTGAAAGTTTAGTTTGTGCTACCGCCATTAATTCAAAATGCGATCCCTTTCGTGCATCCTTTTGGTTGTTGCTCTAGCTGCGTTTATCCAGGCTCAACCCGTTCTGCTCGAAATCGAAGATGATCAACCGGCAAGTCTAGTCAATCCCGAGCTGGAACAGGATGTTGTCTTACCGGAGGTCCTAAACGAAGAGCATTTACGCCATAAACGTGCAACATGTGACCTGCTAAGCCCGTTTGGAGTTGGTCATGCTGCGTGTGCTGCTCATTGTATTGCCCGTGGCAAACGAGGAGGATGGTGTGATGGCAGGGCTGTCTGCAATTGCCGAAAATAAGTTCTTCCATAAATGAATGCAGTTGCGTTGCTTTTATTGTATAACATATTTAGCATTTAAGAGTGTGTACTCAAATTCAAACAATTGGTGTAATTGTATTTATCAGCACAAAGTAAAATTGTATTAATATAAAAATAATGTGAAATTGCTTGGTTTTATAAAGGATATACACAATTTTTATTCCAAGTGGCGCAACTCAACAGCTATGAAGGTTATAGCACCCAGAGATTCCTTACATCCTACAATCTACAATGATGTATGGTACATTAGGACTTTTTATTACATCAGTCCCTTGATCAGTCCTTTTCAATGCAGACGGCAAGGATTCCTCCTGGGGTTCATGCTTGCACTCGTGGCATAGTGCGGAACTTACAGTTTCGCCTGGTTAAGTTTTATATTGTTTAGGAGCCCCTAGACGATCAAGCCGCTTGATCAAAATCTAGTGTCAATCGATTGAATCAAGCGTGGTTGACCGTCTAGGGACCGGTTTGACGCTTGAGCCAAGCGACGGTAGTGATTGATAGAAAGTTTGATTGACTCAAGCGGTTGACGACGGTGCTTGACCGTCTAGGCCAATTTTGATCAAGCATTGCGTCAATCACTCGATATTTGCCGAGCAAGTTTCCATTATGATGAGCTCTAGAGCCTGGAGAGAAATGGCGCACATGAATGTCGGGTCTTCCACATCCATGCCAGAAGCTAGGTACCTCAATGTGATAGAAAGTTTCTAAGTTGCAGGAATCGCTTCACGTATATTTGTATCCTTCTTCTCCATTTTGAGCCGTACTAGCTTCAGTAAAAAATCAAAACTCTCTTGGTTTTCTAATTTCTAATGAAGTTCATGTAGTCTTCTGGTTCCGTATCGCAGAGAACGTTGAGTAAATGTTCATGAGTGAAGCGGTTTCTCATTTTATACCACTCTGGCAACTCTGTTTTCATGGGAAATACTTCATTACCGAGAAGGCATTTATTCTAACCAAGGAAATGCCTTCAACAGTAGTATAGTGCATTCGCCTCAACACCCCCAATCATATGATACCCATCTTTCCTATGTACCACCAAAGGAATCAAACTATATTCTAATGCATTCACCTCGTAAGCGTGACATACATTCTCCTCATAACAAAAATCCTGCATTGCACAGCCATAAATCGCAAACTTAACGCTCAATTGTCATCGCGCCTAGCAAAACCGGTCCACGCCATCATCATAAAACTGTAATCGCTTTTAGGATCGTTGCGACCGACACACAGCGCGTCTAGCAATACAGGCCTTTAGACTTCTCTTCGATAGAAAGAGCATCGCGTAAAAGTAGACAAGGGGGCGACCGGTAGCGCAGTGTGTTGAGGCATCAGTCTCATGTTTGACTACCGGCGTTTCGAGTTCGAATCCCGTCCACGACGACGTTCGTGGCCATGGATGTGCAGGAGGTGCATGCTGGCAACTGCATTCTCCGAAACCAGTTTATGCCGTGAAACGTCAACTGGGCCACATGGAACAGTTGACGCGCTATGCCCCACAAGGGGTTAGGGCAATTGAGAGAGAGAAAAGTAGACAAGAAGAGAACCTACGTATTTCCACGTATTTCCAAGTTAGAGTATTAGTTTCCTATTCAAAATTTCGTTGCATTTTCCACTATGTTGCGTTCTGAGTGCATGTGAAGTCGTCTATTCTTTTGATGTTGCTTTAAGTTTAGCCCCTATGATTGAACATAGAGGCTAAAGTTAAAGTATGTCTGGTTGGCTGGTTAAAGTGGCGGCAGCACCCCTAAAAGGAGGATGTTCCCCATTAGCGCTGCTGTACGCCGTTTTGATGCCATAAGCCTCGTAAGAGGAAAACCATTGAAATTAAGTCTGTCCAGGGGGCTAACCGGGCCACTACCTTAGATCCACCCTGTGGAATTTAGAAAATGAAATATTTCGCCTATAACTTTAGAGGAGATATCGGTGTTTGTGAGGAAGGCACTGCCCAAAGCTCGGTGCCGCGCCCAAGCTCGTGCTGAACAATTTACAATTTACATTACAAACAAAGTGTACCAGAGTCTGCTTCTTCGCACTATCCTTGCAACTACGACAGCACTCGTTGTAGGGAGTACCAAATCTGGCTGCATGTTCTCCCACTGGCCAGCGACCCGTCATGACCGCGAAGGCCATTAGTTCTTCGCGTATTGTAGGATAGCCTTATTTTCCTAGAGGTGATGCTCGTCCTTAGTGCGCCCCATCTATTGTCAGCTACGTTTATATAGGATTTATGTACTTCCCTCTTAGTGGCACTAAGTGGCGCGTTGACGGTCACTGGGTAGGATCTATCAAGAGCAGAGCACAGCCGTGCCAGTTGATCGGCCCGCTAATTTCCTGCTATACACCTATGATCAGGAACCCAGACTTGCGTGACTCTGTGAAGGGTAGCCAGAGCGTTTCAGTTTTTGACGGCATTGTTTGACTATTTTTGGTGATACTGTCGCCACCTCCACGGCCATTATGGCGGCCTGGCTATCCATGAAAATTGCGATATCCTTTGTGGCAACCGTGGTGCGTCTCGAAATCCGGCAGGCCTCCCTAATTGCCAGAACATCCGCCTGAAATACACTAGCAAAATCAGGAAGGCGAATCGACTTAGAGATTGCGAGGTTTTTAGAGAAGAATCCTCCACAAGGTATTTTCGAGCGAGCGGGGAAAATCGTCAGGTAATATCTCAGTATCACATCTACACCATTCCGCCCTAGTTGAATAGGTAGTAGCGAAGTGTTTCACCAAGTCTGTTTCGGCAACGATATAGTTTGTTAGTAGCATATCGTGCATCACACCCTCTAGGGTGAACAGGATGTTACTATGCCGATATAGTTTCGCCGTCCAGTTCGCATACTCGTTAAGTCTGACCACACTACACGCTGCGCTGAACGTTTTTTGTAGGTCGACGGGGAGTAAGTGTAAGATAACATTAAGTGGGTCACCTGGACAAGATCTCAGAGCACCTGCGACTTCGATGGATGCACTCTTTTGCAATATGCTCAGCAGATCAATATTATATTTCCCTCGTACTGCTTCCGCTGGCCACCGGTCGGTTTTAGTCCCCAGTTCTCGCAGGTTCTCTTACAAGCGTAAAGTACGTCTACTACACATGAGCTGTTCGCTTTATGGAGAAAATATGTGCGTTCGTCAGGTTGTTGCAATGGTAGCTGTTGCTACGATCGTCTCTATGTATCACATCGAGACGTCACGATGGCTAAGGGTTCGTACTGCTAGCCACTGATGACAGAGGGTTGCCTTGCTGGTGGCTTGGAACAAGGTATTCGCAACATTAACTTAAATACAGTCGTCTCTCGTTTTAGGCCGGGGATATGGACTGGATAAAACACGCCCATTGCACTAGCACCCCCACCACTAAATATCGACATCACGCATAGTGTAAAATTAGGTGCTAATTAGTTGCTCTATTCCCGAATTTATTGCTTCCGCCGATTCCAAAATTGACGATTTTATGTGGAGGGTGCTAGCATAACGCTACACCCCCACTTTCTTATCCAACATCTATCGCACCCAAATTTGATGTAAAATGAAAGCCATAATTAATTGCTAATTTACCGCTCTATTCCGGAATTTATTGCTCCTGCCGAATTGCCAGGACAATGTTTTTTGTATGGTGGTGCTAGCGTAAGGTGACGCTAGCACCCCCACTTTTTAATACGGCTTTTATCGTCTCCAAATTCAATGCAAAGTCAAAGCCATAATTAATTGCTAATTTGTTGCTCTATTCCCGAATTTATTGCTTCTGCCGATTCGCCAGGATTCCAGCTTATATATGGGAAGGACACCACATTTGAAGCCCCCTGTACTATCCCCACTGCCACAAACCTAACAAAAATTTGATGTATAATGAAAGAAAGAAATATCTGGTAATTTATTGTTCTATTCCCGAATTTGCCGACATGCCAGGATAACGTTTTTTGTATGGTGGTGCTAGCACCCTCACATAAAATTGTCAATTTAGGCGAATCGGCTGGAGCAATAAATTCGGGAATAGAGAAACTAATTAGCACCATACACCATGCTTGATGGTGGGGGTGCCAGCGTAACGGACGTGGATAAAACTCACACAAATTGAATTTTTGCATAAATCGAGGTTCTACTGTAGCATATAATGCGAACCGCTAAACATGAAAAAAGTACCCTAGTACAGGAAAAAGAAAACTTTTTTAAGGCTATTTTATAAATGATATTTATTCTATCAATAAAAATACAACTTGCGAATCCGGCAATTGTTTAAAGTTTTATAGGTTCTCATAGGTAAAAAACGAGCTCCCAGACTTCCTCTCAGTCTTGCTACACTGATACTTCCTTTCAAAATTGGTTCAGGCATGCGACTATCGTCCATTCATTCTATATGTCCTGGCGTTTGACCATTCTCGAAACTTTCAGCTCATTGTACAATTCGCACAGCTCATGGTTTTATCGGATGCGCCACATATTTCCGTCGCAAACTTCGCTCAATATTCGCCGAAGGACATTTGAATCAAATGTGTGTTTGCGTGTTTTTGGAGGCTTGATTTAAACTCCATGTTCCGCTGTCATAGCATAACGCAGATTGAATGATTGTTTTCTATATGCGGAATTTTAAATTTCTGCTCACTTCCTTCGATTTTATAATAGGAAAAACCGAGACAAGTTTTATTTGCTAGCTGTTTCCGTCGCTATAGCAGATTTTCGTTGTTGTCGTTGGTTAATTGACCTTATTATCTCTTGGTCGATCTTGACGGATTTTCCCATATTTGCAACGTTTCCTCTAACAATGGTGTCCCGACTTCGTCAATCTGTCACCCAGACGTCACGCCTCATATCACAGTAAAAGGTCAAACCAAGTAACTATGACCACGGCCTTGTTTATAGCTTGCCTTTTCGGGTGCTGTTTTTTAGAAGATTTGATTTTTGGTAACTGCTATCAGTTGCTTCTTTTATTTGGCGTTTGAATTAGGATGGCTAAGTTCATAACACACAGCGAAATCGCAACATGCTGTGGCAAAAGTATCGAAGCAGCTTTGCAGCAACTTGTTGTGTACTAAACTGCACTCGCATCGAGTCATCCATGAACTGTCAAATTTCTAGTTCAAAACTGACTACTGACGAAAAATCGTATGAATATGACAGTGAAAGCGTCATTTCTGAATTGTCATCATATGCTGGTCCTAGCGAAATTAATAACGTACGAACGTGGTCATAATCTAAATACCGTTTATAGATTCAAAAAGTAAACTTAAATAAATCAATAACTGGCACAACAGCCCAATTTCAACCATGGCCTCGAGATGAGTTAGCATCATCTCATTTTCTAGATCGTGATCATGATTGTGCAGAGGTGTGTGATCAGCAACACGCTCAACCGAGTTATTTACCCCATAAATGGGTACTCATTTAACAGCTGAGTGGGCTCATAGTCCGACACGTAAACCACCTTTTTTATCGAAAACTACCGCATTTAGTAGGAATTGAACCGGGACCTAGTGCGTAGAAAACGAACGTGTTAACCGTGGCGCCATCCGGACTACTAAATTAAACTTGACACTGGAAAATTCCCATCATTCCCACATTCACCAAATAAAATTCAATTCACTTTAAATTTATATTTATTGTATTCAAATGAAACATGAACAGTCCAAGGAATATTTTCAATTATGTGCTCTTATATTAATTTATCACTACTTGCGACAGATGCAATGATTCTTACACGTCAGCAGCATACGATTGAAACCAAGTTGAGCACATTGTAAACGACAGCGAAATCTTTCGAATCCGGGTATGAAAGAACGTTTAACGATGCATCGATCTCCAACCTTACGAACTTTCTGAGTTGCGGAATTTCCAATGCTAGCAGCGTGACTCCTGATACTCCAACCACTTGTTATCAACAAAAACAGAACCAAGAAACTAAATGAAAACTTCATCTCATTGCTTTCAATACTCCTCTAATGTTGCTTTAAATATGTTTTTAATAAACTTGATAAGAAGAAATATATTTATTGGATGTGTCGCCTAAAGTTGAGAGCCCAATGTATTTATATACCAACATTTACAGTCCGTGCAAAAAAGATAGCATACTCCATGTTTTTTTTTAGCTCTTAATGTAATTTAATCACATCGTTGCCAATGTCGAGTCTCCAAATTCCCAAAAAATCTAGGTCAAATTACACAAATTTGGGGAGAGCCAAATCCCGTTTCTCCACAAATTTTCCACATAATTATCTCAAGAAAAAAAAACGAGTTTTAATAAAAAACCAATAATATTTATTCACTAATTTCTATTCGGTCATTGCCTTTTGCCATATCTTTGTTGTTAACATTTTCGTTGATGGATTTAATTTTCAGTTACGCCCTTGTTTTGTAATTCCTTCTTAGCATTGTCGTTACGTGCTTATAGGAACTGATCTAAAGCAAAATTGCGATGTAGCTCTGATTTTTAGGGTTTTGTAGTAAATCCTTATGAAATCGGTCATACGTCCGTCTGTCCGTCTGTCCATGAAATATCTCACGAACCGCTGAAGCTACATGCATGAAATTTGGTGCAAATATGTGAAAGCAATATAATTCTCTGGAGAAAGCAATGCGTCGTCATAGGCCAACGTTGAGAGGGGTAAAAGTACAACAGTCTCGAAATGCGAAGTGGGGGGACAAATTCGGATCACACATTTTCCCCTCCCTCTTTTGTCCTTCCTTGGAATTTGAAGAAAATGCCAGAAATGAAATGTACTCGACGGTACCTTTGTTGCGATATCCCACTTGTCTATACCAAACGAAAAAAAAAATTGACCTTCATTTCGCCTTTATTTCCTCTTAAGGGAACCCTCCCTTAAAGTTGGCCTATTACGACGCCACGCTTGCTTCAGAGAATTATAGTACCTTCTACATATTTCCACCAAGTTTCATGCATGCAACTTCAGCCGTTCGTGAGATATTTCATGGACAGACAGAGAGACAGACGGACGTATGACCGATTTCATAATTGTTTACTACAAAACCCTAAAAAGTACTGAAATTTCTCTCAAATTTTTGCCTGCCATTAGCTAAGCTCAGCTTATGTGACCGTGCAATCTCAGTTTCCGTGTATTTAGGATCTATTGTATAAAATTATTTAAAATTATTTCCAGATGCTTCCTTAGAATTTCTAATTACAATCTCATTTTTACTGACCTATTACTCCATTCATGAATGGAATATGTTCTATACAATACAAAATTACCATAATTGGAAAACAAATTTGTTTTTGTTTACATGAATTTATTTAACGTCATCGAGAAGCGTATGTTTTTCGTGGTTTCACCTATTACTCATCTACTTACTATTATTACTATTTGTTTTTAAAAATATTAATATCTAAATAGATTCATTTCCAATACGTTGTCTAGACCCGTGGCTCTCAATCTTTTTGAAGTCGCGAAACACTTAAATTGATATTTTTTTTTACCGCGCAACATCATAAAGCCGGGGTTGTAAAAGTTTTTAGAAATCAGCACCGCTATGCGAACAAGAATACTGAAAGGTTGGTCTCACCTATTCAATTTTAAAAGTTTTATTTTTGTACGAAAAATCGATATACTTTTGAGTTGGTCGCTCAGTGTGGTTTGCCGGATGCAGCGCCGCCGAGAGGAAATCCGGACCCGGGGTACAAAAACTCCGGGCTCTAGTACTAAAGTATTAGCAAAAAAAAAATAGAACAGAACATATATCTTGGGGCTCCATACATCTCTAGGTGAGCCCCTATATTTTCGGTGCACGTACATGTTAAAATTTCGTAAATCTTGGGGCCCCTTATATCTGTAGCTGGCCCAATACATCTTGGGGCGTCCCATATATCATAGCATTGTTTAGGAGGTGCATGCTGGCAACTGAATTCTCCGAAACCAGTTTATGTCAACGAAACGTCCACTGGACCACATGGAACAGTTTACGCGCTATTGACAGTTGAGTACACATTTTGGGGGCACATGTATCTGTAGCTGGGCTCCATACATCTTGGGGACCCATATTTTTTGGAGCTCCACGTTCATGAAAACGCTAGAACGCGGTCGTGACAATTTATAGTGAAATACATTATGTATGATAAATCATTTTACAAGGACTTTTTTAGCTTTTTGTACTTAAGAATATGAGTTCGCCGGTTCTAAGAAAATGTTCGTCGACAGTGGGACCCATCGGGCATTTGCCCGGTGGTCCAGTCTGCCTCTGGGGCTATCCAACGAAAAGAAGCACGAAAGTAATTTGTGTACGGAAGGTGAAATTGCAGCGTAAGATGAAACATGGTCCAAACTTAGCGATGGGCACTATCGATAGTTTCTAGTTATTCGATAGTCTAAAAAACTAAACTATCAATAGTTTAAAAAAAAAACAGGAACTAGTAAAACCTATCGATAGTTTGAAAAGGAAAATTCGAGTGACGATGGATACATTTCTTGCATGTATGAATGAATATGATTGCATATGCATTGTGTAGGTAGATGTGATGTTAAGGAAAAAAACATAAAAGAACTACGATTGGGGTAAACCCCAATCATGCAATACTCTAGATGAATTTGAACCTGGTTTTTGAATCTAACTGATATTGTTAATTAAGTGTTAAGTACAAAATTTCAGCCCGATAAATTGTATACGTACTGAGTAAATAGGTTTAACGTATTTCATGAAATAGTGCAGTTTGTATGGGAGGGGGTAGAAGGAGGGTGACGATTACAATAAATTTTATAATGTAGGTTACAATTATCACAAAAGTGATATATTCAAAATTTCAAAGCAATATGTTTTATAGTTTCTGAGAAAATCTGATTATTGTAAATTATCAAAAATGTGTCATTTTGTATGGGAGGGGGTAGACGGAGTAAGGGTAATCGATTACTTTTTTTGAATCTAACTGATATTGTTAATTAAGTGTTAAGTACAAAATTTCAGCCCGATAAATTGTATAGGTAATGAGTAAATTGGCTTAACGTATTTCATGAAAAAGTGCAGTTTGTATGGGAGGGGGTAGAAGGAGGGTGAGGATTACAATAAATTTTATAATGTAGGTTAGAATTATCATAAAAGTGATATATTCAAAATTTCAAAGCAAGATGTTTTATAGTTTCTGAGAAAATCTGATTATTGTAAATTATCAAAAATGTGTCATTTTGTATGGGAGGGGGTAGACGGAGTAAGGGTATTCGATTAATTTTTTTGAATCTAACTGATATTGTTAATTAAGTGTTAAGTACAAAATTTCAGCCCGATAAATTGTATACGTACTGAGTAAATTGGCTTAACGTATTTCATGAAATAGTGCAGTTTGTATGGGAGGGGGTAGAAGGAGGGTGAGGATTACAATAAGTTTTATAACATAGGTTACAATTATCATAAAAGTGATACAGTAAAAATTTCAAAGCAATATGTTTTATAGTTTCTGAGAAAATCTGATTATTGTAAATTTTCAAAAATGTGTCATTTTGTATGGGAGGGGGTAGAAGGGGTGGAGCGATTTAGCCCGTTCACGAACTTAGCCTTCATTTTTTGTCAAAAATAACGTGTGCAAAATTTAAACTTCATAGCTCAACGCGTTCTCGAGCTAGAGAGGTCACGGACGGACGGACGGACAGACGGACAGACGGACAGACGGACATCCGGTTTTGAGATATTCGAGTGATAATATGAACTTCTGTATCATTCATTTTTTTCTGCGAGCCTTATTTCTTAGCGTTACAAACTTTGTGGCAAACTTATAATACTCTCAGATTTCATCTAGAGTATAAAGACATTCTTGGCGATGAAGTGAGGCCAATTGGGTATCATAAGTACTGGTAGGAGTAATGAGGCGGATGTACTGAACTACTGTTGATTGTATTGTGAGTCCGACCCAATCAACCCCGTATCAGTTTTTTTTCCGCAAGATTGGCCCTGTTTTTGAGAAAAAAAAGAGTTGCCGCTCAGAAACTCCTCTATTTTCTTGATTATTTGCAATTCTGACTTCAGATTCGAAATAAGCGACCCAATCGACCTCCTATTAGATTTTTCGAGCAAGATATATATATTACAAAAAAAAGTGCTGCCATTCTGGATCCCCCATTTGGTTTTTTGCCATTCGGACTTCAGATTCACAATCAGCGACCCAAAAAAAAAACCCCTGCTAGCTTTTTCCAGCAAGATTGGTCTTGTTATTATTTGCAGCTCTGACTTCAGATTCGTAAGGAGCGACCCAATTAACCTCCTATCAGTTTTTTCCAGCAAGATTGGCCGTGTTTATAAGAAAAAAGTGTTGACGTTTTGGATTCCCACTTGGTTTTTTGCCATTTGTACTTCAGATTTGCAATCACCTACCCAAAAGAACCCCTACCAGCTTGTCCAGCAATATAGGCCATGTTTTTCAAAAAGGGTTCCGTTCAGGAAAAGATTTTAGATCTTTTCAAGTCAAGTTTGTAACCAATCACACACATAATCTATATTGACTTATAGATCTAAAATCGCATGCACATGATATTGAGCCAGCCAACATGCCAAACTACATAGTCATTCATTCGATTAAACTTTTTCTACATAGCAAACTATGGGGCTGTCGAATAAACCTTTCATTCAAAGCATACCATCGGGTTATCGAAACTATCCACCGATAGTTCCGATAGTTTCGATAGGCCGACAGTTATTCGAACCGATCGACCGATAGCCGCGATAGTTTCGATAGGCCGATAGTTTTCCCAATAACTGTCGATAGTAACAACTATCGAATAACTATCGGGACTATCGACCGACAGTTTTTACTATCGATAGTAAAAACTATCGAATAACTTTCCGAAAGCTATTGTTATAGTGCCCATCACTACATCACAACACCACAAAAAAATAGAGGCCCTAAGTCGACAACAATCTAAAAATATTAGCCGAGCCGAGTCCGGAGCATGTGTAATGTATTATATTTTAGCTTAGGGCCCGACACTAGCGCCAAAGCGTAAAATCTATTGTGTTTTAGGGCCTCATAGCATTGCAGAACTAGTTCAAGGCACCATAATGAAAAAAAAACATTTATTTTTGAAAGTCACGGGCCTCCTTTGACAGCCCGGGCCCGAGGGGAATCACAGGTATTTAGCCTTTAAACATGGATCGCTAGAGACAATAGTCGAATTACGTCTGCATACTCTTGATTAGACCTGGCTCCAGTAGTGCGGTATGAGCCGACGTGATAGCAGGTAGTTGGCCTGAAACAAGGGTTAATGAAGGCTGCATATTGCATCCCGTTCGTGTATTTTCTTTTAGCAGCCTGACTTTAAAGTGATTCCGACAAACTTGATACACATACACATCATAAAAATAATTTTGATATTGTTACAAGTTAAGCATATGACCCGGCACAGCCGCTAGATGATCCGGCGAAGCCAGATCGTCTAGTATGAAAGAATCCATGCTGTGCGCTTGTGTGCTTGTGCGTCAGTCCGAGCACTCTTTCCGACTTTTTCCGTAGTCAGATTTCAAAGAAATTTGACATGTAGCATCCTTTTATTATCCTTGTTCCTAACGTTATCATAAATAATATGATGATATTTCGGTCCAGCTGCAGTTGTGCGTCAGGATAAAAGGACCTTTTTATACCCTAGACTTTTAGTATAGGGTATATTGTTTTTGTCACGACGGAAATATGTAACACCTTAAAGGAGGCTCCGGAGGTATAGCAATGTATATATATAAATGATCAGGGTCACCTCCTGATTCGATTTAGCCATGTCTGTCTGTCTGTCTGTCTGTCTGTCTGTCTGTCCGTCTGTCTGTCTGTCTGTCTGTCTGTCCGTCTGTCTGTCCGTTCGCACGATAACTTTCGATAGAATGAAGCTAGAGCCTTGAAATTTTGGTCGAATATTGGTAGTGTAATCTAGTTGGATGGTATTGAAAATGGGCATGATCAGGCCAAGAGAACGCCTACCTCCCCTACATATGTAAAATACATAAATGTATCTATAACTCCCGATTAAATAAACGTGAAAAACTCTAGCTTAGGTAGATTACTCATGAGGGTAATCTTATACTCTCCTGGGAAAATAAAATCGATCAGTTGGAAACTAACGGTAATTTTCTTACAAAGAACCCCGTACTACCCTAATTATCAGGTTTTTTGTATATAACTCCTGAACCAATTGACGTAGGCACCTGATTTTTGGCATGTAACCTTGAAGTGAGAAGCTGCTTAAGGTTTTGTAAGTTGGGCATAATCAGATCAAAGGAACGCCTACCTCCCCTACAAATTTCAAAAAATTAAATATTCCTTTAATTACGATAACTTTCGAAAAAATTATACTAGCAAGTTGACAATTTGACAAAATGTTGCTAGTAAGACCTACTTTGTTGGTATTGAAAATAGGCAAGATCCGACCCAAGGAACCCCCACCTCCCCTACAAATGAAACTTCAAATAAGCGATAACTTTTGATAGAATGAAGCCAGCAACTTGAAATTTTGGTCAAATGTTTAAAGTGAGATCGAGTTAGTTGACATTAAAGATGGGTAAGATCCGACTTAAGGAACCCCTACCTCCTCTAGAAATGAAACTTAAAATAAGCGATAACTTAACGACAAAATAAAGCTATCGACTTTAAATTTTGGTCAAATGTTTGTAGTATGGTCCAGTTGGCTAATATTGAAAATACGTAAAATCCGACCAACGAAACCCCTACTTCTCCTACAAATGAAACTTCAAATAAGCGATAACTTTCGATAGAGTGAAGCTTGAGACTTGAAATTTTTTTTAAATGTTTGTAGGGGGATCTAATTGGTTGGTGGCAATGATGGGCAAGATCCGACCCAAGGAAACCCTACCTCCCCTACAAGTGAAACTTCAAATAAGCGTTAACTTTCGATAGAATGAAGCTAGCAACTTGAAAACTGCGACAAATATTTGTAGAATGGGTCAGTTAATTGATTTTGAGAATGGTCAAGATCCCACTGAATGAGTGCCAAACTCCCCTATGAACTGGCCATATAGGAGACCCACTTCTTGTACATATGGTCGTTGCCAATTGGGACTTTTGGTATCACCACTAGGTCTGTACAAGTCTAGGGTATATACGCTTCGGACTCCGGGCCGAAGCGAAGCTTCGGCCTGGTTAACATTGAAGTGATATCTAGACAAGATGGGTATTATATGACACGGTTTGTTGAGGCGTTATGGATTATACTACTGTTGAAATAATTTTGAGTCCTTTGGTAAGGAAAAAGGACAATCTGGTGTATTAGGATTGATGGCATTTGCAGTGCTTTAGTGAGGAAAAAGGACGTTCTTGGCAATGCACATATATATAGACAAGATGGGTATTATATGACTGGGGATGTTGAGGCGAATGCACTACCTATACACTACTGTTAAAGTGATTTTGAGTCCTTTATTGGGGAAAAAAGAATATCGTGACAACAAAGTGATATATACACAAGAAGGGTATTAAGTGATTGAGGGTGTTGAGGCAAATGCACTAGAGTGCTGCTGAAGGTATTTTGAGTCCTGTGGTGAGGGAAACAGAGCATGTATCTGTTGCTCAGTACATATTGTATCAATTGCTCAATAGACGCTATATCTGTAGATACTGTATCTGTTGCTCAGTAGATGCTGTATCTGTTAGTCAATAGATACTAAATCTGTTGTACTGTATCTGTTGGTCAATAGATAATGTATCCATGGTTCAGTAGATACCGAATCTGTTCCTCAGTAGATGCAGTATATGTTGCTCAGTAAATACTAGGTGCGTTATTTTTGCACATAACAAAGTGGAGTAGGACAAGCAGTAAAAAACGCTATAGAGCAGATTAGAGTAGCAAAGACGGAAACGGGGCATATCTTTGCTGAGAGTGTGTTTTGGGTCAGTTTAGCATTCAAACATCAACTTAAATTTCAAGAGGAAACCTAAATGGCGGTTGAATCATTTGTATGTTTATTATTCCATATAATTACATCAAATATTAATCAATTTTATGTGCTTCCCGAACTGTAAACTGTCCGAAAACTTCGACACCTGCGCCGCCTGCATTTTAAAACACAGATTACTTAACGAATTCTTGCACTAATCTTCTATCCAGAGCAGCTCAGATCAAATTGTTAGTGTAATTGTGTGGTCTTAACCTGCTCTGCTCTGCATGGCTGTTAAAAATCGCGCCTACTGTATATGTGCTTCAATAAATATTGTATTGTATGTCGTTTATTTAAATTCAAATTCCATATTTTATTTTAGTTAAAATATTTTCTACAAAATGAAAATTATAATTGATTCGGGATTTAAATATTTTCTGCTGCGTGACTGTTTGATGTTTGTGAACGACTGCCTACTCCTCTAGAACTCATATTTTATTTCATACTACGGCCTACTATTTTACAATTAGTATTTTTTTTAGTTTTTCCTACAGTATCTGTGTTTTAATATATACCGTATCTGTTACTCAGTAGATTTGTGTATGTTGGCCAATAGATACTGTATCTGTTCTCTGACGGTTCTGTATCTGTCGCTCAATAGATACTGTATCTTTTGATCAGAAGGTGCTGTATCTGTTGGTCAATTGATAGTGTATCTGTTGCTTAGTCGGTGCTGTATCTGTTGGTCAATATATACGGTGTCTTTTGCTCAATAGATGCTGTATGTTTTAGTCAACAGATACTCTATCTGTGGTAATAAATTAGCCGAAACGAAACGAAAATCATAGACAACTTAAAAGCTAATGGATTAAAATTAAAATGGATTTGCATGGGACGATCCAAAAGTGCCAATGAACATCATCGCTCTTTTTTTGTAATTATAAAAAAAATCCCATTCCGGATACTCCATTTTTGTTTGCAACTTTGACTTCAGATTTGCAGTCAGCGACCCAAAAAACCTCTACTAATTTTTTGCAGTAAGATTATTTTCGTACAAAATTATTTTTGTTCTTCTTCGACTGAAAAAAAAAAAATTTTTTTCCGATTTGTTGTCACTGTCCATATTTGAAATGTTTTAAATAAAATTTCAAAAGAAAGAATATTAAAAAAAACTAATCTTAAACAATATCGACACAAGCAACTTAAATTTTTTTTCGCTATTCTTTACAATGAGCGAGCTGTCTTTCGCTTCTTGGTTAGTGTTCGCTACGTAGTTATATGCTGGGATGCTGAAACTTAATAAGGATACATACTCATATACTGATTACTGTGGATATATATAGTAGCAACTGCTATTTAATACTTTGCTTCAATCTTCCTCTTTTGAACATAATAGTAAACTACTTTCTCAATGCCCAATAAACTTATCGAAATAATGAATCCATAAACAAGAACAAGCAGAGCCGATCGAATATCAATTAAACTGGCAGTAATAAATTTTCCTCCGCCTCCCAAGCATTGTGGTTTCTTCGTATACAGACGACTGTTTTCCCGATCTTGGAGGCCAAGCTCACGTAACCGCAACATCCTAAATTAATTCGCACCATTAACAGGGGAAAAACTAAATTGTTCATTACAACTCACCCAGCCTTCAAAAACTCCTTATATGATGAATTCTTCTGAATAGCATACCACGGATCAATTACTTGCAAATATTGAATCTCTTGTAGACCGCATTTTTCATGTTCCAAATATGTTTCACCCATGAGTTTATAGCCGACACCGAGTTCCATATGAAAGGCGAAGAGACCATGACGAATCCTCTCTACGCCTTCAGCCAGTGGAAGGAAGTTTTCGGAACCATCATTTTGACGGATTTTTTGTTCGTAGATCTTTTTACGTATCGGTTCGGTTGCATGCTGAAGACAAATACGAGTATTATTACGTATAATAAAATTAAAATAATTTTAAGCTGAGCGTGGTATTGGAATTTCAATAGAACTTTGTTTTAATTATTGACGTCAGTGAAAGGGTGGTTAAAATCGTTCAAATATATGTACTTAAAAAGTTACAATTATTTACCGGAAAGTAATATCGATTAAAAACTGTATCGTCTACTCCAAATTTCAATCTAGAATGAAGCAAGTCTTCAAGTGTTTGAATCTTTGTCGATGGCGATTGCAGTAATGCGGTGATATTACCAGAATAACTGACAATGAAAAAAAAAAGTGGGCACAGAAATCATTCATTAGTTATTTTATTAAATCCTTTCTAGATTTTCAGTCAATTATTTTAGATTATGATTTTTATTAAGAAAAATCATGATCTATCCTTAATTGATCCAAATTTTTCAATCTAAAGTCAATTTCATGAAATACCATCTCATCTAATGATTGAATTTCAAGAAATTGGCTTTATAAGCATTTGCTCTACCAATTAACAATACATGTATTGTGTCGCCAAAATAAATTAGATATAAAATAAATATATAAAATATCATAAATTAGCAAACCTTGTATACAAAAACATAAGTGTAATGTAAGTCACAACCATGACAATCCTGGCAGTGATACTTCGCGGCACAACAGACGATCCTTGCTGACAAATTGCTGCAAAGACTAGTATACAAGTGTCGTAAAATGATGGCTGCAAGTTTGCAGCATTTTTACTGTCCTGGAATCGTTTGAATTATTTAGTTGTAGCAAAACAATGTAAAATGTATGTGTATACCCACATCAACAGAACTATAACAATGCCACTCAATAATTACCGTGCCAATTAAGAAGATGGCAGATATAAAAAATAAACCCACCAAACAGTACCAGACGAACTGAAAAAAAGATTGGATGATAGAAAAATAAAAAAAAAGTTAACATTTTTATATAATTAGCTGAGGGCTTTGGTCTCATTTTAAAACTAATCTCAACCATTTTGACGAACGACCAAAATGGTTGAGATTAGTATCAACATGAGAGCAAAGCAAAGCTCTGCTATTTTTATAAATAAAAAAAACATTAGAATTGAAGTTTAAATTGCAAACGCTTAAATGCGCATGGTGTGTCTGTTGGAATCATTGGCATGCCTGGTAGTAGCACGCCTTTGACTTTATATTTATAATTTAACATAAAAGAACTACGATTGGGGTAAACCCCAATCATGCAATACTCTAGATGAATTTGAACATATACAACATATATACAACATTTTGTATTAGCTCAAAGCGATATCAAGCTAGAGAGCAACGTTGGTAAAATGTGTCATATTGTATAGGAGGGGGTAGACGGAGTAAGGGTAATCGACTATTTTTTTTGAATCTAACTGATATTGTTAATTAAGTGTTAAGTACAAAATTTCAGCCCGATAAATTGTATACGTACTGAGTAAATAGGCTTAACGTATTTCATGAAATAGTGCAGTTTGTATGGGAGGGGGTAGAAGGAGGGTGAGGATTACAATAAGTTTTATAACATAGGTTACAATTATCATAAAAGTGATATATTAAAAATTTCAAAGAAATATGTTTTATAGTTTCTGAGAAAATCTGATTATTGTAAATTTTCAAAAATGTGTCATTTTGTATGGGAGGGGGTAGAAGGGGTGGAGCGATTTAGCCCGTTCACGAACTTAGCCTTCATTTTTTGTCAAAAATAACGTGTGCAAAATTTGAACTTCATAGCTCAACGCGTTCTCGAGCTAGAGAGGTCACGGACGGACGGACGGACAGACGGACAGACGGACAGACGGACAGACGGACAGACGGACAGACGGACAGACGGACATCCGGTTTTGAGATATTCGAGTGATAATATGAACTTCTGTATCATTCATTTTTTTCTGCGAGCCTTATTTCTTAGCGTTACAAACTTTGTGGCAAACTTATAATACTCTCAGATTTCATCTAGAGTATAAAAATCGTTGCTTCGATGATATTATTAATCATCTTTTTCATTGCAAGTCTGGTTCCATTGCAAAGACATGGTGGAGCAATATTTTGAAGAATAATAATAGGAACACCAATTTTCAATTATTGTAGAATGTGTGTGGTGGCAATCCATGCAAATCAAGCGAATTCAAAAGTTCAGTAGGATGATTTACTGCTACATACTATGTTTCACAAAATTATTTGTACCATGGCAAAAAGTTGTGTATCTTGAAGTTTAGCCATGTTTAAAGTGCACTTAACAGCTTTTGGGAAAAATATGTTTGGAGGGAAAGGAAGCGACTAGTGTTGGCATAATACCCAATAACAAAATTAGCGCAATTTATTTAAAACAAATGAGTTATAACCAACAAACATTTTCACAAAATTATTTGTATCATTGAAATTAAATTTCAATCATTCAAATCATTTCCTCTCTATGGGGACCTCCCCTTGAAGTCAGCCTATTACAACGAATCGCTTTCTCCGGCGAATTGTAATAATTCTACATATTCCCACAAAATTTCATATATGTAGCTTCAGCCGTTCGTGAGATATTTCATGGACAAACGGACAGACGGGCAGACAGACATTTGACCGATTTCATAAGGGTTTTGTTTTTACTTCAAAACCCTAAAAATGGGACCTTGGCCAAAATATGGGTCGGATCGAGCTAGGGGTGGTTTCTTTACACTCGTTTTTTTTTTAAATTTGACAGCCAAAAAAAAGGACCTAAAACCCAACTTCCATCCCTAGAAATATGTTCCGCATTTCAGACCGCTAACCAAAAGTGCAGTATAAAATGTGTACCGACAGTGCTAAGAGCTCGATTAGCGCAGAAGGCGCCGTTTTGAAGCCACCAATCTCGTAAAAATCAGTTATTAGATGATAGTCGAAAATTCAGGGGATGCCCAGGATGCCTAGAGCCAACCGGAGGAGTTAAGGAAGTAGAGCAACTCCCCAATCTTCCCCCGACGCATCCTTTAGGTTTTCAAGAAAGGACTTGCCCAATGCACGATGTGTGTTCCTAGCAAGGCTCAGGCATTCACAAAGGAAGTGAGTGAGAGTTTCTTTCTCGTTTTCATTCCCGCAAATTCGGCAATGCCGATACCCAACCTGACTGCGTGATCCCCTAAAGACCAATGTCCTATGATGACCGCCGTGAGCCTCGCGACATCTCTGTGAGATTTGTTCAGAAGCTCAGTTGTTCTCCTTCTGCCATAGAAGGATAATATCTTCCTTGATACGACGCAGGTGGGCAGATTCCGCCATTTTAAATCCTCAACCTTGATGTAGTGAAAGAAGATACTGCCTTTAACAGCCTCCAGTGGAATGCAAACAGATTCCGCATGAGAACTGTCTAGGGCGGCGCCTTTTCTGGCCAGCTCTTCGGCCTTCTCGTTGCCCTCTATGTCTGCCAAGGCAACTTAATGCTCCCAACATCACTCGACAAGCTTGGAGGATGTACTTACCGAATTCAGTGTCTTGACGCCTGTCTAAGCAAATGGCGATGGTGTGGATGTATTTGGTATGCCTCTAAGAGTGTGACAAGCTTTCATGATTGCAAGCGTTTCCACCTGGAAAATTCCGGCATGATCTGGGAGGCGGTAACACTTCGAGGTATTCAGTGCATCAGAAACGATCCCTGTACCGACGCAACAGACTCAGTCGCGTGGCATATGTGTGGCGTGGCCTCCAGTCCAGTCCAATAGTCCAGGAAATCCAAAATCCCAATCTAATAAACAAACCAGTGACTTTGAAAAGCTTTCATCAAAGAAGATCAAAAGGAGGGCTAGGTTTTGGTAGCCCTAAATAGATAAGCAAAACAGGGCACTGCAAAAGTAATAACTAAATATGTTGTTGTTGTACTGCCTTGACCCCTTCAAAGGTATTGGCGCGTCAACATTACTTTGCATAGCCATGTTTTAGCTATACCTTTTTGACGTTTCAATAGCAAATTTTACTTAGAACGCGGTGTAGTTGCTAGCATGCACCTTCTATCCGAGCCATCTCCTAGTGACAAGCTTGGGACGCTGTGGAAGTTCTAAGAGTATCCACAGGTAGTTTTTTTTTTATTACTGTGCCGCGGGTTTTGAACCGCATATCTCTTCGTTGAGTGGCGACCGAGACCTCACGGCTCTCGATCGCGTAGCGATATAGTTAACATTCAAATTGTTGGTGGTCCCACATTGGGCGCCAAATTTTGCTGCCTTATTTTCCTACGTTACCCCTAAAAGCGGAATTAAGAATTGTTCACAGCCTTATGTCTTGCCTTTACAAACGATCAATTGGTAAATGGATAAGCTGTTCACGGTATAAGCCAGGAACTTGCATCATCCGAAAAATGTAATATGCAAACGAAACGTCAAGGTGGTAAGCCTTAACCATAGGCAAATAGAATATTTGAATCGATCATATTGAAAAGAGGGTCATCTCCGGAATTTAAACTTTTGCATGAGGAAGGAACAGACATTTTTAGTTGTCTAAAATTATAGAGTAACATAGTACTATTTTTTTTTCTTAATTAGAGCGGCAATACTGATGCAAAAACATACATTTTATTTTTTTACGAATGCCCCTGATTTCTTTCTTTTTAGTAGAGGACTTGTTTTCAAAATTAATTGGAGTTTTCTTGAAAAGTCGTCGCGGCTTACGCCCCCCCCCCCCCTTCTTGGATCCACCACTCTGTTTCCCAAGAGGACGTCCGTTATCTTTGAAATCGGGGATTATCTACCGAAAACGAACACTTGGCGATCAGGAGGAAACCGTGAACGTGGACAGGAACTTGAAGCTAAAGGTAGGTG
This sequence comes from Chloromyia formosa, assembly GCA_964017055.1. Taxonomy (NCBI): domain Eukaryota; kingdom Metazoa; phylum Arthropoda; class Insecta; order Diptera; family Stratiomyidae; genus Chloromyia; species Chloromyia formosa. The sequence continues at coordinate 32,946,323 of OZ024818.1, forward strand.
ACATAGCAGGCCTGATGGCAGGTCTGATGACATGATCAGATCCGACGGTAGGTCTGATAGCAGATCTGATGGTAGGTCTAATAGCAGCCCTAATGGCAATCTTACGACAGGATTAATTGAAGACTAAAGGCAACCTGACAGCAGGTTTGATAACTGGACTGATATTATGTAAAAAAAACCTTAAAAGTGATATTATATCCTTCATATGAGACAGAGTTGTAAATAGACTTACCTTGTCAAACGGAAGCAAGAAAACGTCATCCGTATAGGAAAGTTTAGGAGAACGAAAGACAAATTTCGAAAGTGTAGGAGTTGGCATCGAAATATAGTCGATATACTTAATTCGATCGCTAGTCATAAATAGTGCAGTGGCGCCGATATCCGATCGATTTTCGACCAAATCGCCTATCATTCCACTCCATTTTCCCGTTTGTGAATTCATATAACCCCACTGGCTAACAAATTTATATCTTATTGTGGCATTCAGGTACTCCATTAAGAAGTTTGTTAATCGATAGTTTGACTTTGTTATTGTATCAATATGTTTTTCCCTATATTCATGAAAAAAATCAATAAGCAAGTTATTTTAAAATGTATCAGTAAAAGGGGCGTTCTTTTGTACTCGCGTATAGTTCAGGGCATGCCGCTATGCGAACAAAAAATGGTCCGAGTAACTACTTAGGTGAAGCGTCGTGCAGTGAACTACCACTAATTGCTTTAACCCCTGCAGTGGGGCATGGGCGCGTCAACGTCTCTCTCATCGCTAGCATATCAATTTGGAATGGTGCAGTTGGTAGAATGGTATCGACCGGTATGATCCACTGGTGTTATTTAATTACATGAAACATTCCTGTTTCGCAAATATTAGGAGAATTCTCTCTATTGGATTAGAGAGAATTCATAAAGCTTACAAAATTTTCGCTTTAGGACCTAAAAACTCCCCCGCGCGGGTTCTAGGTTCTTTCCACCTAAAGCGGAAATGAACTAAATAATGAACCATATTCAGGTCTGGCTATGCTGCTTCCACCGGCAGATCGATAGCAGCACCTGATGAGTAGTGATCTGTCGGTAGTACGAAATCAGAGGCCGAAGGTTCCATTACACCTGAACCCCGATGCGAGCGCGAGGGCAAGTAAGCCGTCCGCGAAACCATTCCATCCTTATCGCCTCATTTTTTTCACCCGTCATTTTTACCTCACCTGGTTTGTGTTGTCTTCCCCAGGCCTATGAATTTTTGTTATCACGTAAAGAACAAGGGCAACGAACGGTGAAAACCCCGCCCACGTCTCCCGAACTGAGCAAGCATAGGCCCTGCTTGGCTCGTTGAGGGGCCTAATTCTTAGCCAGATGGCCCGGTCCGACCTTCACGGTCATTATACTGCCTTAAGCTCCATCCCCACCGGCATCTTCGGATGCCCGCCCAGCCGTCCGTTACAACTACCTAAAGTGGAAGTGGAAATGTAATAGAGAGAATTCTCTTAACATTCGCCGAACAGGAATATTCCCTAGTCGAAATAAAATAAAATACGAAATGTCTATTTCTCAATACTAAATTCGCCATTGTCGCGATGCAAGCGACATCTGGTGACATATCTATACGGGACAAGTTTACCGTCCCGGCAATTTCTCTAGGTTTATTCAGGTTAGCACGTTGTTATAATTTCGGGTTGCAAGCCTGCACTAAACTACAGGGGGTACAAAAGAACGCTCCTAATAATTCACCTATAATCGTGCAAGTGGTTCAAAGTATTATTGTTTGTTACAACCAGCGATGCTCGTAGAGTAATGCCTTGGAAATTTTTCCGTCGTTGTACAATGGATGGATGGATGCGTTCATCCACTATATGTCCTTCGCGAAAAGAAGCCATGGATGAAATCGATACTTCCGAATCCAATGTCTTTTTGTAGACTAGAAAAATGTATTTCTAGTTTAGTAGTTTAAATAAATTGTTCAGAACAACTACTTAATTCTTTGTGGTTTAGGTGCATTGTTTCTTAAAGTGCGGATTATTGGAGCGCAAATAGGCAAAAACGCATAAAATTAATACAATCATAAAGTTACATTTTAACATTTTGTATTTATAGTACACTGTATGAAATAATGGCCCAAATATGTCAAATTTCCTCTAGGCACCTGATCATACCATCCGAAACGGATACGAATGTATAAATTAGGTCGATAGATTTGACGTAATGGCAGAAGACTTTTGAAATTTGTTGAATCGGCTTCAATGAAATATCGACCAGGTGGCATAGGACATGCTAACGAAAAGTTAGATGTACGTTTCATAAGATCAGTGACCGTCTGCAGTATTAAGTTTCTTCGTCCCATGCGTTGCACGTCACAACTTCGATTAATGTTGCTAAAAACTCGATTTGTTCCTTTGCCCTTTATCCAGTGCGTAACATCCACTGACCATGTTGGATTTACGACAGCGGTATGAAAGTTTAGCAAAAACTTTAAATGAGTCTCGTTCATAATCTCAGTCTGTATATGCACAAATTCACTTCTTTGAGCTGATCGAATAGTGGCGAATTCCATTTGGTAGCATTTCTACGAAAATCGATAACGTTCTTTGATTGAAAATAAATAAAAATAACTGAAAAATGAATAGCGTTACCCTTTCCGCCGAGACAAAGAATGGCAGTGCCAGAAACAAAGTCGACCACTTGACAAAGCAAAACATCGTATGCAACTGAACACACAATAGTTGCAATCAGCTCTTTCAACATTTTAACGTATAAGAAACTCATTATTTTTCCATTAGTTGTGAACTGGTGATTGTAATAATCGTTTCTGGTTGTTGTTAAAATATAATCTTGTTAGTTTGCTGCATTTTTTGGGCGCAAAAACAATATCGGTTATTTAAAAAAAATAAAAATAAATATGAAGTTCAACATTCTGATTGAAACGCAAAATGTAAATCGTATTTTCACTAAATAAGGCTTAAGCTGTGCGTACTTAATATATTACCAAATCCGAGCACTTTACTTTGCAAAACAGAATATTTTCGACACCCAGAAGTGTCTTTAGGTGTGGGGAATTTGAATAACTGTAGAAATTGAAGGTGGGCTAGAGGGTCATCAATACGACCTATTTACACCGATATCGACTCGACTGCTACTCGTAACCGACAAGAGATTTTTTTCTCCGCACACAGTTCGACTCGAAATCGATGCGATTGCAACTTATAATGGAGCTCGTCTAACGAGTAAGTGTGAATTTCGCATACAACAGAGACAGGAACAGAACTCAGCATATTTGGGACAGAAAGAGAATTTGCAACAGAATCGGCGGCAGAAAATTGCTTTTTACAGCAGAATTGCAAACAAAATGTAATTTAAAGAATTTCCTTTTTCCTCACCAAACGACTCACTGGACTACTGTTGAAGGCATTTTGAGTTCTTTAGTGAGGACTGATGCCATGTTCTCACCATAGAACTCAAAACGCTTTCAACAGTATCCTAGTGAATTCGCCTCAACTACCCCAGTCATACTATTTGATACCCATATTGCCAAGATATAACTTCATTGCCAAAGATGTACTTTTTTCCTCATCAAAGGACATAAAATGACATCAACCCTGGCCAAAGGACTCCAAATACCTTCAAAAGTACTCCAAATGGTCTTGTCAACGCGAATCAGGAAATAACCATATCCACCAGGATTGGTTTCTGTTTCATTTTATGATCAAGAGAGTCCTTTTGTCCTCACGCACACCTGCAGCAGGAGCATAATATCACCGTGTAGTACTTATAATAACCCAAAGAAGCTACGTAACAACATTGAAAGCAAGATCCGAAAGTCGTTCTTGGGATTGGCGATTTCTCAAAAATGTGTGAACGCGCTTTAGTGTTGAAAATGACCTTTCCGCAGTTGCCACTGTGACTGGAATTGACGTTAATAATTTTGCTAAAATATGAACTTGCTTAAAACCGTTTGCGACATAAGGCCGTTTTTGAAAATAATCGAGAATTTTACTAGGATTCGCGTTTTTAAACTCATCTGAAGAATAAATAACTTTTAGCTCATTTTTCAACTTTATTCTGTCGAAAAATTGACCGTGATATTCAATAAGTGAGTCAAAATTTTTATCGGGAAAATTTGACTTGAATTTAGAAAAATAATTCGGTTCAAGCAACTCTAAAAATGAAAGATCTTTAAACGAATGGAATCGATCTCGAATTTGCCCGAGAATAACATCTACTGTATAATCTCCCGAAATATCCGCCGTAAATTTTGTAAAGGATCTATCGCATTTCTACATTTCTTACGTGGTGGCTGATATTCTGCTGTAACTGTCGAATAGAAATTATCAAACTTTTTAGAAAAGTCATTTTCAAGTCAATTTTCAAATTCAATAATTTTTTGGCTTGCATATGAAATGTTTACCACTTTGCTCTGAATAATATTAAATAATATATCAGTTTTCGAAAAAATTTCAGAAAAAATTAACAGATATAATTGAAAATCTGACTCTGCGAATTTTTGTAAGTATATATCGGAAAAAGTCAAGGAATCGCAATCCCAGTGTTGAGAACCATTCGAAATTGTCTCAAAAACTGTACAAATTTCATGCTTATGTTCAAATATAACGTTAATAATACGCGAATGATAATGCCAACGCGTTTTGGAAACCGATGGTAAACGACGATTTACTATATTTGCAAAAAGGTCCGACCTTTTAGTGGATGTATTAAAAAATGATGCGATTTTATTGATGTGCGCGAAAAATAATTTAATTTCCGGAATAAACTCAACTGCTTTAGACAATACTAGATTTAGTGAATGAGCATAACATGGAACGAAAATTGACGATTTATGTTTTTCCCGAATTAAAGTCTGAACTCCACGAATTTGAGAACTCATTACTGCTGCGCCATCGTAACATTGCGCAATTAATTTCTTATCGATATTAAAATTTTGCAATTGTTTTAAAATGTGAGAGCTTATTGCTGTAGCTGTACGATTAGCGCTTACATCCAAAAATCCGATAAATCTTTCTTCAATCTCATTTGATATTGTATATCTAAAAATCATCGTTAATTGTTCCCGACCGCTAACATCTGGCGTTTCGTCGACCATTACAGCTACAAATGGAGCCTCCTTTATTTCCAAATTGATTTTATTTCGAACCACATTAGATATAGCGGAAACAAGATCGTTTTGGATTCTATTAGACAAACCCGAAAACGCTGCATTTGCTTTTATAGAATCTATGTGGGACTCAATTATCGGATCGTACAAACTCAAGAAATTTACGGTTTCGATAAAATTACCACGATTATTTGAAGAAGAGTCTTCATTATTTCCGCGAAAAGGAAGCTCCTGTTTTGCCAAAAAATTACAGTATCGATTAAACGTTTCAAAATATTACGATTACGCTCAACTTTTTCATTGTGCAAACTAACAGATATTGCCACCTGGTTACTAAGCATAAACTCTATACGCTGAGAACCAAAATTATCTAATTTAATTAACGACTGAAGATGTTTTTCGGAACTTGAATGCTTTGCTGCTGAGCCCGTAAAATTATTCAAATCACTAAATCCAGCTTTATTCCAAACAGATTTTTCATTCGTGAACAAAAGACACGGCCAGCAAAATAACTTATTTAATTTACAGCTTCCCGTTAACCAAATGTACTTTTCATACGTTTCGATATGGAATTTTCGCGTAATATTTTTTAATTTAAACTCTAAACTAAGATCTGGCTTCGGTCTATCCGATTCTATAATTTCTCTTTTCTTGGCAAAGGAAAGAGTTGAAAATCCCGCTTTTAGTACGAAATCCGTCGCGCAGTAATACTCCGACATAATGCGAAAAGAAAACTTACCACTTTTATCACAAATCAAATCAATTAAATCACTACAAACGGTCAAAAAAACTTCAAATCATAATTTAATCAAAATCACCCGATTGCACTGATTTCCTCTTTTAAATTGCAACGGAAAATCCATTACATAACAAAAACAAAAGCTCTACTGGAAAAATCAAATTCCCATAAACATTCCCTGCATTGGCAACATTTCATTAACAAGCATCATTGGGCTTTATCCCACACACAAAAGCAGTCGCGCCAGTGCTTGACTTGTCTCATATAAATTTGCGAACAAAACAAAAAAAAATCGTTGCCCAATGTACTACCGAAATCCAAGATTCCCATTTTCTGGAATCAACATGTCTCTAGTATTTGGATGCACACATGGTACATGCATCTAAAGATCTAGGCACATTTTCCTATTCTAAGTTTGGTGTCTATGGTGTGCAAAATGTGGGAGGTTTGAATATTATCTAAAGTAATTGAACGAATGTTTTTTAACCAAAAGAAGGCGCGGATCAGAATTTGAATGTGTAAAGGAATATTTGAATGATAATATGTATTCTTCAGCTTAAAGAAAAACATTGACTGAAATGATGATATGTGTATTGGTGTAAGCAAAGTTTATTATTGAATTGCTTATTTCGGTAAGTCAAGCAGTTTGGAATTGCTTACTACGAGTGCACGTCACTGTTGATTGGACCAAGGCAAATACCTGAAAAGCGATCTTTAAAAAGACTTAGGCGAATAACTCTGGTCTGAACACAACAGAATATATCGTTCTTCCAGTCGATAGTCCAAATTGCGGTCCCTGATTTGTTCTCAAGGTCACACAACAAACCTACATACCGTATTTGGTTAAGATCAGAACACGGGAAGTATCCGGATAAACGGACTAATGAACTAACGATCTAATGAACTAACGAACAAGCGAACTAACGAACTGACGAGCGAACCAACTAACAAAATAATAAAATAATAAAATAACGGACTAACGAACAAACAGTATGCATCGGACTATAATGCCCGTGTATTCTATTTTTATATGGGGTGGACCAAAAACACTATCAATCTACTTAAAAAGCTCCTAGGCAGTTTTTTGGGCCGTTAATTGCGAATCTGAAGTCGAAATTGAAAAAAAAAATGGGGGATCCAGAATGGGACATTTTTTTAAAAACACGGTCGATCTTGCTGGAAGAAGCTAGTAGCGGGTTGTTTTGGTCGTTAATTGGGAATCTAAAGCCAAAATTCAAACCAAATGGACATCCAAAATGGGAACACTTTTAAAAAAAACTCCGCCAATCTTGCTGGAAGAAGCTATTACGAGTTTTTTTGGTCGTTGATTGCGAATCTGAAGTCAAAATTCAGAAAAAGTCAAAACAGGCACCCTGTTTTCATAAATACGTTCCACTTCAACGTTCAACCAAACGACATACATCCACCAACCCAATATTTTTTCTTTTGTTTCCCGATTTTTCAAATTCTTGAAAGTAATCACTTTATTACAATATAAATTTTAAAACAAAATGTACGCACAATACATACAATCTACTTTTCACTTCTGTCACAAATATGCCATTCAAAATTCTGTTTCTGTTGCATGTTCCAACACCAGCAACAGATACAGACTCTAACTTTACTATAGAAAAAATTAATTTCTGTTCTGTTTCTGTTCCTGTTTACAGTATACAAAATTTTATGAGTGAAAACCGGAACGACGAATCACAGTTGGTACATTTAGGGCGAGTTTATTCAAACTGCGCCATCCGCCGCGGAAGCCGCAGTGGTTTACAAACGTTCAATATATTGAATTTAAATGCAATCTCGCGGTTTAAATTCAATGTAAATTGTAAACCGCAAGTGCTCCCGTAACTTCTAAACTCGGCCTTATACGCTCCGTTTTATCGTACATTGTATCGAAGCGATTTTGTACAAAACGTACCATAAGACGAACCGTATAATTCGCGCTTTGAGGATAAACGATCAAAAGATAATCAAATGAGTACTTTCTTACCTTCATAGAAATTAAAAGTATCTCCAGTTTTGTTTAAACAATAGACCTCGCTATTTATTTGGAGTGGTACATCATCGAAATAGTCAGACAAATTAATTTCTTGGGAAATGATAGCAATCCACCTAAAACTGCTCACCTGTAATATATAACAAAATTGAAATTTCAACTGAAATGCCGATGATCTTCGCACCTGCAGCTAGAGTAATCTGTAATCTGAACAATCATATGCATATTAATTAAATAATTAATAAAATATAATTATTTCTTTTTTACAACTGAACAAAAGGAAATGGTGGTAAAAGCCGATCCAGGGCAAGGGCAGCGAAAGATGAATGTTTTCTTGATCTAGTGTGTTTTGTAATGTACAAGCAGGGGCGTGCTGGGTTTTAAATGTTGACCGGGATTTGTCAAGTCCGCCCCCCCCCTTCTCCCAGATTTTTTTTTCCGTCGAAAACCTTTTGACTTATTCTATACAGATAATGATAACAGGGTAATGCTAGTGATTAAGGAAGTCTTATTACATTTATTCAAACAGAATGTACTCCCGGTCACTTGAATAGGGAGCCGCTTCAAGAATTATTTTATTCGAAATCGCCAGTATCTAAAGCCAGAGAGCAAAACTTAGTATTCGTTACGAAAGGTTGCTTTCTTGCTGATACTTTTTGAGAAAAATGTTGGAGCTTTGATTAATAACTAATAAATTTTACGTTCAAAATTGGGCCAATTGAATAGGGACACTAGCAAAATTCTGCTCTTACACCAAAAAAAGGACACTTTTAGTATGGATTTTTTTTTCTTAATAATGAGTACTTCCTCATGTATTGAAAACTGCGTAAAAAAAATTTATTCGACTTAGATACGTCTAAGGATTTACCGGAGACTAGCATGTCGAATCTCCTGGCCTCCGGTCGCGCAGTTGCCGAATACCCGCGACTGAAATATCTCCGTATGAGTGCCACCGTCTGATTATACATGCCAGATCTCTTAGTCGACGAGTATCCCAGTCGCTCGGGAGATTTGAGTAGACCCGTGTGAGTAGTGCCTAACAGTATTAAGACTCATTTACTGGAAATGCTCGAGGTGAGCACTGAGAGGAGAAGAGAGAGTCTGAGAAAGACAGTGTTCAAAATTTGACGAATGCAGATTGATGACCAGTCGGTGAATAGAAACATAAATCATCGGTCATCGGATGTCCGAACCCGGTTGAGGTTGAAAATGACCATGAAAATCACTGGAAAACGTAACTAAAGAACCGCACATAACTTGAAATATTTTTTTTAATCCCCAGTTTAGAAAATCATTAATCATTTCCAAAAGAAGGAAATCAAGCAAAAACATTTTTTTTTCTCGAAAAAATCATGACTGATCTATTCGGAAGTATTCTGCTGCCCGCGAAAAGGCGCCCCAAAAACGAGGTGCCCGGGAAAATCCCGGTAGCCCGGCGGGCCAGCACGCCCTTGTGTACAAGGTGTTGGTTCACCAGTTGGTGTTTTGGGAAAGCACCCCCAATTTGCCGAAACGACAAAGGATGAATCTGGTTCCTATAGACCCAAAAAAACTATTAAAACTGACAAAATGCTGGTAATGGCCGTCGACCAGCTCATGGTCGACGGCCATTACCAACATTGCTCTACATTTATAGTCATTCGAAAGCTAATGCATTGGGGCAACTTTTATAGATTTTGCAGACATCTCAATTCCAACTACCGTTATGAAATATTAGTTTAATTTTTCCATGAAAAGTTGGGTTTGTTTCTTTTTTTTTTTTAATTTAAATTGTTGTACCTCGGAAGCTACGATGAACTTAGGAGAGCTGGTATTGCCAAATTTTACATAGTTTCAGAAAATCGGTTTTTGGTTCCAATGAGCCCGAGGCTGATGAAATAGAGTTTTCCCCAAAAATTTGTACTGAACCACCTGTGATGAATCTTATCCTGGTATTGCTACTTCCACCGGCAGATCAAAGGCAGCACCTGATGAGTAGTGATCTGTCGGTGGTACTATACCAGAGACCGAGGGTTCCATTACACCCGGCCCACCCACGGCCACCGAAATGAGCTACAGCAAGCATAGGACGCTGCTTAGCTCGTTGAGGGGCCTTTTTCTTCACCAGATGGCACGGTCCGACCTTCACGGTTATTATGCTACTTTACGCTTCGTGTCTACAGGCATCTTCGGCTGCCCACCTGTTTGTGTGTATTTTAAGGTTTAGGAAATCATCGAAATAATGATATATGCACAAATAAGTAAAGTAGTGGTAACCACGCTATTCATTTTAATCATATTATCAACTCAATGTCAAGTGAAAACTTAAATTTTAATACATCCTTATCCTTATCCTGGTGTGGGTGTTACCTTCGTAAACATGCCTGCTTCAGAAAATGTTCCTTTATAATTTCGTTTAATTTTACCTTATGATATAAACTGACGCTCTCAGGACAACGTAAATCGGTTACAATTAAATGTTGGCGTTCGTCATCGACAGATGGCATATTTTCAACACTACCTGGTTTGATTAATACTTGAAATCTCTCTTCTTCCCGATTTAATTCTCCTAGAAAATCATATTTTTCTCCTGGAAAAGTAAGTTAATTTTTTTTACATACTCGTATATCAATAATTGTAACAAGTGATTGTGTAATTGGAACATCCAACTGGGTTTATCCTATCAAGCAAGACTTCTGTAATCAGACTATATCTAAGAAAAATAAGATCTATGTATAAGAAGAGCGATAATCGTTTACCTATACGCTGTTGCAGACGCACACTACGGCATATGGCGATACAGTGGCGGATCTTGAAATCTAGTTTAGAGGAGTCCCGACTTTGTTACCTGGGGAAGTAAGGGTATGTCCACATTAAGTGAACTTTCGGTATTCCAGATGCATGTGACTGAAAGCGTGGAAAGGTTCCCCATTGGATAGAAGCATGCAATAATGAAAGCACAAAACCATGAAGGGCTGCTGTGCTTACCACAGTACATATGGACTGCGATAGGGATCGTGCTGTTACCACCAGGGACTTATCAACCGATAATCACAATTATCGAGTTAGTGTCACCATACACTGTCGAACTCGAACACGAACCTAGTTCAAGTGAACCGGTTTTCTTCACACCTATGTGAAGTGTATGTGTGTGTCCGAGGACATTTGTACCAGGTTCGTGTTCGAGTTCGACAGTGTATAGTGATAGAACTTCTTATAAAATGATAAAGTTTTCCACCGTCAAAATAAGCTTAAGTCTTCCAGGTCAATGAAGTAGTGGGATTCAAGAAATGTCTTTCGCCTTCTTGCCAGAGTAGGAAAGGTGCAGATAATAAATACATCCTCCTTGTCCACGTCACCGTAGCTTGTACAGTAGTTATTACATTGAATGCGAATATTTGAGTTGTTAGTAGTAGTAGAATAGCAGCGTGGCCAGAGCCTTAAGTAACCCACTGATCAGTGTCATCCATTGAGGATTTGCGGCCGTCTATTCACCAAAAATATTAAAAGTTAGCAAGTCAAACAGCATGTTCAACGCAGAGAAGTAGTTGTCCTAAGATCACCACAGAAAACAGCTCAGGCCAATTTTCGCAATTTTTCCAGTAAGATACGGTTAGTCTCTGTAGCAGTCCCTAAAAAAAATACCCCAAGCATGAGTAAAATATCTAAAGCATCCTTATCAAAAAAAATTTGACTCGTCCCATGCAGCATAACAGGAAGCATCCTACACTTCAGAAGAAAGCAAACTGTGTTTTGTTCGGATTAACCTTTACCCCATAGTTATCAGTCCAAATGGTTTGTTGTGATGGGACATTCTACAAGCCGTCGTCCGATCGATCGGTCGATGGATCCCTACAAAATATCTGCCGATCTCCACTGCACACACACTGTACGATTTTCGTATGATGCGATAACGAATGACAATTCAATTGTGATTCACTCCCAATACAACCTAGATTAAGTTTTGTTAACTATTTCATTTCATTTAATAATTTGGTAATTTGACATTCATTTGCGATAATCACATACACCATCCAATCGATCTTCACCGACGGATCGCACTGAAATATCGGTAGATAAAAATTGATCGGCCGATCGGTGCGATTTCCACATACACAGATCGATCCGCCGGCCGATATCGATACCGGGCGATGAGTCGGCCGATCGATCGCTGCATGAACGGCACGTTTAAGAACACCGAGAAATTTATAATTTATAAAAATGACAGCGAACACAAAAAAAAGACAAGGATGGACTCCTTTGCGATACGCGTTCATCTTCGATTTTGCATTGAAGTTCATGGTACTGGTTTTGGCACACTTGTCTGGTGGAAACATCGTTTCAACAAAGACTTGTGATGACATTGCTATTACAATAACTAGTTCTAGTATTGTAATAGCAATATCATCCGCACACACACTGAAGCCCAACACTTTTCGGTGTAACAGCAATCTACAATATTTCCAGAGAAAGGAAAAGCGCACTCCACTGCGGGATATCTTTGCTTACAAGTCTTCCTTCAGTCAGATGATGTTTCCAGACAAGTTTGCCAACACCAGCACCATGAGCTTCATTGCCAAATCGAAGGTGAATGCAAAGAATTCCACTCTTGACGTTTTTTTTTATTTTGTGTCATTTTCAGAAATCATTTATGGGTGTTTCCTCGAGTTTTCGAAGACCAAGCTATATTTATCAACGATTTTAGAGGGGGCCCGGGTCCCCATGGCCCCCCCCCCTCTGGATCCGCCACTGTCACGATACCCAGCGTTCAGGATCTTACCCTCGTCTGTCAGGTGTTATTCATCGGCTGACGGCTGTCACCGTTCCATTTGCGACCCCATGCAACTGACAGTCGAGAGCAAACCATCTGATAGGGGAAGAAAATGTGTGGCCAAAATACGTATAGTATGGATTGTATGTGATCATGTCCCTTCTTCCTTCATCTTATTTTTCCATAGCACTTAGAACTTAGTACATACTTCTTCTATAAATACCAGTGACGTGCACTCGTAGTAAGCAATTCCAAACTGCTTGACTTACTGAAATAAGCAATTCAATAATAAACTTTGCTTACACCAATACACATATCATCATTTCAGTCAATGTTTTTCTTTAAGCTGAAGAATACATATTATCATTCAAATATTCCTTTACACATTCAAATTCTGATCCGCGCCTTCTTTTGGTTAAAAAACATTCGTTCAATTACTTTAGATAATATTCAAACCTCCCACATTTTGCACACCATAGACACCAAACTTAGAATAGGAAAATGTGCCTAGATCTTTAGATGCATGTACCATGTGTGCATCCAAATACTAGAGACATGTTGATTCCAGAAAATGGGAATCTTGGATTTCGGTAGTACATTGGGCAACGATTTTTTTTTGTTTTGTTCGCAAATTTATATGAGACAAGTCAAGCACTGGCGCGACTGCTTTTGTGTGTGGGATAAAGCCCAATGATGCTTGTTAATGAAATGTTGCCAATGCAGGGAATGTTTATGGGAATTTGATTTTTCCAGTAGAGCTTTTGTTTTTGTTATGTAATGGATTTTCCGTTGCAATTTAAAAGAGGAAATCAGTGCAATCGGGTGATTTTGATTAAATTATGATTTGAAGTTTTTTTGACCGTTTGTAGTGATTTAATTGATTTGATTTGTGATAAAAGTGGTAAGTTTTCTTTTCGCATTATGTCGGAGTATTACTGCGCGACGGATTTCGTACTAAAAGCGGGATTTTCAACTCTTTCCTTTGCCAAGAAAAGAGAAATTATAGAATCGGATAGACCGAAGCCAGATCTTAGTTTAGAGTTTAAATTAAAAAATATTACGCGAAAATTCCATATCGAAACGTATGAAAAGTACATTTGGTTAACGGGAAGCTGTAAATTAAATAAGTTATTTTGCTGGCCGTGTCTTTTGTTCACGAATGAAAAATCTGTTTGGAATAAAGCTGGATTTAGTGATTTGAATAATTTTACGGGCTCAGCAGCAAAGCATTCAAGTTCCGAAAAACATCTTCAGTCGTTAATTAAATTAGATAATTTTGGTTCTCAGCGTATAGAGTTTATGCTTAGTAACCAGGTGGCAATATCTGTTAGTTTGCATAATGAAAAAGTTGAGCGTAATCGTAATATTTTGAAACGTTTAATCGATACTGTAATTTTTTTGGCAAAACAGGAGCTTCCTTTTCGCGGAAATAATGAAGACTCTTCTTCAAATAATCGTGGTAATTTTATCGAAACCGTAAATTTCTTGAGTTTGTACGATCCGATAATTGAGTCCCACATAGATTCTATAAAAGCAAATGCAGCGTTTTCGGGTTTGTCTAATAGAATCCAAAACGATCTTGTTTCCGCTATAGCTAATGTGGTTCGAAATAAAATCAATTTGGAAATAAAGGAGGCTCCATTTGTAGCTGTAATGGTCGACGAAACGCCAGATGTTAGCGGTCGGGAACAATTAACGATGATTTTTAGATATACAATATCAAATGAGATTGAAGAAAGATTTATCGGATTTTTGGATGTAAGCGCTAATCGTACAGCTACAGCAATAAGCTCTCACATTTTAAAACAATTGCAAAATTTTAATATCGATAAGAAATTAATTGCACAATGTTACGATGGCGCAGCAGTAATGAGTTCTCAAATTCGTGGAGTTCAGACTTTAATTCGGGAAAAACATAAATCGGCAATTTTCGTTCCATGTTACGCTCATTCACTAAATCTAGTATTGTCTAAAGCAGTTGAGTTTATTCCGGAAATTAAATTATTTTTCGCGCACATCAATAAAATCGCATCATTTTTTAATACATCCACTAAAAGGTCGGACCTTTTTGCAAATATAGTAAATCGTCGTTTACCATCGGTTTCCAAAACGCGTTGGCATTATCATTCGCGTATTATTAACGTTATATTTGAACATAAGCATGAAATTTGTACAGTTTTTGAGACAATTTCGAATGGTTCTCAACACTGGGATTGCGATTCCTTGACTTTTTCCGATATATACTTACAAAAATTCGCAGAGTCATATTTTCAATTATATCTGTTAATTTTTTCTGAAATTTTTTCGAAAACTGATATATTATTTAATATTATTCAGAGCAAAGTGGTAAACATTTCATATGCAAGCCAAAAAATTATTGAATTTGAAAATTGGCTTGAAAATGACTTTTCTAAAAAGTTTGATAATTTCTATTCGACAGTTACAGCAGAATATCAGCCACCACGTAAGAAATGTAGAAATGCGATAGATCCTTTACAAAATTTACGGCGGATATTTCGGGAGATTATACAATAGATGTTATTCTCGGGCAAATTCGAGATCGATTCCATTCGTTTAAAGATCTTTCATTTTTAGAGTTGCTTGAACCGAATTATTTTTCTAAATTCAAGTCAAATTTTCCCGATAAAAATTTTGACTCACTTATTGAATATCACGGTCAATTTTTCGACAGAATAAAGTTGAAAAATGAGCTAAAAGTTATTTATTCTTCAGATGAGTTTAAAAACGCGAATCCTAGTAAAATTCTCCATTATTTTCAAAAACGGCCTTATGTCGCAAACGGTTTTAAGCAAGTTCATATTTTAGCAAAATTATTAACGTCAATTCCAGTCACAGTGGCAACTGCGGAAAGGTCATTTTCAACACTAAAGCGCGTTCACACATTTTTGAGAAATCGCCAATCCCAAGAACGACTTTCGGATCTTGCTTTAATTGCGGTTGAAAAGGATCTTCTTATACAAATGCGAAGAGAAAACGATTTTTTTGATAATGTGATTAAAGAGTTTTTACTTAAAGAACGGCACATAGATTTGGAATACAAATAAATGGCGATGGCGAAAGAATATTTATTTATTTCAAATACCCCTGAATTTTTCTTAGTCTTAATTAACATAATATTTATTTATCATTTTTTTTATTAGTAATATTTTATTTATTTATTTTTTTTTTGTATTCCGAATATATGTGCCAATATTTTATTTATATCTTTCCTGATTTCTTCTTTAAGGCTTAAAGCCGCTTGGTATAAATGTTTTTGTGACTGTCCATATTCTATTATACAGTCCATTTTTGTTTATGCTAAATTGGCTTTAGGGCGCCCAACTGCTTGACTATGAAAAATTTCCACTGCACGTCACTGATAAATACGAGTACAAACAAATGACTCACCATAATTCCAACAAACTAAAGCGGAAATCCGAACATTTAAATCCAACATTTGTATGAATCCTTTAATTGGAGGAACGTAATCCACCACACTTATCCCGTTGGCAGTTAGCAGATGTAGAATAATTAGAAAAATGCAAACAATAGACTTCATTTTTGCGGACGCTATTTCCATCAACTCTTGCTTGAAGTCTAACATATCGAGACTGGTCGTTTGAAAACAACGACCAAAAGTTCCAAGGACCAGGGTATTGATTTCTGTTATCATATGCATAGTGGAGCAATTGTTTCATGGTTTACCCTATGATTATGTTTAATGAATTTACATTTGACCTATTGGGCCATTGAGACGAAACGAAATTATAGCACTGATTGCCCTAAGAAAATTAAATTGTGAGAATCTTCACCTGAATAAATATGAAATTATATGGACAATGGTATTTATTGCGATTGCCTCACATTCGTTAGTTGAAACACTCTGATAAACAAATTTTTCATATGCACAGGAAGTATGAAATAGGACCTTTCAATCTGTGTAATTTGGGTTTTGAAGGACACCAACGTGTTTCTTTTTTTTTAATAATTTTGGAACGCAGAAGCGATTTACATAAAATTTTATGCGAGTATGTCATATGAAACGCTGTCATTCGCTGGACAGGTCATCGCAGTGAAGTGAGTCACTGGGCGTAACCACAGTGTACATTGGGACACTGTCACTTCAAGCCCAAGAACTTTCTTTTGTCCTGGAGGAACTAACTTATTAAAAATTAGGTGAGAAACTATCTAACTTGAACACAACAGAATGTTCCATTAGCCCAGTCGTTAAATGAATGACACAAAACAAGCTAGCCTTCGACTAACTGCTTTGTGACTTATGGTGCATTTGCCACTTTGAAATTAGTAGTAAAACTTGTTCCGATTTTACTGTTTCTATGAGAGGTATATGAAATAGTATGCCGATTTCAACCAAATTTAGGAACGTGATTGGTGGTCGGCAGTTAATATAATTGAATAATATGAATTTTGGTAAAGATATCTTCAGAAATAAAAAAGTTTTTCTAATAAAAACTTGCTTTTGGAACGGTCGTTCCTATGACAGCTATATGAAAGAGTAGTCCAATTTCAACCAAATTCGGGAATGTGATTTAACTAAAAATACTATCGATTAATGTGATTAATTTGGAAAAGATATCTTTAGAAACAAAAAAGTTTTTCTCACAAAAACGAATTTTTGAACCGATCGTTCCTATGCCAGCTATATGACGTAGTGGTCCGATTTCATTGATTCCGACATATTTATAGGGTGCAATAAAAAGAAGTCTTTGTACAAAATTTCAGCTCGATAGCTTTAAAACTGAGGGACTAGTTTACATAGAACCGGACAGACAGACGGACAAAGCTTAATCGACTCGCCTCGTCATACCGACCAAGAATATATATAGTTTATATGGTCGGAGATGCTTGCTTCTGTGCGTTGCAAACTTCATGACATAGTTAATATACCCTATCACATCCGTGAAGGGTATAAAGATAATGTTCATCGACACTTTAGGCCCGTCCCATGTAAGTAAAGTACATTTTAATTCTAATCCATTTTCTATCAAACTGTCTATGATTTGCTTCAAAATACTTCAGGAAATACCCATATTTACAAGACAAATGCAAAAATGTCCTTATTTCCTGACCCAAGGTCTTAGAATGCCAACAACAGTAGTCTTATGCATTCGCATCAACGCCACCAGTCATGGCAAACACAACAATATAAGGCAAAACACAATCCGACTTGGCTTGTGCCCGGTCACGCCTTCCCCACTGGTGTGAAGCGCGAAGCGGAGGCGTCTGATGAGACGCGCGTCACACCAGCGGTCGAAACCGGTGAACACATTTTTTTTGAGATTATTTTGAATACATTTCGCATTTGTAATTAATTAGTATTTATTAAATTCGATTTACGACAGTAATTAATTGTTAAATAATTATTACTTTTCGGAAAGTAATTTAACCATACTCTGGTACTTTTAAAATCTGACCACGAGAAATGCCTTGGGGGGAAATCTTTAAGAAGACTTAGGCGAGTAACTCTTGTTTAAACAAAACAGAATATACCGTTAGTTCAGTCGATGATCAAAATTGCGGTCCCCGATTTGCGCTCAGACTGACAGAAAGAAACTACATACCAAATTTGATTTAAACTAGAACACGGAAAGTGCCCGGATATGTAAATCCACACACGAACAAACGTACAGCATGCATCGGACTATATGCCCGTCCATTATATTTTTATATGGGGCGGGCCAAAAAGCAACACTTTTTGTTGTTGTTTTGCTGCTCTAATCCGCTAGTTTTTGTTTTTTTCCTTTGTTTTTGTATCATGACTAGCAAATTTTTCAACAGAAATTTTAAGATCGAGTTGTTGATGCACACTTATGAAGCGTGAATAGCCACATTGATTATTTGCTCACCATCACCTAATCTTAAAATTTCTGCTCAAAAATTTGCTTGTCTGAGGTGTCTATAAAGAAACTTATGAGGGTAAGACCCGCCATAGACGGTGCGATCCATGGTCAGATCGATCTGACGATGGATCGCCACAAAATATCTGACGATCGAAATTATATGGAACTGTCAAAAAAATCGTCAACGATAGTCACATACACTGTACGATCGATCTGACGATCACAATATCGTCAGATCAATCTGACGACGGATTGCATCGTATATGGAGGCTATAAGTTGAAAAGTTCTCGGCTTGACAATGAAAGACTGCGATTTTCAGTTAAAAAATGATTTTATTTTTCTACATAATCTCCCTTGACTTCAATACACTTGGTCCTGCCAAAGAGGATTGATATTCTACAAGAGCGTTCACTCCATAGAACTCTCCTCTCCCCTCTGCCAGTAGATTAGTATGTATTGACAAATAGTGAGCTGGAAGTTTCGAAAATCGTCAAACTACAACGACTTCAATGGGCAGGGCATGTACAAAGAATGGACGATGATCGCATGCCAAAGAGAGTAATGAATACAGAACGAGTCGACGGAGTGAGACTGCCTAGCCTAGACGACCGAGATCTCATTGAGAGAGCTCAGTAGGTGTGGACGCCGCGCAGCTAGTGGGCTTCCAAAATTGGAGAACGCGGTCACGTGACGGAGATAATTGGGGGACAACGATCCAGGCGGCCAAGGCCCGACGTCGGACTATCGCGCCACGATGAAGATGATGATGACAAATAGTATAAACTACACAGTATAGATACACAAGAGAATCAATACATACAAATCTACCGGCGAAGGCTAAAGTTGTATGGAGTGAGCTTTCTTGTGTAGTCTATACAATTTATCAACACATACAAATCTTCTGGCAGAGGCAAAAGTTCTATAGAGTGATCACCCCCTGGTCCAGCGTTTCTGCAACATCAGTATTCCTTCCCGGAAGTGAGAGTCAGGAAGGCTGTGAAAATATTAATCTACGGCCGTCTCAACTTCTTCATTGGATGCGAAGCACTTCCCAGAAACAAATTTCTTCAAGTTTGGGGACAGATGGAAGTCTGAGGGTGCCAAATCAGGAGAATAGGGGGGATGGTTGAGGAAATCGTACCCCAAATCCCGCAGTTTTCCCATCGCCAACACACACTTGTGTACAGGTGCGTAGTCGTGGTGAAAGATGATTTTTTTTTCTTCTTCAAGCCAGGCCTCTTCTCCCAAATTTTGGCATCCAGCTGGTCAAGAAGTTTGGAGTAATATTCGCCTGTTACTGTTCTGCCTTTTTCAAGGTAATCAATTAACAGGATCCCTTTCGCATGCCAAAACACGCTGGCCATGACCTTTCCGGCAGATGCTATAGACTTCGCTTTGGCGCTAAACCACCTGCTTCCACCCACTGGTTTGACTGCGTTTCTGGCATGTAGTGGTGGACCTAAGTCTCATCCATGGTGACAAATCGCCGCACAAAATCGGTCGGATTGAATTGCTGCGAAAATCGTTTGCGCATTTTCTTTTGATCGGCATTCAGCAAATGCGGCACCCGTCTTGCGCAGAGCTTTCGCATCTCTAATTCTTTTTGCAAGATGTTTCGCACCCTTTCTTCCGATATGCCCACAGCCTCAGCAATATCACTCACTTTCGTTCGCCTATCGTCCAACACGTTATCATACACTTTTTCGATGGTTTCCGGTGTGGTTGCGATTTATGACCGTCCTTGACGTGGGTCGTCTTCAAGGGACGTGTGACCACGTTTAAATTCAGCTGCCTATTTTTTATCGGTTGACATGGAAGCAGAACAGAGTCCCCGTAAACTTTTGTTATTAATTTCGGATGAATTTCCTTAGGGGTTAATTCATCCAAAACGAATAATTTTATGACCGCACGATATTCAAGTTTCTCCATTTTAACGAAAACCACGTAAGAAGTTTACTGCAAAAATTCGTGTAAACAAACTACTTGAGAGAACAAGTTGAAACTTGTCATACAAACTAATGACACGTGCACCCAGGCAGGAAACATAAATTTTTGCTGATTGTAACGGTATTTCTGTGTCAGGCCGAGAACTTTTCACCTTACCCTCGTAAAGTAGGTTTTTGTCTCCGGCCAAAGCGTGGGAAACTGTATATGCATAAAAAAGACTCACACACACTTTCCAGTATTTGCAGAGTTAAAAACATACTATATATTAAAGTGTCTACCATTGTTATTGTTTAAATATGCATGGGCCATCACAAGCTAAATAAATAAAGGAGTAATCAAATAATTATGAAATTCATATTGCGTGAAAATGGAAATTTACGCACTATATTCCGTGGAATGAAAACATTTAACCAACTGTTAGTTTTTCGCACGTGTCGCATCATTAATCATGTACATACACTATGTAAGTATGTGTATGCAGCAATAAACACATTAGGTGCACTCTTTTGCGTATCTATCTGGTGTAGGGTAAGGTAACGAACATGCATTATAGAAACAACAAATCGTTTCTTGTTTGAATGGGATCATGATCTGACACGGAGTGGAATATCCCTGACACTACGATCGCCACTTCATCCGCGTACGTGACCACTTTAATCCTTTCCCTGTCCAGCCTAGCTAAGCTTTTGTTCATGACAACTAGCCAGAGTAGCGGGGAGATAACGCCTTAGGTGGCTGTTTCCTAAGTCCGCATGAATTATTCGAGATCCAAGCTGATGGATAGCAACAGTTGCCGAGCCCTGCCTCGACTCCCAAGTCTGACATGGCGTCGTGAATAGATTCGATGCGGACATTGTTGAATGCACCCTCTATGTCGAGGAAAGTAGATAGCGTATGTTGCATATACTAAAGGCTTTAATTTTTTATTGCCTGGTTGGCCGCACAAAAACGTATAGAGGGCCGCAAGCGGCCCGCGGGCCGTTGGTTGCCCCCTGCTCTAGGGTTTGCATATTAAACCCTGATTAAAAGTCGATTCACACACATCCGTCACGTCACGTCACAGTTCCGTCAGCACCGTCTGGTATCAGTCACAAAAAATATCGTTTCTTGAAAGTCAAGTGGCGCTGTCCACATTGAACCGGCGCAGTCACGAATCAGAACCGTCAGTCGCGCTTCCGTCACCGAACAGTTAAATTCACATTTCTTCCCAACGATATTTTTTGTGTTTGACGGACGTCAGTCTAGAAAGTGAACATGGGCGATGACGAAAAATTAATCGAGTTGGTTCGAGATTACCCCGTTCTGTACGATTTATCGCATAATAAATATATGGATATACCATATAAAAACAGGATATGGAAACAAATTGGAAATGAAATAAAAATAGATGGTAAATCTAGGTACACTCGAGAGCATACACAAAAAATGACTGACTACGGTCTGAATACCCTCACGGCTATATGTGAAGACAGCCGCTATTTTGACTGTGTCTTGACGGTGACGGTTATGATTCGGAAGGTTGACTGAACTGTGACGTGACTGATGTGTCTGAATCGACCTTAAATTAGTTAATTTCTTTTAACGCTTTTTCTTTGGCTGGCGGGACGCTCCCGCGTCCATAGATTTCTGGAATATTTTCCCAATTCGACTCACACAACGAAGTGGGGTTAGAGCGAATTGAGCGGAAATAAATGTTTTAAAGATAGAGCTGAGGTGTGTGCGCTTGGCTTGGTGGCTGCAGCAAGGGACGCCGTTAAAACTGATACTGATTCATGTGTTTATAGTTTTTATCAGAGCATGGCAAATTATTTTTTTAAATGTACTGAGTATTTTTTCTTTTAATTATTTCAAAATCACTAGATGTAATGCGTATAAAATCAGCAATTTTGTATAAACTGAAATAGTAATGAGTAAAAATACTTTCAAACACGACTGAGCACTAAATACCACTCAGTTACTTTTTTTAAATCTTCAATTTGGTTGACTATTGCCCGAACCAGATTTAACGCAGAATGCAGAAGCAGCGGCAGCGAAATGTCAAGTTAGAAAACCTGCATTTCCCCTAAGCGACCTAGATTGAACGCAGCGGCGGCAACAGCGGCGAACATAGATCTGTCTGTTGTTGTTGTTGTGGCAGCCGCTGCTGCTGCTTTCTGCGTTCAATCTGGTTCGGGCATATCGCTCTAAAACGATCGATCTCTTCGATCGTTTCTAAAACGCAGTAAGCAAGCGGATAAAGGAAAGCGTACTGCTATGCCATCTTGAGTTTTGCTGATCGCAGCCGGCCTAATACATAACATGCTTGCATGAGTCCATGGGCTTACCAATATTGAGTTGATTCTCTAATAAAATTTCCGTTATCCCCCGTCGAGCCAGCTCATCAGCTCTATAATTTCCGATAAAGCCAGTATGGCCCGGAAGTCATGTTGAAGAATTGGCATATTTCCAAAAGAGAGGCGCTGTTGAAGTGGTATGTACGGATTCAAGGGATTTAACCGCAGCTTGGCTATCCGTAAAAATAGTAATGTCTCTCGTGGTTATAACATGGCGTTCCAACCAGATCCGTCTGGGGAACACTACAATGAGGAGGAAATCGAACCGATAGGCTTAAAAGAGGCCCGTTGGCATGAACGCCGGCTCCTACTCCAGAATCAGTCTTGCAACCATCGATATAGAAGTGCATTGAATCCGGAGATGAAGGAAAATCATCTTCGCATTGCGCTCGTGATGGTGTCAAGCTTGTTAAGTTCTTACCAAACATAAATATATTTAGGCGTAGTATAATCCGTCGCTAAAGGGATATCTTGACTGTTTAGAACTGTCGATTGCCCAGTATTCAATGTCTGCCACTGACCTGTCTCGCTAAGGCGGATGGCCGTACATGCAGCCATCTGTTCAGCGAGATTGTCTAAGGGAAGAAGGTGGAGTATAATATCTAAGGCATCAGATGGGGCGGTTCTGAGGGCTCCGCTGATTGTCACACTAGCGGATCTTTCCACTATCCCCACCAAATTGCGGTTAGTACCGATGCTAAATGTATTCTACCAAACGATCACGCCGTGCAAGAGTATAGGGCGAATAACCGCCACATTGAGCCAGTGTAGTACTTTCGGTTACAATACCCAGGTCTTTCCGATGACTTTTCTGCAAGAATAGAGTGCAATCATAGCCTTGCTTACACGCTCCTGAATATTGGGCCTCCAGCTGAGCTGCCTGTCCAATATAACTTCAAGGAACTTGGCCTTATCGATGAAAGTCAGTTCCATCCCCTCCATCTCAGGAGGTTTTACAGTGGGTGGGTGGGTTTGCAGTATGGTATTCTATATTTTCTTGCGGAGAGGATAATCTCCGCTCCGTTTTGTTTGTATTCACCCCAGCGTCACAATTTTTATCCCAGTTTTTTAACAAAGAAAGGGCGTTCTGTATTACCTCACTAAGAGTAGTAGGAAACTTACCTGAGATTGCAATAGCAATGTCATCCGCATAGGCAATAACCTTGCATCCCAGTGTCTCTAGGTCCAGGAGCAGTCTGTTGATCGCGATGTTTCAGAGGAGCGGTGAGAAGACACCACTCTGCGGAGTGCCCCTATGAACACACCTACGTACAGATGCTTCACCCAGCTCTTAACAAATAATCCTAGATGTTAACATCAGGTTAATACGTTTGCAGAGTGAGCCATCCACTCCCATACAAGATAGTGATCAGTGATTGCACCAAGTTTCACGTTGTTAAAGGCTCCTAAAGGATATCCAGAAAAACCACCATAACGTACTCCTTATAACTAAGTGCTTTCTCAATATATCCCACGATGGAGTGGAGGGCTGTGTCTACAGATCTACCTTTCATGTAAGCATGCGGTGAGTTCGATAAGAGAGGCCCAGCAGATTAAAACGGCTCAAAACTGACAAAGGTCCAGAGAATCATCTCCAACGTGAAGGGTTAATAAAAACAAAAAGTGCAGTCGAAAATTTTAAATAATTTTTTTTTTTTTTTTTGAGAGAATCAGTCTGATTCGACAAAGTTAGATAGCTGCCATATATTAAATTCAAATTGTTGAAAGGCGAAAAAAAGAAAGAGGACCTCGTTGCTAGATTGCAGGAGACAGAATTTTGTTGTTTCTGTCCATCGCCGAAAAGGCGGAAAACGATTTAATGGACGAAAAGAGCACGCGCATGGAAAATGAGAGATGACTACAAGCTAAACAGGAAAAGGGGAATGGAGAAGAGCGTTCCGAAAAAGGAAGGTTGTGAAGTAGAGAATAAACTAATAAAAAAAATTGTAGTTAAGTTTGTGCCAACCGCCATTAACGCAAAATGCGGACCCTATCGTTCCTCCTTATTGTTGTTGTTTTAGCTGTGCTTATCCCGCCTCAATCGGCAAGTCCAGCTAATGCCGAGCTGGAACAGGATGCTGTTGTCCCAAACGAAGAACATTTACGCAACAAACGGGTAACATGTGACTTGCTAAGCTACTTGGGAATTGGTCATGCCGCTTGCGCCGCTCATTGTATTGCCCGCGGCAATCGAGGTGGATGGTGTGACAGCAGGGCCGTCTGCAATTGCCGGAAAAACTAAATGATTGATTAATATGAAGTATTAAAGCGCATGTATTCAAATCTAAATAAATTGGCGAATATAATTTATCAGCTTACTACCTTAGTCTACTACGTCAGTCTGATATTTGTTCCAGCGGTTTTCGGGGGTTCGAATCGAGTCGTGGCTATTGTTGTTTGTATTGCCCCCCCCCCCCCCCCCCCCTTTGGTGTGGGACGTAAGAATAAGCCATAACCTTTCACGGATTGTCGCAAAAGTTGGCTAAATGAATAGAATATGTACGCTAGCAGCTTGCATCATCCGAAAACGGTTATATGCTAACGAAACGTCAATTAGGCCTCTTGGGAGTAGCTGCGCGCTTTGCCCCACGAGAGATTAAGGCAAATAAAAAAATCTGCTTTATCCGCTTGTGGGGTAGATCTTAACACCGTTTTCCATGGGCGGTTTTTGGACCGTCCCATATAAAAATATAATGGACGGGTATATATGTATATACGATGCATGCTGTACGTTTGTTCGTTTGTCCGTTTTTGCATTTGTTCGGGCACTTTCGGTATTCTGGTCTTAACCAAATTTGGTATGTAGGTTCATGGCGCGACAGCCCGACGTCGGGCCTTGGCCGCCTGGATCGTTGTCCTCCAATTATATCGGTCACGTGACCACGTTCTCCAATCTTGGAAACCCAGTAGCTGCTCGGCGTCCGCATATACTGAGCTCTTCCAACGAGATCTCGGTCGTACAGTCTCGCTCCGTCGAATCGTTCTGCGTTCGTTACTCTTTTTGGCATGCGATCATCGTCCATTCATTTTACATGCCCTACCCATTGAAGTCGTTGTAGTTTGACGATTTTCTAAACATCCACCTCATCGTACAATACATACAACTCATGGCTGTACCGGATGCGCCATCCATCTCGATCGCAAACAGCCCCGAAAATTCGCCGCAGAACGTTACGTTCAAATGTATCTAGCACGTATCTGAAGGCTTGAGTTAAGCCGAACATACACCATCCGGAATTCCTGTCCGGAAAAACTGATCAGGCTCGGCCTTGAGGAATTCCGGATCGTGTATGGTCGTTTCAGGCCGCCTTCACGCGGCCGGATTGGCCTTTCAGGCGGCCGGAAGGAAAATCATTCCCGCCAGGCCTCCACCACACATGTTCCGGAATTTTTCTCCGGAAAAAATTATCAGGCCTGGCCTCGAGGAATTCCGGATCGTCAATAACATGTGCAGGCCACCTTGAACCGGATGGATAATTGGAAATCGATCTTATCGCTATAGAATGAAAGTATCTATCTATTGCATTGAAGTGTACGACATTTTACTTTCCATAGCCAAGCTACAGACAGATACATTCATCTATTGAAATAAACTCCAGTGAAAATTCATTCTACCCATGCCGCCGGACAGTTCGCCTTGAGACAGTCTGGCCGCGTGTTTCAGATATTAGGTGTACAACCTTACTTCCGCCGTTTTCCGACAGGCGGCTGTGTCGGAAAACGGCGGAAGCCTTGGGGCGCCTTGAGGCGCCCTGTCCGGCCGCGAGTTTCAGATTAAGTGTACTACTTTGCTTCCGCCGTTTTCTCACAGACGGCTGTGCCGGAAAACAGCGGAAGCAAAGTTGTACACATAATACTATACATTCGTCTATTGAAATAAACTCCAGTGAAAATTCGCCTGTGGCGAACTGTCCGGCCGCATGAGTAGAATGAATTTTCACTGGAGTTTATTTCAATAGACGAATGTATCTGAAGCTTGGCTATGGAAAGTAAAATGCCCTACAATTCAATGCAATAGATTGTAATGAACCACCTGTAAAGAACCATATTATGATCTGGTAGTGCTGCTCCCACCGGCAGATCGAAGCAGCACCTGATAAGTAGTGATCTGTTGGTGGTACGAAGCCAGAGGCCGAGGGTCCCATTACACCCGGACCCAGATTCGACTGCGTGGGCGTCTAAGCCGTCCGCCAACCATTCCATCCTTATCGACTATTTTTTTTTAATTCCCCATTTTTACCTCCCTTGTTTGTGTTGTCTTCCCCAGGCCTATGAATTTTTGTTAATACGTAAAGGACAGGGGCAACGGGCGGCGAAAACCCCGCCCACATCTCCCGAACTCAGCTACAGCAAGCATAGGCCACTGCTTAGCTCGTTGAGGGGCCTTTGTCTTCGCTAGATGGCACGGCCCGACCTTCACGGTCAATTAAGCTACCATAGGCTCCGTCCCCACTGGCATCTTCGGATGCCCACCAAACCGTCCGTTACAAGATAGATACACCTATCACTCCGATAGGGTTGTTTAGGCTTTGTTCAGCAAAGACACAACTCAACTTGACGAGCACTTGGCTGTTATCGTATCAATAAATTTTGTTAATTGTTGTGTATAAAAACAAATAATTTCTGAGAAATGTATACATTCTAATATGCTACTACACTGTTCAGTCGTTTGTTTTTCTAAAAATTTCTTACCCAATTATTTGTTTTAACATATAGTACATTGCCTAAATGTTGTTTTCATCGTGGTTACACGAATACATTTCTAACACAGAATTCGACCAATATAAAAAGACGTTCGATTTTCACTAGCAACAGTTGCAGCAAAGCATCGCCTCTGCTACATTCACCTCTCCAATTCAAAGAGTTAAGTTTGTCCCAACCGCCATTAACGCAAAATGCGGACCCTATCGTTCCTCCTTATTGTTGTTGTTTTAGCTGTGCTTATCCCGCCTCAATCGGCAAGTCCAGCTAATGCCGAGCTGGAACAGGATGCTGTTGTCCCAAACGAAGAACATTTACGCAACAAACGGGTAACATGTGACTTGCTAAGCTACTTGGGAATTGGTCATGCCGCTTGCGCCGCTCATTGTATTGCCCGCGGCAATCGAGGTGGATATTGTGACAGCAGGGCCGTCTGCAACTGCCGAAAAAACTAAATGATTGATTAATATGAAGTACTAAAGTGCATGTATTCAAATCTAAATACAATAAATTGTCTAATAGAATTTTCAGCTTATTAGCTTAGTCTACTATGTCAGTCTGATGTTTGTTCCAGCGGTTCGCGGGTTCGAATCCAGTCGTGGCTATTGTTGCTTGTAGTACCTCCCACCCCCTTTGGTGTGGGACGTAAGAATAAGCCATAACCTTTCACAGATTGTCGCAAAAGTTGGCTAAATGAATAGGATGTTGTAATATCGCAAATTGTCGTGTAGTATTTTCTACCCACCGACCCTTGCTTGTGTAGTAACCGTCAGAATATGGTGTCATTTCTGTCGTTTACAATTTTTGAATTGTTTTTGCCGCCGTCGTGATCTCGAACTTGACTCGGCACTGCGTCGGCCATTTTTTCTTTAGGGAAAGAAACTGCCTTCCGGTAGGAGAAAGTTTGGTGTAATTATTTAAATATTACCGCGATCACGGTAGTAATATTTTTAATAAATACACCAAAATTTATCCTACCGGACTGGCTGAAAAAAAAAAATCCGAAAAATTTCCCTGGCGGCCAGAACAGAAAAAAAATGTTCGAAAACAACGCCCCCTAGGCGGGCGGACCGGGAGATTCTACCGCATGGTCGGGGAGTTGTTTCCTGACCGCGGGTGCGAGCACAAGAAAAAAAAGAAAAATGTCGTGACCGGGGGAAAACGACAGTGGATTTTGGTGAAGAGAATTAGCCTTGCGCCAATTGGGAGTGTATAAAATCGGGCATTTCGCGACCTTTAGTGAACTCGACGCACGAGACACGTACGCGAAAGAAAAAAAAACGACTTCGTAAGCGGTAAGCGTTTTTAGCTATGTTGTGGAGGCCATATCAGCCCTATGTTGCATGGGTGCTCCGCAGTGAAAGAGGCGCCGATAACGGTTCACCGTGTCCATCGCCATAAGCCGACAGCCGCATCGTGCTACTTTCGGTGAGCACACACACACACCCACACATGCACACAAACAACGAAGGTCCATTGCAAAACCATCTACATTCAAAGCCTGGAAGCAGACCTGGTCTCGCACACAACAATAGCTCAAAGGAGGCCGATGTCAGTCGAAAATTTGTATGGCGGTGTATGGACGGCGAGTGATTCCGCGCGACATTTTAATCGAAAAATGTCGGTTCTCGGTCGGTTTGCGGCGTGAAAGTGGAATATGTTGTGCAGTGAAGTGTTGGTGATGTGCTCAAATGAAAAAAATATGCAAAATCGGTGAATTTAGTGTTCGTTTTTGCGTTTGAAGTGAATGTGGAAATTGTTTGTTTACTTTTTGTGTCGCGTGTGGCAAGTGCGGATAAAAAGCAATATGGCGATTTGTGCGGGTGAATTAATTTTTTGTCACACCAAATATATTTTTTTGTTTCTCTGATTATGCTACTTGTGAAAGCGAAGTGCGAGGTGCGGGAAGTGAACATACGAATCAAATTGAAGTTTCAGGCAAGTCATCTTTTGGTTGTGATAATTAATAATCAATCAATAGATGTACATGTTTGAACAATTTCAATTTGACACACCACCATGTTCGTGCTGAAATGAAGTCGGAGCCATTCGGAACTTGGTCATCGGAGCTAGTGCCGGTTGTCAGTTTGAAAGGAGGCCGACTCACACACTCTCAGCGACCTGCTTCCAGGCTTTGTATGTAGATGGTTTTGTCCATTGCCATCCGTCGGAATGCCAATTTGAGTGAGTGTGCGGCAGACAAGCAGATCATTCATCTGATTCATCTCAATACGAAACGAATGGGAATGGTAACGTTAGTAAATCAATTGCTTAAAGTTTACTTTCGGAACATCAAAGTACATCTTTGCAAGCGGCTTGCAAATTTGAGCCAAAGATAGTTTGGCGTTTAAAGAGTATTTTCCATTGGCCGAACAAATTACATACAAGTATTTTGTGGGTCGTAAAGCTATGTTCGATTCTAATTATACGAGTAATTTTGCGAATGCGAATTTTAAGGTTTATATTTAGAAACGGTTCGCGTAGGTTTCCAAAAAAGTAACGTTCAATTTTAATTTATCGGGTTTCTGTAAAAGTGTTGCTAGGTTTCATGCCAAAAAGGGCAGTCCCGAAAAGATACGATGTATCGCAATTTCATGAATTGGCATGTGCGCTAAAGAAGGGTAATGTAAGAAGATTCGACGATGTTATCGAAAAACATGAAGCATTTTTCTATTAATTGTGGTAAATTCTTGTAGTAAAAACGGAAATACATAGCTTACATAGCGGTCCACGTTCTATCGGTAGGCATAGGTTGGCTGATGTTTCCTTAATCGCGGTGAAATTAATGATTCAGAAAATCTAATACAGATTTCAAAACACGATATATGATGATTAACTGTCATTGAGAAATACAATGCATGTAATACAAGTGCATGTGAACTGCGTTCCATGTCGAAACCCACAACTCATAGCTTATAGAAATTTATTTAAGACAGTCTATTGAATTAAAAACCCACATCAATTAGATTTAAGTCATTTTCAATCGGCTTTGGAGTTTGGCGGAGAAAGAGATGTTACAAAGGAGAGACTCACTGTGTTGTAGCCAACTTAATTTACGAAGGTCGAATAAAAGGCTATATTTCTCACATTCACAATAAATTAGTCATATCCAAGCCAAGTCCGTTTCCTCCACTGAATGCTGTTTCTTAATATTACACTAAAATAAAAGAAATCTTTTAAAACAAACAGAAAAAAAAAAACAAAAAAAAAGTTATTTACATATTAAAATTTCATGCGCATATCCAATTGAATTAATTTTCTTATGCGTATGTTTTGGATTAAACAGACCCATGAAGGGCTAAGTTAAGATCGTTCCTCCCTCCCCCTCCTCTCAGCTGCGCATAAATTGAATTTAAATTGGGAGATCTCTCAAATTATTGCGCCATGAAATCTCACGGTAGGGAGGGTTGTGAGCGCGGGGCCCATATCATCTGGGGCCCATATATGAGCCGCACAACACCGTAGGCTCACACAACCTGGAAGGGGAAAGGATCTGTCCTGAATGGACGGTTTTCTTTTCTGTTTATCTGGCCTTTGTGCTTTATATGAGTAGTTTGACTGATGCAGTCCTTTGTCCCTTCACGGGAGTTTGTTGTTGTTTGATGGGAGTTTGCCGTTCTGACGTGCACCTTCAGTTCCACTTTTGCTATTTTCTTTTTGCGAATTTTGCTTGTGTCTCTTTTTCGTGTCTCGGGCCTGATGTGCGATACTTAAGTTGTACGCTGATGACGGAGGCCAATAGCTGCGTGACTCACCCCGCAACTCCCGATAACTGAGCTGGTCTGCCAGCGCACATCACCTGCAGCGACTTGGAGAGGATTTTTGCACCCTTGGTGCCTTTCGGCCTTCACGGCCAACCAATACTCCTCGTCCTCCGGCTGTCATCACTACAATGTGTACACTAGCAGCTTACATCATCCGAAAACGGTTATATGCTAACGAAACGTCAATTAGGCCTCTTGGGAGTAGCTGCGCGCTTTGCCCTACGAGAGATTAAGGCAAATAAAAAATTCTGCTTTATACGCTTGTGGGGTAGATCTTAACACCGTTTTCCATGGGCGGTTTTTGGACGGACCGATTTAAAAATATAATGGACGGGCATACAGTCCGATACATGCTGTACGTTTGTTCGTTTATCGGTTTTTGCGTTTGTTCGGGCACTTTCGGTGTTCTGATCGTAACCAAATTTGGTATGTATACGTAGGTTCGCTCATCATCATCGTGTCGCGACAGCCCGACGTCGGGCCTTGGTCGCCTAGATCGTTTTCCTTCAATTATCTCGGTCACGTGACCGTGTCCTCCAATTTTGGAAGCCCGCATATACTGAGCTTTCCCAATGAGATCTCGCTTCGTCGACTCGTTCTGCGTTCGTTAATCTCTTTGGAATGCGATCATCGTCCATTCGTTGTATTTGCCCTGCCCATTGAAGTCGTTATAGTTTGGCGATTTTCGAAACTTCCAGCTCATCGTACAGTTGATACAACTCATGGTTGTACCGGATGCGCCATCCATCTCGATCGCAAATAGCCCCAAAAATTCGCCGCAATGTTACGTTCAAATGTATCTAGCATGTATCTGAAGGCTTGAGTGAGTTAGGGTCCATGCTTCGCAGCCATAGCATAGCACTGGTCGTATGATAGTTTTTTACACGCAGAGCTTCGTGTTTTTGTGCACATGCTTCGATTTCATTATGGGGAGAACCAAGAAAAAAGTCTTATTAGCTAACTGTATCCGTCGCTTGATTTCGTCAGTTTCGTTGGCGTCCCTTGACAAGTTGCATCCCAGGTATATGAAGTCGTTCACGAACTCGATGTTGAGGTCCACATTGATCTTTTCCAGCGGTATCGAGCGTATGCAGAAGTTCTTCCGCGTCGCCCAATCTTCGGGACATGATGTTGATGTCGTCGGCGTACGCTGCTAATTGAGTCAACTTGATGAGTAGCGTCTTGCTGTTGTCCATATTCATAGCCCGAATAGCGTATTCCAGTGCTAGGTTGAAGAGCGTCGGTGCCAGTCCATCGCCCTGTTTCAGACCAGTGCGTGTTTCAAATAGATCAGTAAGTCTATTATGGATCCTGACTTGTGAGACGGAGTTGGTCATCGTCATCTTTGTCAGTCGCACTAATTTGGCCGGTATACCAAATTGCGGCATGATGTTGTACACTACTCCACGATCGATACTGTCGTATGCCTGCTTGAAGTCGACAAAGATTTGGTATACGTTTACGTTTTATTCCCAGCACTTCTGAAGTATCAGTTTAACCGTAAAGAGCTGATCGGTTGTGGAGCGACCAGGTCTGAAACCGCTTTGATATTCGCCAATGGCTCGTTCTGCGTACGGTTTTATTCTATTTTCCAGAATTTTCGTCAAAATTTCATAGGACGTACAAACTAGTGATATGCCCCTGTAATTCTCACACCGCAGATTATCTCCCTTTTTGTGAATTAGACAGATGATGCTTCTGCGCCAATCGTCTGGGATCTCCTCGTCCTCCCATACTCGCAGGAGTAATTGATGTATGGCATTAGCTAGACCCGTTCCACCGAATTTTAGCAGTTCAGCTGGAATCTCGTTAACGCCTGGCGCTTTATTTCGTTTTTGTGACCGCAACGCGAGATCAACTTCTTCTACTGTCGGGGGTTCTATGGGTGGGCCTAGATCAACAATATCGTCGAGAGCTTCTTGTGCGGGGATGTTAGATGGTAGGTTCAGAAGCTCTTCAAAATAAGAGGCCCACCGTTTGTTTATGCCATCGCTGTCGCTGATGATGTTTCCATCCTTGTCCTTACAAAGGCTAGTCCTGGGTTGGTAGCCGGTCTTAATTGTATTTACTAGTTTGTACGCTTGTATGGTGTTCCTAGTAGCTAAGTTTCGTATTTTCTGCTCATTGCTTTCCATTTTTTTTAAAGGGAGCCCCCCCCCCCCCCCAAATTTTTCTACTTCGGCCAAGAGGGGTCTCACGGTCGGGTTTCATCTCTTTTTTTCAGCGGATGAAGAAGGCCGAGGTCCACAGCCATCTGGACTTCGGAGCATCAAAAAATGGCATTTGAGCAGGCAGGCTCGACACTTCCTTTCTCCTTTGTCCAAATTTAACCGCCCTCTTGGTTCGGTTAATCGGAGTTTTACTGTATGTTATAACATTTTAAAGTCGCGAACCACCTCCCCGGCCTCCTGAAAGTACTTTTGTAAAAATGTCGCTGTCAAAAATGACGCCGTACCCTTGGGTACTGTTAAACGCGGTTTTACTGTATGTGGTCGCCGATTACCTTTCAATCTAAAATCTGGCGACAATCGACTCAGTGGTTTAAAAGTTTTTGCACGACTAACATACAAAAATAATTTTCACTTTAATAATTTAGAAGATACATTTGAAATAAATTCCGTATTTTATGATTTCCGGAAAGCGTTATAACTAATTTTAGTGATTCTGGCGCCTCTCGACATCTAATACGTACAATTTCTACATAGCTTTTTCGGCGACATCTAGTGGGACAAATTGCGAACTCATTGATGACGGTTTTTCGGGTTGTTCACAGAGTGTGTCGTCATGAAATATGTTCCAATAAGACCATGTTAATATCGTTTCCCGAAATCTTCAAATACAACTTCAATTACAACCTAATCAAATTGCGTTTCATAATAAAATTTCAATCGTATTCTTCATTTTCTGAAAATATCTACAACTGACATTTTACCCTCAAGTTGTCGACCTGCTTTCAATTCGCCGGGCGGTAACCAATTCGCCTCAGATACACTGCTGCTTGTCTTGCAATTGTATACGACGCGGACGCGGTTAGTTTGGTTGTGTGACTCCTTCGCTGTTGGCGGTGCTTCTGCGACAGGTCTTTTGCCGGTTTGAGTTCGATTCGTAGCATTTCACTCCCCGTGATTTTTGCGCTCCTGTGGATTTACAGTGCCTTGTTTGCAAAGTGTTCCAGTTGGATTGTGCCCACGACCACGAATTATAGCCTTTGAGTGCCCTGTGCCCCCCGGAAATTACTCAAAATTTGATAGTTCCCTAAGCAAGTGTCTTGAAGTGCCGGTGGTTTGTGTTTCTTGAGCAGCGTGTTTAGAATATTGGAAATCGCTTGTGCCAGGTTGTCAACGGATAGCGAATCGGCCGCAAAATGATGAACCGTTCAGGTGAGTTTCAAACTGCGTCGTCCCAACGAACTTTTTTGTTGCGACGGACTCGAGAATGACTCGAGGGAGCCAAATGCCACCCGAGTGACAAGTTTTCTGGTGTTCAGAGGTGGGGATTGTTTTTTGTTTATGGTCGCCGCCGCGTGAGCATCGTGCGAATGCAAAAGTCTTTGTCGATGTAGTGGCGTTCGATAGAGCTCGTGCGGAAATTTGAATAATGATTGGCTCTTCGAGACTCGAGGGCTTCTGTCAAATGTGCGTTGTCGGATTTGAATATTGGGGAGGGTGAGAATTTCTTAAGAGTTTGTTCAAGAAACATTCGCCAATTTCCGATTAGATGGACTTTGCAGTTGGCTGTCTTTCGACGGATGATGCTTACAGGGCGCAATGTTGAGTTGTCTTTACTAATTCAAAGTAAAAGTGATTCATTTTAACGGTGTGCTATTAAAACGTCAGTTTTGAATTTGCTGTTTGCCCGTAGACACTTTTCTAGGTAGGAGATACTCTCTTTTTTGTTCAGCGTTTGTTTTGTTTGCAATTTCAGGAAAGCAGTGCGTGATCATGGGCAAGAAAAAGTATTTTTCTGTCGTAAAATTTATGTGTCAAATTTATCTGTGCTGTCAACGGAGAAAGAAAAAGAAGAAGTACCTCTCCGTATGGTCGGTATAAACACTCCACCAACAAGTACTAACAGTAAAACGATTTAGTTAAATCGCCTTTTAGTTCCACGGTATAAACGTGGCCAGTGATGGGCACTATCGATAGATTTTAAACTCTAGTTATTCGATAGGAGATATGTTGGGTGGAAAGATTCGAAAAGGACGAATTATTGGTCGCGTTCCCAAAACATCAAAATAGGGAACTTGGTCCAGTTCCGGCCAGACACAGATCCATGGATCATAAGTTATCTCAGAAACGGCTATGATCCATACAAGTAAGAAAACTCTTACCCCATGGTGGAACGAGGACCTCTCAATGCTCAGGAAACTGACTAGGGAGATCTTTAATATTTGCAACAAGCACAGCTTCTGGCAGCCGTATAAGGACTGCCTAAAAATGTACGAAAAAGCCATTAGAGCGACTTTGCATAATATCAAGGACACAGCCAGGATCAACAAAGTCCTGTCCAAGGAGCACTCCAATCCGTCCTTAGCGAAAATAACGGATAGCACTTGAACGGAATCCAGCTCTGAGTTCCTTGAGCTCCTTCTGAACACACTTTCCAGGTTGCAAAGAAACCTGTACAGAGAGCCCAGAACCGAGTGATACGGAATACGCGCAGAGTGAATTTGTGCAATCCGTTATCACAGGGGAAAGAATATCCTGGGCAATCGACAGCTTCTCCCCCTTCAAATCTCCCGGGCCAGACGGCATACTGCCCATTATGCTGCAACAATTACGAGATTTAGTAGTTCCCAGGCTACTGGTGTTCGTTAGAACCTGTCTCCGTCTCAACCACGTCCCCCAGTCGTGGCGACGAATTCGAATCCTATTCATACTAAATGTAGGCAAGAGAGGACATGAAAGTGCTTATCCTCCTTCGTACTCAAACCGCTAGAGCGTATCCTACACTTCCACATCCGAAAATTCCTGGAAAGCTCACCGCTCTCTAAGTCACAGTACGCCTACATCAGAGGTACAGTCATTTCCACAAGACCGTATACCTCACAAAATAAAAACAAAATGTTACAAGTAAGAAATTTTATTTTTTATTGAAAGTAAATACAAAATACATTTTCGCAATTATATTTAATACATGGTCCAATCGCCGTCACTATTGATTATTGACTGGCATCTTCGGTGACAACTTTCGGCCAATTTTTCCGCGTAGTCTGTCGATAAGTTCTTCCAAATTGATTTGGATTGATTTTGAAGCTCCTTGAAGCTTCCGCTTCATTAATCCCCAAACATTTTCAATAGGATTGGCATCCGGCGATTGCGAAGGCCAATCAAGTACTTGAATGTTATTTTCTTCTTTCCAGCGTGTACACAACCGGCTTCTATGTTTCGGATCGTAGAAACCAATCGGTGTTGTCGTTGCCATATAGCATCCTAGCAGACTTCAATAATCCTTTCTTGTACAAAATGATCATCCTTTCAGCAGTAAGAATTCCGGTAAACGTTATTAATTTTCCGAAACCGCGTGCAGAAAAGCATCCATAAACATGGACCTTCACAGGATGTTTAACGGTTCGGTTCACGACAGCTTCTCCTTTTTGTGACCACACTCGTCTCCTGAACGTATTTACAGCAAAACTTGATTCATCCGTAAAGATCACGTTGTCCCAATCACGATCGATGTTTTCCTTAGCCCACTCTACACGTCTTCGCTTCTGGTTTTCGGTAAGTAATGGTTTCATCAAGGCATACCTGGTTTTGATGTTTTCCTCTTGTAATCTTCGCCGAATCGTATTCAAGGACACGTAAATATTCTTCTTCGATAACATTTCCTTTGCTTGCACTAAGGTAGTAACGGACGGATTTTTCTTAAAAATATCAATGATGGCCTTGAAGTGCTTCGGGTTTTACCCCTACCAGGTAGATCATCTACATTTCCAGTATATTTAAAACGCTTTATCCACTTATTCACAAACTGTGTCGAAACTTTCAGGTACTTTCCGGCCGATGCAAGTGTCATTTTTGATCCTTTCGGATGACTTACTAAAAACACAGCTTCGAATCGTTTTTTGTAAATCGCACTCATTTCACTTGACGTCTTATCACTCTCCTACTTGAACTTAGAATGACCAAATTTATAAAATACAATGCGAAAAAGAGGAAGAATGCAGGTAACTAAAAGTCCCCCACCACTCTTTGAGAAATGGTGCATTAAAAAGTTACAAAGTATACGCTCTTGTGGAAATTACTGTAGATCCACAGAAACGGCTCTCCACGAGGTGGTGCGTGCCATTGAGCAGTCTTCAGTATAAGCAATATCCATTATCGGCTTTCCTCGACAAAGAGGGTGCTTTCAATAACGTCGGCATCGAATCTATTCACGACACCCTGTCAGATTTGGGAGTAGAGGCAGGGATCGGCAGATGGATAGTGACTCTACTAAGATCTAGAATTATTCATGCGGACTTGGGATACAGCCATCTAACCAGATTTATTTGCAGAGGGACACCTCAGGTAGGCGTCATCTCTCCACTACTATGGCTAGTGGTCATTAACAGAATTACGCGTACGCGGATCATGTGGCAATAGGGATGTGAGGAATGTGCCTCTCCGTGATAACTGAAATCATGGAAAGGGCTCTGGATATGGTGAGCGCCTGGGCCACAAGCTGTGGACTGGGCGTTAATCCAGGCAAGACTGAACTGATGCTATTTATCACTAAAATCACGTTCCTGCGGCAGCCGGTTCTTCGTACCGGAACGACTCGTTTTTCAACGGCCAAGAGCTGCCAAACCCCCTCGATGCAAGAACTATAGTATTCGAAGCATCGCTACCACAACAACAACCCCTAAAAATCAAAGTACCGCATTTTATCCTCCCGAAACTAAACAGTTAGTTACTCCAACTATCACCCAGTGCAAAGTATCTAGGTGTCATTTTTAATACAAAGCTCAGCTGAAAGTTAAATATTGAAGAGCAGGTGAAGAAAGCCTTTATCGCTTTCTACGCTTGTAAGAAAACCTTCGGAAAAAGATGGGGCCTTAAGCCAAATATGGTCCTCTGGATGTACACAACAGTAGTCCGTCCGATTCTCTCATATGGGTCGTTAGTTTGGTGGCCACCACTTGCTAAAGGATACAACATAACAAAACTTGGCAGGGTGCAAAGGACGGCATGTCTTGGCACAACAGGTGCCATGCGAACTTGCTCGAGGGAAGCGCTAAACGTTATCCTGCATCTTCCACCAATAGACCTCTTTATTAAACAGCTGGCGGCGGGCAGTGCAGTCAGGCTCAGAGACTCGGGAGCCTGGACTTCCAAGCCGGTTGCCTCGAGATGTGGTCAATGTAAAAACAGACTTCACTGTGCCCAAACTGAGGTTTGACAGAAGCTTCTCTGCCAAATTCCCCACCAGGGCTGAATGGAGGGGGGATGAGGGGTGAAGGACTTTGACATCACGATTTTCACCGACGGGTCTAAAATGGACTGCGGCGTCAATGCAGGGATCTTTTCTGAAGCACTGAATATCTCGAGATAGTTATTGCCTCCCGGACTATGCCAGGCATTTTCCAGGCGGAAACTCTCGCAATTATGAAGGTGTGTCTCACTCTCAGAGATATATCAGATAACCAGAACATCGCCATTTGCTCAGACAGCCCGGCCGCTATCAAGGCACTGAACTCGGTGAGTATTTCCTCCAAAGTGGTCGAGCGGTGTAGGTAAGAGTTAACTCGCCTTGGCAGACGGCTCAATATCACCCTGCTCTGGGTGCCTGGTCATAGAGACATTGAGGGAAACGAAAAAGCCGACGAGCTGGCCAGGAGGGAGGCGTCCTAGAAAGCTCTCATGCGGAATCTGTTTGCTGAGGACTGTTAAGAGTAAGACCTCAATGTTGCGGATTCCAAATGGCTGAATTTGCCCACCTGCGCCGTATCAAGGAAGATATGGCCCTCCTATGACATAATGAAAACATCTGAGCTATTAACGAAGTCCCGTAGAGATGTTGCCAGGCTCACGGCGGTCATTACAGGATATTGGCCTATCGGAGAACATGCAATAAGGCTTGGTAT
This sequence comes from Chloromyia formosa, assembly GCA_964017055.1. Lineage (NCBI taxonomy): Eukaryota > Metazoa > Arthropoda > Insecta > Diptera > Stratiomyidae > Chloromyia > Chloromyia formosa. The sequence goes on from OZ024818.1 coordinate 32,985,590, forward strand.
CCCTTATAATCCGCACTGCCGCAGCTGCGGAAATGAGGATGAGAAAGAAACCCTCACTCACTTCCTTTGCGAATGCCCGGCCCTTGCTAGGGCCAGACATCGAGCATTGGGTGAGGCCTTTCTTGTTACCCTGGGGGATGGTGTCGGATGTGAAAATCGGGGAGCTGCTATACGAGTACTTCCTAAACTCCTCCGGTTGGATCTAGGCATCCTTGCATTCCCTGTTAGTCCAACCATCTTCTTATAACCGATTTTGCCGAGGTTTGTAGTTATAAAATGGCGCAATCGGGCTAATTGGGCTCTGGCAAGCAAGTTGTGCTTCAGCCACCACTTATACCAACCAACCATAGTTATTCAATAGAAGATATGTTAGGCGGAAAGATTCGAAAAGAAGCTTTTAGTAGTCCGGATGGCGCAATGGTTAGCACGTTCGCCTTCTACGCACTGGGCCCCGGTTCGATTCCTACTGAATGCGGTAGGTTTCGATAAAAAAAGGGGATTTACGTGTCGGACTATGAGCCCACTCAGCTGTTAAATGAGTACCCATTTATGGGGTAAATAACTCGGTTGAGCGTGTTGCTGATCATGATCACACACCTCTGCACGAGACCGTCACGATCTAGAAAATGAGATGATGCGAACTCATCTCGAGGCCATGGTTCAAATTGGACTGTTGCGCCAGTTATTTATGTTTATTTATTTAAGGGAAGCTTTTACCTTAAAGGTTAGGGAAGGACCAGGTTGTTGTTGTTGTTGTTGCAATGGTCAGTATTCGGTGTGTTTGTTGTGGTGGTTACATGCCTACGAATTCGTCTTCATCCCTGGTGTTGAGAATAGAAAGTTACATAGCTGCCTCTATTGGGTTCTCCCACAACGATCTAAGAGTCAGGTGCGTGGGTGCAGCTGGGCAGTGAAAGATATGGTTTACGTCGTGAGGGGTTTCGTTACATGCAGGACAGATGTATGAGATGTCATGGTCGATGCGGGATAGGTTCAGTCGTGAACACCAGCCTGATCGAAGTTGGGCAAGTGTCTTTCTCGTTGCTCTCGGAAGTTTTTCCTCTTCCGGAGATATGATTATTGATAAGGACGAGAGAACTGGATTCGGACCTAAACCTGCAATTGACTGATGAACCTCCTCCTGATGTACCGCTGCGATGGCTGACCTGTGTGCGCCACTATCAAAGGGTACCCTTTTGTTCCTCTGGACATCCCTTTCTAGGTCCTCAAGTCGCGCCTGACATGTCTGGCCGGCGGCGTCTTGTGCATGAGGTTGGAGTTTGGGTGATCACTTCGGTAGCAACCCACCAGGTATTGCTTGGCAAGAAGCTGGTTGTGGTCCCTTAAAGGCATCATCCTGGTTTGCTCATGTAGATGGTCCTGGGGTGACATCAGGAGACAGATTCTGCGACCACACAGGAGCCGCATAATTGGCCACTGATCTTCCGACTGCTTTATACGTGACCAGCAGAGTTTCCTTATCCTTGCTCCAGGTACTACCGGCCAAGGCTTTGAGGATCTTATTCCTACTACGCATCCTGTCGCACACGGTTGAGGCATGGGGTGATGATGTGGCCATGCTGTCCAGCGTGACTCCTAGGATTTTAGGATGGTTTATAGTAGGAATAGGATGATTCCCGATCGAGATTTCAAGCTGCATCTTGATCTCCTTCGTCCAGGTGGTAAATAGGTTTGCCGATGATTTAGGCGCTGAGACGGCAAGGTTCTTGTTTATGAAGAACGAGTTTAGTTGTTCAAGATAACCGTTGATGTTTCTGCACATATCCGCTATGTCCTTCCCTGTTGCCAGAATGGAGCAGTCGTCAGCGTAGGAGTTGATGTCGATTCCTTCAGGTGGTGTTAGGAGTCCTGATAAGTAGAGATTAAACAAGGTAGGAGATAGAACTCCTCCTTGAGGTACGCCTTGTTTAATCTTCCTAAACTTTGATTGGTTGCTCCTGAATTCTGTATAGGATTGCCTGAAAGCGAGATAATTGGCAATCCAATTCACTACTTGCGTCGGAAGCGATGAACAGTTGATGTCAGACAGAAGCGCTTAATGGCTGTCAGTGTCGAAGGCCTTCGACAGGTCAAGCGTCACCAGTATTGTTCTTTGACATGGACGAGCCTGGTTGAGACCATTATGGATGCGTGATGTAATGGCATCCAAGGCCGTGGTCGTATTGTATGTACATGCTACGGAAGCCGTGCTGGTGATCCGTTAGCTGGATGTGGGCCGCATGAACAGGGTGGATTAGTGCTTCAAGCGTTTTTGCAACTGGTGGCAGTAGAGTTATTGGACGATAGGATTCGCCGAGTGTCGCTTTCTTCCCAGGTTATTTTTTTTCCTTTTTCCAGATTTATGGAACGATCAGCGAGGATATGGATAGATTTAAAGTAGTCATGAGATAGTTGATGGCTGGACGATCGAGATGTTTGAGCATAGTCATTGAAATGCCATCTGGTCCCAATGCTTTCGAGTTGTTCGCCTTCCTTATAGCTGCAACTACTTCGTCCGTGATGAAAACAGGTATGCTGTCTGTGCATTCTTCGTCGAACCAGTCATTTCGCGCTCGCCGGGATTTACATCCCACGACCTTCTCTGCGACATCCCTGATGGTACCCTTGAGTTCTTCCCAGAACCCATGGACGCCTGTGTTGCTAATGTTGTGTAGCATAGGCGATCGTCTTTCCTCAAGGGCGGTAGTATACGCCACCGCTGTAGCTTCGCTCAAAAGTTTATCAACCGCAAAGATTTTGGGAGGGCTGATTATCGATTGGTTCACTGAGGGAATTCTACATCTGTAGATCGTCCTCAGCAAGTGATGATCATAGTCGCAGTTTGCTCCTCGATAAGAGTGGACATCCATGACACTGGACGCCCATCTCCTGCAAATGAGGACGTGATCAATTTGGTTGACTGTATGTGCGACTGGAGATTTCCAGGTCTGCTTGTGAATGCGTCGATGCGAGAAACACGTACAGCTTACGACTAGATTCCTACTGTAGGCGAAGTCGATAAGACGCTGGCCGTTGTCATTACATTCTTCATTGAGACTGTGGCCTCCAGTGGTCCCCCGGTGCCAACTTTAATTTCCGACTTTCGCTTTAAAGTCTCCCAGCAGCAATTTAACGTCGTTTGTTGGAAGTGAGTCGAAGAGAGTCTCAAGGCGGGCGTAGAACTCGTCTTTTACTGCGTCTTCTTTAACTTCAGTGGGAGCGTGCACATTGATGACCCAGAGATTGAAGAATCGAGTCTTAATGCGAATCGAACATAGCCGTTCATTTATGGGTTTGAAGTCAGTAATGTGCGGCTTGAGGTGATTGTTCACTATAAATGCTACTCCAAACTCCTTGTATGCCAGCAACTTGCACTATCCGAAATCTTTATATGCTAACGAAACGTCAACTATGCCTCGGATAAGGACTGACTCAACGGTTACGACTTTTAGCTATTGTACAATGACAAAGATTGGATTCTGGAATGTGCGTACTCTCCTGGATAATGGATCAGAAGGTCCCCAGAACGCACGATTTCTTCAATTAGAGAGTGAATTTCTGAGGTACAAATTAAATATCTTAGGAGTTAGTGAGATAAGATGGTGGAACAGCGGAGAATTCATCTCTCCAACGGGCAGCACTGTAATGTTGTACTCCGGTAAAGCTACCGGTAGTCGCCGTGAGTCAGGTGTGGGGCTCCTTTTAACCAGAGCCGCGCGAAACTGTCTCTTATCCTGGGAACAGGGTCTTGACCGCCAGGTTCCGGACCAAAATGAGGAACATCTCAATAATACAATGTTATGCCCCTACTGAACCCGACAATGTCTTGGCAAAAGACTCCTTCTACGAAGAACTAAACGCCGTTCAGAGCAGAACACCTAAAGGTGACATTATAATGGTTATGGGTGATTTGAATGCGAAAGTTGGCGCTGATAACTATGGGCTCAGACATGTGATGGGGAGACACGGTCTTGGTGATCGTAATGACAACGGTGAAAGATTTGTAGAGTTCTGCAACTTTCACAGTCTCTTCATCGGTGGTACTATGTTTGAGCATAAGGACCACCACAAAATCAGTTGGTCCTCTGTTGATCGGCGCAGAACACAAAATCAGATCGACCATTTTGCCATTAGTAAAAGATTCAAGAGTTGCCTCCTGGACGTGCGAAACAAGAAGGGTGCCGATATTGGGATGGGAAGAGACCATTATCTTATGATCGCTAATGTTCGATTGCGTATTGCAGCCGTGCGCCGCCCCATCGACGAAAGATTCAGCGCAGCAAATTCAACACCGCTCGATTAAAAAATCCAGCTGTCTTACAACAATATAATGACCATCTTGCGCAAAAAGCGGCTGAGATAACTAGTCACCCAGATAGTGACATAAACGAAAACTGGGATGCCATAAAAAATGCGTACATTGATAGCGCAAATACCATCCTTGGCCCAAACCCGGATTGCCGGAATAAGCCCTGGATGTCCGACGCTTCATGGCAGCGGATTGTTGAAAGAAAGGAGCTGAAAGTTTGTTTGGCTGCAGCAGCAGACGACAATCGAAGCAGCATCGAACTCCTTTACCGTCAGAAAGCTCGAGAAGTTCAGCGTAGTGTGCGACGCGATAAAAGAGTTTATGCCAATTCTCTTTTAGCGTCAGCAGAAGAAGCCGCTAGAAGTAACAACTTAAACGCCGTATACGGTGTCATCAAGGAGTTTACAGGTGGTCGTAACTCCTGCCAACATCCGGTGAAAGATAGTGATGGAAAGCTACTTATCTTGGAAGAAGATCAAATGAGGCGGTGGAAAGAACACTTCGCCGCGGTCTTGAACCGTGTAACCTCTGGTGAAGTTCCCCCTCATATAGATAATTTAGCTAACCATCAAAATGTGCGTATACGGTCCACTGCCCCGACTAAAGAGGAAATAGTCACTGCAATTATTGCACTAAAACGAGGAAAGGCCGCCGGACTCGACGGTATCCCTGCCGAACTTTATCAAGCAGCGCCAAGCGTAACTGCCGATTTGCTGCACCCACTTGTTGATAAAGCGTGGAATACAGAGACCTTTCCCACTGAGTGGAAGGAAGGTTTGATCATCAAACTTCCAAAGAAGGGTAGCCTCACAGACTGTAATAATTGGAGAGGCATTTGTGTGCTTCCTGCCGTTGCCAAGATAATAGCTAAAATCGTCCTGGAAAGACTAAAGGCCCACTTAGAAAGCACAATTGATGAAGAGCACGCTGGCTTTCGATCCGGATTCTCCTGTGTCGATCACATTAACACCTTGCGAATCATCATCGAGCAATGCGCTGAATACGATTCTCCGCTTCACTTGCTTTTCATCGATTTCGAAAAGGCTTTCGATAGTGTGAACCGGGATTCTATATGGGCGGCCTTGCGCAGGAGAGGCATCCCTGAGAAGCTTGTGGCTATTATTAAGGCAACCTATGACGGCGCGAAATGTCGCGTTCTGCATAAAGGTAAGGTGTCGGGGGACTTTGAGATTCGCAGTGGAGTTCGGCAGGGGTGCATACTCTCACCGATCCTATTCCTCATTGTGATCGGCGATGTGTTGCATGCAGCCCTATCCGGACTCGACAGAGGAATTCAATGGACTTTGACATCTTATCTACAACATCTTGACTACGCTGACGACATATGCCTACTCTCCCACAAAATCATGGATCTGTCCGCAATGGCGTTAGATCTCGAGAGGGAGGCAAGCAAGGTTGGGCTAAAGATTAATACCAACAAGACCAAGGTTCTTAGCCCGCCGTTGCGAAAAAGAAATCCGACACCTATTGCCATCAATATTAATGGGCAGCCTGTGGAGAAGGTGGACAACTTCGTCTACCTGGGTAGCATTGTTGCCGAAAATGGTGGTACGGAGCAGGACATCGCTCGTCGTATCAACCAGGCTAAACGCGCATACGGCATGCTGTCCAAAATCTGGCAGAGCAGTTACCTCGCATCAAGACCCAGCTGGGCCTGTTTCGCTTTCTGGTACTGTCTGTGCTTTTGTATGGGAGCAGTACATGGAAAGTTTCCGTAGGAGTTACCAGAAAGCTGCAAGTTTTCGTCAACTCATGTCTTCGTCGAATTCTAAGAATTTTCTGGCCCGAAACAATATCAAATGAAGAGCTAAGTCGGCGTACGGGTCAGATGCCAATCGACGAATTGATACGCAGGCGAAAATGGCAGTGGATAGGTCACACATTGCGGAAGAGTGATAACTGCATTGCTTTGCATGCCATGAAATGGAACCCCATTTCCAACCAAGGCCGACCAAGAGGGGGTCCTCGAATCACATGGCGTCGATCTGTGGCAAAGGAGTGTCAGGTACTGGGTAAATCTTTTGGGGAGTTGCGCCCCATTGCCCAGAACAGAGTACGATGGCGCGCAGGAGTAGTTGACGCGCTATGCCCCGCTAGGGGTTAAGGCAAAGTAGTAGAAGTAAACTCCTTGTGGCCTGATGGTTTGTCACTTGTAAAAATTGTGTGCGATTTCGTATCATTGATCTCGCTACCAAACCAATTTGTTTCCTGGACTGCAGTAATGCTCAGTTTGTACTTTTCAAGTCGCCCACAAGGAGGACTATGGAAAAGGTCTTTTGCCCCCCATAATTAAAGTGATTAAAATATCAGAAATTAAATTAAGATATTTTACTCAATTGCCCTATAGCGCTGGGGCTGTTCCATGTGGCCCAGTTGACACGTTTCGTTGGCATAAATTGGTTTCAGAGAATGCAGTTGCCAGCATGCACCTCCTGCACATCCATGGCCACGAACGTCGTCGTGGACGGGATTCGAACCCGAAACGCCGGTAGTCAAACATGAGACTGATGCCTCAACACACTGCGCTACCGCTACCGGTCGCCCCAAGAAAGCTGCTTTACCAAATCAATCTTTTTGGACAAATATTTTCTGAAAAGACTTTGGACAATCATTTGCGACGTGCGAACTCACGTTTAGACTAGAAGTGTATGGGCTCCCATTCATTGACATTGAATACCGGGAGCATGCCGATGTCATTCCGAGGACCGAGCAAAGGACGAGTCAAGTAGTGAGTGGTGGATGTATCGCAAAAAGACACTGATTCAGCCATAGACCCAATTCTGGTGAACCCGGAAATATTAGTAGCTTTTTGTCCTTTGACGGTCAATGTTATATTATTCATACATAAATCGTCACAGACCACGGAGGTATTTACCCTATCTGTGTTTTTTTTTTAATCTTTTTCTGTTTGATAAAAATGTTCCACATCTGCATATCAATCCACTCGACACCGTAAGCTTTTTATCCATTTGTGGTGGGCATTTTTGTTTATTTATGTAAACGTATCTGGAAATTTCATAGCGAGCCGTAAATAAGCGTTGGCTGTGATTCAGCTTCAAATAAAAATACAACAACCCATCGCCTACCCTACGATACAAATATTTATGCATTCTCTATTTATTTTCCATCTTTTTAAGTACAATTCCAGTTGGGGCGATGAATTGTAATGGACGTGCAATTGAAGCAAACCTTCTTGCCGGGAGAAGTTCATATTCATCTACAAGAGATTAGTCTGGTCTGGTGTGTTTACTAAACTGTGAGATGAAATGGAGACAGATTAATTGCAAGTAATGCACCCAATAAAGACTAATTGAACGTCTTGGTTCATGGAGGCTAGCCGTCGTCAGCTCAAGTCCTGAGATTTTTTATGCACTGGAGATTTCAAGAATCCGATAAAGAGAAGGTTAATATTCAAAGTTGATACTGTAATAATATTGTAATTCTTTATTTTTGTTTTTCTATTGAACTGAACTGAATTTCTGGGAGAAAGATATGTCTGGCCGGATCAATTTCTGGAATGTTTATGCGATTATGTGGGAAGTTAAGCGAAGCAAGTCGCAGTTTATGAGTGTCGTTATTTATGAACTCGAATGTGAGAGATTCACAAAATTAATGCTAACCAATGTAAGACGACCTCAATTTTTTTTTTTTTAAATATAACCATTCCGAGCACTCAGGCACTTACCAACACCGCCCACAAAACTGCCGTTGTTACCAATTGCCTGAAACGAAACTAAAATAGTTTGTAAGTCTTGTACTTACACAACTCATGCCTATCATGAAAACATTGGTGGAAGACTAGCTCATTAGATTCACTATGTTCACAATTAAAACTCCTGGCTGACAATAAGTGTATCAGAACCGTGATAACACCTAACTCAGACCAGATAAAAATAGACCAAGGAAGAGAAGAGTTCTTACGGCCGGGCCACACTACACAAGCAAGACAACGGATCTCAATCCGCCCGCAGTTTTGTGGCCTCCCGCACCCTCAACTCAATTTACCAATGTCACTTTTGAGAGCTATCGTGGCCGGGTCACACAACACAAGCACGTCGGCAGATCTCAATCTGCCCGCAGACTAGCGACCACAACCACATCACTCTCACTAACCGACAATAAAACAATTTTACAAATTGCCAGTAAAATGGAATTTCCACCAATGTCCTCATTCATATTCACACCACAGGTAAGTTATACAATACTAAGCACACCTAACAATTTCCTGTTTACACAACACTAGATACAAGACTTAGTGAAACTCACCTTTTTGTCCTTTGATAAATGAGAATATTTCTTTCTTTTTAACACAAATCACTATCAACACAACTGTTTGAACTTCTTCACGGTCAAACCAAGAATGACCCAAAATCCCTTCACATGCCTTTTTACACACATGCAATCACCCTCAACTCATTAAATGCGTCGTATATTGATCTTCACCATTGCTTACGAATGTGACACAATTTTGTACACTTCGTACTCATGCCCGGATCTTTGTTTCAATCCATAAACAAAAGATCCTAATCAAACTCATACTCGCTACAGCAATACCGATTTTTGCTGAGGAAGTAAACAAAATCAAGCGCAAGCCACATGAAGACCACAAAAGAGAAGAGGAACCCTTAATAAAACGAAACACTCAGAAGTTTCATTTTTCGTTTACGGTTTTTTTATTAAGGAATTTAAGAAACAAATAAATAAAAGAATATGACAAAAAACATGCATCATTATACCAATGATCTAAGTGTGTGAATCTAAACCGATTAGATTGTAATCAACCCGTTGTAAAAAATATTGAAATTCTACATACAATTATCTGCATATTTTAAGCTTCCATTTCCCGATAAGATATGCAAATTTTTTGCGAAGTTCACCCCACGGGCTTAAATCTTAGAACATACAGTACATGGAATGAGCATATCCCGTTTATCACCGGCTCCAATATCTGGTGAATAAGTCGACAGTCACCTCGGAATTATACTGTGCGCGAATTACGTCCACAAGTCGCAGTCAACGAAAATCAGCTGTTCAGCCAGTTATAGTCAAATCTCTTGTTCGCGTTCTTTTGACACATTCGAGCTGTGAAAAACTGGCTTCCTAACAAACTTGAAACACTTTTTTGAATTAAGAATAGAAATATACACTTCCAAGCGCATAACAGTAACTTACAACAAAACAAATGATCACCCACAGTTTTAAACCACATGCCTATTGTGAATTGATATTTCGCGGCTCGTTGATTGCGACAAAGTTGAACTCGTCTCAACTTTTGCGACGTGAGCGACGTGTTGTTCGCGCACAGTATACTTATCGCCATATGAAATACATTGGTTCAACTTTATTTGGCAGCAGAAGCCGCGTTGTTCGCGCAGACTATAATTCAGCCATCAGCCTACTCAGTTGGCGTTTAATACTGACAAATGTTGACTGTTCTGTAGAATTGTGCATAAACAAATGTCAATTTTTGTCAAATTATCGACAATCAGCCTACTCAGTTTGCGCTTCGATATTGACATAATGTTGACCACAATGTCGAATTGTGCATAAACAAACGTCAATTATTGTCAGTATTTGAATTTCGTAAGTCTACTGAGTTAGCTGACTGTCGACTTAGTACCCAGATTTTGGAGCCACTGTTTCTATGGAGACATACTAGACAAGCTCATTCCATGGCTATATATTCAAAGGCTTAAATATTCTGAATGTGCAAAAATCGATATTGACAGTTATGTTATGTTATGTTATTCGTATGTACCAAAGAACTAGAAGATAATATGGAACGGGGGTTTTCACACAGAGCCCATACGTGTTTGAAACATAAATGTAATCCCGTCACTCTCCCCCTCTTTGAGTTTGTAGAACGATTGTGTCAGTTTGGACACAAACGTCATTGGACGATTGTGTCACTTTGGACAGAAACGTCATTCCAAAGCCATCTGATCAAAAGTTTTTGTCGTATCGTCAGTTTCGCGACTAAATACCAGTGCTCTCGCCCTGTGTTTAGCCGATTTGACATTAATTACTCGATTCCAAACGAATTTAAAAGTGATTGTGCCGATAATTAGCGCGTGTCATTGCCGTGAACTTTTATAAAACTAATAATGAAGTGCGTTGTACCGGGTCGCGAAAACATCACGTATTTACGTCCAAATTGCGTATCGTTTCACATGTAAGTATATATTCATATGATTTGTGATGAAGTCTCCTTAAAATCAACTGGTAATTTTCACGGTGTTCATTTACAATTTGCATTTTTTACGAATTCGGTCCAGTATAAGCAAACAAGAATCGCCGACTTGACTTTTGTCATCCAAATGACTTTTGTCTTTTGTTGAGTGCCATTGGCGTAGTATAAAATATTTTTTTTAGGGGGGCTGGTAAATTTGATATTGAAATTAAATTTTTAATGTACATTATATATTTACAGTTTTCCGCAAGATAGTACCACAAGTTCGTTGTGGTTAAACAATTTTAATTGAAGGAGTTTGAAAATACGCAAAAACAGTCGGTAAATGACGGTAAGTACTAATTCACTCACAATTAAAATAAATAAAACTAATCATGTTTTTTTCTAATTTATTGTATATTCTAGGTTTCTGCCATTCTAAAATCGAAAACACGTTTGAACGGAAAGTCCTTCGGCAAATTTTCGGAGCAATTTACGACCGAGATGGCTGGCGCATCCAGTACAACCATGAGTTGTATGAACGCTACGATGGACTGGAAGTTTCCAAAATCGTCAAACTACAACGTCTTCAATGGGCATTACATGTACAACGAATGAACGATGTTCGCATGCCTACACAAGTAATGAACGGACGACGCGTCGACGGAGCGAGTCTGCCAGGAAGATCGACAGCTCATTGGGAGAGCTCAGTATATGCTGACACCGAGCAACTACTGGGCTTCTAAGATTGGAGGATGTGGTCACGTGACCGAGATAATTGGAGGACAACGATCTAGGCGGCCAGAACCCGACGTCGGATTGTTGCGTCACGATGATGATGATATGCAAAATGCAGAATCATTGATGACATCGTTCATCAAATCAGCATCGGAGCAAATAGTAGTAGCATGTATGTGCATTTGTACTCATCATCATCGCGGCGCGACAGCCCGACGTCGGGCCTTAGATGCAGGTGGTGGTGCATTTGTACTAAATACATGGAATTTTCATTGCAATAAAATGTCAGTCAATATCTTCAAAACATTTTGTATGTAAATCATTTGGGTTATATTATTATACGTTCACACTACACCTACATTATTTCATCTGTGCCAGCTGAAATGAATCTGAAACTGTCAAATCCATACGATTTTAAATTCACAACACCCAGATTATGCCGCTGGTGAAGCAATCTGGCTATAGTGTAGACGTTATATAATTTCTTCTCGTTAGGTGCTTTGGAAGCTCAGAATATGATCGAGTTGACTGAAGTTCTAAGTATTCAATTTTTCGCATTAGTCGTCAATCTACCCTTTTTATGACAGCAAGGACCGGGCTGAATTTAATACTTAGTTTGAAAGGTCAATCCATATTAAACCAAGCCCAAAACTATCAATTTTGTATTGGTAAGAATATGGTATTTTGTACGACATAAAGTCGTCTCACCATGCGTCCATTTGGACGCGGACCAGAATGTAATCTGTCATGGACTTTTGTTAAAATCCATAAAAAAATACTAGTCAATGTAGCCACGATGAAAATACTCCAAATATACAAGGGGGATTCACACTCCCTGTCGTATATGTCGTAAACTTCTGTCATCTCCATAGTAAAATGACAGAAGTTTACAACTTTACGACAAATACGACGTTTACGACGTGAGCATGAATCCCCCCACTATAAATATTCCTTTGCCACAGGAATGATTTATGGTTGCTATCATCATCGTTGTAGCGCGACAGTCCGACGTCGGGTCTTGGCCCCCTGCATTTTGGATAAATACATTTTTGCCGGAATTTTTTGTGACACTTGGTTTCATTTTGCACACCAACTTAGTATGCTACAGCTTAGCTCGGTAACGCACCGGGCATTTTTTTGCGGTTTTCTACGTTTCAATCCCCGCAACTGGACCAAATATTTTTTTATTCTCAAATTCTCTCCCGAGCTAAGCTACATAACAGATGCATACCAAGTTGGTGTGCAGAATGAAACCAAGTGTCACAAAAAATCCAATTAACACTGAAATAATTCGCATTTGCACATTGCAAGAACATTGAATACATAAAAGTGAAATTTTTGCCGATAATTTAATTCAAATTTACGCGCCAAATCAATGCCCCCAATACAGAAAAGTTGCCTACGCCTTTTAGATTTTTGTTGGTGTGCAGCATCTTTCATAGTATGTGTGAAAATCACTAAAAATGTATTCAAAAATTTTGCCGAACAGCCGCCCTTTGGTATGTACTTCCTGGATCCAGTATGGTAATTTTTTTCATTTCGCGGCGACTTATCGCCAGGGCTCACAAATCGTGATTATGCGAACATCTTTATGGGGACAGAGTCTAAAATTACCGAAGTTATCCTAAAAGTCCGGCGCCGGTGCAAAAAAAAAAATCCGAGTCGGGGAGCGGCACGTGCCAGGTACGCTGATGACTGTTCGATTTTGGCAACCGGCAATTCGGTATTCTTAATAGCACGAATATGATTTTTGAATTGGGGGAATTTTGGCAATACGTCGCTTAGGTAGAGGCGAAAGGAGGAATGCAAAGGAGTGTCGGTGAATGCATTACACCAGGGACAACCCGCACTATCGCACAAATTATGCATGGAAAATTTTCGGTTTGAAACGAGCTCGGCTAGCTCCGCAAATAGCCCTAGGTCGCCCGTTTCACTCCTTTTATATGTACCTGCATCGTTGCGTCCCCTAGCATATGTGGAACCAGCATTTTTTTTTGTCTATGCACAATTGTGGTTTCAAATCAAAATCAGGTATGCGAAGGAAAGCGGAAATAGCTATGTACATACTCACTTTCGTTTTTAACCGAAATTGAATGCGAATCGAAAGTTGCTGTGCAGCCGAAATTGTCCATCAATGGCTAATTTCCAATTGGCTTATTTCATGGTGCCGTTGCCATTTTTTCATGTCTTTTGACGACCGAAATTGTGGACATATCACGTAGCAAATCACACTCAAATCAAATGCTAAAACTTTTTCTTGGATAACTCCCTGCTGTCTCTCTCTCTCTCTCAATTGCCCTAACCCCCACATAGCGCGTCAACTGTTCCATGTAGCCCAGTTGACGTTTCTCGGCATAAACTGATTTCGGCGAATGCAGTTGCCAGCATGCACCTCCTGCACATCCATGGCCACGAACGTCGTCGTGGACGGGATTCGAACCCGAAACGCCGGTAGTCAAACATTAGACTGATGCCTCAACACACTGCGCTGCCGGTCGTCCCTGCTGTACTGTACCAAAAATATTCGAAGATTTCTCTCACTGGTTTTTGATGTATCGGTCTTTTAATGAGTCGGGTTTTTAACTCGGTTCGGCTCCTGACCGGTCAGTTTTTAACGAGCCGGTTTTTGAGTACTCGTTTGGTAATGAGTCGGTTTTTAATAAGTCGTTCTTTTAATGAGTCGGTTTTTAACAAGACGGTTTTCGAGTACTCAAGTACTCGCTTTGTAATGAGTCGGTTCTTAACTCGTTTTTTTTTAACCATAAGCCGGTTGGTTTTTAACAAGTCGATTTTGAGTACTCGAGTACTCGGTTGGTTTTTTGGTGAATCGTTTTTTTTAATGAGTCGGTTTTTTAACGGTCATGAGTCGGTTTTTATGACCATAAGCCGGTTTTTTTTATGATTTGGTTTTTTTCGAAACCGTTACTTGGGAATCTCGGGACCGGTACTAACAGAAGACCGGTTTTAACCCGGTGGACCGGCTTTAGCAACAGGCCTACACACGAGTACATCTTTTTGCTTACAAGTCGAATTTATTGACGACCCGTGTGCGAATACATTTGCCTGGGAAGTTCGAATCGTAAATGAGACGAATATGAGACGACCCTTTGCGGAGGGCCTAAGACATGAAGGCTCAGTTAGCAGATCGCGTATAGTTCTAATTCTAACACGGTTCCTCTTGAGCAGTTCAGAGGATTTGTAACCCGTGTAACCCCAGATGTACAATTTGGCCTACCTCAGGCCAGGAAGATACTCTCAATGGACAACGACCTCATTGTACTCTCAGTCTCTAAGTGTCACCACAGGTTCGTGTTCGACAGTGTGTGGTGACACTAATGCGTTTACTTACGATATACAGGGTACCACCGGTTTCCGTGTGCCACCCTGTATATAGTATGGCAAGTAGAACGAGGCAGTTTGACCTTCTACAACCTCGCCCACACTACTGATAGCTGAGCTAGTATCGAGCAGGCGTCATCTCAGGTCATTACTGAGGAAATTTTGACACTTCAGTGCAACGGCTGGTCTGAACGACCATGGCTCAATCTCCGTCTTCAATAGTAAGCACAGCTCACGACCTCGATTCGTTCGTTCCTGCGGCAGCCGATTCTTCGTATGGGAACGACCCGTTTTTCGACGGCCAAAAGCTGCCAAACCCCTTCGATGTAAGAAGAACTGAAGTATTCGAATCATCGCTACCACAACAACAACAACCTCGATTCGTTAGACCATAATGGCCGCTTAACTATCAGTGAAGATCGCAGTGTTCTTGTCCAGGTGCCCGGCCTTCAGGAACTGCTCCGCACACACCTCAATGCCGTGAACTTATGCCATAGTAAAACAGTGGCAAACTCCTCCATTGGTATGGATCTTAAAACGCTGTTTTCAATTTTTGATCAAAGCAAAACTCAGCGTAGTCCTACTGAAATCTCAATCTCATCTGTCCACTCCAGAATAACGCCATCTGCGTTGGCCTATTTATTAGGTACAATACATCATGTATGATTGATTAGTGATTGCAATCAAGTTACGTTTTATGTAGGGCCTGGGACTCTCGAATATATTCCCTCTGAGTTGGCGTCTCTTTCGAAACCTTGCAGGGAAGGTGTCCTTTCGTCGACATGTTACTCGAGTTCCAGCGTACTCGTATATCTTCCCTTTTGCAGAAGACACGATACACACCAGATGAACGGTGCTGCGGTGACGTGTTGTAAATGAAACCATATTTTCATGAGATCTCCCTCGAACGTAGTGTGTTTTCCTAATTTTCCGCCTCCTGGGCGAATTTCTATTTAGAGACGTAATGTTGAACTCCGTTTGTATGTGTGCATGACTTCGTTATAATCCTTTTTTTTTCACAACGACCCATGTTTGGGCGTGTACACCCCTAATGACGGCGCGACACAATAATGCACTTCGCACAGGACTCAATTCGCCTTTCTGCATCTCGAATAATATGAAACGGATGGAAATTATTCGGTATGAGCATTGTTTCCCAGTCATTAGCCGCGTTGTTTTAGCCTCATTGGCCTCATCCGTACAAAGTCGATTTGGAGTGTGGGCCACTTAAGTCCTTTATCTGCTAATTACACACTATTGTATAATTGTTTGAGTGGCGGATGAAATGGGGGTCAAGTGGTTTTTGTGAAATGTACCACAAGGTCTCAGTCGTCTGCATCAATGCAATATGCAGTTCTTGACTTTTTCTTCTCCGGTTTTTTGTTTTTATTTTGCGATATGATGATGATGGTCGGATGATGAACGGCATGATATTGTGAGACTTTGAAGAGTGAGTCTCTGTTTGAAAATTTGGCCCAAATCAGCATTTTATCACGTTCCATTTGTCGTAGATGTGTTATGCGACCAGAGGAGGGGGGCGATAACAAGGGAATGGGTAGGCGTTTCTGAGAGTTTGGTTACTTTCGGATTCCTTTGAAAGAAAACGGCGTTAGTTGTTTTATCGGTTGTTCAAGTTGATAGCGACTTATAATAAGATCCTTTGTATTCGGTTTATATACTACTTTGCCTTAACCCCTAGTGGGGCATAGCGCGTCAACTACTCCTGCGCGCCATCGTACTCTGTTCTGGGCAATGGGGCGCAACTCCCCAAAAGACTTACCCAGTACCTGACACTCCTTTGCCACAGATCGACGCCATGTGATTCGAGGACCCCCTCTTGGTCGGCCTTGGTTGGAAATGGGGTTCCATTTCATGGCATGCAAAGCAATGCAGTTATCACTCTTCCGCAATGTGTGACCTATCCACTGCCATTTTCGCCTGCGTATCAATTCGTCGATTGGCATCTGACCCGTACGCCGACTTAGCTCTTCATTTGATATTGTTTCGGGCCAGAAAATTCTTAAAATTCGACGAAGACATGAGTTGACGAAAACTTGCAGCTTTCTGGTAACTCCTACGGAAACTTTCCATGTACTGCTCCCATACAAAAGTACTGATAGTACCAGGGAGCGAAACAGACCCAGCTTGGTCTTGATGCTGAGATAACTGCTCTGCCAGATTTTGGACAGCATGCCGTATGCACGTTTAGCCTGGTTGATACGACGAGCGATGTCCTGCTCCGTACCACCATTTTCGGCAACAATGCTACCCAGGTAGACGAAGTTGTCCACCTTCTCCACAGGCTGCCCATTAATATTGATGGCAATAGGTGTCGGATTTCTTTTTCGCAACGGCGGGCTAAGAACCTTGGTCTTGTTGGTATTAATCTTTAGCCCAACCTTGCTTGCCTCCCTCTCGAGATCTAATGCCATTGCGGACAGATCCATGATTTTGTGGGAGAGTAGGCATATGTCGTCAGCGTAGTCAAGATGTTGTAGATAAGATGTCAAAGTCCATTGAATTCCTCTGTCGAGTCCGGATAGGGCTGCCTGCAACACATCGCCGATCACAATGAGGAATAGGATCGGTGAGAGGATGCACCCCTGCCGAACTCCACTGCGAATCTCAAAGTCCCCCGACACCTTACCTTTATGCAGAACGCGACATTTCGCGCCGTCATAGGTTGCCTTAATAATAGCCACAAGCTTCTCAGGGATGCCTCTCCTGCGCAAGGCCGCCCATATAGAATCCCGGTTCACACTATCGAAAGCCTTTTCGAAATCGATGAAAAGCAAGTGAAGCGGAGAATCGTATTCAGCGCATTGCTCGATGATGATTCGCAAGGTGTTAATGTGATCGACACAGGAGAATCCGGATCGAAAGCCAGCCTGCTCTTCATCAATTGTGCTTTCTAAGTGGGCCTTTAGTCTTTCCAGGACGATTGTAGCTATTATCTTGGCAACGGCAGGAAGCACACAAATGCCTCTCCAATTATTACAGTCTGTGAGGCTACCCTTCTTTGGAAGTTTGATGATCAAACCTTCCTTCCACTCAGTGGGAAAGGTCTCTGTATTCCACGCTTTATCAACAAGTGGGTGCAGCAAATCGGCAGTTACGCTTGGCGCTGCTTGATAAAGTTCGGCAGCGATGCCGTCAAGTCCGGCGGCCTTTCCTCGTTTTAGTGCAATAATTGCAGGGACTATTTCCTCTTTAGTCGGGGCAGTGGACCGTATACGCACATTTTGATGGTTAGCTAAATTATCTATATGAGGGGGAACTTCACCAGAGGTTACACGGTTCAAGACCGCGGCGAAGTGTTCTTTCCACCGCCTCATTTGATCTTCTTCCAAGATAAGTA
Source organism: Chloromyia formosa (assembly GCA_964017055.1). Classification (NCBI taxonomy): domain Eukaryota; kingdom Metazoa; phylum Arthropoda; class Insecta; order Diptera; family Stratiomyidae; genus Chloromyia; species Chloromyia formosa. Next base: position 33,003,524 of record OZ024818.1, read on the forward strand.
GCTTTCCATCACTATCTTTCACCGGATGTTGGCAGGAGTTACGACCACCTGTAAACTCCTTGATGACACCGTATACGGCGTTTAAGTTGTTACTTCTAGCGGCTTCTTCTGCTGACGCTAAAAGAGAATTGGCATAAACTCTTTTATCGCGTCGCACACTACGCTGAACTTCTCGAGCTTTCTGACGGTAAAGGAGTTCGATGCTGCTTCGATTGTCGTCTGAGGCTGCAGCCAAACGAACTTTCAGCTCCTTTCTTTCAACAATCCGCTGCCATGAAGCGTCGGACATCCAGGGCTTATTCCGGCAATCCGGGTTTGGGCCAAGGATGGTATTTGCGCTATCAATGTACGCATTTTTTATGGCATCCCAGTTTTCGTTTATGTCACTATCTGGGTGACTAGTTATCTCAGCCGCTTTTTGCGCAAGATGGTTATTATATTGTTGTAAGACAGCTGGATTTTTTAGTAGAGCGGTGTTGAATTTGCGGGGCCTGGATCTTTCGTCGCTGGGGCGGCGCACGGCTGCAATACGCAATCGAACATTAGCGATCATAAGATAATGGTCTCTTCCCATCCCAATATCGGCACCCTTCTTGTTTCGCACGTCCAGGAGGCAACTCTTGAATCTTTTACTAATGGCAAAATGGTCGATCTGATTTTGTGTTCTGCGCCGATCAACAGAGGACCAACTGATTTTGTGGTGGTCCTTATGCTCAAACATAGTACCACCGATGAAGAGACTGTGAAAGTTGCAGAACTCTACAAATCTTTCACCGTTGTCATTACGATCACCAAGACCGTGTCTCCCCATCACATGTCTGAGCCCATAGTTATCAGCGCCAACTTTCACATTCAAATCACCCATAACCATTATAATGTCACCTTTAGGTGTTCTGCTCTGAACGGCGTTTAGTTCTTCGTAGAAGGAGTCTTTTGCCAAGACATTGTCGGGTTCAGTAGGGGCATAACATTGTATTATTGAGATGTTCCTCATTTTGGTCCGGAACCTGGCGGTCAAAACCCTGTCAGGGACCGGTTCCCAGGATAAGAGACAGTTTCGCGCGGCTCTGGTTAAAAGGAGCCCCACACCTGACTCACGACGACTACCGGTAGCTTTACCGGAGTACAACATTACAGTGCTGCCCGTTGGAGAGATGAATTCTCCGCTGTTCCACCATCTTATCTCACTAACTCCTAAGATATTTAATTTGTACCTCAGAAATTCACTCTCTAATTGAAGAAATCGTGCGTTCTGGGGACCTTCTGATCCATTATCCAGGAGAGTACGCACATTCCAGAATCCAATCTTTGTCATTGTACGATAGCTAAAAGTCGTAACCGTTGAGTCAGTCCTTATCCGAGGCATAGTTGACGTTTCGTTAGCATATAAAGATTTCGGATAGTGCAAGTTGCTGGCATACACATCCTGTCCTTTGATTGTCGGTTTTAACGACAGGCCCTCAAAGGGAAAGGCCGTGGTATTTTTTTTCACACCCCACACCACAGGGGTACCTCAACCAAATCATCGCACCGCCATCACTGGCGGCTTGACGTTGGTTGGCAATGGTCAGTGACCACTGCCGTTCCAGGGGGCGCCCACGCGGAGGACTATGGAAGAGGAGTTTTTGCCCCCCCCCCTGTATATAGTATGGCAAGTAGAAAGAGGCAGTTTGACCTTCTACAACCCCGCCCACACTACTGATAGCGGAGCTAGTATCGAGCAGGCGTCATCTCAGGTCATTACTGAGGAAATTTTGACACTTCAGTGCAACGGCTGGTCTGAACGACCATGGCTCAATCTCCGTCTTCAATAGTAAGCACAGCTCACGACCTCGATTCGTTCGTTCCTGCGGCAGCCGATTCTGCCAAACCCCTTCGATGTAAGAAGAACTGAAGTATTCGAATCATCGCTACCATAACAACAACAACCTCGATTCGTTAAACCATAATGACCGCTTAACTATCAGTGAAGATCGCAGTGTTCTTGTCCAGGTGCCCGGCCTTCAGGAACTGCTCCGCACACACCTCAATGCCGTGAACTTATGCCATAGTAAAACAGTGGCAAACTGCTCCATTGGTATGAATCTTAAAACGCTGTTTTCAATTTTTGATCAAAGCAAAACTCAGCGTAGTCCTACTGAAATCTCAATCTCATCTGTCCACTCCAGAATAACGCCATCTGCGTTGGCCTATTTATTAGGTACAATACATCATGTATGATTAGTGATTGCAATCAAGTTACGTTTTATGTAGGGCCTGGGACTCTCGAATATATTCCCTCTGAGTTGGCGTCTCTTTCGAAACCTTGCAGGGAAGGTGTCCTTTCGTCGACATGTTACTCGAGTTCCAGCGTACTCGTATATCTTCCCTTTTGCAGAAGACACCATACACACCAGATGAACGGTGCTGCGGTGACGTGTTGTAAATGAAACCATATTTTCATGAGATCTCCCTCGAACGTAGTGTGTTTTCCTAATTTTCCGCCTCCTGGGCGAATTTCTATTTAGAGACGTAATGTTGAACTCCGTTTGTATGTGTGCATGACTTCGTTATAATCCTTTTTTTTTCACAACGACCCATGTTTGGGCGTGTACACCCCTAATGACGGCGCGACACAATAATGCACTTCGCACAGGACTCAATTCGCCTTTCTGCATCTCGAATAATATGAAACGGATGGAAATTATTCGGTATGAGCATTGTTTCCCAGTCATTAGCCGCGTTGTTTTAGCCTCATTGGCCTCATCCGTACAAAGTCGATTTGGAGTGTGGGCCACTTAAGTCCTTTATCTGCTAATTACACACTATTGTATAATTGTTTGAGTGGCGGATGAAATGGGGGTCAAGTGGTTTTTGTGAAATGTACCACAAGGTCTCAGTCGTCTGCATCAATGCAATATGCAGTTCTTGACTTTTTCTTCTCCGGTTTTTTGTTTTTATTTTGCGATATGATGATGATGGTCGGATGATGAACGGCATGATATTGTGAGACTTTGAAGAGTGAGTCTCTGTTTGAAAATTTGGCCCAAATCAGCATTTTATCACGTTCCATTTGTCGTAGATGTGTTATGCGACCAGAGGAGGGGGGCGATAACAAGGGAATGGGTAGGCGTTTCTGAGAGTTTGGTTACTTTCGGATTCCTTTGAAAGAAAACGGCGTTAGTTGTTTTATCGATTGTTCAAGTTGATAGCGACTTATAATAAGATCCTTTGTATTCGGTTTATATACAATGAAGACGATTACAATGAAAATGATTATCGAAAGTAATACATTATTGTTTCTTATTGTTCCATGAAGTCGAAAATGATGCAATAGTCTGTCATGAAAAGAATAGCAATGCATCATCTCCGCAGTGAACAATTCCAATATAAAAAAAAAATCGATTACAGAAATTCTAAGGGCATCTTTATTAGTATTTGGCTTTTGAACATCCTTTAAAGAGTAGAGCCTTAGTGTTTGCTCACCCGGGTCGTCTCGTAATCGGCTCGTAATCTGCTCGTCTACGATTTGAACTCCAATTCCCAAGCAAATGTATTGAGATGCTGACACGGGTCGTCCATTGGTCGGCACACAAGCGAATCGATTTGCTTGGGAAAAGGAGGTCGAATCGCAGACGAGCCGATTACGAGACGACCCGTGTGAGCAAACACTTAGTGTGGTCGGAGGAGCGATACAAAATCGAATCGTTCAAAAAGAGTCAAAAGAGCCCATCCCAGACTGGCAGCCCGTTTTCATGGGAAATAGTGGTCCGATTTCGCTGGCTCGAACTAAAGGGTATTGGGGGGTTGCTAACTCCGAATCTGGGGTCAAAAAAGAGAAAAAAAAAGGGTTGCCCATCCCAGACTGGCAGCCCCGTTTTCATGGGAAATAGTGGTCCGATTTCGCTGGCTCGAACTAAAGGGCATTGGGGGGGGGGGGGTCGCTGATTCAGGATCTGGGGTCAAAAAAATAAAAAAATTGGGGTCGCCTACCCCAGACTGGCAGCCCGATTTTCATGGGAAATAGTGTTTCGATCGGGCTGGCTCGAACTAAAGGGCATTGAATTTTTAAAAACTACGACTTTTATTGAATATGTTATTAACCAAGTTTCAGACTCTTTGTATGACTCTTTTTGAACGACTCATTGGAAAGAGTCAGAGCTTATGTGCTGGCACAGTGAAAAGAGTCATTATGCCCATCACTACTCTAAATTCTTATCTATCTATTGTATATTAGGCGCTCACTGTATTTACAAACATTTAATAGAAGTGTCTTGACAATCAAACAAACACCAATCCCACATAAAATTCCCCGCAAAAATCGAATAAATCCATTTTTAGCATTCTTCGACTACCTGTGCTGACCTATAAGCCTATTCAATACTTATCCGGCTTAATCGTCGCCCCTATGGTTGGCAATGAGGTGTCGTGTTCAAATGCAATTAAGACAATTGCAACAATACCTGACACTTTCCACCATATCCAAACTGGATGAGTGGATTACACGCGTAGAGGACCCGCTTTTTCGCGAGGTACATGCCCCCCCAAGCCAATATTGAAGCTACACGCACAATTTTCTAGGCATTCTATTGCCCACACACGACAACGATTTCATGAAATTATGCTGACCATTTTGGGACACACCGACATATTGTTTCATGGGAAAAATAAAAACATGGTCTACTTCACTGTTTGTAGTGGTGTTGGTGGTGCATTAAACGAACCGAAGGTTAATTTCTTTGTGTCCATTTAAGAACAAGAATTTCTTCTGACCATTCCGGGAAGATATGGCGGCCAATAAGTGAACTTTACTGTTTCGTATCTGGCGCGATCAATTAATGCAATCGTTTGCCTTAGGGCAAATGTCAGATTAATTATTCTGCTGGAATGAAATTATGTGGTTTAATGGCGCCTTAGGGTGCATGTCTACTAGAAAATCGCATTCGGAAGCATTATTTTGCGGCAGTTCAGCATTCGCGAAAGTTGTCAAGTTGGTTCGTTAAATTTTGCCGACCAGAACAAACAAATAATTTGTGTCACTTGTCGAAGCCATTATGGAAGTTAATCGATAGGAATTTTCTACATAAATTTGAATGTGGTCCATTCGGCGAAAGAACATTTCTAAAGAAGGGGCAGTAATCAGGGGATCAGAAATAATAACTGGTAACTAAAAAAGTGCAGGACAAAAAAAAAAAGAATCGAAACAATGACCAATCCACGGGCGAATTCAACAAATATAATATCTCAGCTAGAGTAGTCCGGATGGCGCAACGGTTAGCACATTCGCCTTCTACGCACTGGGCCCCGGTTCGATTCCTACTGAATGCGGTAGTTTTCGATAAAAAAGGGGATTTACGTGTCGGACTATGAGCCCACTCAGCTGTTAAATGAGTACCCATTTATGGGGTAAATAACTCGGTTGAGCGTGTTGCTGATCACACACCTCTGCACAAGACATACCGTCACGATCTAGAAAATGGGATGATGCTAACTCATCTCGAGGCCATGGTTCAAATTGGACTGTTGCGCCAGTTATTTATTTTTTATTTTTAGAATTTATCAGGGCCCTGTGCTAGCTTCGTTTTTGTGGAATAATGTGTTAAAGAGCTTCCTCTACCCAAGCTCGGCCACACACTGTTGAACACGAACTCGAACACAAACATGGTACAAGTGGACAATTTTCTTCAGATTTGTGTGAAGTGTCTTGAACCATTGAGGAAAGGTGATCCTCGAGCGAATGACTCAAGACATTTCACACAAATTCGAAGAAAATCGCCCACTTGTACTATGTTCGTGTTCGACAGTCTCTCACCGGCTCAAGAAAGCAACGATCGTAGGGTTTGGCGACTACATAGCAGTACTTTTATTAGCTAAAACTCGACAGACATTACGTTGTATGCGAGGGACTATCTCTACTATGAAATTGTGACTGCAAAAAGTAAATTGAAACTGGCTGAGTATAAAACGGAATTCGGTGAAAATCAGAATCAAAGGAGCATCAAAGATGGCCATAAATGACCCAAGGGTAATACGAAACACACATTTATATCACACCGAAATAAGTCCGTGAGAAAGCCGAGGTCTCAGGTGGGGTCTTGGTAAGGTTAATGTCAAATATATGTCTCACATCCGTGTCACAACACAGGCCTGATTATTGTTTTGTAGACTTTCAGCTTAGCCTTCCTGTGTATGCAGTTTGATTTAATAGGGATTTTAGAATCGAGCAGAAGCTTATTCAATTGCCCTAACCCCTTGTGGGACATAGCGCGTTTCGGAGAAATTAGTAGTAGTTAGTATTAGGTTGGTGCAGATGAAATGTCGGATTTTGCAATGACATGAAGTTGGCTGCGATTTTTATGTGTCAGACTGCCACCAGGGGGCGCTAGTGATATAATATATTGAAGTATAAATACTGCTACCTTGGCCTTGGCTTAAAGCGCATTGACATGATCAAACTGCGGTTTGACAAACTAGCATTTGATGAAAAGTTGAGCACCGTCCAACTACGGTTTGACAGGAGCACAAGACTTCAAACCAGTTTGACAACGGGTTCACACGTTCAAATAGGTGGTTTGTCAAACCGTAGTTTGATCATGTCAACACGCCTTTATGGAGTCATTCCGGTTTTGCACTTCATGGTGATCGGTAAAAAAAAAAAAAAAAAAAAAAACATTGAAGCGAGTCAAAAACGGCTACTTTTCCTTTACGAATTTAATCTAGAGCACAACGCAACGGAAGCAACGAGGAATATCGACAGGGCATTTGGACCTGATACGGTTAACGAACGGTGATGCGAAAAATTTCGATCCGGAGATATGAACCTTCGAAATGAGCCACGTGGAAACCCAGCACCATCGATCTATAACGACGAGCTGCGTGCATTAGTGGAGTCTGACCCCCGCCAAACCATAAGGGGTCTTGCGAAGAAATTTGGCGTGCATCATTTGACAGTCTGCCGTCACTTGCAACAACTTGGAAAGGTGAAAAAGCTTGATAAGAGGATTCCGCATGCTCTTACCGAGCAAACCATGGCATGTCGAATGGAGATTTTAATTCTCTTCTCTCCCGCAACAGAAACGAACCGTTCTTGAACCGAATTGTGACCTGCGATGAAAAGTGGATACTATACGATAATCGTCGCCGATCGGCCCAATGGCTAGATGCCGATGAGATTCCAAGATACATGTCGAAACCAAGCTATCATCCAAAGAAAATAATGGTGACTGTTTGATGGTTTGTAGCTGGATTTATCCACTATTCGTTCCTGCAACCTGGCGAAACAATCAATGCCGAGAAATACTGCACTCAGCTGGACGAAATGCATCAGAAATTGACAGTTCAACGACCTAGGCTAGTCAACAGGGATGGAGTTACGAGGGCGGTCCGATAAGTACTTAGCCTCATCGCCCGATGGCGCAACTATCGCAAGAGAAATTACTATCGTGTAGTACATTCTCGTAGACGGCTACTGTCAAAATTTCAGCCGAATCGGACTCGTAGTTTTGTTTTGACCGCATGTGGAAGTGGGCGTGTCCGCGGATTTTAGAAAAATGGAAAAAGAGCAATATCGGTCGGTGATTCGATTTTTGTTTTTGGAAGAGAAATCGCGCAGCGAAATCAAAGAGTGCTTGGATGCTGTGTACGGTGACTTTTCTTCTTCGATGGCGACCGTCAAAAATTGATTTAACGAGTTTCAACGTTCGGTTTTTGATGAGCCACGCCCAGGTGCCCTGAAAACGGCTACCACGGAGGATAACGTGACAAAAATCCACGATCTCGTATTGGTAGTCCACCGATTGAAGGTGCGCGAGATAGCTGAGACAGTAGGCATCTCAAAACACCGCGTGGGTCATATCCTGCATGAAATTTTGGGCATGAGAAAGCTGTCGGCGCGATGGGTGCCGCGTTTGCTCACTCCGGACAACAAGCGCAACCGTGAGACCACTTCGTTTCGTGACCGTCGACGAAACATGGATCCACTGGTACACACCAGAGACCAAGGAACAGTGGACTTCACCCTGCGAACGTGCTCCGAAGAAGGCGAAGACTGTCCTATCGGCCGGAAAGGTGATGGCCACCGTTTTCTGGGATTCACAAGGTGTGATCTACATCGACTACCTGGAGAAGGGCAAAACGGTCACAGGGCTCTACTATGCTGAATTATTGGGCCGATTCGACGCCGAGTTGCAGAAAAAACGGTCCCATTTGGCGAAGAAAAAAGTGCTCTTCCACCATGACAACGCACCGGGTCACACCTCCGCCGTCGCCAGATTTGGCCCCGTGCGACTTCTCTTTGTTTCCAAACTTGAAAAAGTCACTCGCCGGGCAGAAATTTGATTCGAATGAGGAGGTCATCGCCGCCACGAAGGCCTACTTTGCAGACCTCGAGAAAACGTATTTTTCAGACGGGTTAAAGAAGTTGGAGCATCGCTGGGTCAAGTGTATCGAGCTAAAAGGAGACTATGTTGAGAAATAAATCGCCACTTTCCCAAAATTTTCGTTTTTCTTTTGTAGGCTAAGAACTGATCGGACCGCCCTCGTATACACATGTATCGAGAAAAACGATCCAAAAATTGAACCAGTTGCGCTACAAGACTCTTCCTCACCCGCCATATTCACCAGACCTCTCGCCAACAGATTACCATTTCTTTAAACATTTGGATCACTTTTTGACGGGAAAACAGTTTAACAATGAAGCAGCTGTCAAAAATGCCTTCGAGGAGTTTCTTCGAACCAGAAACACGGACTTCTACGAAACAGGAATAAATGCGCTTGTATCTCGTTGGGAAAAGTGTTTAGATTAATAAAATTATCTTTATAAAAAGTTACAGCTGTTCAAAAATTTACTACTGAATCCGATATTTCATCTGCACCAACCTAATAAAATAGAAGCAGGTTGAATCCAACGATGATTCCGATAGTTCAATCACCATTCTCTGTTATGTTCGTTCCAAGGTAAATAAATTTGTCCACCCTTTCGATAACGTGGTAGTCTAGCTTCACCTCCGCTGGGTTTGATCTTTTTTTTTTGCGGTGAGCACTTTAGTTTTTTCTTTGTTGATGTGTAGACCAACTTCCTTTGCTACTTGATCAAGGGAGTGCAACGTTTCTTTCGCGGTCACAGGTAACGTTGACAGGATTATGATGTCATCTGAGTAGCCCACTATTTAAACATCTACTACTTTGCCTTAGGCCCTAATGGGGCATAGCGCGTCAATTGCTCCTGCGCGCCATCGTACTCTGTTCTGGGCAGTGGGGCGCAACTCCCCAAAAAACTTACCCAGCACGCTACACTCCTTTGCTACATATCGTCGCCATGTGATTCTAGGACCCTCTCTTGGTCGGCCTTGTTTGGAAATGGGGTTCCATTTCATGGCTTGCAAAGCAATGCATTTATTACTCTTCCGCAATGTGTGACCTATCCACTGCCATTTTCGCCTGCGTATCAATTCGTCGATTGACATCTGCCCCGTACGCCGACTTAGCTCTTCATTCGATATTGTTTCGGGACAGAAAATTCTTAGAATTCGACGAAGACATGAGTTGACGAAAACTTGCTGCTTTCTGGTAACTCTTACAGAAACTTTCCATATACTGCTCCCATACAAGAGCACAGACAGTATCAGGGAGCGAAACAGGCCCAGTTTGGCCTTGATGCTGAGATAACTGCTTCGACAGATTTTGGACAGCATGCCGGATGCGTATTTAGCCTGGGTGATACGACGAGCGATATCCTGCTCGTACCACCATTTCGGTAACAATGCTACTCAGGTAGACGAAGTTGTCCACCTTCTCCACAGGCTGCCCATTAATATTGATGGCAATAGGTGTCGGATTTCTTTTTTCGCAATGGCGGGCTAAGAACCTTGGTTCTGTTGGTATTAATCTTTATTCCAACCTTGCTCGCCGCCCTCTCGAGATCTAACGCCATTGCGGATAGATCCATGACTTGGGGGAGAGTAGGCTGGGCGACATTGAACGGTTGATGCGCTATCGCTATGCCCCACAAGGACTTAGGACAATTGAGTATATGTCGTCTGCATAGTCAAAGTGTTGTAGATAAAATGTTAAAGTCCATTGAATTCCTCTTGTCCAGTCCGGATAGGGCTGCATACAACACATCGCCGATCACTATGAGGAATAGGATAGGTGAGAGGATGCACCCTTTTCGAACTCCACCACGAATCTCAAAGTCCTCCGACACCTTACCTTTATGCAGCATGTATTAATTAAACTGATAGGAAGAGTGCGCCAGCTAAAAAAGGAAAATTTCAAGCACCTCCGTGAATTTCGAAACATGCTCGACTGTCTGTCTTTCTTTATTAAACGTTCCATTTCATATTTACAGTCCGGCATTTCTTTCCGCAGTGCTCCCAACCCTGTATAAAGTATAGATATTCCCCTCGCGATAGCTCAAATCAAGCGCACTAAATCACGAAATCCAACCACTGCACTAGAAGGTATTCAGGCGTGTGCCACAACAGGCATATACGACCAGTATTTGCTTCCTTCCACATGGTAATTTTAAGGCCATTGTCGCTTCCACCGCCAAGTGCTTTAATGTTGATTGAAAATCGCGTTGTAGCGAATACCATTAAATTGCAAATTCACCGTATACGAATATAGTGAAGAAGGTGTGCTGGAAACAAGACCAAGACCCGCCACCCAAATGAACCTCCAAAAGAGCGGAGGGACCGATTAAAAAGAAATGCTGGGGCTGCTATTTAAACGAACCCTCCATAAATACAGCGAAAAGATACTTGTATTCGTGGGGATTATCACTACAAGTAGCCAGTGGCTGAGTAATCTGAATGTTTGGTGTGAACTAATCACTGTAATTGAGAGAACATGAAAAGGATTTTTACACTTTATTTAGGCCGGAATGTTGATTCATTAATATTGGAATGCGTCGTTGTTGCAACCATTGGACTGGAATTTAACAGTGGCGGATGTTTAATTGGTGGATGTCATGCATCGTTGTCGTTTAAACCACTGTTGTTGAAGCGTAGTTAGGTGGATTATCGGCTTTGACTGAAATCTGACATGGTTTATTAGGTTCTCGGCTTTCGGGAAAGCAGAACTAAAACCCTACTATATTTGCAACGAATGTATGTTAATTATCAAACCGAAAGCGCGAAATCATGTCGACTATTTCATTCATGGATTGCACAGACAACTGACTAGTGGAGAAACCTCGAACAATTATGCAAATTAAATTGCCACCACGAAGCGTACCGCTTAATGAGTCATAAATATCGTAGCAATTGCTACTGTATCTAATGCAAAAATAGATGCGAAACATAATCAAAGGAAAAATGAAAGAAAACCATATGTCCGGGGGTATCCTCGCACCACACTCATTGAATTTCTTAAGAACAACTGTGGGAGAATGAGCCTAACTACAATGGTCATATGACGCCTTAAGATTTCTCGTTCAATTTGGCTGTAATTGTAATATTCAAATATTTCTACCTTAGAGCCCGTGCAGATGGCAAACTTTTTAGTGCGCAGAAAAACTAAATAGTTATCAGAAAAATAGAACACACAGCGGTTTATGAGACCGCGCACCCAGCAGACTAAACCGTGTGTTCTATTTTTCCGAATAAACTATTTAGTTTTTCTGCGAACTAAATAGTTTGCAATTTGCGCAGCCTCTTAAGATCACTAAGTTGTTACAAACGATCCATTACCCCGCCACACACTGTCGAACACGGACAAGTGGACAATAATTTTCATCAGATTTGTGTAAAGTGTTTGTGAGCCTTTTGGAGGACACTTGTACCATGTTCGTGTTAGAGTTCGCGTTCAACAGTGTGTGGCCGGACTGAAGATTTGACACTTTCATCGGCAATCATAACCACATTGAACGAGAAATCAATAGCAGACCAACTTGATGCTTCGGATTTCTGCCCACTAAACGATGACACTCGCGTATTGCTGGCACCTATTCCAGTTCACCTGATATTACGATAGTCAGTGCAGGCCTCTTAAATGAAGCCCAATGGGAGCCGTTCCTAACTTTTGTCATCCGACCATCTACCAATCGTTATCAGGCTTGACAAATAAACAAACACTCTACCTGCCGGACACCGCACGTTTGTCAACCACAACAAGGCTGACTGGAACAGCATTCGAACCTACACCAATGCCAAATTACTTGCTCTGCCAACTCCAACTGATGTACGCAAGACCAAGTTCAACCTAAGGGAAATCCTGAATAATAATAATAAATTTTTTTCCTGCAGGACGAATACCGAAAGAAGGCCTAACTTTCCCACCTCAGCCGCCAGATTGGCAGATGAAAGAGATCACATCAGAGCAATAACCCGGACGATCCAAGAATTCATGCGAAATATACAAGCTAGTAGCCCAACATAAGTGATCAAAATGGAGCAATCATCTGAACAGCTGTAACTTGACAACAGGCGTCAACAAATTATGGTCCACAGTCCGTGCCCTTTCAAATCTCACAAAACAAAAAGGGAATGTCGCTATTCAATTTGGTGATATTGCCGTAAGCGACCCCATGCGCTGCGCTAGCTACTTCAATAAGCAATTTATTGAACATGTAATGAACCATGTTCTGGTCTGGTAGTGCTGCTTCCATCGGCAGATGTATGGCAGCACCTGATGAGTAAGGATCTGCCGGTGGTACGAAACCAGAGGCCGAGGGTACCATTACGCCTGGACTCTGATGTGAACGCGAGGAAATCTGCGCCGTCCGCCAACCATTCAATCCTTATCGCTTCATTTTTTATAATTCCCCATTTTTACCTTTCCTGTTTGTGTTGTTTTCCCCAGGCCTATGAATTTTTGTTAATACGTAAAGGACAGGGGCAACGAGCGGCGAAAACCCCGCCCACGTCTCCCGAACTGAGCTACAGCAAGCATAGGCCGTTGCTTAGCTCGTTGAGGAGCCTTTTTCTTCGCCAGATGGCACAGCCCGACTTTCACAGCCAACTATGCTACCTTAGGCTCCGTCCCCACAGGCATCTTCAGATGCCCACCAAACCCTCCGTTACAAGCATCCTACATCTGACAGGCATAAGCGCATAATTCGCAGGAAAATCCATAATAGAGTCGCCGATCACACGCCACATTTCACCTTCAATGAAGTAGCTGCAGCTATCAGAAAAGCGAAAAACTCGAAAGCCATGGGACCTGATGACATCTCAATGGTTATGCTCAAAAACCTCGATATACCAGCAATCGAGTACCTTACGGCTACATTCAACCTGTCCGTCTCTTCGCTGATCGTTCCTGAGTTCTGGAAGAAACGGAGAGTGATCCCAATTTTGAGGCCGGGCAAAAAAGCAACCGGCCCATTACACATTTGTTACCAGTTGCCAAAACGCTAGAGACTTTGATACACCCTGTTCTTATGGATTACATCCAGCTAGAAGATCATAAGCATGGCTTCCGAAGGATGCACAGTACAACAACGGCTTTGGATGCCATTACATCCCCCATTCATACTGGCCTTAACCAGGCGCGCCTTTGTCATAGAACCCTTCTAGTGGCGCTTGACCTGTCGAAAGACTTCGACACAGTCAGCCACGCATCGCTTCTGTCTGACATAAACTGCTCATCCCTTCCAACACAATACGTCAAATGGATCGCCAACTATCCCGCTGGCAGGCAGTCCTACACGGAGTTCAAGAACAACAAGTCGAAGTTCAGGAAAATTAAGCAAGCTGTTCCCCAAGGAGGAATTTTACCTCCCACCTTGTTTAATTTATATCTATCAAGAATTCCAACACGTCCTGATAATCTCCAATTAATTACGTATTCTGATGACTGTTCAATTCTGGCAACAAGGAAAGACGTCAATGAAATGTACGAGCCCCTTGTGGGGCATAGCGCTGTGGCCCAGTTGACTTTTCGACGGCATAAATTGGTTTCGGAGAATGCAGTTGCCAGTATGCACCTTCTGCACATCCATGGCCACGAACGTTGTCGTGGACGGAATTCGAACCCGAAACGCCGGTAGTCAAACATGAGACTCATGCCTCAACACACTGCGCTATCGGTTGCCCCAGAATTAATAGCTACCTCATTGAAATTAACGGGTTCCTTGAAAGCAAACACTTAACTGTGTCAGCTTCTGAAACATCCGCCACCCTGTTTACCAGTTGGACAAAGAAGTAAGAACGCAGCTTGAGATATACCTATACATATATAGGTAATGGACGCATTCTCACCACCAATCATCCGAAAATCCTTGGGGTAACCCTGGATAGCATGTCAACCTCATCCGCCCATGCCACAACTATATGCAACAGAATGCGTGGCAGGAATAAAATCCTAAAAGCCTTGGTCGGTAGCATATGGGGAAAAGACAAGGAACCGCTACTGGTCACCTACAAAGCGGTCGAAAGATCTGTGGCCAACTATGCTGCTCCTGTGTGGTCTCAGAACCTATGTGACACACAGTGGAAGCACATTCAGACTTGTCAAAATACCGCTCTTCGCGCCGTAACTGGATGTTTCCTGATGTCTCCCCAAGACCACCTACACCAGGAAACAAAGACGTTACCTATCAGATACCACTATAAGCTGCCTGGGAAGCAATATTTATTGGACTGCTACCGGACGGAACATACTAACTTCCATCTAATGGGCAAGACTCCGCCATCAAGGCATGTTCGGCGTGATCTGAGAGACCTTGAACGCGATGTCCAGGCATATAAAAGGAATTCTTTCGACGACGCCGCCTACAAATCTGCCATCGCATTACTCCATCAGCAAGAGGTATACTCATCAATTACAGGATTAAAACCAAATCCAGAACTTTTGGCGCAACCACCACCCATAGCACCTGAAGAGAAGAGGCTTCCTAGAGCCACCAGGAAGACACTTGCCCAACTTCGATCAGGCTGGTGTTCACGCCTCAACTCTATCCCGTATTGATGAAAACATCCGAAACATTTTTCCAGCCTGCAACGGAACACCTCATGACGTGGACCACATTTTCACGTGTCCAGCTGCACCCACACAGCTTACTCTAAGGTCGTTGTGGAAAAACCCTATCGAAGCAGCTACATTCCTTGTCCTTGACACCGAGGAGCTTGAAACGGAATTAAACATAAAACACACAACTGCAACTCTGACAATCGCTACAACAACAACAACAAGAAATCTTAAGGCGTCAAATGGCCATTGTAGTTAGGCTCAATAAGATCGTCGTCGTTTCGTTTTAATTTAATGACGTGAGCATAACGTTTTTGATATGGATATCGTATTCATTCTGGAGGTAATGACCCACTATTAGACGATGCTTTGTAGCACTTTCATAACTTCTTTGTAAACTGCATCCAATTAATGATGATAATTGGAGATTTGCATTAATTCACTCAATTTGTAGGGTGGCGTAGATGGCAGAGTGTTTGTTTCAATTGAATGAATTTATGAATACTAATTATAGCGCTGAACACACATTTAAGCGATTGTTGAAAACATCATGGTAATGGGTGAATTCCAGCAGTGAAAAGCGTCTGTGTTTTTTTACTAAGTCAGATTAGTTGAGTAATCGCCATACGTTGATTCAAAGGCATTTGCACATTTTAAGAGTTCTGTGAAACAATTGCATATTTCACTAGAAAAGCTTTTGAAACATGTAGAATTAATGGCGGTAAACATATAGTGGTGGTAGCTTAAAATACATATGAGTTCTGTTCAGAAAATTTTATCAGCCTACGTGTCACTTAAGCGGAAATAAGAAGTCGCACTTAATGAATATCCGCTTAAGAAACTAAAAATTCACCGTCTATGGGCTCTAGATGATTACCATCTAAGGGCGACCACAGAGTCAAAGCTGATGCCGAGCTGGCGCTGACTTTGCTTCACGTTTTCATTGTGAATACTCAAACATTCAGCGAAGAGAAAAGTTATTTCTCCAGTACAATGTCAAAGCTCATCCGTGCCGGTGAGTTCGTTCATTTTTCTTTGTGACATGAATGGATTTATTTTATATAGAAAATCACCGGACAATTACGAATGTGATCTTGAGCTTTAGCAATAGCATGGGGGGGAGCTCCATGAGCACGTTTCATGCGAACGTTTCTCTTCGCTGAGTGTTCACAATGAAAACGTGAAGCAAAGTCAGTGCCCTAAGCCAAAATCGACTTCGAAGCTGCACTCAGTGAATTTCCGCCTTAGGAACTACAAATCCACTTTGCGTAGGTTCTAGGTTGTTGCGACCCAAAGCGGACATTGAACCCACACTCAAGGAATTTCGGCTTTAGTAACTGTACATTAAAACAATAACTACTTTTATGCATGGACTTCTCACAACGCACGAAAAACAAAATTCAAGGCTTCATTCATATTACATCGTGCGGTCTGAACGTAGTTCACCATACATACAAAGCGCCATGTCCATGTTAAATTTAAACGTTTTTCATGGAGTACAATTTAAGGTAATTTTTCACAATTTCGGGGGGTTGACCCTTCTTATTTTCCACTTTAGGTAGTATGAACCTACAGTTCTCCAATATGCGTTGTACCTGAAAACGCCATATACTCACAAATGTTCCGCTTAAATTGAGTATTTTTGCTGTATAGTAGCAACATGATATAAATAAGACCGGTTTCGTACTGAAACTTTTCCATACAAAAATTTAATGATTTGGAACTGGTGGATTTGGAATCGGTTGATTTTGAACAAGTGGATTTTTGTTTTGTGGATATTGACTTTTGCACCTGACCCGTTTTTTATCCCCTCCCCACAACCCCGTTTCGGCACCACTGAGCTTTACCTTTCTGTGTATGTAGCAACTTTTAAAAGGGTAGTATCGAGTAAGATCTTCGATTTCCGATCTGGATTTTTTTAAGTGTAACTTTTATAGCGACGACACCTGGTTGGGCAGTGAAAATTATACTCTAAAATTCACGACACCGTGATAGTGCGGCGCTCAGGACGATTTTTTTTTCATCGATTGGTTGACACGTATCATATTTTTTTTTTATAATTTTCTGTGTGATGAGGCCAATGCAATAGAGTCATGAAGGCGTTTTTAACTCTTTGATGTTGACATGGGCACATTCCCGGACATATCGGACGAATCGAAGTAATGGGGCCAATGCAGTGGAGTTTTTTTTTAAACCTTTTGTGTTGGCGTAAGTACATTCTTGAACATAATTTGAAATCTAGGAAATACGGTTGTCGTCTGAATCGGGGTGATGAGGCGAATGTCCTGGATACTTCTAAATGCATTTTAAATCCTTTGGTTAGAAAAAAAGGACATTCTTGGCAATGTAGTAAAATTGACGCGCCCTGTAGCCGTGAGTTCTCAGTCGCCACTCTACGATTCCACATTTAGAGAAATATAGGTTCATTCTTCGGCGCATTAAATAAAAACTGCCTGTACTACTAGAACTCGCACAGCGCTCCTATCTTGCCGCTGAAAGACGGCTGCTAACAACTGCATTATCCAAAAGATATGCGATCGAAACTTCAACAAGGGTCAAGGCAGAGTATCATATGAATCGTAGTGATGAGGCGATTGCTCTGGAGTGGTGGAGGTGATGCTAAATACAAATAGCCAATGTGTTGCGTTAATTGTCTTGACCCCTCCACACAGTAAAAAAATGTAGGTGCATTTTTACACCAAAGGCTGGATAATGGACTTTTTCCATTCACTTGGGAAATTTTTACCCCAGAAATTGACGGTGCAAGTGGTGTTTTCAAAATGATTGCTCTGTTTGGTGAATTTAATTCCCTGATAGTGTAAACGTAAAAAAGGGAAATAACCTGATGCAAAATATCCAATCGGTGTTAAGACTGACACCAATCAGATACAAGTGAGTGCATGTTTCATCTTGTTTTTGACTAATGAATCCAATGGGTGTTTGCATTTGACGCATTTATCCAAACGGTGTCAAAATTACACCGATTGAACGAAAAAAGTTAGAACTCGCTCAAACAAGTCCGCGAAACGTTTGCCAAAGTTAGTATTTCCACAATTATCATTGATCAGTGCAGTCATTTTTAGAGAGTGGAATAATTTTTATAAATACTCGTAAAATGAAGAAAGTGATTAGAGTGAAATATAACAATTTAGAAAAGTTTGTTTTGGTGGACAGTGAAAATGAAAATATAAGTTTTATTGACTTTTTAAGTGCTTGTGCTTAAGTGCTTGCTTAAGTGCTTATAGAATTAAGAGTTTAAATTCAATAATTATTCAAAATATATCCGTTTATAAAACCAAAGAGCCTTTGGAAGCTACTTATACTTATGGAGATGATTTTTTTTTATATAATTCCTACAAAGTTGATTTTTGAATAAATAAATCGAGTGTTTATGAATATAACAAATTTGTTTTTCTATATATGTTACTATTATTTTGTGCAGTAAAGGTATGCAGTATAAATTCACCGATTATGCATGCATATCACCATCCATGTGGTAAATATTAACCATAAGGATATTATTATATTACACCGATTAAACAAAAACAGTGGAGCGATTCTTCGTCTGGATAACTTGCTTCTAAACGCGAATGGATAATATTTCATCCCTCCGGGACATTTTAAAATTTACCTAGTGGTGTAAAAATTAAATTCACCATGGAAGGTATTTCCACTACACCGATAAAAAACGGACTTAATGGCACACCGATTAGGTTTATTTTCAGTAAGATTTTTGTTACTGTGCAGTTGACGTTTCGGTAGCATATCTACATTACCCATAATAGGTCCAATGTGTTGTTTTTTCAACGAAAACAGCCGCGCAAAAAAAAAAAATATTAATAGGCCAAGAGATTATATATGAAAGTTTTAAAATGTCTTCGAAAATGTTGTAAAATACAGCTACGCTTTCATAAAACAGTAACCTAAATTCATTAATTTCAAATACTTTTCTAAATAACTGTTTTTTTTTCTTATTCCAGGTGGGTACAGGAGAAAATTTCCGAAATTGAAGTGAGCTTTTGGAACATTCCCTTTTCGCGAATAATAGGAGCATGCGCTCCGTTGCGTTTTGAGAGAATTCTCAAAATTCCTTGAGTGCGGCCTCAAAGTGCTTCTCCGTTCTAGGTGGTAAGAACCCCAGCAAACCAAGAAACGAATCACAGCAATGAAGATTCCGCGAATGTAGCTATATGTATATCGCTATGGTCTCAGTAAATCTCAGGTCAAACTGCAAGCAAAGCGATAACCTTCTCAGCAAACCAATAAACCATTGTTGAGGCCTTAAATCCGCAAATAACAGAAAAGAAAATGGAAAATGGAAGTCTGTAAGGCCTTGTGTGAGTGAAGCAGAAATCTTGCGACGAAACAATAATTTACCGTTAGGCTGGATTTCGGTCACCCTTAGGACCGTAAACAACCCTAACGGGCCTTACTCCGACCACTACCCTACCACATTACTCTCTTTTAATCCCTATTACATGCATGCATCCTTTTCTTACCCACATCTATCCCCAACAGGCAGTGCTGATTTGTGTGTGTGTTTTTTTTTTTTCAATGATACATGACCACTTTCGACCTGCTAAATGAGTGGCACTGACGAGTTCACCAAGCCGGCTTGATGAATTCGTCAGTGCTACTCATGTAGCAGATCGCGAGTGGGCATGTATTGTTGTTACTTGAAAAGTAAATAAGTGACTTTAGTCTCGCTGCCAGAACTGACCATTGTTCTGGCAGTGTCTTTTATCCAGGCCTCCATATTGAGCGCATTGGTGCCTTCATCATGACATGCTTGCAGCTTTCTTAATTGAATCGTACGTAACCTATGATCTAAAAAAGAATCTACTGACATTGGTTACAGTTCCGTCTTCAGTGTCTAGCAGGAATATTTCGATGGTTTGCACTTGAATTGAATCGTCTTCTGTTCATCCATCAGTTTTGATACCAATTCGATGTTATAGGCGAATAAACGCCCTATATTCCTAGAGAGAGTGGATAATCAATCGAAATCCCCTTCTTTATCTAGTTATCAATTGACATTATTCCATCAGTCAAGTAAAATAAATATTCATTTGTCCGCACAATTTCCGCCCATAACATTATTTACGAGTACGTTTCACCCAACATTACTGAACATTTAACGGCGATGCACTGCGTTAACGCTATTACGTTAAATAACATGCGGACGACGGGACAGGAAGTTATGATTAGCATATATCACATTCCGGCCATAAATATAAAGCATTGTAGAGTGACTTTGTCATACGTAATAATTTAAAAAAAAATGTTGTGCTTTGCTCTACTATTGTAGCATTTTTCATGCTGCATTTCGCATGGTTTTCGTATATTGTAATTCTCCTAAATGGCACCACCGCATATTGTTATGGACAAAGTAAAACAATAACAATAGTGCTTATATGTATTGTAATAACTGTGTCAAATTCGCCTCTCTTGGCCTCCTTAGGCGCTGTACGTCTAATGCTTGATCGTTGTAATCTTTTTTGGAGAGCTAGTGTTAGAGTGGGAGTACTTCGGATTCAGATACATAGTATGAATGGGCTATAATACAATATTTCTCCTGACTGTCCAATTCGGAATCATGGGAATATGCACAAGCCGAATATGTAACGTAGACAATGCGAATGGGCGCCAATAATTTAATCCGGCAAAGCGTGAAAATGCGTAAGATCAGTTACAGACCCATATTCGCAGTGGTATGGAATTAGGCCTGTTATGCGTCATTTGCATGTCAATGATATGTGGAGGTTTAGAACCGATAAAAATTTTAAGGGGTTCGCCTAATCGTGAATAAGTGAAATATTGCAAACAAAAAAGAGCATGCATTTTGGGCAACATTGCCATATTTCGAAAAAAATTGAAAGATCGTGGTGTTGCGATTTACTGAAACCTGAGATGTACACACTACAACTTGTAGGCAAAGTAAGTAGACAAATTAGAAACAATAGCCGGGTTTCAAAGGTGGACGAGCACGATCACCACGCCGTAAAGGATTTCAAACCTATCAGCCTCATCTCCTGCGTTTTGAAATTGCTGGGTCGACAACGGAAATTTTTTCAGAACTCAATATCAGCATACCAAGATGCCTACCTAAAGGTACCTAAAGGGAAAAAAGTCGAAAACGGCTCTCCACGTACTCCGTGGACAATTGAGCATTGACTTACTCTACAAACAATATACCTCGGCGGCTTCCATAGACATTAAAGGCGCCTTCGATAATGTGAGAACTGAGACCTTACTGGAAGTCCTCACCGAGTTAGATGTGGATGCTCATTTCAGTAGATGGGCAATAGCCACACTGTAAACTGGGCTGATTCAGTCCGACCCCGGCGAGAGCTGGATAAGCAAGTACATATATACTCGTACTCGTATGTACGTAGGGGGGCGACCGGTAGTGCAGTGTGTTGAGGCATCAGTCTCATATTTGACTACCGGTGTTTCGGATTCGAATCCCGTCCACGACGACGTTCGTGGCCATGGATGTGCAGGAGGTGCATGCTGGATTGCTGGCAACTGCATTTTCCGAAACCAGTTTATGCCAACGAAACGTCAACTGGGCCACATGGAACAGTTGACGCGCTATGTCCCACAAGGTGTTAGGGCAATTAAGTAGTAGTAAAGGGACGCCCATGCTGGGGGAATCCACTCTCTTCCATGTTGTGGATTTTAGTATTGTGGTCAGGATCTAAAACACTCGCGTTCACGGATGACATTTTAATCCTGATGAGTAGCATCATTAGTAGCGCCCTGA
This sequence comes from Chloromyia formosa, assembly GCA_964017055.1. Classification (NCBI taxonomy): domain Eukaryota; kingdom Metazoa; phylum Arthropoda; class Insecta; order Diptera; family Stratiomyidae; genus Chloromyia; species Chloromyia formosa. The sequence goes on from OZ024818.1 coordinate 33,025,179, forward strand.
AGATGGTATGCACTTAGACAATATAGTGATGATAGGCTGATGAGCTTGCCAGACTGGGCTGTTTGAATGGGGAACCCCGACTATATGGTGATATCTATCCTCCCATTGCTTCTTGCAAACTGATTGTCAAATCTGAGGCGATTAACAAAGCCAATGCAAGATGGATTGATGGCAATACCTGCCGCACAACTCGATCGCTGTGGTCCATACTGGACGCTACCCGATCTGAAAATTTACTGTCGCTAAACAGAAGGCATATTAGCTCGGTGGTGGGTGTTATCACTGGGCATTGTCTCATTGGGGAACATGCCAGGAGACTTCGGTTTCCCTACAATGACTTTTGCAGGAGCTGTGAGGACGTGAACGAGGAGGAAAGTAGTTTTCACCTTCTCTGCTCCTGTCCAGCTTTTGCAGTTAGAAGGAGGTCGTTACTTGGATCCTACTTCTTCACTGACTTGGAAGAGCTAGAAAGCGCGAATGTTGGAAAACTCCAGAGTTTTATTGTTCGCTCTGGATGGTTCTAACTATCAGAAATATTGAGAGAGGATGTGTGTTAGTGGTATCACAACGGACCTATTTGAGGTCTAAGTGAGCTGTGTTTTGTCACAGCAGGCCATCTACCTACCTAGACAATATAGTGCGGTCTAAGTGTGAACCCGGAGATAACCGAACTGGCACTTTTCATTACAAAAAAAATAAAAATTTTGAGGTTTATGCTCCCACAACTAAATGGAAGTTCACTGACTCTGTCGACTAATGTAATGTGCGAGGGAGTGATTCTCGACTCGAAGCTCTCACTGAAACTTAACGTCGAACATCACATCAAGAAAGCCTATATATAGTATAGGTAGTTCTATACGGATGCGAAAGAACCTGCGACAGGAATTGGCGACTCCAACCAAGAATGTTCTTGATGCTTCACACAGCGGTGAACGATCCTCACTTATGAACGTAGGAAATATGACATTGAACTGCTAAGCAAGGTCCGGGGGACTGCGTGCAGCGGAATCCCAGGTACTATGCCATCGTGTCTGACGGACGCACTAACTGTTATCTTATGCAGCATGTGGCGCCGTCAGGCTGAGGTAGTCAGTTAGCCTGTCATTCTCTCGCGGAAGAGGTGCAGGGTATGCCGCGCAATAGACTACCTCGTCGCCGAACCGGACTTTCAGATAAACTTCGGTATTGTGCGACAAAACAACTAGAGCGGAATGGTATCACGAAGATGTGACGTCGAGACATGACCAAAAAAATTTCACTGGTGGGGGTTGGGTGCAGGGTTTTTCTCTGGAAACTTTGAAATGTGCAAGTCTTCAGTCTTCTTTCAGGCGAAATTATTAAAAGCTTGTCGGATGCTGACATTTCTTGGATCCCATTTCTTCACTGAAGTGGATGACTTAGCTAATGTTGTTGGTGGCAAACGCCATCATTTTATTGCAACTTCTTTCTGGTTTAATGATTAGGATTGTCAGGCTATGATTCCCTGGTGGCAATAGAACGAACCTTATTGCAGTCCATGTGTGCTGTGGTAAGCACAGCAGCCCTTGTATCTAACCTAACCTTTGTACGAGGTTTTGTACTTTCATCATTGCATACTTCTCTTCAGCAAGGAATTCGTCCACGCTATTAATACACGCATGCCTTTTAAGGACCAAAGCTCCTCCAAACTCGATTTCTAGATTCGCCGCTGGTTGGAGCTACTGGCCTGTCGTAATAGATTTCTGACTGCACTAGTTTTGTTTAGCGTTCGAAAATTCCATGTTACAAGAGAGTATTCCATGTTTCGTTTGCATGATCGTTCTCGTGACTTCAGTTCTCTGGGGACAGGTTGTCGGCCCATCGCCCGAGTTCTTGCGCAACCATATCTCTTACCATACGGGGCACAGCAAGAGTTGATTAGCCAGATGTTAGATGTTCCAGGGGGCGCCCTCGAAGAGGACTCTCCTCAAAAAGGGGCGACATTGGAATCTAAAATAGTAAAGCAAAGATGTCGAGAGCTGGACGACTTGGACAGCATCCACAGGATCACACTCCTTTGGGTTCCGTTTCACAGGAAAATGGCAGGAAACGAGTGGGCCGATCAACTTGCGAGGCTAGGTGTCGCCCTTGATGTATCCTATGCGGTGGTAGTCCATGCGCCACTTAGTGCTATTAAGAGGAAATTACACAACTCCTACATGGAATTTGCGAACGACAGATGAGCGCAATGACGACGTGTGCCCCACCTGCGTCCAGACTAGTTATCGCGAGTCATCGGGCTTTATGCAGTGTGATTTTCACAGATATGTATATCGGAGCTCGCCAACAATGGATGGATGCAATTAATGTTCTTTGTTAAGATTTGAAATTATTTAATTGCAATTCCACAATTTCGACCTCCCTCCTTAAACGTATGCCTTTGCAATTGCATAGGCCCAGAGAAGGTCTCAGTCAACTATATCTGTATAGACCATAGGAATCTATATTGCATCCAAACAATTTCAATTAAGCCCCTCATTGCTGAGGTTTCCGTCTTCACTGTACATCTGACTCAATTATTGGAAATTTAAAAACATTCGTTGCACTTACTGGGCCGCCTGGATCCGCAGCGATCCTGTTCTGTTGTCAATTATTACATATTGTGAGCCCACACTAGGCGTCATCCAAAACCGCTTGTTCCGGTCTGGCTTTTTGATATTATCAACACTACGGGCATGCATGAAACCGAAACTTCCACACATAAATGATATGTTGATGGTAATGATGTTGTTGGTCTTATGGGTCTTCAGTAAATTACACTGGACGACGCACTTGTTTATTTTCGCTAAGGTTTGTTTTCATAAAAGTCATCCAACGTACATACCACACGTTTTTGGGTTCTTGTTATACTCTCGCATTATGGTCGTCCCGTATTTTGTTGCTGTTCTTTCGTACAATTTGAATTTTCAATTTCAATTCCGTTCTGTGCTGCGTGTACTCGGTGGTGTATAAGTTTTGGTGCCCCAATACGCAAGGGGGCCTCGATGGTTTGATGGGCCTCGTTTGAAATTCAGTTCTATTTGACAGTCTCATTGATCCGGTCAAACTCCGGGAAACTTTTGTCGATAGTTCTTTTGTTTCGCAATTGAAATCAGTGTGGTCATCGACGGAACGTAATATCGCGTTAATTATCTGCCGACCTTTTAGACGCGTTTGTTAATGATCGCTAATTTTCAAACGGCTTATGATAAAAGCGAAAATTCGTGTAGTTTTTTGCGTTGTTGAAATTTGCAAGGTGATGTTCATGGACGTGTGTGATTAGCAATTCGTTCTGTGAAGAATCAGTGATCGATAATTAATAAAAAAATACAATTGGAAATTGTAGCGATTGATTTACAAAGTGTTGAGATCTGTGAGGGAATACATTTTCGAGTATAACGCAATTGGTATTGTTGGTGTTGCTGAAGATTCGGATTATTGGCTTTTACAACTATAACTGATCGTTTCTTTCTCAAATCAAATTAGTCAGGTTAAGGGCTTTTTACACATTAAACCCACCAGCCGCGTTAGACCACGCATTAGACCACTTATTAGACTAGCCATTAGAACACGCATTAGACCAGACATTAGACCTAGCATTAGACCACCTATTAAGGTGCTTTGATACGTGGTTTAATAGGTGGATTAATGTGAGTCCTTCTGACCTCGCACATATCAGACCATCCATTAGACCACCTATTCGACTAGTCACTAGACCTCGCATTAGACCATCTATTTACGTTGTTTAATAGGGAGTCTAAAGCGAGGTTTTATGACTGGCCTAATACGTGGTCTGATAGGTGGTCTATTGCGCGGTCTAATGGCTGATCAGATAGATGGTCTAATAGTCATTAGATCGCGCATTAGACCACGTATTAGACCACGCAATAGACCAATTATAAGACCTCGCATTAGACCACCTATTTACGTGGTTTAATAGGGGTTCTAATGCGAGGTCTTATGACTGGTCTAATGCGTGGTCTGATAGGTGGTCTAATGCGCGGTCTAATGGCTGATCGGATAGGTGGTCTAATAGCTTGTCGGATGCGATTTTATATGAGGTCTAACGGCTAGTTTGTCTATCATGTAAGAAACGAACTTTATGTTTGCAACATGAACCATACCCCTACCAAATCAACTCACTTTCTGTACTCACCACAAGTACTTACCATACTTCCTACCTTTTCCCTTCTTGTCGACTCCGACCTACTTCACATGATGTTAACATGTAATTAGCCCATTGGCCCATTCTTATCCTGCTGATTTAAATCATAATTTTACCTATAGACACATTTATGGCTGTCGGACTTTATCTAGAGCCGAGAATTTTTCCCACTTATTCTGTCATATTCGTAATGGTCTCGACATATACGAGTATGTTGACAAAAAGATGACATCGAATTGACAATGGCTTGGATTATCGTAAAGTGTCTTTTATGTTGTTTGTTGTTTTCGTAATGTGGCACTTTTGCAGGTGAATGATCCGATCATTAATGTATGCATGCTTTCTCTGTACGCGCGGATATCAGGGGATGTCGTAAATTGAAAGATAAGATACAGAATATTTGTTTAATGAGTGGGTCGTTGAAAGTAATGTTTGCGGTGCTGCGCCCTCAATGAGAATTACTCAAGGCATTTTGAGCTCGTAAAGTCTGTGACAATCCCTTAGCGTTAACTAAATGCTTCGGCTTTTGTTTAAAAGAATTCTAGTTAAGCGTGCAAATGACGCCATTGATATGACTAGGCGATGTAAAATTGTAAATATTACCGGAGACATGTCTAGTTGTTGTTGATATTTGTAAGGGGAGACAAACTTTTTATTTCACAATGATGGGACAACATGTCGTCCAGGTCCATATCGCCTCATTCATCTCGAAAAATAAGTTAATTTTTTCGATACCTATAACCGTTGTCATCCATCGTCTGGCCAATTTCGTTTCAAAAGATTTATGGCCCAATAACGCCGCCTGACCAAAGTCCTTACCAATCAGCAATCACTGAGTTTCCCCAGATGCAGTGGAGACACTCTTGACACTCCTGTGCTATCTCCCTTATTAACACAGCATTGCTAATTTACCAAGTCATTCCACCAGAAAAATGTGATTGATAGTTCTTTTTTTGCTAGATTTTAGATTTGGAATTTCTTGTATAAATTTTTGTTCAAACGTGTAACACTCCATGGTAATATTGTGACTATGGCAGAAACAGTCGTGGAGGAATGGGGACGCTGGTGTCGCTTGAAGTCAAATGATGCAGTATTGCTAATTTACAGTCTTTCTATCACAAATGGTTTTACCGCTGAAGATAGTTTGCAAGAATATAGGTTTTGAATCTCTTAAATAAATTGTAACAATTCTGACGCGTTGTTCAATCGTGTAACACTTCAACAACACAATCACTTCAAGCGTCAAATAGACATTGAAAGTTGCTATGTGCAATGTGGTCACACCGGATGATGTTTTTGGAGAAAAAGCCGGAAGTTTGCTCAAGTGACCGTAAAGATCCGGTGGCGCCAGAAGTGAATGTTCCACAACATGCTGAGCGGCGACACATGCTTGTTCCAGCTCAGTTCGGGAGATATGACCGGGGTTTTGGCCGCTCGTTGACTCAGACATTGCAAGATGACATAAATCATGTGTCTTGGGGGTAGACAAACACATCAAAGGATGAAGCTAGGTCCAACCGACTCAGAAAAACTAGTCTTTGCAGACAACGGCCGTCGACCGGCACGTGCCACACGCTCCAGGTCCAGATGGTTTGGACCCTTGGTCTCTAAACCCATTAAAACATATAACCCAACCAATGAGGTCCCGTGAGCAACAAAAATGTCGGGACCTCCCAAACTGAACGAAAGAGATGAGGCCTTCACTTCATCTCATCAGCAACCTGAAATCCGAGAAGGCAAAAAAAAAAACTAGTTACTGAAAATACTAAAAGAAACAAAGTATTATTTGCTGGTTTAGCACTTACCTCCAGAATCGACGATAGCCTCGGTTGATGCAGGAGTAGCTGAAACCGAGAAATACAAAAAAAAATGGGAAGTGGCAATGTTACAAGAAATCGTGTTCTCTCAGTCGTATTTGAAACTGCAACATCATGAAATCCAAATCGGTACTTCATTCTCCACCAATACACTCCGTATTACAACTTGGACCTCTCCGCAAACTGCACACACTCTCATCATACTCGTGCAACTAGAGGTAAACGATCGCGCTGGTAGATCTGCACTACCCGTCAAATAGACGAGTCGATGTCCTGCGTCTGCGCTCGCCATAAAAAAACAGCGCTAGTGGGAACAAACATCCGTTTAAACAAAAGTCACAAAAGCTTCGAGTCGTCTTGTTGCCGTCGCCAAACAAAAAACAAGGAGACCACGTCTAACCCTTGTTAAACAATTGGGTTTGCTTCTGAAAGGGGTTGGGGGCGATCGGTAGCTCAGTGCGTAGACGCGTCATGCCTGGCTACGGTGGTTACGGACTCAAGTCCCGTCCACGGCGTTCATGACCATGATTGTTTGTGTTATCTCCCCCTGTGTGTTGTTGCGTTGCGTAATAATAATCCAACATCTCCCGACTTGTCGCAAGTAGTCGGCTAAATGGGAGCATGAAGTGCATGCCAGCGAAAAGTCAGCTAAGCCACATGGAATAGTTGACGCGCCATTACCTGACATAATACTGTGTGGCCGCCGCATTCTCTCTCTCTCTCCCTCTCTCTCAATTGCCCTAACCCTTTGTGGGACATACGGCGTCAACTGTTCCATGTGGCTCAGTTGACGTTTCGACAGCTTAAACTGGTTTCGGAGAATACAGTTGCCAGCATGCACCTCCTGCACATCCATGGCCACGAACGTCGTCGTGGACGGGATTCGAACCCGAAACGGCGGTAGTCAAACATGAGACTGATGCCTCAACACACTGCACTACCGGTCGCCCCTGCTGCATTACTGTATGACAAATATTTTTTCCTGAGAGATTCATTTTTTGACAGATCGAATCTTGGACTCAATCTATTCCTTCCATAGATAATTCATATAAATAGTATTTTTAAGTGGGTTAAACGTATAAATCGAGGTTAGGTGCAGGGGCCACCGTGATGTATCACAGCACACTTAGACCACCACCACCAGCAAGATCACCTTCATTGGAACCCGGTTCGGATCCAGGGGGAATACACACGTTTCTGAAATTCTTCAAAATCTCATTGCCACGCTCCAGAAATATGCACATATTTTAATCATTCAGTAGTTCTGATGGCGCAATGACGTTCGCCTTCTATGCACTGGGCCCCGGTTCGATTCATACTCAATGCTGTAATCTTTCATAAAAAAGGGGATTTACATGTTGAACTATGAGCCCACTCACCTGTTAAATGAGTACCCATTTGGGTAAATTACATCTCTACACAAAAACACCGCCACAATCTAGTAAATGAGATGATGCTAACTAATTTCGAGGCTATGGTCCAAAAATTGGAATGTTGCGTCATTTTTTGATTTTTTATCCCTCACTCCGTTGTAACTTCAATAGTATTTTAAATTTGATTGACCTCAATTTCCCTTTCAACAGAGAATGAAATTTCTTATTGGAGAACGCTCTCCTCATCATTCACATCCCCACAACTCCTACAGATGTCATGATGAGGAAGACGGAGCCTCCAAGCGAGCTCCCCGATTGGGGAGTGTATTGATAACCCCTTACTATCCTGCCAATGTTCTTCCTGTTCAGCGACAGCAGAGAGGCATAAATTTTAACCCTGTCCACAGCAGCGGTCATAGTCCCCAATTTACGTATCGCAAATTCCCCCTGTGGTGTGGGGCTTAAAAATAATACCACGGCCTCTCCTGGCACGTTGTAAAAGGCGACTTAAAACGTCAGGATGTGTATGCCAGCAACTTGATGAAAACTTGTACATGTGCACGAAACGTCAACTTTGCCTCGGATAAGGACTGACTCACCGGTTACGACTTTGCTATCTTTATTGATAAAGATTGGCTTCTGGAATGTGCGTACTCTTCCGGATAATGGATCGGAAGATCCCAGAACGCGCGATTTCTACAAATAGAGAGGGATTTTCGGCGGTACAAGCTAAATATCTTAGGAGTTTGTAAAATTAGGTGGTAGGAATACGGAGAGTTCATTTCTCCAACTGGCGGCACTCCGGTCAAAAATCAAGCACTTCCCGGAAGGCGTAGGGCTACTTTTATTCAGAGCCGCACGTAGTTGCCTCATAATCTGGGAGGCGGTCTTTGAAAGAATTAGACCGCCAGGCTCCGGACTAAAATGAGGAAGTTTACAATTGTGTAATGCTACGCTCCAACTGAGCCTGATAAGATTGAGGATAAAGTGTCTTTCTATGGACAACTTAACGCCGTCATGAATAGAACACCTAAAGGTGACATTGTAACGATAATGGGGGACAACCATAGGCTTAAGCATGTGATGGGGTGACACGGTCTTGGTAACAGTAATGACAACGGTGAAAGGTTTGTAGAATTTGACACCATGTTCGAGCGCAAGGACTGCCATAAAATTAGTTGGTCCTCGCCCGACCTATACGGAACAGCAAATCTAATCGGCCACGTTGCCATTAGCAAAAGATTCATAAGTTGCCTTCTGGACGTGCGGAATAAGATGCGCGCCGATATTAGACAGGCAACAGACCGGCATCTGATGATCGCTTGCGTATATCATCCGTGCACTTCACAAGCGTCGTAAATTTGACACCGCCCGACTTAAGGATCCTGCTCTTGTACTTGAATACAATAACCATCTTGCGCAAAACAGCTGTGATAAATAGTCATCCAGTTGGCAACGTAAAGGAACACTGGAATTCCATCAAAAATGCATATATTCATAGCGCTGATAGCATCCTTGGTCCGAACCCGGCTCGTCGGCCCAAGCCATGGCAGCAGATTGTTGAAAGAAAAGAGTTAAGGTCACGTTTAGTTTCAGTAACGGACGACAATCGACTTGATATAGAGCTCCTGTACCGTCGAAAAGCCCGAGAGATTCAGCGTAGTGTGCGGTGTGACAAAAGAGAGTATGCGAACTCTTTTTTGGCCACTGTCGAAGAAGCCACAAAAAATAACAAGGCAATTTGGTGTCTTTGCGATCTTCATCCACCGCACCAATTGTACCCTCCCGAGCCAGCTCATCCGCCTTGGAGTTACCCGCAAAACCATTATGGCTCGAATCCAGTAGAGGGTAGTATTGAAGAATCCACCCATCTGCGTGAGCTGAGCGACAGTTCTCGTTAGTTTAAGATGTCGTCAAGACGGATCCGAATGAGTGAATCGCCGACTGACTGTCTGTATAAATAGTAATGTCCTTCGCAGTAATGCCATGAATGCCAGGACAGAATATCCGAGATCGCCGAAAAAAGTCGGGAAGAAGCAATAAGTTAATATGTACAATATATGCCTACCCCTACCCCGTCGTCGGTATTAGAGTCATCTGTATAGATGGCCATGGATTCGGTGTTCAAAGGAATATCCTCCGTCCATAGACTCCTCGACGGAATCAGACTAGTGTAGTTTCTGCCAAATGATATAATATTTTGGAGAAGTTTAATCCGTCTCCCTAGGTAGATCCAAATTGTCCAGTATTGTAGACATAGACTCAGCGCACGCCACTGGCCCGTCTCGTGAGGGCGTAAAGCCGTTCCATTGGAGGGATTGTGTGCCTACTAGTGAAGAATGAGGGTATCAGGAAACTTGCCCGTGACGGCCACGGCGATGTCATCTGCGTAAGCAATGACTTTATACCCAATCTTCTCCCCATCCAAAAGCAGTCTATTGACCGACGAATTCCAGAGAAGGGGAGACAGTATGCCCCCTTGGCGGGTTCCCCTACAAACACGCCTGCACACAGACGATGTGCCCAAGGTAGTATGAATGAATCTTGATCTTAACAACAGCGTGTTAGTAAATATGCAAACCGACTCATCAACCTTCAGGCTCAAGAGTGCTTCGATGATTGCACTAGATACACGGAATCCATGTTATTGAAAGCGCCCTTGATATCCAGAAAAAAACAACCATCGCATAATAATCCTTTCGATCCTTTTGATAACCAAAGAGTGCAGATCCGCATCCACCAATCTACCCTTCCAATTCGCAAGTTGCATAAATCGAACTTCAGTTGCATTTTCCCTCAAATTCCGCTCTGTCCACGAAGCACACTATTTATTCAGAGCAACCAGAATCACAGATATTACAATATAAAGAATATTGACTCAGATCAAGATGAGAATAAACTGATTCATTAAAAAACGTGAGCGCAGATGTGTGTAGACAAAACAAATAACCAGATTCTACAACTCACCAGAATATCGAATTTCATTAGTCGACGTAATGTGTAGCGTCGTCTGTGGCAGCTTAGAATTCAGATTATCTCAATCTCAACCGTACGGTTTGTATGAAGTTACAAATTTAGATAATAAAGAAAATATGTACATAGATATATTTTCTGCCATAATACGCGTTCAGTGTGACATTGTGCAAGAAGCGTACTCATGTATTAATCTGTGTACAATGCAATAGTTACGATTAAACATACCGACGAATTCATGCAATCGCAATTCGCTGAGTAAACTCCGAAGTTTCAATTGATTACTTATGAAAACATCTGACTAATAACTGATTTCCTGGATCTTTTTTATACTTTACGCGAATTTGAAATTTGTTTCACAATGGGTACGTTTACAAGGCGCAACCGCTGCGTAACTGTTGGATGAGTATCTTCTCAACGCACCCTATGCGCAGCTGAACACGTTGAACAAAAACCTCACAGCTTATGATTTATGCCGTGTAGAAGGCCCAAAATGAGTCAGCATTTGCACAACCACTCCACAATCGTGTGGGCACCTTCGGGGCGTATCCATAGGTTTTTATAATACACATCTGACTTGATCCAGCATGATGTTCACAAATAAACTCAGGTCAATCAGCAATTGCTTCTGGAAGCTGATGTGGTTGCGAAAACGATGTTAGTCGAGGAGGCGATGATGTTGATCGAGGAATTGATGATGAAACCGATAGGTCAGAATCATCTACAAGGTAGGCTGGCTTAAGTCCCTCGATGCAAACGTTGACGCCCTTACCGTTGATATCGATAGAATAGAAAGAAGGCAATAAACGGTCAATAATGATAATATGAGGACCAGTGTATGGTTGCGTTAGAGACTTACAAGGAAACATCCCCAGGTGTACCCCTCCGATTTTCTTGAAATTTGGATATGTTGTAGAGTAAACAAATCTAAGGATCCCTTATTTTTTCTTAGCTGCTGGTAAGCGGTTTTAAGGGGTGTTTTCACCCCCTAAAAATATGAGTTTTTTGGGGAAAACTGATAATTTATGTAGATACAATAATCAGAATTGAACGGAATTGCTGAAAAATTGTTTCTATCGATGGGAAATTAAAAATGAATAAAATAAATTTTGGGGTTGAAAATTTTTAAGGGGTGAACCACCACCGCAAAAGTTAGTTTTCAACGCCAAAAATCGAGTAATGACCCGTTTTTATCTTGAAATAGTGCAAATAGTAGATAATTAAGATACAAAAATACGTATTTTTTGTTTTAGCGAAAAAAAAATTTTAGGGGTAAACTACCCCTTCAAGTTTATATCCCGAATTTATTTACCAAAGCCGAAAATTATCGTTGTTGAAGTGAAAATAGCACCGATATAGTATATTTGATTTCTTTATATTGCCCACTGTTGTTCAGAATATACCCCAGTTCTATTCAGGGTGAACCACCCCTCTCTAACGTATACAGGGTGTACCATCCGGAAAGTTTTTTCCTCATAACTTTTTAGGATCAAGGTTTGAAGAAAACTGACTTAAATAAAAGTTGTCGGGAAGAAAGAGGGCTATCGAATGTTGACCTTACATTTGACCTTCAAGGTCATTTTCAAGGTCATTTGAAGGTCAACTTCCGTTTTTTATATGGGAACCCTTATTTTTGACCGCAGATTCTGAAAAAATTAAAAATTTTACGTTAGAGGTAAAATTGGCCCTAGGGGACATCTGAAGGTCAGATGGCTCTCTCGAACTTTTCAGGCTGCGGTATCTCGTTATGATGTGGATGGCGAGATATGAGCAAAATTAATTACATACAAAATGTTGAGGTCATCTGGGGCCACAACGTGGTGACCTTGGATTTCACTTTGAAGGTCATTTGAAGGTCTATTTGTGTTTTGTGACTAGAACTCTCAATAGTTTGTATATCCTATTTCATTTTTACCCCTTTAATTGCGAGATCTTGTACACTACATCACATTAATTAAATTTATATAGAACGTATCAAAAATATGTAAAAATATTTAAACGAAGTTATACATATGATAGCTGGGTTTTTTCGTACAGAGCAGAGTAGAGCAGGTTAAGCGATGGAAAAAACGATCGAGAACAACTTAGCGTAGCCAGCACGAAAACGGGGCATGTCTTTGCTTGGCTTTGCTTGGCGTGGCTTGGGAGTATGTCTTGGTTTAGCTAGAATTCAAATGACAACTCAAATTTCAAGAGAAAACTTAAATTCCGGACACATTTCCTTTAGGCAGCAAAATTATTTTGCATGATTACCATTCCAAATAATTACACAAAACGAGCATTTTACTGACATGAAATGAACTATAGCCCTGCGACGTAATACCGAGAGGTAGTTCCGTAGGGAGAATGGTGGAGAAAGAGGGTTGAAGGTTTTACAGGGTAAGTAGTCGCACACTGACGATGAAAGTCCCATGTCGCTGCCGTGCAATTGTCACTAGTTGCCGGCAGTGTCTCCTGAACAATGAGATTTTCCCCCTCTATAATCAAAAAAAAAACCTGTATACATTAGAGAGGGGTGGTTCACCCTGAATAGAACTGGGGTATATTCTGAACAACAGCGGGCAATATAAAGAAATCAAATATACTATATCGGTGCTATTTTCACTTCAACAACGATAATTTTCGGCTTTGGTAAATAAATTCGGGATATAAACTTGAAGGGGTAGTTTACCCCTAAAAATTTTTTTTTTCGCTAAAACAAAAAATACGTATTTTTGTATCTTAATTATCTACTACTTGCACTATTTCAAGATAAAAACGGGTCATTACTCGATTTTTGGCGTTGAAAACTAACTTTTGCGGGGGTGGTTCACCCCTTAAAAATTTTCAACCCCAAAATTTTTTTTATTCATTTTTAATTTCCCATCGATAGAAACAATTTTTCAGCAATTCCGTTCAATTCTGATTATTGTATCTACATAAATTATCAGTTTTCCCCAAAAAACCCATATTTTTAGGGGGTGAAAACACCCCTTAAAGCCGCTTACCAGCAGCTAAGAAAAAATAAGAGATCCTTAGATTTGTTTACTCTACAACATATCCAAATTTCAAGAAAATCGGAGGGGTACACCTGGGGATGTTTCCTTGTTAGTCAACTCTAACGAGAACATGTAAACATAAGCCAAGGTTCTTGTGGGTGGGTGTTGATGTCCTGTTGGTTTTTTGAGCGATTGTTTGGGCGAATACCAAGGTTCAATTTAAAAAAAAAATCTTTTTTAATAAATGATGTTTTCTGATTTGAAATTTCTACTTCCCATTTCGGTACATAAATACAGTAGAGTTCGCTTATAACGAACCCGGTTATAACGAACTTCCGGTTATAACGATCCAATTTCAATTGATCGAACGAAAAATATATAAATTCAGTACATTTCCTACCGGATATAACGAACCCTCTTTTAACGAACTATCCGGATATAGCGAACCAAATCCTACAAAAAAAGGTCCAACGTTCCGCTTATAACGAACTTTTATACGTATAATTGGGGGGGAATGCGTTTTGTATATGTTTTTCTTCAGTCATTTACTGTGTATTTGTTATTGGCAAGATGTCATCTGCTGAAGAAATTAAAGAAGTCTAAACATGATCAGCTGGATCAAGGACTTATAAAATGGTTTTCGCAACGGCGAAATTCGAATGTCCCTATAACAGGCGCTGCCTTACAATCGAAAGCGAACGAGTTCGGAGAAAAACTTGAAGATAATGACGAATTTTCTTGTAGCAAGAGCTGGATTGAACGATTTAAAAAGCGCCATGGTATCGTTTCCGGAAAATTAATCGGAGAATCTGCAGTGGTAGATAAGGGTGTGGTTGATGACTGGCTACCAAACAAATGGCCCGCGCTTAAAGAAAATTATAGAAGCTGTAACATTTCAAACGCAGATGAAACCGGCTTATTTTATAAGCTTACGCCAAACAAGACACTAAAATTTAAAGGAGAATCCTACTCCGGTGGAAAGCTTTCAAAAGAGCGAATAACGGTTCTTGTTGCAGCAAATCTATTGGGAACTGAAAAAAAGCAAATTGCTTGTCATTGGCAAATCTAAAAATCCCAGATGCTTCAAAAATAGGAATCTACCCGTCGACTATGAAGTCAATTCTAGAGCCTGGATGACGGCTGATATTTTTGCGAATCATTTGCGGCAGTGGGATAAAAAGTTATCCAGAATAAATCGGAAAATTCTATTATTATTGGATAATTGCCCTGCTCACCCCGATCTGAAAGATTTAAGGTGCATTAAATTGGTTTTCATGCCACCTAACACTAGTACGAAGTTTCAACCAATGGATCAGGGGGTGATTCATAGCTTGAAAAGCAATTACAGGTGCATTTTTCTAGCGAAGTGGATTCATGCTATTGACGACGGCAAAGACAAGTTTGCTGTTACCCTTTTAGATGCAATAAATTTTCTTCACATGGCATGGGAAAAAGTTTCGACACGAACAATCGCGAACTGTTACGCTCATGCCGGATTTTTGGAGGAATGCAATTCTGACGGATTTGATGCAGAAGACGACATTCCACTTGCTGAGTTGCTGAGACAAAGAAGCGAAACGATCAAGCCTGGCATAGACGTAGAGTTCAGTGAGTACATCCGAGTTGACGAGGATCTTATTAGCACCAAACATCTAGCCGATGAGCAAATTTTGTCAAGTGTTTCATCGGCAGAAAGTGACGACGACGAGAAGATCCCCTTGAATATCACAACACGATACATTCAGCTCCGCCGATTATCGATGTAATTCACAAGATGGGTCAGATTGGCGATTTTTTTCAACTTCGAAATGCACCAATCGACATACTTAATAGTTTTGCGCGAGTTGAGTCACACATAAATGAATCATTTTAACTTCCAGAAATAAGCAATCGACAATTTTGAACTTTTTTTCTTAAAATACTTCCATTATGTACATGCGTATGAATATTGATATGACTATGTTTAAAATAAAAATAATTTCGTAATAGTTCTTCTACTTTTGTATCTTTTGATGAAATACAACATTTAAATATCAAATACGAATGCTATATGTATTTCCCTTATATGTTCCGTTTATAGCGAACTCCAGATATAACGAACCAAATCAGCCGGTCCCTTGAGGTTCGTTATATGCGGACTCTACTGTAATTAACTTTATTCATTTGCAATGTCAGCCGTGCTTAGAAGACGAAAAAGGCTGATTTGACAGAGTAGTCGTACTATGAGATTTGTCACCGTTTGTTAATCAATAAGAACACCCATTTTCAGCATTTGTATCTCATTAAGTTTCATCAACTTCCCAGCACAGTTGATTAATCAAATTACCGGCTAATTATCATCGAATGATGGAAGTGCTTACATAGTGTCAGCTTAGTGTATGTCGTTGATAGTTGTGGTTAATGAGGTGATGTACAGATGTTTCTAATTTAATACCGCATCAAGGAGACAACTGTTCCATCGTTGTCATTATATCTATAGATATAACCACGTGTATTTTTAATAAATTTCTGAATATTTTTTTTTTTTTTTGTAGTAAGCCATGTGTAATTTATTCTTAGTGTGGTTTCACACGATGAGTCGTTAAGTTCCCCCTGTTTTTTTAGCATTGGCTCATGACAGCACATAGCTCGTTTAGAGTCGCTAATTGACTCACCGCCCGACGACTTTTAACACGGGGTCAAATGAAGAAGCTTTTGAAACGATCATAAACACGAATAGTGCTCCGTTATGATAGTTTTTTTTTTCCACAATCGCTCAGTCACAGCCTTGGAACTCACACCTTTAAGGTGTGAGTTACTAGGCCGCTATACCTACGCCTATTATAATAACGGAGCACACAATACACACGAATAGTTCTCCGTTGTGAGTTACTAGGCCGCGATTGAGCGACTTGCCTTAGTGACTGTAAAAAAAAAACTATAATGGAGCTCTGTTCCTGTGTATTCTAAAGTTTAAGTGTCACCATACACTGTCGAACTCGAACCTAGTACAAGTGGACCGGTTTTTTTCACACCTATGTGAAGTGTGTGTGTGTGTCAGAGGAAATTTGTACCAGGTTCGAGTTCGAGATCGACAGTGTATGGTGACACTTAGGGATCGTCGAATGCAGGCTGCTATATTACACACACGAATAGTTCTCCGTTGTGTAAGTTTTTTTTCACAGTCGCAAACGCAAGTCGCTCAATCGCGGCCTAGGAACTCACGCTTTTACGTGTGTCAGTTTGATTCAATATCGCATGCCCGTGTCCGCTCTTTATAGATTTGAAAGTTGCGTGCGTATCTTCGTATCGTCCATTCACTTATGACCTCGTCTCTTACTTCCTTTATCAGCTGTTCCGATATAACGTGGGCTGTGACCGAGTGAACGTCCCAGCATGCTGTGTTTGTTGACTCCGGAAAGTGAGCTTCCAGTCCATGTCCAGGCACTCGTTTGAGCCCTCTGCCCAATCCCCACTTTCCCTACGTAGGAAGGTTTGCAAACAGGGAGCTACATTTAGGTGTTTGTTGAGTCTCGTAATCTCTTTTATGTTCTCATGGAATTCTTTTCATGGGTCTCGTTTGGCTCGTCGTATCTTCTTTTTGGAGAGAGAAGACTCCTGTTTGTATCTACACTCCGCTTTACCAGAACATCTTGCGTTGTTAAACACTCTCCATTAGTTTGCCATTCCATCACGGCGGCATTTTTCCTTACGGGTTTCTCCGGGCAAACGTATTCAAAGTCTGATACCCGGATTTTTGTTAACCGGTTCACCTGTTCGTTGATTTGTCCTGGAATCGTGTGTATCAAATCGCCAAATGATGCTAGTTTTCTCTGTTTTTCTCGAATAAACCTCCAAAATTTTTGGTCGTGGCTTCCGGGTTCCTGATAATCCCAGCACAACCACTGATGGTCTGAGAGTCACGGAAGGTGTTGTCAAGGTAATATCAATTACTTCACCGATAATGACTTCAGCTTTCGTTGCTTCTTCCGCTACCCTTTTCAGTTTTGGTGTGATCGGTTCCGTGTCATACGGGAGATAAACAGCCGACAAGAGAAACTCGTGTTGCGCTGTCTCTGGTCACCGCTTCTTCGCTACCTTACCCCCTAAAAGGATCTCTTCTCTGATCGTGGCGCTGGGTCGCAGCCACAATGGTTGACTTCGTCGAAACTGCCGCAGATGGAAACCTGGATACCGATTTCACCTCTCTTTCTGAAGCGCTGCGCACTCCGTCGCTGGCTTTGGACCCAGCCGGCGCTTCCCTTTCGGTAGTCTGTGGTTAAAGAACTCCGAAGGATAATATGAACACCACTGAGGTTACCCCCCATGATGTTTATTTATTTATTTATTTTTCTATCGGCTACGTGCTGTTTTAGTATCAAAAAGCAGTCGAACGTGAATTTCATGTTCGCCAGCTAGAGTCAACGGAGAGTTGAATGGGGTTTACTGAATATAATTGCCTCTTCCGTAAAATGATGATTTCACTGTCCTTGACGACGATAATGTCTTTTTCGTTGCTGATTTTCATTTAACGAATACATACATAAGGGTCGTCTCATTTTCTTAAAATGTCTTAAATGTCTAATCTAAGGCAATATGGTAAATAAACATAGTAAATAGTCATTTTACTCCCTATTCAGTCAGTTTTCAATTCAATTCAACTTTCAGAATAAAAACATCCTTTTCTTGGTACTGAAACTCAATGTCAATGTACTCGCGTCCTCCAGACACACCTTCGCCATCCTTGCAAACAACACTCTCCTATGCATAACAATATGAAACTCTAGAGAACTTTGCAGTTTGCACAGAATAAAAATTCCTATCACGTAAAATCCATCACAAATTCGCGCGTTTCGCAAAAACGTTACACAAGCAGTGCTGCTATCCGAGAATATTACGATTGAATGAATTTTTGATGCGTAAAGCACTCTTTCTGTCGATAAACCTTTCTTTTTGACCTTTTGATTTATCCTGGTTTTGGAATATGCACGTAGCCGTAACATGTGCTCGTATTGTATGGTAATTTGAAAAGTACTCTGCTCTGTCGTATTGTACACTCTGAATACGAGAGCAAATATTTTGTATCTGTTTTTACGATAATATATGTAATGTACACATACAAGCATATTGATGAACGTGTTTGAACGATAAAAAGATACAATAGGAATCTGGTCATAGTTTATGCATAACAAATTGTCAGAATTTATTACAATCATCATGACTCTGGAGAAATGTTGATGAAATCTGATACATCCATTATAGTATAGGTACATATTACAATTCCATAGAAAATATATGTACCTATATGTTAAATTTGCAAGGCGTCACTGTTGTACCGTTTAAATGACAAATTTAAAAGTTTTTGGGACTCTTAAACAGAAATTGTTCTCAAAGAGAAAGATACACTAGATTTCATGCAGAACTATAGCATTTCCAGGTCAAGTAATACATCAATTTGCGAGACAAATAAATAAATCATCGGCCTGTTTTCTCAATGTCTCGTTAAACTGTCCGATAGTCAACAGTGACATGAGCTTATGCAAGCGATAAACTGCCCGATAAATATTTTCATTTTCTCATACGCCCGTTAAATTACCAAGCGAAAAATTGTGAAACGTATCTTGAAATTGTGTTTTGGATGAACTTTCGACCGGAGACGTGGTGTTGGCCTTTTATTTTAGATAAATTTCAACGGAAGACATGGTGTTGAGATTTTGTTTTGGATAAGCGGAGGCTTGGTGAAGGACTTTTGAAGCTTCTCTTTCCAATAAAATTTAAAAGGCAGATAAAGTTCCTTTCAGCGTTTTCAATCAGATAAACACTAAACAAACATTGAGAAAATGAAATTGTGCTAGCAGGCATTTTATTCCTACGATAAATTTTAATCGGATATTGAGAAAACAGGCCATAGTGTCCTATAGTCCAGCCGAGTAGACATTCCAGGTACGAGTATGTATCTTGCCGGAATTTCATTGCCGGCAGAAGCAAAGCAGCGGCAGCAGCATCGCCTGTGTCTTGGGTAAGAGTGCTTTCTTACACCGAGCTCGCACCTAGGGAATTTTCGGAACAAAAAGCCTAAACTTTGTATGGAAATTTCCTAGGTTCGAGCTAGGTGTAAGTTATAAGAAAGCTCACTTACTCAAGCCAGGCGATACTACCGCTGCTTAGCTTCTGCCGGCAATGAAATTCCGGCATTAGTCTTGCAGTTTTTGGTCTGGTAAACCTGGTAGCAGTCTGTTTTTTGAAGTGAAACGGGGTTACGGAAGTGGGTGCTTTTCAATGAAAATAATCAAAGTGTATAACCAGATAACGAAAAGAGATGAGGCTTAAATTAAGCTTTGACACGATACAGCCCAAATTAGAAAGCATATGCTTATCTATATATTGTATTAATAGGCTAAAAAATTTTGTGTGGGAATTTTGTGACGGTAACTCCTCCCAAACTACTGAACCGATTTTAATGATTTATACACCATTAGAAAGGTATTCTTTCGAAGGTGTGCCAATTTTTTATTTTATTAAAATTGACGAAATAATTTAGCTATAATCCGCGAAAAACATTGCGTGCTTAGAATCCAAGCTTGGCTAGAAGCGGTTCGTGGCTTTGCGGGGATTCGGTAAAACATTGCGAGCTTAGAATCCAAGCTGTACTAAGCTTGGGCAGATTCGCTACAGCGTTGGGTCAGCAGTTCGTGACCCAGCTTGGGCAGATGTATTCGCTACAGCGTTGGGTCTGCAGTTCGTGACCAAGCTTGGGCAGATGTATTCGCTACAGCGTTGGATCAGTGGTTCGTGGCTTTGCGGGGATTCGGTTCATGTATATAATGTCGTGGCTTTGCGGGAATTCGATTCATGTATATAATGAACAAGCTTGGGTAGATGTATCCGCTAAGGATCTTTCATAAGATTGTGGGTGGAACAGCGTTCATTGAATTGTGAGTGGAGCCGTCTAGAAAAGATACTCACGAAATAAATAAACCGTCGAATTGAAAATATGAATCAAGTATCCGAGTGTACTTAATTTTTATGCTGCATGCTTATGAGCGTCGAATTGAAAAAATGTTAAGCGTCGTGTTGAAAAAATGAAAGTATGCATAGTCCACTTAACAAGTGGAAAAGAAATGTTATGAGGAGATAAAAAAAAAAATTATGATTTAGCGACGTAAAGAGAAATAGAAGAAATGTTATGAGGAGATACAAAAAAAAATGATTTAGCGACGTAAAGAGAAATAGTTTGAATCCAAAAACAAAACGATGCCCTGTATGTCCGTTAGAGAAAGTTTTGCTTTCGTGATACGCAGATCTATTGTGGGTATTCGGGCCAATAAGTGTGATACCTACAGCTATATTTTGAGCCAAATATTTGGCCGTAACCAATTAAATTTAATTTTTCTATAATTTTCAGTTCGGGGCTTTATTTCTAGAGACTGCAGTCGAAATTCGACTGCAGTCGATTCCAAAAGGTATACCGTGCCGTGGTGAATGGGACTTAAAATCGAAGAGACTGCAGTCGAAGGCGGAGCCGGATCATCTAGTAGAAATAAACGCGACTCAATTATTTAAATCTATAAATGCTTAGTTTATGTTAGATGTTATACAAGGCAGCTGTTCCAGCTTACTCTCCTTTTGCCGCTCGAACCACCATCTCGTGGCAAAGTAGGATCGCTACATACTCTTAATTTGGGCTTTTGCTCCTGTGTTGAGCGGTATGTTGAAGGAATCTCTTGAAATGTAAAACTGGGAACACAATCGGGGCGGTGAGTGCGCCTGCGCTGTTTCGGTCGGCTGCCATTTTATGATGGGTTTATTTTTCAATGAAAACAATAGAATTCCACTAACAGTGGGATTATTGATTACGAGCAGCGTATAGCGGCCCTACTTTGCCACTAGAAGAGAATCAGCTGGAACACGACTTTACACATAACACGAAGGATAGAAAAGCAAATTGTTTTTAACGTTTTTTTTCTAACAAACCTACAAAGAAGTTGTTAGAACCTCGACTTTAGGTTTTTCCAATTTATTTGTATTTGTTATTCAATGTCCAATAAATCTATTTATAAGAAAAAAGATGGGAAAGCACGATATTTAAGGAATAATCGTTTTTATCGTTTTTTTTTTCAACGATCCCGTTATAAAGTCAAGCCCCCCCCCCCCACCCCCCACTTATTTGTAAGTTTCAAAACCCAATAAACATATTTTCAAGAAACAAAATTTTTTTAGACCCTTTTTCGCAAAAGCTGCTATTCTAAAAATGTACCACCACTTTTTCCGTATCTTAAATAGTTTTAGAGACAACTTCAGTTAAAAACATTCCACGAAATATGTGATAACAAAAAAAAAACGTTTGTTAAGTGTTTTTTTCTTTCTCGAGATTTTACCCAAAGTTTGTTCAACATTTAAAAAAAGAAATAGAAAAACAAAAATCAAGCTGTGAGAATCAGTTTAAGTGCGAGTCCTTTTTGATCGTATTTTAATTGAAGTAATGCTCAGTTACTCTTGAGCTAAAATTCGCCATGAATTGTTAATTCCAAGAGCTTTTAGTGCTTTAAAAGTAACATCTGTTAGAAAGGTATTTACTACTTGTCTATGATCAGGCAGGGGGAGATACTGTGGCTTATTATTACGCCCCGCACCACAGGGGGAAGCCAACACAAACATCCATGGACACGAACGTCGTCGTGGACGGAATTTGAACCCGAAACGCCGGTAGTCAGACATGAGACTGATGCTTTAACGCACTGAGCCGGTCGCCCTATCAGAAAGGTATCTTTTTGTTGTTAGTGCTTTTCAATGCTCCGTGTTTTACACAATGTTCACGTGTAAACGAAGCGTTTAAAAACGTGTTCGAATGAGGTGTCAGTCTCGTCTCTCACGTCTGACTACGGTTTTTACGGGTTCAAATTCCGTCCACGGCATTCGTGGCCATTGATGTTTGTGTTGTTTTCCCCCTGTAGTGCGGGCGTAACAATAAGCAAAACCATTGATAGCGGATCCAGAAGTGTAGGATAAAGGGGAGTAAAGGTCATTTTGTCCGTTTTTTCTTGAATATTTTGGCTTTTTAGTGAAGACATCGATATCATACAGGAAAACAAATTCGTGTGTGGGCGGGCATATAGTCCGATCCATGCTGTACGTTTGTTCGATTGTCCGAGGCACTTCTCGTATTCTGATCTTAACCAAATTTTGTATGTAGGTTCCTTGTGTCTCGCCAGAGCACAAATCGGGGACCGCAATTTTAATCATCGACTGGACTAACGGTAGATTCTGTTTCGTTTAAAATAGAGTTACTCGCCTAAGTCTGGTTGATATTCTCCTGATTCGGGTGATGAGACCAAGGCACTCGAGTACTGTTGAAGGCATCCTTTGGTCAAGACTGATTTTTTGTGAGCCCTTTGGTGTGGAAAAAAGAATATTTTTGGTAAAAAAAGGACATTATTGGTAATGAAGTGATGACTTGGCAAGATGGGTATCATATAACTAGGGATCATGAGGTGAATGCACCACACTACTGCTGAAGGCATTTTGAGTCCTTTAGTGTGAAAAAAGAACATTTTTGCCAATGATGTGATATGAGGGTAAGGTAAAAAGTTAGCCTGGTACAGAAATACCGTTACAATCAGCGAAAATTTATGTTTCCTGCCTGGATGCATATTTGCAGTAGACGTCTTACGTGTTTTTCGTTAAAATGGAGAAACTTAAATATAGTGCGGTCATAAAATTCTTCGTTTTGGATGGATTAGCCCCTAAGGAAATTCTTCCGGAGTTAGCAAAAGTTTACGGGGACTGTGCTCCTTGGGCAGCTGAATTTAAACGTGGTCGCACGTCCCTTGAAGACAACCCACGTGAACGAAGGCCAAAAACCGCAACCCCACCGGAAACCATCGATAAAGTGAAACATCTTGCACAAAGAATTAGAGATGCGAAAGTTCTGCGCAAGGTGGGTGCAGCTGAATGTCGATCAAAAGCAAATGCCCAAAAAATTTTCGCAGCAATCTTTGCACCGATTCAATCGGGATCCGACCGATTTCATGCGGCGATTTGTCACTATGAATGAGACTTGGGTCCACCACTACACGCCAGAAACGAAACAGCAGTCGAAGCAGTGGCTGGAATCCGGTGGTTCAGCGCCAAAGAAAGCGAAGTCGATCGCATCTGCCGGAAAGGTCATGGCCAGCGTGTTTTGGGATGCGAAAGGGATCCTGTTAATCGATTACGTTGAAAAAGGCAGAACAATAACAGGCGAATATTCCTCCAACTTCTTGATCAGCTGGATGCCAAAAATCGCGAGAAGAGGCCTGGCTTGAAGAAGACAAAATGATCTTTCACCAGGACAACGCACCTGTACACAAGTGTACGTTGGCGATGGGAAAACTGCGGGATTTGGGATACAATTTGCTCGACCATCCCTTCTATTCTCCTGATTTACCACCCTCAGACTTCCATCTGTTCCATCTGTTTCTGGGAAGCGCTTCGCATCCAATGAAGAAGTTAAGAGGGCCGTAGATGAATATTTTCACAGCCTTCCAGACTCTCACTTCTGGGAAGGAATACTGCTGTTGCAGAAACGCTGGACCAAGTGTGTCAAGTCAAGGGAGATTATGTAGAAACAAAAAATCATTTTTTAACTGAAAATCTCTGTCTTTCATTGTCAGGCCGAGAACTTTTCACCTTACCCTCGTATCTAGGAAAGATTTGTATCATATGACTGGGGATGTTGAGGCGAATGCACTAGATGACAGCAGAAGGCATTTTGAGTCCTTTGGTGTGGGAAAAGGACATCTGACTGAGGGCGTTGAAGCGAATGTACCTGACTACTGTTAAACATATTTTGAATGCTTTGGTGTGCAGGGAAGGACATTCTTTGCAATGAAGTCATACTCGTATAGTCCGGATGGCGGAACGGTTAGCACGTTCGCCTTCAACGCACTGGGCCCCGGTTCGATTCCGGGGATTTACGTGTCGGACTATGAGCCCACTCAGCTGTTAAATGAGTACCCATTATGGGTACGGTTGAGCGTGTTGCTGATCACATACCTCTGCACAAAAACCGTCACGATCTAGAAAATGAGATGATGCTAACTCATCTCGAGGCCGTGGTTCAAATTGGACTGTTGCGCCAGTTATTTATTTATTCATACTCGTATATAGGCAAAGTGGGCATCATATAACTGAGGGTGCTGAGGCGAATGCACTAGACTACTATTGAAGGCGTTTCGAGTTCTTTGGTGTGCAGAAAAGGACATTCTTAGCAATGAAGTGATATAGTGGCAAGGTGGGTATCATATGACCGGGGGTGTTGATGCGAATGTACAAGACTACTCTTGATGAAATTCTGAGTCCTTGGAACACAGAATGAGTACATTCTTGCATTCGCCTGGTAGATATGGGTACCTCCTGAATCGGGGCAATAAGAACAACATTTTTCAAAGCAAATCATAGACAACTTAAAGCAAATCGATTAAAATTAAAATGTACTTACATGGGACCGGCCTAAAGTGCCGAACAGCATCGCTCTTTTTGTGTCGTCATTCATAGGGTGGACCTTAACAGATAGTCCAGATAGTCATGGTTCTAAATAAATTTGTTTCATCTTCAGACCATAGTTTTTGTCCTTTAATACGTAATATTCACAAATTTCCGAATCTAAGTTCTTGAAATTTATATGCCATTCGAAAGCTAATAACACAACTTTTGTCAACTTTGCAGTTTTGTTAGATCAAAGTACCGTTACAACTTCTGAAATCGTTTTTGAAATTTCTTTTAAGTTTGAACAGTTGTATCTTTGAAGTAATGGCGATCTTTGCAACCGTGAAAAAGTCCATTGTAGTTTCAGAAAGTGAGGTCAAATCTCAGATTAAATGATTGGGGGAGTGGAAAATTTTTACTGTTCTCGACAAGTGAACCTTTTTGATACAATTTACAATAATGCTATAACTGTTATGTTAATTTTTCTCAAATGAACAGTAGTATTTATCATTAAACTTTTTACCACCGGGAACGGTATGCCCTGTATAAATTCCCTACGTACAAAAAAAAAGTCAAAATAATATTTCCTAACCATCAGATTTTGAAAATGTGTTTCCATAATGTCATAAAGTTTAAGTGGTCCACGCAACAACTCCATTGAAAACCCGAAGACATTCTTTTTTCATAACCACGCAGGTATATTCCCATTCTCATATTTCATATTAACGCCCATGATCCTCTAACAAATGTCCCTTGTATATTTGCTCCTGACTTCTTTACTTTCAATTTGATTCAAGAAATGATAGAGAAAATCGTCTACTAAATCACAAAATCCGTCGACAACACCAACAAGTATATCTTTGCGTACGCTAATAAAAGCCAAACAGAATTACCCATTTCTTTTTCCCTTCTCTAGAACGTGCTGAGTGTAGTGTAATCCGATGTGTAAATCTTAAGCTGCTGCTACTTAAAAAGAATGGTAGTACAGCCTTCATAACGTGAAGATACTTTTGCACAATTTCAACTGCATGATGCGAGCGCATCGTTGGTTCAATATTCAATTTGCATAATTTACTAGACATATTAACTTTTTCATTTCTTAGCGAAGAAGTGACTGAGTATAGTACGCGAGTAGTGAAATTTGTAATTAAAGTTTCCTGTTGAATAAAGAAAAATTAAGAAGCATGAGTATTCGAGCCGAGAGTAAGGTCTCTTTCCTGATCGAGCCGAAAAAGGAAATGGTGCTGCATAATGACAGTAACGGCGGCGGCTGTAATAACAATAACGATACCAACAATAATGACTCTCGTAAGTATAATTCCCTATTTGATATGCTCACACTATAGGGTAATGAATAGTCAAGATTACAACATTCTCGAGTAAGCCTGTAATTTATTGAGTTGATGTGCAATGACTGTCGATAATTCCAATCGAAATGATTTAATGATCGTGCAAAATATGGGAGGAACGTTTGCGAGTAGATTAGGTGTTACGGTTTGCTTTTATGATCAATCTTGGCTACAAATTTGAACGTAAATTAAAATTCATTGTTGGATTAGACATTCCTTCGTCAAAGAGAGCGTAAAAAACAAATTCATTGAGCATGATAAAAATGCTTTTACTCGTATAAATGTAATTTACAGGTAAACATTAAAATAATTTTTTTTTAATAAAAATAAGCCAAAGGCCTGAAATCTAGTCTGCGCAAATTCATTAGGCGCGTTCATCACATTCCTTGCAGCTGGGATATGTTTTTTGGATGCTGGTCACACGCGTTGGTGCTTTCCTCGGCCCCGGGTTTTCAAAGGAGGCCCGTGATTTTCAAAAATAAATGTTTTTTTTTTATTATGGTGCTTTGAACTAAAATGATAGCATCTTAGTTCTCAGACACTGCGCTTCCTCGTTAGCCAAACGTTCTTCGCGCTCCACCGGCGACCTAATGACATAGCTCACCGAAAGATGAAATCGTTGTATCCATCAATTTGGCGAAGCTAAAATCATTGCCCTCGACATTTCGAATGTTTTTGATAGAGTTTGGCATCCGACTCTTCTAGCTTAGCTCCAGGCTTTTGGTTTGGACCCAAAATTAGTTAAGTGGATCGAAAGTTTCCTCCACGACCGTTCGCTTCAGGTCGTCCTTGATAGAGTTAAATCAAATTGCCAAGGTACTGTCCATTCACCAACGATTTTTCTTCTCTTCATCAACGATCTTCTAAGCGTGACTTCCATCCCAATCCATAGCTTTGCAGACGATAGCACCCTTGACTACACTTATTACTCTTTCAATTCTGTAGCTGACTCTCGCCGAAATTCAACATCTATCAACAGAAATCGGATGTTTGACTCACTAAATGAAGACATTTCGATAATTATAGCATGGGGAAAGCGAATCGAGTTTAATGCCTCAAAAATTCAATGTTGTCTACTTTCCAATAAGCGATGTGCCCCATCTACTGCCCAACCCATTCTTGTCGATGGCGTCAGCCTTACTTTCTCGCCCACACTGAACGTACTAGGTATAAACTTCTCTAGTAAACTAAATTGGTCCGACTTCATCTTTCAATGTTCTGTAGTGTTTTGAGGTCCTAAACTACAATAAGTTTCACGATTTGGCGCTAGTGTCGGTGCCTAAGCTACAATACAATACATTACACATGTTCCGGACCCGGCTCTCTCTCTCAATTGCCCTAACCCCTTGTGGGGTCAACTGTTCCACTTACAAACAAGTTCAGGGAACCTTGATTTTACAACAGGATCATAAAAAACGCTAAACATCGTTATTCTTTAAATATGTTTTTTTTTTTACTTTTTACCTGGTTCATTGCGATGTGAAACTTACAAATAAGTCGGAGCCAGAAGTTTTTAACAAGATCTAAACCTAAAGCGAAGATGCGTTCTGAAGCTGCACTCAAGGAATTCCCGCTTTAGAAACTACAAATCCCTCGTGTGTGGCTTGTAGGCTCCTACCACCTAAAGTGGAAACTACCGCTGAAACTGCACTGAAGGAATTTCTCCTTGAGAAATTACAAATCCCCCGTGTGTGGCTTCTAGGTTTCCACCACTTAAAGCGGAAATTCGAATTCATATTTTCCCGATTTTACCTTTTTTAAGAAAATAATAAAAAACATAATATTTGAAGAGTAACGTTTTTTACCGTTGTTTTATGATCCTGTTGTTAAGGCAAGGCTCCCTCAACTTGCTTGTAAGTTTCAGAGAGAAAAAATGCAAAAATCCACGATATTCACAAAATAAGTGTTTTTACCGTTTTTCCTGTTACAAAGTCAAGGCTTCCCCAACTTATTTGTCAATTTCAAGCCTCAATAAACCCATTTTCAAGGAATAACTGTAAAAAACTACGATTTTTAAAGAATAACGGTTTTTGACATTTATCCAAGGATCCCGTTATAAAGTCAGTTGCAGTACGGTCCGGGCGCGGTCCTAGTACCGTCTTCAATGCTTTTTTTTAGAAAGACAATCCGACAGTGTGTATGTGTACATGTGTCTTAAAACCGCATCAGAGTTTGCTTATTGCGATGATTCACATCTATGAGAGGTAATCGTAGCTTTCAATCGAACAGGGCATAATTCCCATTGTTATGTTATCGCCAATCCGGTGGACTGCAGTTTAGAGTGGCGGAAAAATTCGTGGCCCAATGCTTTTGGAAAAAAAAATCGTGAGTAGGGTGATCGGCTACTCGTATAAAGCTATTCACCAGAGTATGGTTAAATTACTTTCCGAAAAGTAATAATTATTTAAAATGGGATTTCTGTTGTAAATCGAATTTAATCAACACTAATTAATTACTTTGCATTATTTATGAAAAGTAATTAAATATTCTGATTTTCAATACTCCAAAAATTTGATCTAATAAATACTAATTAGGTATTTTGTGTTTTTTTTTGTGAAAAGTAATTGAATATTTTGAATTTAGTTACCCCGGAATTTTGATTTAATAAATATTAATTAATTACTTCGCATTATTTATGAAAAGTAATTAAATAGAAATTATTACTTTTGAATTACAATTATTCTTACTGAAAAAGTAATTAATACTATTTAATTATTTTTTAGAAAGAATTTAATTACAATAGTAATAAATAGTTGTAATTAAATAATTTTAATACTCTGCTGTTCACTGTGTTAGTGTCACACCTAAAGATCTGGGACGACATGCCGCCTGAAACTATTGTATAAGCATGTGGCGATTTGAGATAGCGGTCTGGACTGTCGTCAGCTCTTAAGTCTTAAGATCAGATGAGCAGATATTTTGAACTGCAGTCGGACTGATGATGGACGAACGATAAGAAGCTGTCAGCGTGTGAATAAATCAGTCAATCAAGCAGTTTAAAGGTGGTCGTAAACTCGTATCAATATCCGGTGAAGGATAGTGGTGGAATAGAGGAAGATCAGATGAGGCGGTGGAAAAACGTTTCGCCATGGTTTTTGAACTGTGGTGCTTCTGGTAAAGTTCCCCCTCATGTAGATAATTTAGCTAACCATCAAAACGTACGTATACGGTCAACTGCCTCGACTAAAGAGGAAATAGGCGCTGCAATTTTTGCACTACAACCAAGTAGGCCACCGAACTCGACGGCATTCCCGCCGAACTTTATCAAGCAATGCCAAACATAACTGCCGAGTTGCTGTACCCACTTGTTGATAATAATTATTAACCTTCCAAAAAAGGGCAGCCTTACAGACCGTCATAATTAAGGAGGCATTTACGTGCCACCTGCCGTTGCTAAAATAATAGCTAAAATTTGTCTGCGAAGACTAAAGGGAGCTCTTAGAAAGCTTAATAGATGAAGAGCTGGTCAGCTTTCGATCGCTACTCATTGATTTCGAGAAGGCGTTCGACAGCGTAAACCGAATTTCTATCTGGGGGGCTTTGCGCAGGAAATGGATCCGTGAGAAACTGGCGGCTATTTTTAAGGCGAACTGTGATGGCGTGAAATGTCATCGTTTAGTTTCAAGTCCAGGTTGCAAGCACGACACATAGTCGAGAATTTTTATATCCGAGACTAATTTTGTAATTGCCCCGAATCCACCCTTCCCGTAATGATAGATGGTTCGGCAATATACTCAATTGCCCTAACCCCTTGTTGGGCATAGCGCGTCAACTGTTCCATGTGGCTCAGTTGACGTTTTGGCATAAATTGGTTTCGGAGAATGCAGTTGCTAGCATGCACCCCCTGCATATCCATGGCCACGAATATCGTCGTGGCCGGGACTCGAACCTGAAACACCGGTAGTCAAACATGAGACTGATGCCTCAACACACTGCGCTATCGGCCCCCCCCCCCCCCCTTCCCCCATTGGGTGGATTTTCCATTTATGCAGTACAGACCTACAGTGTACATACATATCAATCCCATTGATTCACACTGGGAAACTCAGATTCAGATTGTTGACCTTAGGTTTTTGTTGCTTACCCGATGAAAACCCAAGCTGTTACGCATAATTTCTTGAACTGGGTACAACGGCAAATTGGACTGCATTCGATGGTAAATTATAATAAGTCTCACACGTTTTCGGAATCATATAGCTTTCCACGTTTAATTTATTAATTTCAACACTAGTTAAACTTTATGTTCAAATTTCCAATATAAGAACCGAGCAACAAAAGTGCGTCTTTCATTACTGTACCAGATATTGATCAGATAATTTATACCTTGCAGTCTACATATTCCAAAATATTAGCGAAACTGCTTCCTCAAAAAAAAATTAAACCGTAGGTACTGTATTTCTCCCAAAGCAAAAATCGAATTTTCCAATAATCATAGACAAACGAGAGCTTCAGTAAACTATGAATTGCCCAATCTGTCGGATATACAATAGTATTTTACTTTCGCTTAGTCTTGTTTTCGCAAACAATTGATACAACGCGCGCGCATTTCAAACGAATTTCATTTCGTGTTGTGAGTACTCTAATCAAATGGTGATTTTTCTTTGTTGTACGAAACAAGAGTGTTCAATTGATAAAATAAACCTGGAAGCTGATCAGGAAGAGAATTCTAGTGACGCGCCCACGCCCCTGAGGGGCTTAAGGCAATTGACACCGTCCGGTTGCAATGACATGGATTACGCTTGTTATCGTAACGAAGCATATTTTCCTTCAAATAAAACTGACAGTGAGTATTTGAAAGTGACCTGTGTAAGGCCAAGTTTATCCAAACTTAGGTAGTCGCAGCTCTAACCGTCGCGGTTTACAAATTTACATTGAATTTAAGTGCAATCTCGCCTCTCATCAAACCGCGGTTTGTTGAGTGGTTTGTTCCATTTAAATTCAATGTAAATTTGTAAACCGCAGGTGCTCCCGCAGCTCCTAAACTCAGCCTTAATCATGTATGTGGCTTAAATTTCTAGTGTCAATGAACTTGTTATTTGCATTTCTGAAAGTTTTGGTATCTCTGGCTCTGAAAGTGTCGTGAAATGTTCCAAGTACGAGTATTTCGCTCTCATCAACTTGCGTCTTTTGACCTGATGTGTATCACATGACAGTAATGGGGTGTCCAGTTGTCTAGTACTGGTAACTATTCTGTATTTGGCCGATTCGGATATTTTTCAGTATCCGGTGTCCGGTCGAATCGCAGCCACCGTATATGTACCCGGTTCGGGATACTTAATTACCCAAAAAAAGTTGAGTCGAAGCGTATGTACCCTAAATCTGCGCAGACTTAGCGGTGACACCAAAACTCCAAAAACTTCAAATAGACAACAGCCATATGCATTAAAAGTGTGTTTTCTTATATGGTCAGTTTGTTTTAAATCTTACCCCTTCTAAGGTGGGAGGCATTACTGGTGGAATGTTATGTTTCCGTGGAAATAAGACAATTTTTGTCTAACTGGGGTTATCTATCAACCAGCAGCAATTATTGACCCAGTTCGTCAGTAGAGATAGCGCGTGTTGTGTAACTTCGCTAGGGGTACTAGGGAACTTGCCTGATATGGCTATAGACACGTTATTAGCGTAGGCTGTCACTTTGCAATCTGCATCCCCCAGGTTCATGACTAATCTGTTAACTGTGATGTTCCAAAGAAGGGATGACAGTACTCCGCCTTGTAAGGGCACTCTACAAGGCATACGCTTCTCCGTGTCGATGAAGCCCTTGTTTGGATAATATTTTTTTTGTGCTTATACTAAAGCTTAGGGGATACCCTTTGATGCGAGAGCACAGCCTTGGGGGGGGGGGGAAGAAATTAGGGTAGTGGGGCTGGGATGGGTTGAGTTTGAATGAGGTACCGGTGTATGTTTCGTTTGAATTTTTACAGATCATAACTGCGGGAGAAAACAAAAGATGGTAGGTTGTTCCACATTCGTGTTGTTCCGGATACAATTGAATCATATAATTACACGGTACGACTATTACTGAGTTCAAGAAACTCTGGACATTAAAACATCAAATTGATGTGTGCGATCATAGAATCATCCACTTTCAGTCCGACGAGAGCGTCGATGATCGCCTCTGCCTTGACATTGTTGAAGGCACCCTCAATATTCAGAAAGGTAATCATAGTGTACTCCCTTATAGCTTGAGATTTTTCGATGTGATTCACAATAGAATGCAGAACTGTATCCACCGACCTACATTTAGTGTAGGCGTGCTGAAATGATGAAAGTAAGTGTTCCGGGATCGCGCAAGTTAATGTCGATCCAATTTGGACCGCGATCTTATTTTCTCGTGACGGTATGTTTTGTGCAGAGGTGTGATGAACAACACGCTCAACCGAGTTAACAGCTTAGTGGGCTCATAGTCCGACACGTAAATCCCTTTTGTTTTATCGAAAACTACCGCATTCATTAGGAATCGAACCGGATTCCAGTGCATAGAATTCGAACGTGGTAACCGAGTGCGCCATCCATGTAATTAGGGAGTTAGTCACTTGCAAACAAGCTCGGAATGCAATGACCAACCCTTTAGACAGAGAAGCCAAAAATATACTCAGTTATAAACGGAGTGCTCTAAGCTGCCAATGCCAAGATGGAAATCGAGGACGATGACGTTTGCAGACTATATCTGGAGGGGGCTAAGACGGCAGCACACATTGTGTGTAAATGTCCAGCGCTGGCTAGCACGAGGTTGAGGATGACAGGCAAGCACACGATAAGTGTGGAAGCCATGAGTGAACTCAGCCTTAAAAAAATGCTAGCAATTACGCGGGACTCAGTGATGAAAAGAGATGTCCACAATTATCAGTCGACATCTGGAAATCACTGACGACCGGGATGGGGACGAAAAGGGACTCAAAACATTAGTGGTCTGCTTCGGATATCCCCCGGAACACAATTATCATAAATTAAACCTATAAAAATGTAAAATCATCTCGGATTTTTCCCTACATGATATGTAGTTCTATTTTGAATTAACAAAAAGTTCATGTCAGGCAAAATGCAATTTTTTCGGCCAATTTCTATGGACTATGTCATGCCTATTGCACTTTGAAAGCGTGCAA
Organism: Chloromyia formosa; assembly: GCA_964017055.1. NCBI lineage: Eukaryota > Metazoa > Arthropoda > Insecta > Diptera > Stratiomyidae > Chloromyia > Chloromyia formosa. The sequence continues at coordinate 33,058,382 of OZ024818.1, forward strand.
TGGACCTAATGATAGTTGTTGTTGTTGTTGTAGCAACGCCTGCTGGCATTGAAGGGGTTCGTCAGCCCTTGGTCGTTGCTTATTTCTAGCTAGTGGTGTGTCATCCATACACCATACCCCACCTGGTACACGGAGGGTTAATTCCAATCGTTCAGTTGGTCAAGACTGAAATCTTTGCCGGTCGTCTGAAAGATGTTTTCACTCGGTGAGGTGGTTAGTCGATGAGTCCGACTCATGGGCAGATTGTGTGAAAGCTTCCATTTAAGCGCATGTTAAATCCATGAGTCGATGAGCCGGTGAATTGATGAGCTCATAAGCCCGTTAAACGACCGTTGTGTGAAAGATGCCTAACTGTAGAAGATGCAACGCGGCCTTACAACATGTGGTATTTATTGATACATACTTCGGCCTTGCAATGGTAAAACCGAGATTTAGACAGGCATCCAACCACAATTGACATTTAATTACCCATTTGTACACGTTACAATGCCAACTAATGTCTTTTCAAACACACATTTATTGTGTTTTCAAAGAATAGAGAAATGAATAATTGAGATATTAACAATCTAATCAACAAAGAGAAACCAATTCAATTTGGTCAACTTGTTGACTTACGATTAATGTAACACTGTCGCACAATCACATCCCCCACTAAAATGAATTGTTTCATGCCAGGGAGTGAGGGCAATTCATCAATTCCGCCATTTAATCAATGAATGGATGATCACGAACAAGTAAAATGAATTATTCGAATTTAATTGAGCGGATAAATATGTTAATGCGAGCGAGTAACTATGTCGCGCGTTCACCACATGTAATAAACTCTAAACAATGAGCTGCTCCGTCGGAATTGAAATTACGGGAACAGATTTTTTAATTAAGTAATATTCTATTGTATTATGTCCACAACCTAATTTTGAATGTTTCATTTCACTTCCAACTATGTGACGACGATGACGACCACATAGCATAGGACTATCTTGAATGGAAAACAACGGAAGAAGAGAAAATTTTGTCTAATTTAGCTCGTCATAATTCAATGGCTAATCAACGCCAATATACAGATATGGAGAAAGATAGATAAGGCGATAGAAATTTTTAAATATATTCGGCAAATCGACCGTGCTCGTAATAGTGGCGAATCAAATCAATGACTGTCTCCATAATGGTCAAAATTAGATAAATAGACCATCAACCGTTCGTGGCAGTGAAAAAATCCGCTAGCGATTTTATCACGTTTCAATTTATGTTAATTTAATTCGTAATTTTGTATTTTTTTCTTTATTACCAGCGTTTGTTATTGTGGCTTTTCATTGTAATTTATATGAGGCAAAACAAACGCTATAAATGAAGAATTGGCTAGCGTATTTTCGATAAACTTAACATTAAGTATTTGAAAGTGATTTCGCGTTATTTTGGATAGACCGGATCAAATGAACGCACAGAGAGGTGGTACTATATAAGATCGATTTGAAGATGGATAGATTACTCCGTATTATTATTGATTTCCTGAAGATTATTAGCTGATACGATACATTTTTTTTTTGTATTTCTATTTTGAGATGAAACAACAATAAAAGATTTGCAAGTCTTTAAAAATGAAAGCTACCACACTCGGTATCTGTATTTTTATATTCACACATATTGATGAAGTGTGTGTTTGTAAAAAATTAGCATATTATTGATGGATCAATCCCCAGTCAAACATTCTGATTTACATATGTTTACAAATATGTGTATATCGCGTTTATATTATTAGTTTTTTTTTTTAAGTCGCGCAGATGGTTTATGTTTAAACCAGTAATGCCAGATTTTACAACTTTCAATGTCCCCTTTAAAGTTAAATAAAAATATAACTTCTTTTCCTGTTAATTTTTCAATATAATACATATTTATCATTTACGAGTCCAACATAAATCCCATGTTGTGAGATTTCGAGTCCTGTGTTAATATATATAGTATTCGAACGAACATATGACATTTGGTAATCCCAAGCATTTACGCGAGAGTAGTTAATCATTAGAATGCCCAATATATTTATTGTTCATAGAGTTTGAGAAAATAGTTAATATATTGTGAACCACTAGCTCAAGTAATACAAATTTGATTCCATTCGCAATTTCATAAATTTAAATTTGTAATCAATAAAATCCTATATACGCCAGTAAAATTAATATTTTTAGCGGAAATTTTAATTGTTCCCTAATTCAATTACGTAGTCAGATCTGGAACACAGTTGACTGAACTCTGGCACATTATGAATCACTTGAAGCAGATATCACCGAGGCCACCCCTCAATAAGCTTTAGCGATGGACCGACAGTGACAACCCATCCTTGTACAACTACTGTCTGGGATTGAATGGATCAACAACGACAACCACGCAAACTGTTAACGGATTATTCTTTCGGATCCTGTAATGTACGCTCTCTGAACAGACCGGAGGCCCTCCTTCAACAGGTCGAGAAATACAAACTAAACAACCCCGCAATCCACGAAACAAATTTGCTTGGCAGCGACATCAATGTCAAGAAATCGTACACAATTTTCAAAAGCGGTAAACTATCTGGACCACGGAGTTTCGAGTTGCGGTCATTGTGAACAATCACCTCAAACCGCACATTATTGACTTCAAACCCATCTCCGACGCTCATCAACCTGGCACTTGAACACTCCAAACGAGTAATGAATGCATGCGGACAACAGCGGCACACTGCTCCTCAAATCGAGGCAGTTGATCTTGATAGCGTACTCTGACGACATTAACATCATGTCACGAAATCTTCTCGATGCAGAAGAACTTCTAAATAATCTTGACACGACTGCAAAAGAAGTTGGACTATGCATTAACCAGGGTAAAACAAAAATAATGATGCAGTCAAGAACAAGGACGCCAGAACAACCGAACATCAACTTCGTGGAACTCAACATCGAATTCTTAGACGACTTCATATACCTGGTTAGTAACCTGTCAAAGGACGCCAATGAAACTGACGAAATCAAGCGGCGAATAGAGCTAGCAAATAGGACTTTCTTCTCGGTCCTCCCAATAATGAAATCGAAGCATGTGTACAGAAAGATTAAGCTCCGCATATACAAAACCATGATACGACCTGTGCTATGGCTGCGAAACCTGGACCTTACTCAAGCCTCCGAAAACATGATAAACTGATAAAATGATAAAAATTTGAACGTAAGGTCCTTCGGGAAATTTTCGGAGCAGTTTGCGACCGAAATGGATGGCGCATCCGGTACAACCATGAGCTGTACGAAATGTACGATGAGCTGGAAGTCTCGAGAACCGTAAAACTACAACGTCTACAATAGGCAGGACATATACAACGAATGGACGATGACCGCGTGTCTAAGAAAATATTGAATGGACGACGCGTCGACGGAGCAAGGCTGCGAGGAAGAGCGAGAGTTCGTGTTAGCGAGATTCAGTAGATGATGACGACGAACAACTTCTGGGTTTTAAAAATTGGAGGACGCGATCACTTGACCGAGATAATTGGAAGACGATGATCCAGGCGGCCAGGGTCTGACGCACAGTGGTAAAAACACCCAATCTAGGTAGACATTCGGAAAAAAAATTCACGTCAACAGATCGACGAATTGACATTTTACCGTTATTAAGGATGGTTGGCGAAATAGAAACAACGTTGAGAATGCGATTTCATATAATAATACTTGTTCAAACCAGTCCCTCTTTCCAACGCAACATGTAGTTCTCAGCTCTGTACAAGTGCAGACCGTGGCGCGCTATTCAATTTCTGGGTGCACTTAGTACAAATAAGTAGAATATATTTAGGCAGTTAACAGGTTCTGAAAGGTATTAAATTATTGGATTCATTAACGACAAGCTAAATTATCATAAAACTTAATTTTGAATTGATTTAACTGTTTTTCTCCATGTTTCTCCGCCTTTCGGATACATGGCTTTGAAGTATAATATCTGAAGAGTATATAAAAAATGGAATCACACCCATGCAAACCCATAGGACTAAGATATTGATTTTTTTTTCGGGGAAATGTCCCTCTTAAAACGAGCTCTTTTTGATGTGTGGATGGCACACGCTGACGAAGAAGAAACAATGTCTGAGGTTAACCGTTACGTTAGCCAACAGTTAGTTTTAGATGGCATTACTGATGAGGTTACTAAGGATTTGGTCTTAAAAAAAAGTGAAGGGTTTTTTGATAAATGTGCGTTCACGATCGATTCAAAGTCGATGGAGCCGTCATAATTTAAAAAAAAAATTCCGAGTGGTTGAAGGGGAATGTAGTGGATATCGGGTCGCTTTCTCGTGGCCCTAGTGGCAGTAAAGCACGCACCAGCAAACCATTTGGGGATTTGGGGGAAAAACAAAAAAAGCGACGAATTCATATTCAACATTTGTTGGACACTTACTCCCGTGATTATATGCTGCACGGGTCAGCTTCTGGACGCTTCTAGACAGCGAAATAGTTCGGCTTTGGTAAGAGAAGTTACAGCAGAAAATTCCCCAGGTATTACTACTGCTGTAAAAAAAAGCAAAAACTCCTCTTCCATAGTCCTCCGCGTGGGCGCCCCCTGGAACGGCAGTGGTCACTGACCATTGCCAACCAACGTCAAGCCGCCAGTGATGGCGGTGCGATGATTTGGTTGAGGTACCCCTGTGGTGTGGGGTGTGAAAAAATACCACGGCCTTTCCCTTTGAGGGCCTGTCGTTAAAACCGACAATCAAAGGACAGGATGTGTATGCCAGCAACTTGCACTATCCGAAATCTTTATATGCTAACGAAACGTCAACTATGCCTCGGATAAGGACTGACTCAACGGTTACGACTTTTAGCTATCGTACAATGACAAAGATTGGATTCTGGAATGTGCGTACTCTCCTGGACAATGGATCAGAAGGTCCCCAGAACGCACGATTTCTTCAATTAGAGAGTGAATTTCTGAGGTACAAATTAAATATCTTAGGAGTTAGTGAGATAAGATGGTGGAACAGCGGAGAATTCATCTCTCCAACGGGCAGCACTGTAATGTTGTACTCCGGTAAAGCTACCGGTAGTCGCCGTGAGTCAGGTGTGGGGCTCCTTTTAACCAGAGCCGCGCGAAACTGTCTCTTATCCTGGGAACCGGTCTCTGACAGGGTCTTGACCGCCAGGTTCCGGACCAAAATGAGGAACATCTCAATAATACAATGTTATGCCCCTACTGAACCCGACAATGTCTTGGCAAAAGACTCCTTCTACGAAGAACTAAACGCCGTTCAGAGCAGAACACCTAAAGGTGACATTATAATGGTTATGGGTGATTTGAATGCGAAAGTTGGCGCTGATAACTATGGGCTCAGACATGTGATGGGGAGACACGGTCTTGGTGATCGTAATGACAACGGTGAAAGATTTGTGGAGTTCTGCAACTTTCACAGTCTCTTCATCGGTGGTACTATGTTTGAGCATAAGGACCACCACAAAATCAGTTGGTCCTCTGTTGATCGGCGCAGAACACAAAATCAAATCGACCATTTTGCCATTAGTAAAAGATTCAAGAGTTGCCTCCTGGACGTGCGAAACAAGAAGGGTGCCGATATTGGGATGGGAAGAGACCATTATCTTATGATCGCTAATGTTCGATTGCGTATTGCAGCCGTGCGCCGCCCCAGCGACGAAAGATCCAGGCCCCGCAAATTCAACACCGCTCGACTAAAAAATCCAGCTGTCTTACAACAATATAATGACCATCTTGCGCAAAAAGCGGCTGAGATAACTAGTCACCCAGATAGTGACATAAACGAAAACTGGGATGCCATAAAAAATGCGTACATTGATAGCGCAAATACCATCCTTGGCCCAAACCCGGATTGCCGGAATAAGCCCTGGATGTCCGACGCTTCATGGCAGCGGATTGTTGAAAGAAAGGAGCTGAAAGTTCGTTTGGCTGCAGCCTCAGACGACAATCGAAGCAGCATCGAACTCCTTTACCGTCAGAAAGCTCGAGAAGTTCAGCGTAGTGTGCGACGCGATAAAAGAGTTTATGCCAATTCTCTTTTAGCGTCAGCAGAAGAAGCCGCTAGAAGTAACAACTTAAACGCCGTATACGGTGTCATCAAGGAGTTTACAGGTGGTCGTAACTCCTGCCAACATCCGGTGAAAGATAGTGATGGAAAGCTACTTATCTTGGAAGAAGATCAAATGAGGCGGTGGAAAGAACACTTCGCCGCGGTCTTGAACCGTGTAACCTCTGGTGAAGTTCCCCCTCATATAGATAATTTAGCTAACCATCAAAATGTGCGTATACGGTCCACTGCCCCGACTAAAGAGGAAATAGTCACTGCAATTATTGCACTAAAACGAGGAAAGGCCGCCGGACTTGACGGCATCCCTGCCGAACTTTATCAAGCAGCCCCAAGCGTAACTGCCGATTTGCTGCACCCACTTGTTGATAAAGCGTGGAATACAGAGACCTTTCCCACTGAGTGGAAGGAAGGTTTGATCATCAAACTTCCAAAGAAGGGTAGCCTCACAGACTGTAATAATTGGAGAGGCATTTGTGTGCTTCCTGCCGTTGCCAAGATAATAGCTAAAATCGTCCTGGAAAGACTAAAGGCCCACTTAGAAAGCACAATTGATGAAGAGCAGGCTGGCTTTCGATCCGGATTCTCCTGTGTCGATCACATTAACACCTTGCGAATCATCATCGAGCAATGCGCTGAATACGATTCTCCGCTTCACTTGCTTTTCATCGATTTCGAAAAGGCTTTCGATAGTGTGAACCGGGATTCTATATGGGCGGCCTTGCGCAGGAGAGGCATCCCTGAGAAGCTTGTGGCTATTATTAAGGCAACCTATGACGGCGCGAAATGTCGCGTTCTGCATAAAGGTAAGGTGTCGGGGGACTTTGAGATTCGCAGTGGAGTTCGGCAGGGGTGCATCCTCTCACCGATCCTATTCCTCATTGTGATCGGCGATGTGTTGCATGCAGCCCTATCCGGACTCGACAGAGGCATTCAATGGACTTTGACATCTTATCTACAACATCTTGACTACGCTGACGACATATGCCTACTCTCCCACAAAATCATGGATCTGTCCGCAATGGCGTTAGATCTCGAGAGGGAGGCAAGCAAGGTTGGGCTAAAGATTAATACCAACAAGACCAAGGTTCTTAGCCCGCCGTTGCGAAAAAGAAATCCGACACCTATTGCCATCAATATTAATGGGCAGCCTGTGGAGAAGGTGGACAACTTCGTCTACCTGGGTAGCATTGTTGCCGAAAATGGTGGTACGGAGCAGGACATCGCTCGTCGTATCAACCAGGCTAAACGTGCATACGGCATGCTGTCCAAAATCTGGCAGGGCAGTTATCTCAGCATCAAGACCAAGCTGGGCCTGTTTCGCTCCCTGGTACTATCAGTACTTTTGTATGGGAGCAGTACATGGAAAGTTTCCGTAGGAGTTACCAGAAAGCTGCAAGTTTTCGTCAACTCACGTCTTCGTCGAATTTTAAGAATTTTCTGGCCCGAAACAATATCAAATGAAGAGCTAAGTCGGCGTACGGGTCAGATGCCAATCGACGAATTGATACGCAGGCGAAAATGGCAGTGGATAGGTCACACATTGCGGAAGAGTGATAACTGCATTGCTTTGCATGCCATGAAATGGAACCCCATTTCCAACCAAGGCCGACCAAGAGGGGGTCCTCGAATCACATGGCGTCGATCTGTGGCAAAGGAGTGTCAGGTACTGGGTAAGTCTTTTGGGGAGTTGCGCCCCATTGCCCAGAACAGAGTACGATGGCGCGCAGGAGTAGTTGACGCGCTATGCCCCGCTAGGGGTTAAGGCAAAGTAGTACTTGCACTTTTTATTCAGGGACGTTTTACCAAATTTTCATATACGAGTATATCTATGCAAGTTGGAGCCAGAAATCGCTGAGCCCCTATTTATCCCTCCTACCCCTTAGTTTTGGAGGCGAAAAAGCAATGTTATCCAACCGATGAATCAATAATCATAAACCTTAAACGAAACATCTGCACAAGTCACTTTACAAGCCCTTTTGGACCATACAAGTCAACGGTTGGCATTGTATTGTATTTGGAAAACGTTCTAAAGAGCGATGCTGTTCCTACTGACTTAACATTGTATTGCAAATGGGGCTGCGAGGTTTTTTTTTTTGTTTTGAAGTATTGCATTTTAACTCTTCTTCTTCTGTTTTGAATTTAAATTATTTGTAGAATATTCTTTGTAAATAGAGAAACTAAAAATTAACAAAAAATTGTAGATTGCGCTCTGAAAGTACAATAGTTTCATTCGATTTAGCATAGCAAAAAAATTGCAAACAATACCAAATACGCCTTTTTTCGGTGGGTATGCGATGCCGTCACAAGGCGGTCAACGCGACCGTTTTAACAGCCGCTGCATCGCATCGGATCAACGCCATAGTTTACACAAGTAGCGGTAAGGATCTTACAGTACTTAGGTACTCACAAATTTTCATGTGATTTCGTCTATTGCCTTAGAAGTTATGAGCAATGTCCACCAAGATTCGCCGTTTTACACCACTGTGTGACGTCGGGCTATTGCGCCACGACGATGATGAGATGTAGCTCTAAAAAATAAAAATAAAATGGGCACAAACAGCATTTTGCTGTTTTTTTCCTTATTTTTTTTCTAGTTTTAATTTACATATTATTTTTATATTAATTTTATTATTTAGAAAGAAAGAATCCCTCTTTTGTTGTAAACAATTTACCTGATTTCTAATGTTATTCTCTATTTTTAGAGTAGGATTTTAACTGCGTTTCAGCCTTTACTGCAATGTCCTGACTGGTGTAGTTTTCGAGCTATTGCATTTTTATAAAAGTAAGGTCGACGATTTTTCAAAGCATAAAATGCCTGTGTCGAGTAAAATTGCTACAACACTGCTTCCATTAATTAGGGTGGTTTCGAACTCAGTGTTCGAAAATCCAAGTTTTCCAATTCTCCCCATCAACGCGGATTCCTCCATATTTTCAAAATATCTCCTAAATTAGTCTGACATGAAACTTGACAAACCTTTTTTTTTTTTCAATATAACTATCTTCAATTTGAGACTAAAACAAATATTCTAGTTGTTACACCTACTTATCGAGATAGAGCTATTAAGGCTGAAATCGCTACATAGGCATGTTTGCACATAACCACACTAAAGATGAGCCGAAATGAAAAATATTGGCCACGTTAGACTTGAAATCAAATTATCTTGAGATTTTATTCATTGTTTTTTTTTCATTTGAACCATCCGTTTAAAAGATATGTATGTAAGTTTGAGAAGTGATTTTTCTTCTAAGCCTCAAAAATTAGCGTAGTTAGCGTAGGTAGCCTTTTATATTTCGGGATTAGAGAACAAAAACAAATATTAATCATTGAAAATGGCTTTATTGTTTTTCAAAATATTGCCCATGAAGATCTATGTATACATTTTTGCATGCGTTTGAACCAATTGTCAAAGCACTTTTGCCACTCTGATTGAGGTGTCTCCAAAACATGCATTCTGAACGCAGCAACCGCTTCTTCAGGTGTTGAAAAACGTTGACCTCTCAGTTTGTTTTTTACGTACGGGAATAAAAAGAAGTCATTCGGTGCCAAGTCAGGACTATACGGCGGATGACCCATCAAATCTATGTTTTGAGTTCTCAAAAATGCAGTTGTTAGAGCTGATGTGTGAGAGCTCGCATTGTCGTGGTTGAAGAGTGATCCGTCTTCGGCGGTTGGTTTTCCTGATTTCTTGGAAGACAACTGGCAAACAAATGGTTGTGTACCACTCAGAATTGACTGTTCTGCGTTGTTCTAGTGGTACGGTTGCGACATGTCCAGTTTTTCCGAAAAAACTGGCGACCATTTGCTTGGAAGTGCTTCGTGCGCGAACAACTTTTGTTGGGTTTGGCTCATCTTGAAACACCCATACAGTCGACTGCTGTTTACTTTCGGGCTCATACGCGTAAATCCACGATTCATCACCTGTCACGATGTCATAGACGTGTTTCGAAGCACCGCGATCGTATTTTTTGAGCATTTCTTTCGACCAATCGACACGAGCCTTTTTTTAAGCGATTGACAAATTGTGTGGGATCCAACACGAACAAATTTTTTTGACAGTCAAATGTTCATGCAATATTGAATGTATGCTGGTCCCACTAATGCCTAAGGTTGTCTCAATCTCACGATAGGTCACATGACGATCTTGCAATATCAGTTCGCGCACAGCATCAATGGTTTCCGGAACAACAACAACTGATTTTGGACGACCTTCACGAAATTCGTCTTGGAGTGAACTACGACCTCGATTGAATTCACCATACCATCGATAAACACTGGTCCTTGATGGAGCTTCATCGCCAAAAATTGAATTCAGTTCATCCATGCACTGTTGCTGAGTTAATCCACGTCGAAAGTTGTAAAAAATAATCGTACGAAAATGTTACGATTGAATTCCATTATTTGGCCGAGATTAATCTTTTAAGTTACTGTAAAAAACACAAATAGCGCTCGTATGTCAAAACGTTCTGAGTACGTATAACCTCAAAAATGTCAAACTTTACGATAGAGCTGTCAGTTGCCAGATTGCAACACTAGGGTTGTCCAATCCCGAATTATAAAAGACAACCTCCGTACCACTGAACCGAATTTCGACTTTGATCAGTGTATTGCACGCAGAATTCAATTGTCTTCAATTTATACATTCACAAAATTTTTCGAAAGATAGAAAGGGATTAAAATTATTTCCAGATCTTTCCCTAATATTTTCTATAAATCCTCCAAATTGGCTTTAATTTACTGGCCTAGTAACCATATTTAAGGCTACCAATTCTACTTTTTTTTTCACATTCAAAATTACATCACATATAACGTATGTATTACCAACATGCTATTCGAAACATCATCATCACCCTACCCTACATCACAAGTGACAAAACATCATATCTGTTCGTATGAGTATCGATCGAATGTTTTTGCATCTTTTCAGACTGTCAAACACTAGAGTCAAAGAACCTTTCACCTCACCTTGATAGGGAGCAGTAGAGGAGTGGAACCGATTATTGGAGTTGCATTCTCAATTCCAACGTTATTTTTCAAATGAATAAATTACTGAGGTGACTTCCATAAACGGTTCCTGACTGGCACGTACGAAAAAGTTGTTATGTGCATAAAACGTGAAGACCAGTCGAAACGACAGAATACTAACCATGGCTGAGAAGAACCTACTGTACACCCTGATTTGTCGGCATTGACTGTGTGGCTGACTACTTTGGATTGATGTACCATAAACCATACACTGTGTAGATGCGGATAACGTGTTCTGGTTTCATAAAACTCACCAAAACACCGCATTATGTTGGAGTTATCGCAATTGTATCTTGGGGTCGACCATTATCGGAATTCGTTTATCTGTTACGAAAGAGACCCATTCGCGCATAAAGTATTGGTTTTCAAAGTGTGGGCTGCGACCTCCTGGGGGGTCACGAAGACGTTTTCAAAAATTCAAAATGAAACGAAAAATTCAAAAATTAGTTTTAAAGAAAACAGTGAAAAAAAATATGTCGGCGATTTAAATCGTTTGATGTGATTTATGTTCTTGTTTGTCAGAAATTGAGTTATCGAATTAATGATTTAGTCATTTTTTAACTCGAACTTCTGGACTTGATTTCAATGAAAGACTTTGTTGAAAAACATAGTGAAAATACGCAAAATATGAGTATCAAATAAAATATCGATCAAATCATTGATGGTTTTTATACCCTAGTTTTTTGTACTATTTTTTAACTGATTTTGGGGGAGCACTATTTCAAAAGTTCTCGAAAAACTCTAAAAAAAACTTTTGACCTTTGTAAAATATTTTGAAAACGGCGAGCCTAGTCCTGGATCGGGCGAGATTGGCATTCACTGACAGGGTGAAATTTCCTGCCCTTATGTAAGTGGGCATCAGAAGATGCCCGTGGGGACGGAGCATAAGCTAGCATAATGACCGTGAAGGTCGGGCCGTGCCATCTGGCGAATATAAAGGCCCGTCAACGAGCTAAGCAGCGGCCTATGCTCACTGCAGCTCAGTTCGGGAGACGTGAGCGTGGTTTTTGCCGCTCGTTGCTCCTGTCTTTTACGTATTAATAAAAATGCTTAGGCCTGGGGAAGACAACACAAACATGGGTGGAAAAAATGGGGAATAATAAAAAAATAGTCGATAAGGATGGAGTGGGTGGTGGACGGCGCAGATGCCCTCGAGCTTGCATCGGGGTGCGAATGTATACATAATGGGAACCTCGGCTTCTGGTTTCGTACCACCGACAGATCACTGCTTATCAGGTGCTGGAAGTTAAAATGGGAGCCAAATATTTGGCAACGCGTAAATAAGGCTGATATTCCTCTCTACTCTTGCAGGAAGGCTATCGGTAAAAAGTAGCCGAAGGTTAGCTTGTTTTTTTTTTTAATTCAATGGCTACAGCAGGTAAAGGGCAAAGAAATCTATGAAAATTATTAATGTATATTTTCCGCTAAGAATTTCATGACAAATCGCGCGATGAAAAAGGGAGGAGGCGCGTTGGTAACCTATTAAAAAATGGCTTTTATACTGGCTCTGTTAAAAAAAATCGTACTTTTTTAATTACATGTCGATGGATCGTCATACAGGCGGCAGCATTGCAATTGCCCTAACCTTCCGTATATGTAACTGACTGTTTCCAAATTGATCATATCTCGTTTAATTTCCCAGTAAGTGTTTGCTCACACGGGTCATCTCGTAATCGGTTCATGTGCGATTCGATTGTCGACCAATGGACGACCAGTGTGAGCATCTTCATACATTTGCTTGGGAATTGGAGGTCAAATCGCAGACGATCCGATTAGGAGACGACCCGTGTGAGCAGCCACTAAGTGTTTCAAGTTCTTTGCGAATTTGCTTTAATCGCTTTAATAGCGCCCTTTTAGTACAGGTTTTAATTTTGAAAACACGAAAACGTCGCTGAAAGCAAAGTCTGGGAAGTAGAGAGGTTGGGGAAGAACAGTCATCGGATATTTGACGAAAAACTCGCAAATTAAAAAGGGTGAGCGGGCAGGCGCATTGTCATGGTGAGGCAACCTTGGGTTGTCTCCCTACCACTGCGATTTTTTTTTTTCGCGTAACTTTTCAAAATGCCTTCGTTCAACAGGTTCGGAAAGTAGTTGGTGCGGCTCACCGGGGCTTCGCAGATAGAAATGTGAAACCATTCAGAAATATTTTAATATCTAGAATAATTGTTTCTTAATTTTTTTTTCAGCAAAGGTTTATTTATTTTTATTATATTTGTAGTCGCGGCCTTATTACTTCACACACTACAAAAACTCTGTTTTCTCTCTCTTGGACTCATGTGCAAATATTTTAGATAGGGGCCAATTGCCGCAAAACAATTGAAGTTTAACTAATTCACTTTCAACTTTGATCCGATGAGAACCCACTCGAGACCTGGACCATAGACTGGTCAGTCATTTTTTATGGGAAAGGATCTTTATCCGGCTGAATCGAACACGGCTATTACATTATATCTGTAATGTACCTATATACATCAATATTGTAAAATTTCTAATCAATTATTTTCTTATATTTTCTATTTTCATGGTGTCGTTATTGGTGGCGTACTTCATTGGAACTCGATGACAAATTACATTGTACAGCTGTAAGTAGTCGAAAATAATAAATTCTGATTAAAATTTTTTTATTTAGTTTGATCAAAGCTAGATACAACATATATTTTAGATAGGGTGATCCAATAAAGCTGATTTTATTCGTGAAGAAGATCTATATACAAGGAATAAAATATCGCAAGAAAGGTATGGAAGAAAAAGGCACTATGAGTAGTTTGATTTATTTCAATGGGATGCGTTTGGCGCCAAGCGAATGGTAGCTTCAGACTGTACCTATGCCAGGTACTGTCAGAGTTTTTTTTAATCGATAGAGGCTTTGCCAGAAATCTTAAAATTTAATTCGGACCACCTAAACAAATTTCTAACAATACTTATGCGATTTTTTTTCCTATCTATCTCGGACCACGTTAGTTGTTGGTCTATTACGACACATCGCTTTTTCCAGTGAATTATAATATTGTACTTCTACATATTTCCACCAAATTTCATGCATGCAGCTTAATATTTCAAGCTTTTCCTAGCGGTAGACCGGATCATTAAAAAAACCGGTTCATGGTTAAAAAAGCCGGGTTAAAAACCGACTCATTAAAAAACTGATTCACCAAAAAAACCGACCGAGTACTCGACTACTCAAAACCAACTTGTTAAAAACCGACCGGCTCCGACGTGTTAAAAACCGACTCGGTTTTTTGGTGAATCGGGTTTTTAATGAGTCGGTTTTTTTTTACCGGTCATGAGTCGGTTTTTATGACCATAAGCCGGTTTTTTAATGATTCGGTTTTTTCGAAACCGATACTTGGGAATCTCGGGACCGGTACTAACAGAAGACCGGTTTTAAACCGGAGGACCGGTTTTAGGAACAGTCCTAGTTTTTACTACAAAACCCTAAAAATGAAAACTATTATAACGTTCTGATCCTCTGCACAATGCATGTATTCATTGTAGTGACAAACATAATAGAATTTATGAAATGATGTGTAGCATTTGCACTTAGAATTAATGATTTTCTGAATTAAATTGTCGATTTTCTGAACAAATTAACGATTGTTCGCATCAGAACAACGAAATTCTGAATAGACGCGTGTCCATCTTGTCGAATAAATTAACTTAAAATGAAGTTAACCTTATATCTCCCAATTGAAATTTTATTTTAATTTTTCCGATTACATTATTTGGAAATATATATTGTAAAAATCCGACACAAATTGCATCTTTCAGGCCCGTTTTCCCAATGTCCTGTTAAACTGCCTGTTAGCTAAGAGGGACTTATTTATCAAAGATCTTAGCTTAAATCATATACAACATCCAAAATATGACAAAATATGGGGATTTTCTCCCCTTATTTTTGAACTGCAGTAACTTATTTTGGGTGTCGTATATGATTCAGGTTAAGGCCTTTGATAAATAAGTTCCTGTTAGCTAACAGACAGTTTAATAGGACATTGAGAAAACGGGCCTCAGTCAGTTACTTTGGCAAACGAGGGAAAAAAAGAAGGTTGGCTATGAAAAAGCATACTGGATTCATTAGTATATGTAAATGTAAAAAAATATTCATATATATTTTAGTAAAATATCCTTGCTAAATTAATATTTAATTCATTTTTATTGGATCACCCTATTCAAATACCGTACTTATTCAATCATACTCATTCCTGTATAGTATTGTGTACGTTTGGAGTCTTCATTTTGTATGATGTACTATATTGTCTTTGATTTGTATATATGTTTGTTTGCTTGCGATTTGGATTGTGCATAAATTTGTTTATTTACATATAATTTTGGTGTCATTGCTTTCTTGGAAGAATTTGTTTCCTACTAGTAAGTATATACCGCATTGGATAGTGTCATTCATTACATAAATAAATAAGAACAAACGTAAGTTCGTTGGGACATATTTAAAAGAAATATATACATATGTACTCGTATGTAAGTGTTACCATAAATGTAGTATACAGTGTTTCTATTAATGTATGCAATTTTTCTCAAAACTACATCTTATGTTATGGGTAAATCACCTTACGATTCCGCTTGTTTACAAAATGTCCAAAATTTATGACATAGTGAATGTGACGTGAAAGGCGCTGCTTTCCGCAGAAAAGCATGTCTTGCGCCTTCCAGGCAAAACGTGAAATTCGAAATTCCCCAATTCCAAAATAAAATATTTAATTGTTTTTTAATATTTTTTAATTCCATCAGAAATGAACCTAAAAAGAAGTAAAGTCAAATTAAAAACTTAATTAAGATATTTTATTATCAACGAATGTACGTACGAGGGTATGGTGAAAAGTTCTCGGCCTGACACAGAAATACCGTTAAAATCAGAAACATTTATGTTTCCTGCCTGGGTGCACATGTCATTGGTTCGTATGAAAGTTTCAACTTGTTCTCTCGAGTAGTTTGTTTACATGAATTTTTACAGTAGACGCCTTACATGTTTTTCGTCAAAATGGAGAAACTTGAATATCGTGCGGTCATGAAATTCTTCGTTTTGGATGTAATCCAGTCATTAGGAGCTCAGAAGGGCTTCGGGGAAACAAATTCTGGTGGAGAATTTTTTTTTTTTTTTTGCGGAACATGATCAAAATAAGATGATTTTAGTTTTATTTTGCCGGAATCGATGTAGTTTATTGGTTGAACTTTGTGTTTCCTCCAGGGGCGATTCACGAAAAATTCATCAAAATGGGGCTAAAATAAAATTTATTTTTTAGTCCCATTTTGATGAGATTAGAAATAAAAATAACCACCTTGTGATCATCAAAAATCTGACAACTCTTAATATGTATTTGACATCACAATTTTAATTTTAAATTCACAATATTTAATGTTCAACACATCCGACATCTGTATGTAACTTTTAGAATGTATGTACATATGTGTTTGACACCAAGTTTTTTGACTATAATAAGATCTGAGGTATATATAATAATATTTCATTAATTTGCTACTATTTTAACAAAGTTGTAATGTTCTTTGTTTATAGAACCCTGATGATGGGCACATGCCCGAAATATATAGGTTAAAAAAATACATGCAACTTTAATTTTTCGTAAATCACCCCTGGAGGAAACACAAAGTTCAACCAATGATCAAAATCTAAAAAAAAACCCTCAAAATTTCGGTACTTTTTTTGGATTTTCGATTATAACTTGAAAACCGTGGATCCTAGCTAGAAAAAGTTCGGGGATAAACTGAAGAATTGTGTCCATTGGTGTAGCCGCAATCGACAGTCGAAAAACGTCGATTTTTCTCAATTTCACTTTCACTTTTGGTCACATTTGAATGTCTGTAACTTGAAAACGGCTACTAATACGTAAAAATGCAACAAGCAAAAGTTGTAGAGCATGAAATCTTGTTCAGAAACTACCCAATCTTTTTAATTCGGTCAAAAGAAAATTCAGAAACTCGTAATTGCTAAAATCACCTTTTGAGTGAGTGTTCCCATCCAACACTTTTTGGGCATTTTTTTAATAGATCATCGTTCTAGTCGCCGTTCTAACCACCAGAAGTATTACGTTTCCAGTTATCGCAGTCACAGTTCCATTCAGAAGTTCCCTGGAACCTTCTCGGTAGCAGTTTCACGAGTAACAACTCGGAAAAAGTTTTGTAAGTGCAATTTGTGGTCAGGTAAAGAGCTTCTACATTTTCCCCAAGTTTCGACCCATTTATTGTTTTGTTCGGGCTCCCTCCCTTCTATCTCCATCCTTCTAACACAGAAGCTAGCCACCTGCTCCCTACCTGCTGAAGGTCAGATCACCGACAACTCCGTTCTAAATTCTGGCAGGTGGACAACTTTTATTTATGAGACTCAAGCGAGGCAATCAAGTAAAGCTTATGGATTGGATTCATGAGCACCCCCTTCCCCAGTAACATCAGACCTCACATTAATAAGTACTGGCATTTTCGGAGATGAAAGGATAGACTGCCACTGGGCTAAAGAGGTGGGCGTGCAAGGAATAAACCGCATAGTTGGGCGTGCAAGGAATAAAAAGAATAAAGGAATAGTTGGAGACGATTTTCGGGCAGTTAAATTCAAAAGAGCTTTATGGTGTGAAACTATGTTTCAGTATTGACTAATCCCAGCAAACTCACCACGATGTAAACATATCGGATTAGTTGATTCGACAAGCTCTTAGCTCCACTTACGATGCGGTGCTGAACCAAAAAATTTGGATTCGGTTTGTGTTTCCGTTGTTGGCGGTTGTTTTTGTTGATGTTTATGTTTTGTTGTAGTCGGGGCTATAAAAGCGCTTTCCACAAGAAAGTACTGGAGTCTTTACATTTCTAAAATTTTCGTTAAACCCAAACGATATACCAATATCTGACATTTGCTATACTTAGTACCGGTCGGTATAAACACTCCACGAATTAGAACTAAATCTAATGATCTATTGTAGTTAATATTCCCTTTAGTTCCAAGCGGCCATTGATGAACAGTGCTATCCAAATCCACGAAAAGACTGTAGTTGTAAATCCTGACACGCTATTTAATCGAATAGCCATTGCAAAACAATCAGATTGAGTTAACAGAGTTAGATAGATAGATAAAAGAGGTGGGCCGTGGGTCGTATTGGAACCACAAGCACTACGACCTTGAGGTATATTGTGCTCTTGCCCTTTCTATCGAGAAGCAGGCTAAATGAAAAGGTTCAGCCGACTCTTCTCGATAAATTGACTGATCAGTTGACAGAGTTCCTGACATACGAACTGTCTCCCTACCAACAATCTGTGAAACTTACTTGAAAACTCTGCGCAAGATGGGTGCCGCATTTGCTGAATGTCGATCAAAAGCAAATGCCCAAACGATTTTCGCAGCAATCTTTGCACCGATTCAATCGGGATCCGAACAATTTTGATTTGTCACCATGGATGAGACTTGGGTTCACCACTGCACGCCAGAAACGAAACAGCAGTCGAAGCAATGGGTGGAAGCAGGCGGTTCAGCGCCAAAGAAAGCGAAGTCGATCGCATCTGCCGGAAAGGTCTTGGCCAGCGTGTTTTGGGATGCGAAAGGGATCCTGTTAATTGATTACCTTGAAAAAGGCAGAACAATAACAGGCGAATATTACTCCAAACTACTTGACCAGCTGGATGCCAAAATTCGCGGGAAAAGGCCTGGCTTGAAGAAGAAAAAAATCATCTTTCACCAGGACAACGCACCTGTACACAAGTGTACGTTGCCGATGGGAAAACTGCGGGATTTGGGATACGATTTGCTCGACCATCCCTTCTATTCTCCTGATTTGGCACCCTCAGACTTCCATCTGCTCTCAAATTTGAAGAAATTTGTTTCTGGGAAGTGCTTCGCATCCAATGAAGAAGTTAAGACGGCCGTAGATGAATGCTTTCACAGCTTTCCAGACTCTCACTTCCGCGAATACTGCTGTTGCAGTAACGCTGGACCAAGTGTGTTGAAGTCAAGGGCGATTATGTAGAAAAATAAAATCATTTTCAACTGAAAATCGCAGTCTCCCATTGTCAGGCCGAGAACTTTTCGCCTTACCCTCGTATGTTGTAATGTGAACATGAAGTCTTTCCGTTGTATTGTTATAGTCGATTCGAATCGACGTCGAACAATTGGAAACGAATGTCGATAAAAACTATTACTTAAGTAAAAAATAAAAGGCCGTTGTGAAGCGAAAAAGCAAATCAAACCATTATATATAGTACCTTCCCTTATACCATCATCCAGTAGCCTGGGGGATACTTCAGAAACTTGTTTGCGCTACTGAATATATCCTTTTGATTTCAAATACATACTGTACTCGTAAAATCAACTTAAATTGTGTTTTTTATTAAAAATATGGGTCGGACACAAGCATATGAAAAGCTCCCTTTGAGCCCATGTCAAATCCATCGGTCAATACTCAATTGTCCTAACCCCTTGTGGGACATCGCGCGTCAGCTGTTCTATGTGGCTCAGTTGGCGTGTCGTTGGCATAAACTAGTTTCAAAGAATGGAGAATGAGTTACTGATCATGTGAAAGCTGACTAAAATCACAAAAACTCCGTATGTGACAGCTCCGATTTTATGGTCATTACTATTCATTTTGAATGATGATTGATGATGGCATAGATGATTTGTGATAATAATTGACTCGCTGAGATCGATTAGTTATGGTTAGTCTTCTCTACTATGCACAATTGAATATTTTTTACTTCTATTTGTTCTATCTACTGATATTGGATATATACGACAATCGATAACTTCCAGCCTAATCTCCTAATCCCACCGCCAGCCTGGATAGAATAACATAGTCCAGCCAAATGAGTTCCTTCGTCTTAATCACTTCTTCGGCTACCATCAAACAATGGATGTTGTGTGTTCAGTTTCAAATGACATTCTTAAGCGATAACAGCACAGTCACAGTGTCTCGAGACGGATTCCATTATGTCTCTCTCTCGTCTTTTTTCCATTCTTTTTCTATGGCTGGCACACGTCTTTCGTGTATGTAAAACCATTCAAGTTTAATTACAACCTGGGTGAGGGAGGGCAGTAAAAAATATGAACTGGCACTATTGAAGGCAACGACGGTTTTGTTGTCAGTGTCGCCGCGAAAAGTCAAGACCTGACATTGTTCAAGTCGCGGCCATAACACGAAGGAAAATGGTAAGCAGCGAACCACATGGCAACATACTGAAACAAAAGACAATTGCACTGTCGATAAGACATAAGTCTCGGATTGTTTACAGCAGGCTTCTGTGCATATTGCAACACTCATACAAGTCTCGTTGTTTTCTACAAAAGGTTCGAGCCCGCTATTTGTTAAGCTGGCGTGGCTCGCATAATCTTGGGAGAAATCATAATTTTCCCTAAGACATTAAGCACACGAGTCTTAGAAAAGGCCGCAAGTTTTACGAGAGGCCACCATGTAGCCTTCTTTTGTTAGTGCCCTGACTAACTTCTGAGTACAACTTTGTTGGTCTTAGCTAGGCGAGGCCATGCTACGCTAGAATACAATAATTGTCGAGAAATCTTAAAGAACCTCGTTAAAATTCATAATGTCCGATGACCTAAATGGTCGATAACTGTTCAACGCAAACGAAAGAACATGGTGTTCTCTGGTGTTAAGCCTTTTCTGGTGACGACCACAGCATAATCGGAATATGGTGAATCGATAAGTGGTGTCTAGACTTGAAATAGAATCCTAATCGTGCGACACCATTCCTCTATGAAAATAGAATGGCATGAACTCGTTCCGTTAGATTATGAAAGAGAAAATGTTGATGGGTATTTCCGTGGTGATATTACATCGTCGTGGTTGTAGCAGAGTGCTTGCGGGAGACCCACAGGCAATTATTTAACCAGGAAAGGATATTGGATTCACGACCCGGGGCAATAGTAGGGAGGGCATATTGTTATCAGGAAGACAAGGAATAATACATTTGTCACTGGTGGTTTTAATGGATCGAAATTGAATTGAAGGGAGATTGATTGGAATTGTGGACAATCGGTTGGGTGGTGATTGTCCGTCCATAATGGTGATTTTTTTTTTCAATAGTTGTGTTGACTGATTAAATCGGTAAGTTTCTCATAAACGTGTGTTTTAGATGAGGTTTTATTGACCCTTTGAAGAGGGCGTGCCCATATGCGCTTGCGTCGAAACTACCTGAACCAGTCTGTCTGTATATCTGTAGCTCCTTCCTCTGCTTCCGCTCATTAAACGGAGTTAGTGCTTCTGCAGCTCTAGTCAGAAGAATTTTTCAGTATCAACTCCGACTGGTGGTTCTCCCTTGACAGAGAGGCAGTCCATGAATTCACCCGTCAGAATGAACACTTCACTGATCGTACATTATCGGGCGATTATGATCAAAATTGCGACTTCATTTGCGCGCATACAATTAAAAAAAGAAAATGGTGTGAAATAACACCGACAGTCGGATATAATAATTTTTTTTTATCCTGACGGTGTTTTTTGTATCCGCCTGTGCGAAGATACTACTGTACCTCGTATAAAATCAAATACCACTGCTGACCCTATAACCCCCTTATAGTGGCGTCGGCACTATCCTATTTTTTTTTTATCTTATTGGATCCAGAAACAGTTATATTTAGCCCGATATGGATTACTTTCCAAAAGTGTTTTTTTTAATAACACCTTTCACTGGAGTATACATTCCACCTAAAAGAGCTCGGCTCCATGGTACACCAATTCGGTGTTTTATCCCCACCGGATTTTTTGATACGCATATGGACTAGACTTGCTGGAAAAAATGTGCAAATCCAGGGCTGTAGATTCGCTGCCTAAAATCGTTTCATTTTGGGCTTCTTGAGCGTTTTTTTTTTAATTTACAAATACGGACATTATCATTCTATGTTTTTAGTGGCGTTTGAAAGGCTGGTAGCTCAGTTCGTTGTGTCGCCAGTTGGATGTCTCATGCTACCGGTTATCCACAAGTTCGAATCCCGTCGTGGTCATGGATGTTGTTCCACATGTGGGGCGTAATAATAAGCCACAATCTTTCCCGATTTGTTGCAGGTGTGGCTAAATGGGCAGGAGGTGTACATGCATCGTCTGAAACCAGTTTATGCTAATGAAACGTCAACTGAGCCACATGGGAGTAGTTGACGGACTATGCCTCCACTAGCGGTTAGAGCAAATAGTAATAGTGGCGTTTGTACATGCCGAAATTGGTATATGCTGTTTTTCGGATTTTTTCTCCCAAGAAATTTCCTTTCAAAGAATTTTCCAATATATACCGGGCTGTTCTTCCTTATATATTTGACCCTTATTTTTGGGGTTAAAAAACGACAGATCACCAAAAAAAAAAATTAATTTTGGCCCCAAATGATTAATTTTGCCCCCAAATAATATGACGGAGTTTCCCGTTTTCCCCCGGTTTCTCGGGACAATCTCCGGACTCCGGTTTTGAGCACATGTTCTCTGCTTTTACCTGTCTCCATGTCCCCATTTAAACAAAAAAAAAACTCAAAATGTGTCGTTTTTGGCCAAAACGCAGAATTTGCTTTTTTACTTTTTTTAAATGCAAATTTTCCTAATTTTCGTAAGACACTTGACACTTTGAGAAATTTTAGGTAATTTCTGTCTCTTTTTAAAGCTCTGTTTTTTTACTATAGACTATTTTATAGAGTGATGGGGAGGTGAGTATTGTTCCGCCCTTACTTCATAAACTATTTCCAAAAAGCGACACAATTCGAATATGATTCGGGTAGGGTTCGATTTCGCGACCTTTTCCTACTCTAATTAGCCAAGCCGAGGTTATTTATTCGTATGGCTGCAACAAAAATTCTAACAAATGCAAACTTTCGAATGAGTTGTTGCAGCCACATCCGCTTTACATAGTCCTCTTCCGCTGAACACAAGCGAGTTTGAACCCTGATCCCAGCAAATTCGAATTGCCAGTTTTCTCGCCGCTCCAGGGACATAGGTAAGCGAAAATAGGCGCCGGGTCTACCCTTGAGTCGATTTCTGCATTAAGCAAGACGTCTAGGTCGGTCATACGTATATTCCCTACGTATATTATATTCCCTTAGAAGTGGACTGGACAATGTCTTTAATTTGGCTACACTAGGAAGGCTTATCGGTTTTATATGCAGAGCAAAGCGATAGCAAGCATTCTAGGGCCGCCTACTAAAGGTGGCAATCGGTTAAGCGCGGAGTCTTTTGTTTCTACCCCACGTCTCTTGCTAAATCTATCACAAATAATAGCTGGAACAGGCGGTAGTTGTATATTTAAATACATACACAACTTAGCGCAGAAGGCGTCGTTTTGAAGCCACAAACATCGTAAACATTTGTCATTTGATGATGATTGGAAAATCGGGTTGTCAAGAAAAACCTTGTCCAATTTACGATGTCGGGTCCTAGTAAGGCTCAGGCATTCCGAAAGAAAGTGGGAGAGGGTTTCTCTCTCATTCTCATTCATTTCCGCAATTTGGCAATGTCGATTGTAGGGGATACCTATCCTGATTGCATGATCCCCAATAGGACAATGTCCCGTAATGAACGCCGTTAGCCTGGTGACATCTCTACATGATTTGGTCATAAGCTCAGACGTTTTCCTCCTGTCATGGGCGGGCGATGAAGTAGGTTTTTACCTTGGTTGCTGCATCTCGTGACAACTGGCTTAGAATGTCGCTTTCCCTATAGCCGTACGGTTTGGCAGTCCAGGCTCCCGATTTTTTGAGCCTGACTGCACAGCCCGCCGCCAGTTGTTTGATTAAAAAAAACGGCGATAGGTGGAAGATATAGTATCACGTTTAGGGATTCCCTCGGGTGCACCAAGCAAATCTCCATCACAACAGAGCGGTAATGGCCAACCTGCTTCGGCACCTTGGTCAGGCACACGCTGATATCGTGCTGATACAGGAACCGCATATGTATAAGAATGCGGTTGCGGATTTGGCAGTGAACCCAGCTTTGTCCAACCAACAGACAGTCACAAAGTGAGAATGTAATTTTTATCCCGGAACTTGGATGGATGGAGACACAACTTCGATGCACTGGGAGGACATAGCCGCGCAGAGTTGCCTGCTGTCGGCCCTTTACCTCTCGTATGATGCAGAACCGATCACACCACGACTGCAGGAAGTTGCCGATGCAGCGACAAAAGCCGAAGTCATCATCGGTTGCGGTGCAAACGCACTATTATGAGATATGGGGGAGCACTACCATAAATGGGAGATGTAAGCACTTTTTGGATCTGGATCTGAGCCAGTGGCTCAGTCTGGCGAACCATGCGACCGTTCGTTTAGTCAGAATTATAATGGCGACAGTTTGCATCATCAGTAGGGCGGTCAGTCTGGCTCTAGCGTCATACAGATGCCTTTCGAGAACTGTAACCATAGAGGAGAGGCTGTCGACAGAAAGTCTAAACATACTCCTGAAAGGATTACGTGGGTGCCCCGATAAACTCGCAAGGAGATGTTCGGGAGCCGTGAACAGCCCACCGGCACCTATGCCACGGTCACATGCGGACATCACAATTCGCAACAACGACCAACTTTCAATGTGAGCTCACACACAACAGACCCCCATTCGAAACCCTTACCACAAAAAAATTAATCTTTTTGCAGCAACTTCCACTTCATCTGACCGTCGCGTCGGGATTGATTCAATTCGCAGGACAGTCACGTTTCCTTGGTAACTCCACCTCCACGGCTCGATCACTACGAATTAAATTGCACCGAAGTTGGGCAGATACGCATATAAAAAGATGACGAGCAAAAAGGCTGTTTTTCCCGAACACCCCACAAAAAAATCCTCCAAAAACCAAATCCCCAAAAAGATTAAAAAAAAATATGCCCGTCCGCCCATCAACTCGTCCGGCACACCACCCCTTCTCTCGATCCAAAAACAAACTCAAAACAAACTCGCCAAAGCTCTCTCAGTTCCTGCCAAAAAAACGCTGTCTAATTCCAGTTGCGCGGAAACTTACTGACAGAAAACTACGTTCGATTTGCGCACAAGCTAGTTCATGCGGCATGAAACAGTGCATAGGGAGATAATGCATGCACTATTTCGGTGCATCACCGGCTCATATCTGACATATGTACATTTGAATCTGACAACAGGACCACAAGCACATTTATATCAAAACAAATCAAATAAATAAAATACTTTGAACTAGCTCGAAATAAATGCACTTGTGAAATCCATTCTGACAAATGTCAGACGAATGTCAAAATTGGTTCATCATTCATTTCCCGCGAGAAGATTGGGACTGACCTTCAATTTATGCAGAAGATGCGAGAATGAAGAGGACACCGTACATACTTTGGGTGAGTGTCCAGCCCTAAATTGGAAACACTACTACACACTGCATCTTAAACGTGCCATACACGCAGCGGTCGATCGGCCGATCCGTCACCCGATATCGATATCGGCTGATGGATCGGCCTGTGTATGCGCTTATACTCAATTGCCCTAACCCCTTGTGGGGCATAGCGCGTCAACTGTTCCATGTTCCTGCACATCCATGGCCGCGAACGTCGTCGTGGACGGGATTCGAACCCGAAACGCCGGTAGTCAAACATGAGACTGATGCCTCAACACACTGCGCTACCGGTCGCCCAAACAAGATTTTTCTAATAGTTTCATATAATTTTGATCAGCTGATATTTTGTGGCGATCCATCGTTCGATCGATCGGGCGACGGATCGCTCCGTGTATGCGGGGTATTAGGTGCTTACAGCTTTCAAGCAGAGGCAGAGGCCAGTGACTACGTTAAGACATTGCCATCTTAATTACACAGGCTCCGCTCAACTGATCGTAGTGAATTTGACGTCAATGTTACGTCATTAATTCCTTGCCAAAGCAGTGACTGCACACGACGATGTCCCCGGCACGACATACATATGTTTACAATTGAAATTGCGTCAGACGGCATTTTTGTCCTCTAAAACACATATTTTCTGGACACTTGCAGCAATTTGGTCGAAGCCGCAGCACCGGGGATTAGTCGCAGAGTATCGCCGAACAGTTCACACTTGAAAAAATACGTCTTTTGACTTCACGACACATTTTCATCGCGCACGTGTTTGTTTTCTCGGATCACTAGATGAAATTTAACTTAACAATTGAACACTGAACGCGGAAAACGAAAACTAAACACGGAACGCAGAAAAACCGGGAACTCGGTGCCACCAGTCGCCGACCACTGGATTCTTTTTCACAGACTCCACGACGGAATCGTGGAAGTAAGTAATGACATCATTTAGCCGTCAAAATCAGCTGAGCGAGCGGAGGCCTGTATTTTAAGATAGAAATGGTTTAGACCGTGGTGAGAATCGAAGTGCTAACTGCGGTGTATTCGAGTAAGTACAAGTTCTTGGTGTGCTTAGACCGAGTGGTGCACCAAGTATTACCGATGTCTGCTGTCACGCAAACGTTACTCCCGATGACAGCTGTAGTCAGCCCAGTACCGCATAGCAAGTGGAGTTAAAGCTAGTCATGGTACTAATTAATTCGGTACGTTTAGACCGTAGCAAGTTAATTAATCCTCCAAGTAGTTCGCACGGTCTAAACGTACTCAGTGTCGCCTCATCGAATCAGCTGATTCCATTTAGCGTAGTGGTCACTTGGCTCTAATTATCTAGCGGAGGGTGGCAAATGGGCCCAAGTGGGACGCCTAATACGAGCTGCATTAGCGGCAACCCTCTTACCTAACCTAACATATTCGTAAATGCAGAGTAAGAGCTGGAAGTGTAATTTGTATCATGTCCTTCAGGTATTTCAGCTTAATCTTTAGAAAATTGCACTTATTAACCGAAATTTTGATTATCCAGAACCAGCCCCGCCGCTTTATTTCAGTTAACAGAGTTTCTACTGTATGTATGTATTGTATATTGTACAAACTAAATTATACAAAATTATCAGAAGCACACTTTGGTCAACTCTTTTCCACAGTTTGAGAAGCAATGATGTTCTTATCTTTCTCTGCAAAATGATAACAATGTTGGTATACATACCTCACACTTTGTGTTGCACAACATTGTGTCTCTGCTACATTAGATTCATTCATTGATTCAGTACATAGCCTATCTCTTTCATTCCACATTTCCCCTTTTGCAAATATGGGCAACATGTTTATCAACTTCTACGGTCATTGGCCATTAGACACCAGCCAGATAGGACTGCGATTTTGGGAATAAATGGAACTCGCTTCACTCTGGGAAAACATTTTCAATTTTTATCTCACACTGTCTAAATGTATCCGCAGCATATGTAAACGTAAATGTAAACTTCCACTTCGCCTGGAATGTTGCGAGGCAAAGGCTTGGAAGCGCACCCTGGAACTGGAACGTGTCGTCAACACGCTCGCCACACGTCCACGGCCTCCGTCGTCGTCACCGCCAGGGAAGAAAAGTCGAGTTGCAGCGAACGTCATCGTCGGACGTCGTTTTTTGTCTGTTGCCGGAAATTTTTTGCATTTCTCTTGTTTTCGATACTTTTTCGTGCACTTTGTGAATTAAGTTGCCTCCAGACTTCATTTCATCCGAAAATCTGTGTCGCGTTCTAGTGCATTCCGGGCGCAACGAAAAGTGCAAAATTTCCCCGAATAAAGCCAAAGAAAATTCGCTGAAGTTGTTTTTTCCCTTTTGGGCGCAGCCCTGTGTGACGATAAGGCAAGAGACCGCCGCAGCGCCACAACAACAACAACTCTCATCGTGTGTGCCGATTACGACAACGAAACGACGCGACACCTTCCGATCTGTAAACATCCAAAAAAGTGCAACATTTATGCAGAGTGCGTAACGTGAAGGGATGAGCGCGATAGTTGCATCGCAGTGCGAGTGTATGTGAGGTGGTGCGTGCAATAAAAAAAGTTGCTGAGTGCAAAAGGCGAAAACCGGCGTGGCGCAAGATACATGAGGATCATCGACGCCGATGTTGCGTGTGCGTAGGTTTGCATAAATTTTAATTGTGTGATGTGCTCCGCGTGCAACTTATGCGAGGGCGAACAAGTTCGAGGTCTCATCGTCGTCGCAGAGTCACAAACCCCAAACGTCGTCAGCAACCGGCGCGCAGCGTCCCACAGAAAAGGCAAATGGCATCTTTTCTTTATTCTTTCGCGTGTAGGTCGCATCTTTTCTTGGAGAGCACGATGGCGTCTTGGAGGGATTGCATTCAACTTGGCCATGGACGCGGACGAGCTGATCTTTGTTTTGTTTGTTTTCGTTGGGTGAAGCTGCAACCAGGCGTGTGAGTTGTTGTTTCTCTCTGTTTGCATTGATTGGAAACAAATGTTGCACACTGTGCAATGGCAATGGATGGAATGGTGGCCCTTTATCAATGCACAATGGAGGGTTGTCGGTTTGCTTGAATGGCACAAAAGAAATTTTCACTTTTTTTTTTCGGATAAATTTATGAAATTAATAAATTAAAATTTTAAAGATTGCTTCCGGGCCAAAACAGTTGCCAGATATTGGGATTTGGCAACCTTTTAGTTTCCGGGGCCCCGGCTGGGGGAATCACTTTTCACTCGGATTTTTGTCGCTTTTCACTCGCGTCACTCTAAAAGTCAAGAATTTGCAAAAAAAAAATTTTTTTTTTAATTATTATTTTTAATTTTTGTTTTAAGTTTTAATTTTTTTTTTATTTTTAATTTTTTTTTTCATAATTTATACTGAGTGTTTGGAATATTGGAGGCATGGAAAATTGAAATATTCGCAAATCCCCTTGCGTGGGCTCCGCTCGCTACGCTCGCTCCGCGCTTAAGGGATCGAAACCCTCAATATCGCACAAACATGAACGCTCGCTTCGCTCGCTCTGCGTGCAACAGCGTTTTCATCAGTTTTAAACACACCAAACACTCAGTATAAATTATTAGAACAAGAAAATAAGGAAAAAAAATTAAAAAATTAAGATTAAAAATAAAAAAAAAATTAAAAATTAAAAAAAAAAATTTTTTTTTTTGCAAATTCGAGAGTCTTAGGGTGACGCGAGTGATAAGTGACAAAAAATCCGAGTGAAAAACGATTTTTTCACCCCGGAAACTAAAAATACCCCTGGGATTTATACCACGGGCGGGGTATTTTTGGCCAATATGTGGGTTTTTCTTATTTTGTGGGACATTTCGTGCTCTTGGGGCGATCGACTGCAGTTCTGCCAGCGGATCAGGAACAGACTTGTCCATATGCTTTCCTCTCCGGTAAAATATGTACGGACAATCATTGGCTGCGTTCCTGCGAACGAATCAGGTTTTGACATTACTGCTTTCCCCTCCGGTAAAATTTGTACGGACAACTGTCATGACAATATTCCCCTCCGGATCAGAATACTTCTCAGATCCGGAGGGGAACATTTTCATGACAGTTGTCCGTGCAAATTTTACCGGAGGGGAAATCATATGGAGGAGAATTCGGCAAGTGTCAAAACCGGATTCGTTCGCAGGAACGCAGCCAATATTTGCATTTGAAAATGTTCCCTTTCGAATCAGAATACTTTTCAGATCCGGAGGGAAACATTTTCCGATTCAAAAATTGACAGTTCGCGGCATACATATATTTAACTGGAGGGAAAATCACATGGAGGAGAAATCGAGAAAAGTCAGATATATGAAATTTAACCAGAGCTAACCAAAACGGCCCAATGGTAGGTAGGTTCAGGGGGGTATTTTTAGTTTCCGGGGCCCGGGGTGAAAAAATCGTTTTTCACTCGGATTTTTTGTCACTTATCACTCGCGTCACCCTAAGACTCTCAAATTTGCAAAAAAAAAAAAATTTTTTTTTTTTAATTTTTAATTTTTTTTTTATTTTTAATCTTAATTTTTTAATTTTTTTTCCTTATTTTCTTGTTCTAATGATTTATACTGAGTGTTTGGTGTGTTTAAAACTGATGAAAACGCTGTTGCACGCAGAGCGAGCGAAGCGAGCGTTCATGTTTGTGCGATATTGAGGGTTTCGATCCCTTAAGCGCGGAGCGAGCGTAGCGAGCGGAGCCCACGCAAGGGGATTTGCGAATATTTCAATTTTCCATGCCTCCAATATTCCAAACACTCAGTATAAATTATGAAAAAAAAAATTAAAAATAAAAAAAAAATTAAAACTTAAAACAAAAATTAAAAATAATAATTAAAAAAAAATTTTTTTTTTTGCAAATTCTTGACTTTTAGAGTGACGCGAGTGAAAAGCGACAAAAATCCGAGTGAAAAGTGATTCCCCCAGCCGGGGCCCCGGAAACTAAAAGGTTGCCTGTTACCTAAAACTCTTAACCCGAAGTATCCAGCCAGCCGACGTTGGCAATAAACCGATTAATTTGAAACGCATTAACTTTTACGAGACCCGCTAGGTCCAGGAAAAATAAAGATTCCCAAAACCCCTCGCCTCCTATTAGCCAAGGCTGGACAGTAACAAAGAAGTTGAGCAACACTCTCCTCCTCATCCACATCATGACTGCTTCTGCAGTAGTCGTGATGAGGAAGTCGAAGCCTCCTCGCATGCTCGCCGATACAACAGTGCCCTGTAATGACCCCCCACCACCCTGCCAGTGTGTTTTCCTGTTTAATAAGAGCAGTGAGGCAGAGCGATTAGGATCTATCCTAGGCCATATCATCCTCGTTGTTTGGCAAGTACTACCGTCGAGCCATCAAGCATTGGACCTGCCGATCGCAGCGGACTCGATTGGCATTTTACACGCTGTTTTGGGTGTCCTAACGTGGTTAAGGTACGTATCGGTGGATCCGATTGCCCCTTGACGAACCAGCTCATCAGCTTTGCAATTGCTCGTGAAACCACTGTGGCCCGGAATCCAACAAACAGTAATATCGAAGTGCTGCTCATTTCCATGGGTGTCGAGCGACAATTTACAACCGTTTTTGATGTAGAAATAACCGATTCAAGAAACAGTATCGCCGCTTGACTGACTGAAAATATGATAGTACTGTCCATAAAAGTAACGACATGCCTCCTCAGTCAGGACAGTGCTTCCACGATTGCTGAAATCTGCGCCTGGAAGACGCTGCAGTAGTCGGGAAGATGGACCGAGACCGATACGTTAATATTTAGTCCCTCCGAATAAATGCCCGTACTCACTCCTTTATCGGTTTTGGAGACATCTGTGTAGATGGCCAAGGAGTCAGGAATAATAGGGGTGCCCGCCCATTGATCTCTAGAGGGAGTCAGGCTGATGTGGTTGCTGCTAAAGGTGATTTTTGGAACGGTATAGTCGGTTACTGCTGGAAGATCCAGACTACCTAGAATACCGGAGTGCCCACTCCTCAGCGCACAGGGCTGTTTTGGCCGCCAGTTGTTCGCCAAAAATATCCACCGGAAGCAAGTTTAGCAGCATGTCCAAGCCAGCCGCACCCAATAATCACAATAACCAGGCATATGATCACAGTTCACGTGATGTAATTTTGAAATGAAACTAGGGGCATTCATAGGATAATGGTCTCTTCCCATTCCAATATCGACGCCCTTCTTTTTTCGCACGTCAAGCAGGCAACTCTTGAATCTTTTACTAAGGGGAAAGTGGTCGATCTGATTTTGTGTTGTTTTCGATCAACAGTGAACCCTGATTTTGTGGTGGTCCTTATGCTCAAACATAGTACCACCGATGAAGAGACTGAAATTCGCAGAACTTTACAAATCTCTCACCGTTGTCGTGGCTCACATGCCTGAGCCCATAGTTATCAGCGCCAACTTTTGCATTCAAATCACCCATAACCATTATAATATGGCGGCCATGATTCTGTCGGAGACCGGATCTCATGATAAGAGACAGTTTCGTGCGGCTCTGGTTAAGAGGAGCCCCACATTTGACTCACGACCACTACCGGTAGCCCTATCGGAGTACAACATTACGGTGTTACTTTACTCGCTGGAGAGATAAATTCTCCGCTGTTCCACCATCTTATCTCACTAACTCCTAAGATGTTCAATTTATCCCACAGAAATTTACTCCCTAATTGAAGAAATCATGCGTTCTGACGACCTCTGATCCATTGTCCAGGAGAGTATGCACATTCCCGAATCCAATCTTTCTCATTAGGCGTGTTTTTTTTTTTTTGTTTGGGAAATTTATCGGGTGTAGGGTAAAATAACACACGCGTTACACCAACAACATTAACCTGGATAGCTTAGTAGGGTGACTACCCTATACTCGATAACCCCCCAATAACTTCCACATGCATGACACATAGATACATAAATAGATAATAATACAGCGGACTACTGACCCAGCGGGTAGACACTGCGACCATAAGCGGTCTATTGTGCCGTAGTCCATTAACTTCTTAAAAGATCATCCACCCTCCTAATGAAGGACAGTATATCTTTTGCAGGAATTAACCTGAGATTTGCAGAGCTGATAGTAGCCTGTCCGATGAATGACATCCTCTAACGCGCGATAGCGGGACATTCGCAAAAGATGTGTTTAGTTGTTTCGACGTCCTCCAGCTAGTGATGGGCACTATCGATAGTTTAAAAAACTATCGAATAACTATCGATAGTTTTTAGTTATTCGATAGTTTAAAAAACTAGTAACTAGTAAAAACTATCGATAGTTTTGAAAACTAGTAACTAGTAAAAACTATCGATAGTTTTGAAAACTAGTAACTAGTAAAAAACTATCGATAGTTTTCAAAACTAGTAACTAGTAAAAACTATCGATAGTTTAAAAAACTAGTAATTAGTAGAACATTATCGAATAACTATCGGAAAAAGGTCCGATAGTCCCTATAGTTTCAACAGGCCGATAATTTACTGTCGAATAACTTTTTCGAGTGAATTCAAGCTAAATTTGGCTGACAATATATTTTACATTTCTTGCATGAATGAATGAATGTGATTGCATATACATTTGTGAAGGTAGATGCGATGTTAAGAAACAAGGACATTCTTGGCAATGAAAAGAGGCCAGATAGGTATCATAAGACTGGGGATGATGAGACAAATGTACAGGACTACTGTCGATGGCATTTTTGAGCCCTTTGATTAGCGGAAAAGTACATTCTTGGCACGGAAGTGATATCTAGGCAAGATGGGTACCAAATGACTAGGGTTATTGAGGCGAATGAACTAGAATACTGTTGATGGCATTCTAAGTCTTTTGGTCGTGAAAAAAGGGCATTCTTGGCATTGTAGTGATATCTAGGACACAAGATGGGTAGCATATGACTGGTAGTCATGAGGCGAATACACTAGACTACTGTTGATGCCATTTTGAGTCCTTTGGTCGAGGAAAAAGGATATTTTTGGCATTGAAGTGATATTTAGGCAAGATGGGTATCATATGATCCGGAATGCCATCTACAGTACTCCTGGACATTCGCCTCTTCACCCCGGTTCTTATGACACCCATATTGCCCATTTTTCACTTGATTTTTGTGAATGTCCTTTTCGCCACCGAAGGACTCGAAATGCCATCTGCACTACTCCTGGATATTCGAGTGTCCACCCCGATTCATATGACCCCCTTATTGACCATATTTCGCTTCACTACCAAAAGTATAATTTTTCGAATGTCCTTATCGACACCGAAGGACTCTAAGTGCCATTTATAGTGCCCCCGGACATTCGCCTCTTCACCCCGGTTCTTATGACACCCATATTGCCCATTTTACACTTGATTTTCGTGAATGTCCTTTTCGCCACCGAAGGACTTGAAATGCCATCTACATTACTCCTAGACATTCGTCTTTTCACCCCGACTCATATGACACCCATATTGCCCATATTTCGCTTCACTAGCAAAAATATACTTTTTCGAAAGTCCTTGCTGCCACCGAAGGACTCTACATCTACAGCACATTCGTCTCTTTCCATACATTCTCCTCACGTACATATAAAAATCCTTGATTGCATAGTCACAACCTGCGCAACATACGAGGTATATTTGCATATAAAAACCTTTAATTTTACATTCACACAAATCGCAAAGGCATTGCGAAAAAAAGATACTCGTATTTTCCCAAAGCACCACCAAAAGATACTTTGCAAAAAAAAAATTTTCAACAACTTTGGCTGCCGTGTTCAATCATCAATCATGAATATCAGCTATCGACCGATAGTCCCGATAGTTATTCGAATAACAATCGGCCGATAGTCCCGATAGTTATTCGAATAACAATCGACCGATAGTTATTCGAATAACAATCGACCGATAGTCCCGATAGTTATTCGAATAACAATCGACCGATAGTCCCGATAGTTATTCGAATAACAATCGACCGATAGTGCCGATAGTTATTCGAATAACAATCGACCGATAGTCCCGATAGTTATTCGAATAACTATCGATAGTAAAAACTATCGAATAACTATCGGCCGATAGTTATTCGAATAACTATCGATAGTAAAAACTATCGAATAACTATCGGGACTATCGGCCGATAGTTTTTACTATCGATAGTATCGATAGTAAAAACTATCGAATAACTTTCCGATAGTTATTCGATAGTGCCCATCACTACCTCCAGCCAGAGACGACCTTCAGTCTCGCTGGACAGACCCATCTTGTTTAGGTGATATCTGACCAGATGATGGCCCGATAAGTACTCCACTAGAAGTCTTAAATGAGTCCTACTCATTAGACTAGTACCCTTAAGGGCATTATCAATTCATTCGATTGACGCGGCCCTGGAAGGCTATTACAGTACTACTGATGTAATAGTGCAGACCAGTCACTGATTCGCAATTTGGCCGAAGACAGTCCCACGCCGCAGTATGGCTCTGGTCCATGAAGACGATTGGATGATCCTTGTCTAGCAAGTTCATCCGCAGCCTCGTTCCCCTCAATGCCCTGGTGGCCCGGCACTCAACACAAGAAAACTTGGTTTTCGGTTGCCAACAGTTGGAGGAGTTCGCAACACTCCTTCACCAGTTTTGAGGAGAACCTATATGAGGAGAGCGCCCTTATGGCTGCCTGGCTGTCTGAGTAGATAGCAATGTGAGCGCCGCGAAGTCCAGTTCCCAAGATTACCCTGGCGCAGACCTCAATGGCGTGGATCTCAGCTTGAAATACGCTGGGCGAGATTCCCATTGCAATCGAAATCCTGGTGTTAGATCCTGCACCAACACCCTGTTCTGTTTTAGACCCATCGGTGAACCACTTAACACATCTAGGGTCTGGACAGGGTATGTCATTTTCCCACTCAGTGCGATCAGGGATGAGGGCTGAAATTAGCCGAAGCAAACTTCCGTGGTCATGTACTCTGATCTCAAGCAGATCTGCAAGTCAGGGATTTGATTCAAAATACTCATGTGACCGCCTTCTTCGCTACGTTTGTTGGAAGTTAGACGAATTCTGAGAGCATTTTGAGCTGCTTCTTGAATGAATACGAGTATATGCAGCGGCGTAAGTTCAATGACAGCCGCACGCTTTTGTTTTTGCCAATCAGCCAAGTTCAATTGTAAACTAATATTACGTCTTGCTCTGATAGGCCCATGCCTATTATTAAATAATATATTTTCAATAGGATTACCAAAAATATCAATAGAAAAAAATAAAAAGGAAAAAAATAAGAATTTGCTGGGGATCGAACCCGCGACCCATTTGTATAGAGTTGCACTTTTGGCTGTCACTGTTAAATAACTCGTTTGAACGATATTTGTTAAGTTAGAGCGGTACGCCGAGTTTATAAACGTCCGTCGTCGCAATAAATAAACGATCCTATAATCAAACTGATATTTTATTGGAATTTGTGATTTATTTTCACCACATATGACGCGCACCATTTGACATCAGAGTAGACAACTTGACGATTCGGAATTTAACCTGGATACTACCCTAGAGCGTTTTTTTTTTGCGCAACCAGGACAGGGACCCTACACGGTTACGCAAAAAAAACACGCCTATTGTACGATAGCCAAAAGTTGTAACCGTTGAGATTTTTGACATTCTTTGTCGAACCAGCCATTTCGCGCTCGCCGGGCTTTATGTCCCCCCACGATCTTCTCTGCGACTTCCTTGATAATACTTTTTAGTTCTTCTCAGAACCCGTGTATACCACCTACATATGTATGTACATATGTTGCCGATGTTATGTAGCATACGTGTTACGTTTTTCCTCAAGGGAGGCTGCATATGCCTGCGCCGCTGCTAAAATCAGCATATCTATTCAACACATTCCTGTATATTTCAGGTGCTCAAAATTCCCGAATAAAAATTTTCTTCTCACAAAAAAAGAAAAAATAAATAGTTTGTAACGTCACTTTTCGGTAAAAGCATGAATTTCTAATCAAGAAAGTGTTTTGTCCGAGATACCAGACTAGACGAATTAACAATTCAGAAACGCTAAATTTAAAATCAAATTGCGTAGTGAATTGGCAAAAATCAACCTGAAACCTGAAAGCTATACCTCTTTAACGAAAAATGCTAATCAGAAGAAGATTGGAATTTCACAAGAACACAAAAAAAGCACCCAGTCACAGTCACACAGAAATAACCAAATGATCCAAATCAAAGGCCCAGCATACGAGTAAGTTTTTGCAAGGCAATAATTAGCAGACTCGAAAAAAATTTCAAACGTTGAAGTATACAATCAAGCCAACGATGAGCAATGATTTTGAACAGATACACATTTGGCATACTCTAATTTCATTTGATTTCCTCGTAGTTCTTTTCGAGCACTTGTCTAAATCAATAACCTCTTGGTGGATCAGTCAAACTGGTTGTCTTTGGCATTGCCCATCCAGGGAGTCCAAGAATAAAGCCCACATGTGTGTGTGTGTGGTTTTAGTCATTTATGATGATTTTTTCTTCGACCACACGCACTAAATCATTAGATCAATTTGAAAATTGAGAGTTCATCGAGTTAAATACATAATCAGCCTAACGACAATGGTCATAGGACGACTTAAGATTATCCGTTTAATTTGGTAATGATTGCTCATGATGCTGGTAAGTCTTAATGAATCTTTCGTTATCGTGGGATTTAAAATATCCCTTAAGACTTGGCAGGATCATGGGCAATCTTAACAAAACTGAACAAGCAATCTTAAGGTGTCATATGATCATTGAAGTTAGGCCAACCCAATGGAGAAGATTTTGAGTTAATGATTTTTTATTTGATAATATTGACCGAAACATTTCGAAAGCTGGTGATGATTCACTGTGTATGTAGACGGATTGACTATCATATCGTCGTATCGGCTTGCTGATATGAAAACGTATTTGGCTATTGCATATTGCGAAAACCGTCATGGAATGAGAGTATCTCAGAACAACAGTGCGATAATTGAAAGTAAATACAAATATCGTTGATTACACTTCAACGCCCTCGTTTATATGTTTGAATGTGTGTATATAGATAAGTAGAATGAAGCAAATGTGTGTGAAATATTGAGAAAATTGCGTGGACTATAAAATTCTCCGATTTAAGGTTTATTTTTTGATAAAGGTAGAACTAATTTGACCATTCATTGATAACGCCATTAAAAAAACAACAGCAGTTTGAATTCGGTATTAAATGATTCTTCAAGTAGTGTCTACTTCGGAAAAAAAAAACACCGATTAGAACTTCAGAAATCTCGTCTCCCTGTTACTGAATTCTGTTCCAAACGCCCATACCATACGCGTCCACACTGATGGATGATCATAAAAAAAAAACTTGGTAGGAAATGTACAATATAATGTGCGGTGCTCATGACATTTATGGTCACTGCGTCAAACATCGTATCCTGATACCTCCTAGAGGTTTCAGCAGCGCTAAAAAGCAAATGCCACATCAACGAGCTGAGCAAGGGAATGTACGAGTACTTTATGTCGCTGAGTTTCGGGGATGAAGGCCCACTCGCTTATGGTCCCTTGTCAGTAAGGTGCCTTTAGCGAAACCACTCGCGAAACTGTTCACCTGAAATTCACCCGTGGCCAGTCTGACAGTTTCGGATGAGGAACACGTTCACACTACGCGCAATTGTGCCTCGCGCATCAGTTTCGCGAGTGATTTCGCTAAATCTAAACGCACCTTTACAAAGTTAAAGCGATTACGGGCCTAAGTAAAAAAATAAATAAACAATCAAATGATTCAAATGCAGGACACGCAAAATTTAAAGGTCGCTCGCCAATTGGCGAACTTTTGCTCGTGACTCGGCGAATCCCGCATAATGTGGTGCCGGCATAAGAAATCGAACTCTTGGAGAGCTGACAAGCTGTATTTTTATCTTACTACTACTAAATTGCCTTAACCCCTTGTGGGGCATAGCGCGTCTACTACACCTACGCGTTATCGCGTTCGGTTTCCGGCCATATTACGTATCTCACCCCAAGATTTCTCCAGTTGGACTTACACTCATCGTCCGCTGATCTGCGCCACGAGATTCTAGGACGACCCCTTCGTCGGCCTCTTTGGGTAAAGAGGTTCCATCGCATAGCACGTCCAGCAATGCAATTATCGCCCTTACGCAACGTGTGGCCAATCCACTGCCACTTTCGCCTGCAAATCAATTCGTCGATAGACATCTGACCCGTGCGCCGACTAAGTTCTTCATTTGAAATTGTTTCGGGCCAGAAAATTCCTAAGAATCGACGAAGACAGGAATTGACGACTGCCTGCAATTTTCTGGTAACTGTTGCTGTTACTTTCCATGTGCTGCTCCCATACAGGAGAACAGACAGAACCAGGGAGCGGAACAGGCCCAGTTTGGTCTTAACACTGTGTTAACTGCTTTGCCAGATTTTGGACAATATGCCGAAAGCGCATTTAGCTTGGTTGATGCGACGAGCGATATCCTGCTCGGTGTCACCATCGACGGCTTGCCTCCCTCTCCAGATCCAAAGCCATTTCGCTCAGATACATGATTTTGTGGGAGAGTAGGCATATATCGTCAGCGTAATCTAGCTGTTGTAAGTGGGACATTAAGATCCATTGGATTCCACGGCATCCCACGGCAACACATCACCAATTACTTAGAGGAATAGGATCGGTGAGAAGATGTAACCCTGTCGAACTCCGCTTTGAACTTCAAAGTCCTCTGACACCTTATCCTTATGGAGTACGCGACATCTCGCACCGACGTAGGTTGCCTTTTCAGTGGTCGACACAGGAGAAACCGGATCGAAACCCAGCCTGCTCTTCATCGATTGTGCTTTCTAAGTGGAACTTCAGCCTGTCCAAGATTATTCTAGCTATTATTTTGGCAACCGAGGGTAGCACACAAATACCCCGCATTCTGTAAGGCTGCCCTTCGGAAGTTTGATTATGAAACCTTCCTTCCACTCAGTGGGAAAAGTTTCTGCGTCCCACGCTTCACCAATAAGTGGATGCAGTAACTCGGTTCGGCAGGAATGCCATCGAGTGCAGCAGCCTTGCATCGCTTTAGTGCAATAATGGCATTGGCTATATCCTATTTAGTCGGAGCAGTTACCGTATACGTGGATTTTGATGTCCAGCTAAGTTAGCTACAAGAGGAGGAACTTCGCCAGATGTCACACGGTTCAAAACCGTAGCGAAATGTTCTTTCCAACGCCTCATCTGATCTTCTAAAATAAGTAGCTTTCCATCACTATCTTTCACCGGATGTTGATAGGAGCTACGACCACCTTTACACTCCTTGATGACACTGTATACGGCGTTTAGGTCATTATTTCTTGCTGCTTCCTCTGCCGTGACAAAGAGAGAATTTGCATACTCTCTTTTGTCACGACGCACACTACGCCGGACTTCTCGCGCCTTCATGCGGTACACGACCTCGGTGTTGTTACGATTGCCGTCTGTCGTTGTTGAAAGACGAACCCTCAGTTCCTTTCGTTCGGCAATCCGCTGCCATATAGCGTCGGACATCCAAGGCTTGTTCCGGCAAGCCGGGTTCGGGCCAAGGATGTTACTGCGCTATCTATGTACGCATTTTTTATGACCTCCCAGTGCCTATTTAGGTGACTAGTGGGGGACTGGGGATCTTGAACGGTAACCCCTTTTTGAAAACACAGCCAATCTTGCTGAAAAAAAAACTAATTGCTAATCTGAAGTCAAAATTAAAAAAAAATGGCGGATCCAGATCCCAAAACTTTTTTTTCGTAAACACGACCGATCTTGCTGGAAATTCGGTGCATCCAAATCATTTACGTACAGCCATGAAGAAATGATTCATTCTGAAAAATGTCAATCAGCACTCTGCAGCTACATGTATAAGGTACTTTCAACTTCTACATGATTATATAACTATAGCCTTCCTGAAAGAAACCCAAACGAGCATAAACCTTATAAAATGCTTTTTCTAAAATAATGATTGGCCGCATTGCAAATGCAAATGTGAATCGGATTAATCCATACCGTTTCACAAACATAGGGTAGGTCCGCTGACCTATGTTTTCGGACCCAGGT
This sequence comes from Chloromyia formosa, assembly GCA_964017055.1. Classification (NCBI taxonomy): domain Eukaryota; kingdom Metazoa; phylum Arthropoda; class Insecta; order Diptera; family Stratiomyidae; genus Chloromyia; species Chloromyia formosa. The sequence continues at coordinate 33,098,743 of OZ024818.1, forward strand.
CCGGATCAGGTGCGGTCCGATCCGCAAAATTAGCGCATTATACCATGACTAAAGGATTTAATTCTTATATAGGAACTAAATACCAAAGAAGTAAATAAACATATTCATATTCAAAAAGCTGCGAAAAAAAAACTTAAATAGTATAAATTTCGATTTCTTATTATGTGCATTCCCTCTTATCCCTTTTTTATCACTTTCCAACGTAAATCTGCAGTCGGTCTATCTCTATATAAACCGTTCTCCAACTTTACTTTGCCCAACAAACTGAGCAAGGAGATACGTACAATAATACCGTTGAATATGCACTTCTATTTCAACTTACTATATACATATGTTTTATAGAAATGTGTACATTCAACAGATTGTAGATATGAAAACCAGATATACTTGAGATGATGTCAAGTGCGCTCAACTCCATTTCTCAACATTGAAATGGAAGCGAATAATAAGAAGAAAAAAAAAACAGCAAGAAGTCATCGACGCCAATGAGTTCAGGATCACTAAAAGACTAACCATTTCAAGTGCAGAAAGATGAAAGATTTTTATGACAACTTTACATGTTCCAACAGATTTCTCCAAATGGGGTGAGATTGCGTTTAAATAAAGAGAGAAAAAAGGCAGTATGTGCTGTGAATTGATGCGAAATGTGAATTTCAAGAAGAGTTGTCCTGATTTGATTTTTCCAGACGGTTCTCTTCAGGCACGAATTGGGTTTGTAATGTCAATCATCGCCGGTTTATGTAGACTTAAGGTCCGTGCTCCTCGGTGCGATCCATGCAACGATAGACGATACGTGATCAGCACTGAGCACTATTTATGTGTATTGTCTATGGAACTGTGTTCTCCGAACGACTGCGACTACCGGGATCGTATGACTTGGTCAGTCGCATTCCAGGAGATAGGGATATCGTCGCCATCGTATTTGCGCGTTGCAGTCGCTGTTGTGCATGTCGGCTGACTGAGGTGGACCTTGTGCATGGTAAGAAATATGTATGTATGGCATGCCGATTGCTTGTGCATGCTCGGTGTCGGCTTGCGTTGTACATGGCAAGCAAGCCGCTGTTGTATATTCCGTACATGTGATGATGCTACTATTGCTTGTGCTTGATCATCGATTCGAGGAACACACCGTGCACGCTCGTCGATGAGCTTTCGTCGCAGGACTATCGTCGGTGAGCTACCGACGCATTGGTCTCCGCGATGAACACAGACCTTTAAGGTGCGTTTTGCTAGGCGCACGATCATCGCAAATTTTTCGCGATTAGCGATCAAGCCATAGAGCACGGAGCATTATTTGTGTGTATCTTTTTTATAATAATCGCATGCGATCGACGCAGAGTCGTGTCTAGCAAAACGGACCTTAAAGATGGGTTTTGCTGCACGCACGATCGTCGCATATTGTTAGCGATTAGCGATTAAGCCACAGAGCACTATTTGTATCTTTTTGATCGTCGCCTGCGATCGACGCAGAGTGGTGCCTAGCAAAACGCACCGTTACAGTTTAAGGTCGATGCCAAGAAGATACGATCCGATTCAGTTTTCCCTCCGATCTCTTGGCGTTTTGCTTCCAATCCGATATCGTTCCGATAACAGTCTGTTGGGGGCTTTCATATTGTTGTCGGAAATTGGTTGTTTGTGTCAAAGTGAAACATGAATTCCAGTAAAACAATGGAGTTTAACCACTATCAACATTAGCCAGCTATAAGTCATATCCAGTTCAGTGTAAAAGTAGCATCCGAGAAATATCTGCCTCCTTCTTGCCAAAGCAAGGCAAATGCAGAGAAAGTAAAAAAAATACACTCCTCCTTTTTCTCGTCACCACAGTCAATTGAGGGCTTGCGAAGTCTCATGGTATTCTCCCCAAATATACAATGCACAGTGGTGACTCCAGCTAGACTAGAATCCAATGTGGGGCAGAATGCCTTTGTCATATATTTTACCATTTGTCTATCTAGAGTTGGTCCTGCTAAACTTTAGATCTGATTTCTGGTGAGGTCGTCTGCTCTACAGTTACCAGCGAAATCACATCAGCAACTTTACTGAACAGGTGGCTTAAAGAAACCCACCATTGTCACGTACCATTTGTATTTGTTATTTTTATAAATTATTTTTGAGTATTTCCTCGAATATCCAAGACCAAGCTCTAAATAGTATAAAACATTTCGGTGGGGACCCGGGCCTCCATGGCCCTCTTCTGGATCCGCCACTGGTATCGGATTGATAACGATCGTATCGTCTAAAAATATCTTTATATTTAGTTTGGATAAACCATTGCTATTTAAGTACTTAAACCTCTGTTGTTAATTGCGTTGACCCCTCCAGGGGCATGGGCATGTCAACATCTCTAGCATTTCTATGCCTTGTTGACATTTCGATAGCATATCTACTTTTCGGGAGTGCAGTTGCTAGCATGCACCTCCTATCCGCGCCGTCTTTACTATATACTGACAAGCTCGCAGCATTGTGAGAATTTTATTAGTACTCACAGACAGTTTTTAATCGCCCCGAGATTTGAACTCCGAGCTCTAGATTAGTATCGTAGAGCGGTGACCGAACGACCACGTCCACCGAGCGCGGTAAACCTCTTAAAACTCTGCCGGGATGACGTGTTCAATATCAAGTCAAGATTCGCAAACTTCGTGGAACCGTTGTCTATTGCTTTCTTGAAATTACCGTTGACTTTCAACCGATGATGGTGTACAACAGGGGACAACCACAAAACGCCTTTAGTCTTTAGGTTACCAGTACCGCAGACACTACACTGCTTAAGCTATGGATTATTTCTTGCAAGCCTTCCGAGAAAATTTTGTAATTCCAAATACAAATTATTTGTTTTTAGTTTCTTTCTCCCTTCAAAGCCTTATTCAGGCGTCATCGATTTATGTATATTTGTACATTTGCTTACGTTTTTTTCCACGAAGAAACCGCTCTCATCATTATGCTCCTTAAGTAAATGGAGATTTTAACTATTTCAGCTTCTTATCTCGAGTACAACTGCGACTGTACCAAGTCTATCTGACTACAGCCAAGTACGGTCATACTATGCGGTGCAAGGAGTTTTTCCAGGGGTGCCGGTGTGTGAACGAGCAAGCCTTGTGGATGTCGATGTCGATTATTAACCTTGTAATGGAGCCAAGCCAGATTGTTACATTATTTTTCCATTACAAGAGCACTCACTGCACGCTCGATATAATGGACGAGCGAACGAGCCGGACTATGATACAGATTGCGCACATTGGAATTCCTTACACATGCACATTAAATGCAATAATTGACTAGGAGCCAAGACCCGCGGTTGTACACACCTGAATTAAATATTGAAAAAAAAAAACACTGCTAAGTGCAGTAATTGTTTATAGTTACAATAAACACGTATACACATGCCTTTGTGATTCACGTTGCATTTTATTATGCGATATGTGGACTAGGGCGGTTCTGGTTTTCCTGAATTGCATACAAAAAATATGGAAAATGGATGGACGGCATGATTTATTTCTTAAGTTCATTTGAATTGGGGATGTACGCTGAGGAATTTCATGAAATGGAAGCGGTTTGGATTTTCAGTTAAATTCATTATGGGAGTGAATGGATGATTAAGATGGTAGTAGTTGATTTTGTAATTTTTTTCATCTTACACTTCTATTAGTTAGGTTAGGTTAAAGGGTTGCCATGACATCTGGTTCCGTTGTGATACCTCACGGGATATTGTATCCCGACCATTCTATGCCATTATTATCATATATTGAGAAACCACTGAGTAGTAAGCGCTCCTGCAGACGGCAAACTTTTCAGTTGGAAAAAACTAATATAAATAGTTTAGTCTGAAAAATACAACACACTGCGGTTTATGAGACCGCTGACACAGCGATAACTAAATAGTTTCGTCGGCTTGTGCTCTCAAGACGACGCCGACTGCTGCTCTTGATGTTCTGCTTAACTTGCTTCCCTTAGACTTTTTGGCTGGGCAGGTGGCTGTAATAACGGCAATTCGTCTTCGGGAAACAGGACAGTGGGCAGAGTCTACTAAAGGTCACACTGCTATAGTGAACAACCTGGTTATTTCAGAAGAAACGGATTATACCACTCCGGTGTTCTCTCGCGGCAAGGGCTATACTAGGCTAATACCTTCACGGCAAGATTGAAGTCTAGGTAGTACTCCAGAGAAACTCGGAAACCATTAGCTTTTTTACTGATGGCTCAAAGACGGAAGAGGGTGTGGGCACTGGGTTCTACTAGGAGGAATTAGATGTTTGCTTGTCACTCCGTCTTCCAGCTTTCTGCAGCGTCTTTCAGGAGGTGATTACTGCAATTGTCGAAGTTTTAGCATGGTTACGCTGTAATGTCGTGTCGGTAAGGAATATTACTATCCATACCGATAATAATAATAAGGACAGGCTAAGATACACAAGGGTGGGCACTGCGACGATGTGATATATTATCCCATAGTCTAAATTAATCCAAAAGACCCTCAACCAGCCTAATGAAGGCTAGTAAATCCTCCTTACGACCGCTGAGCTCACGATGGAGTCTCCAAACAAGAACCTGGAACGGACTACCGCCGGACATTCGCAGAGAAGATGTGTGTCCTCCAGACAAAGCTGGTACTCCGTATCAGTGGATAGGCCCATTTTGTTGAGGTGATATCTCACCACCCCGTGAGGTAATCCACGATTAATCTCAGGTCCGCTCTGCCCAGGCGGTTGGTTTGTTTGAGACCGTAGGGTTTTATAAGATCTTTGGACTGTCGCAATCCTGGAAGACAATCCCAGTGACTCAGTCTTTCATTGGCCCACACCACTCCCTCACTAGTGATCTTGTTATAGCCCAACTCAGACCACAGTAAGGATCAGGGTCGAAAAATGTATGCGAAGAGCTTTGTCCAGCAGGTTCATCGGCAGCTTCGTTATCAGGAATGCCCTGATGGCCAGGTACCCAACAAAAAGTAACCCGATTGGTGTTTTTGAGACACTGAAGGGTGTAAAAACACTTTTTCACTAATTTCGATGAGAAACTAGGTGAAGAAAGGGCCTTAATGGCTGCCTGACCATTAGTGCAGATAACGATGTTAGCGCCCTTGAGTTTCTTGTCCAGAATTTCTCTGGTGCAGGCCTCCATACCGATAGTCGGGCTGCGATTAAATCCTGGGACGCGGTGGTTACCACTTCCAAAAACCGTAGTGAGGTGTCGCATAGGTATCAAGGAGCTTGGCGACTTCAACGTCACTTTGTGCTGGATTCCAGGGCATAGTGGCTTCAGCGGTAACTGCAAGGTGGACACGCTGGCTCGGGTGGGTAGGACTAATTTGAATATGGGGTGTTTTCGAACTCGATATACCTATAGAAGGTTTCAAGAAGCTAGTCAAGACAGGCGCTCTAAGTCGCGCTAACATCGGATGGCTAAATTGAAGCTCCTGCAACCTTACTAGACAGATCTGGCCGAACTTCAATCCTAGTTGCTCCTCAGGGCTGATGCGGAAGAGAAAGCATCTCAGGAAAGTCGTGGGGATCATTACAGGGCATAGCTCGATGGGTGAGCACGCATGGCATCTGCGGCTTCTGTACAATGATTTTTGTAGAACCTGTGAGGACGAAGAGGAAACTACAATACATAATTTTCTGCGTACATGTCCTGCGCTAGCCGGTAGAAAAAAGGACACTTTAGGGTCCTTCTATTTCATAGACCTGGATGACTTGAAAGGCGTGAGTGCTGGTCATCTACATCGATTCATTGGCACCTCCGGTTGGTTCGATGACTAGAATCTCATGGTTTTTAGATGGCAAGGTATTACAACGGACCTATGTGGTCTATGTGTACTGTGCTCTGTACAGCAGCCTCTATAATCTAACCTAACCCTCATGTAAGTTCGCGCTAAATAAGATGTTCAATCAAAAGTCTTGATGTCCTCTTTCCGAAAACCCAATCCTGCCGAGCGAAAGCTTGCCGAGAGTGGGTGGTAGGAGCGGGCAAAGGCGACGTTTCAGGTCGTCGGACAACCCTCACGCATTTTTCCCTAAATGAGGTGTCAAACCAGGGGTTTTGATGTCCTCTTTCCGAAAAACGAAACCTGCCTCGCGAAAGCTTGCCGGAAGTGGATGGCAGGATAGGTACTTGGGGCGTATGAGCAAATTTATTTTTACCGGATGACCGATTTCGGCAAGCTTTCGCGAGGCAGGAATTTATTTGGGATTCTCTAACCGGCTCCTTTTCTTTCGTTCGTTCGAGAGAACTAGATAAAGTTGATGTTGAATCGAATACAATATTCGACATTTCATAATAGTGAATCAGATCTGTATTAATGGGCCAGACTGGAGCATTAGAAGAAGACACTGGCACTTCCGTCAAATAAGCCATATAGTCGTCAGCAACTCTGAATCAGAGTTTGTATAAGATATTTGTTATTTATACGTTTTTCTGTTAGTCGGACCAACTTTTTATGAGTATTCTGTTAGTCATGGACTTATTAACACGAGCTGAGTCACACAGTTTATATCAGCCTGATATCTTTCATGTCTGTTCGTATCTTCACAATGATAATAATTTTATTGTTCGACAAGGTCGTTCCCACCATCATGTCCAGAGGCAAAAATTATATGGAACTTACCATTCCGGCTCGACAACCGAGCAAAACCTGACATCAAGTTCGATTGCCCGTATCTTTTTCTTATTAAACAGAAGCGTGTGTTACACGGCAAAACACCACGCGACTATCGCATCGCAATCACCATCAACATTATATGAGTATTCAACCATCTTCGTCATTGCGATGAATATGGCCATGGACCCAACTCAGGGAGTCTGCGATCCATCTGAAGATTCCAAAACAAGAAGCCGATGATGATGATGAAGGCCAAAAAGAATTCTCTCATCCGCGTATACGAATCCACGCTAAAGAGGCGATTTCAATATTCCTTAAGCAGGGAAGAGCGAGCAAGTGTTATCCTTGGCGAATATGACTCCTTCTGTCACTCGTTTGTAAATGTTAAAAAGGGAATAAAAACAGAACAAGGCGCAAACTCGACTCTTGGGCGATTCCAGTTTCCAAGAGAGAGGAGGCACATGCTGAAAATACTAGTGGTGTGTGCTTCAACTCGATACGCAGATGGGTGACTTTTATTATCCCTATCGTTGTTTCGACGAGCATACAGTGTAGTAGACGTTTGGGGTCGTCTCCAGCGTCTTGAAAATTTCATCCCTAAGGCAATTCGCTTCAATGGACGATATTCGGGAAGAATCCGTCTTTATCTGAAATTTTAGATAGCAAAGTTCGTTGAGTTGTATTGTAACAACAAGACGACGGTATTGTGCTCGCGAAAAGTGTAGCCGAAAGAACAGATTGTCGAGATACTTTGCCGTCATTTCGTGCGTGCGACCACAACCGACTATAGTGTAAGTAGAGTGATTCAAGGAATGGCGAAAAAACGAGTTCCTTCAATCATATTCGCCGCGTACATTGTGGAAGGCAACTTTTTGCCTTCGTAACCGACCGGCCAAGAGTACAAGTGCCTCCTGCATTCCCTGTTACGCGTAGTTGTCATATCGGCCATCGTAGAGCAAACCGCGCTGGCTACTTACTCTTGACCACGAATCGGGTTTCGCGTGTATCATCAAGAACCAGTCTTCGTTATCCGTTGCCTATTCGCAATTTTCGCAACAACGACAACATCATATTCGCGTAGAAGTTCACGCGAGTGAAAGTTAATTAGTGCGCGGGTGCGGTGATTCAGAGATTTAGTGGAGACACTAAACCACTTTTATGGACACTTCCCCACACACAAAATGTAAAATGCGAAATGAATTTGTGTTCCTTAATTTGTACACGCGCGATGTTAAAGCTGCAGAGTAATGAGTGGGTTACGTACATAGTAGTTCGCCTCTCCTGGCAGTAGTCGATGGATCACTTGAGGCGACTGTAAAAAGTTTCATTGCGCCCGAACAAATTCCATTAACTTGCTCTTGAATGGCGAAACCTGCCTTCACTCCACTATCGATTTTCCTCACACAGTCAGGGAAATTTAATTGGAATGAGTGGTGAATAGACCCAGCAAGGAGTTTATAGGACTCTGATCTGATGCCTATATAACCCTCCTTCTCCTTTTGGTCCTGTGTGTATATTTATTGTGTATGGAAATAGGCAAACTCTATTGGGGGTTTGCTTTTTTTGACGCCTTCCGTTGCCTGTCCTTCGCAATACGACTGGTAAGGTGGTGGAGTATGGTTTTGGTCATATAGTGGACCGATTTTGTAGAGAAGCTTGAACTTATGTTATTTCCAAGGTTACAACTTACTCGTAGGTTTAATGCCTGAAGTTTGGATAATTTTGCAAAACGCAGGGTTCTCTCAGGTTCCCTTTGATTATTTCGAGGGTTTTCATTAACATGTATGGAATGGAAAGGACATGGCGTCCTAATAATTGTCACCATGACATTTGCTCAGACTTTGGACATATGCAATTTTTCAACGAACAATTCAAATAATATTAAGCCTTCTACTGAGGTACCATAAAAAGGACACTAGGTCCTATGCCAAACCTAACGAACTTTGTGGAACAGCTCATGCATAAAATAAAAACTTCCTGACAGTAACATTCAGTTAGCGACTTCATCCGAAGTCCTACACATGTATTATAAGGAGTGGCAATCCACTTTACGCTGATTCTTCTCGCCTTCTAATCTTCATGACATCAGCTCAATAGAGCTGAGCACGGAACCTCGTCCATGCTTGTACAACTTTGTATGTACATTGGAATAGGCGAGAATTCGAAAGTAGTGTAGCAGCACTAGCAGCAGCACAATGAAATGAATTGCATCATATGTGCCGGAGGAGGTCAAAAGTCAGTCAGCGAAAGCCGCACTTCATTCTATCGTTCCTATTCTACTTGGCAAGAGGCTGACTCTTGATCTTGGTGACACAGTTCCTTTCTTCTATGCATCCTTCGTGTCTATTTTTGCTGTTGTATTGTCGGGTCTGCCTTTTCATATGCTTGTGAATAGAGAGAGATAGAGAGTCATCATTTTCTCGTATTTGAACTTAGGCCAAAAGCCTTTTTTTTTTTCAAATTCTTTTCACTTCAGCCCAGAGATGAAATTCCCATGTTTTTAGGTTTGTGATAATATTTTTGTTTTCAAATCCTGACGTTTGCATTTATTTGAGAGCGGTGGGTTTTTACAATCCTGACCTCCGTTGTCTATGTCCTCAATTCAGCTCGTCTTAGTTCTGGGAGCCTTTCTCTGGGCACTGATTCTCACTTCACCTCACATATGTATTATGTACATATAAATGTTTTCATCTTATGGCTTTTTTTCTCTCCTGAATTGCTGTACTATATACGAGTATGTCTGTATTTGAACACATGGTTTGCCGCAATTTTTCGTATATTTGCGTTGGTGTTTTTATTTATCATCCTTAGAGAGAAAAGTTTATCTTTGTCAACCTTTCTTTTAGGCCCTTCCATTTTTTTTTCTTTCGCTATGGTTTTTGTTCTGCGAAAGATGACCGAAAATGTGTTTTTAGTAGTTGTGGTGGTTTAATTGAAATTTATTGTTTCAACTTTTTTTGAGAAGGAATTTAGGATATTAAGATATTCTGGAGTAGTTGAGACTGACGTTGCTAATTCAATTAAAAGGTTTACGGAATTTCGTTGTATCGAGTCAATTATCTGACTCGATATTTTCATGGTAATTGCTTGTCTGAGAGGGCTGCATAGTGTCGTAATCAATGTTTCGTCACGAGAAAACATGTAAAACGTAGATAGAATTTCAAATTTTTCCCCTCTCTCATTCAAGTTATTGTAATGGACGATTTGGTGGACATCCGAAGATGCCCGTGGGGACGGAGCCTAGGGTAGCGAAATGGCCGTGAAGGACGGGCTGTGCCATCTGGCGAAGAAAGAGGCCCCTAAACGTGCTAAGCAACGGCCTATGCTTGCTGTAGCTCAGTTCGGGAGATGTGGGCGTGGTTTTTACCGCTCTTTGTCCCTGTTCGTATACGCATTAATAAAAATTCATAAACCTGGCGAAGACAACACAAACATGGTAGGCAAAAATGGAGAATAATATAAAATAGGACGATGAGGATGGAATGGTTGATGGATGGCGCAGATATCTTCGCGCTAGCATCGAGGTCCAGGTGTAACGAGACCCTTGGCCTCTGGTTTCGTACCACCGACAGATCACTACTCATTAGGCGCTGCCGGTGGAAGCAGCACTACCAGAATGTGGCTTATTACTCGTACATGTGGTTCATTACACTATGTTACCCATACGGTGGGTACTGCGCCTGAAAAATGGTATATTATACCATAGCCTTTTAATTAGGACAAAATACCCTCAACTAACCTAGTGATGGGCACTATCGATAGTTTTTACTATCGATAGTTATTCGATAGTTTAAAAAACTATCGAACAACTATCGATAGTTTTTAGTTATTCGATAGTTTAAAAAACTAGTAACTAGTAAAAACTATCGATAGTTTTGAAAACTAGTAACTAGTAAAAACTATCGATAGTATTGAAAAATAGTAACTAGGAAAAAAACTATCGATGTATTTGAAAACTAGTAACTAGTAAAAACTATCGATAGTTTAAAAAAGTAGTAATTAGTAGAACATTATCGAATAACTATCGGACAAAGGTCCGATCCATATCAGTATCAGTCCGATAGTCATATCAGTATGTTTCATTATATGTTTTACTTTCTGAAAAAAAATAGCAATACAGTTAGAGCGAGCTTGAAAATAAGACAAGATTGGCGAAAATAGCCATTTAAATACTCAATTTTGTTTTTAAACCTAAAACCGGTTTTCAAATTTTAGAATCGAACAGCGCAACATTTGAGTCGTTCCTATTTCTTGTATTTATTAATTATAGTAGTACCTAAGGTAATTCTCAATCCGAGATCCTATCATTTTATCTTCTATCATTTGTATCGCATCGCAACGCAACACCTATTCTAAGTTGAACAATTAATATAAGTAGGCCTGTTCGGTACTGAGATTTCAGTACCGGTACTTGATATTTTCAAGTACCGAATCCGGAATGCCATCTACAGTACTCCTGGACATTCACCGCTTCACGCCGGTCCATATGACACCCATATTGCCAATTTTTCACTTGACTTTCGTGAACGTCCTTTTCGACACCGAAGGACTTGAAATGCCATACTCCTAGACACTCGTCTTTTCACTCCGATTCATATGACACCCATATTGCCCATATTTCGCTTCACTAGCAAAAATATCCTTTTTCGAATGTCCTTGTCGCCACCGATGGATCCGGAGTTCTATGTACAGTACTCCTGGACATTCGCCTCTTCACCCCAGTTCTTTTGACACCCATATTGCCCATTTTTCACTTGATTTTCGTGAATGTCCTTTTCGCCACCGAAGGACTTGAAATGCCATCTATACTACTCATAGACATTCGTCTTTTCACCCCGACTCATATGACACCCATATTGCCCATATCTCGCTTCACTAGCAAAAATATTCTTTTTCGAATGTCCTTGTCGCCACCGAAGGACTCGAAATGCCATCCGCAATACTCCTGGATATTCGGGTGTCCACCCCGATTCATATGACACCCATATTGACTGCATTTCGCTTCGCTGCCAAAAGTATCCTTTTTCGAATATCCTTATCGGCACCGAAGGACTCGAAATGCCATCCATGGTACTCCTAGGCATCCGCCTCCTCACCCCGGTTCATATGACACCCATATTGCCCATTTTTCACTCGACTTTCGTGAATGTCCTTTTCGCTTCGAAGGACTCGAAATGCCATCTGCACTACTCCTGGATATTCTGGTGTCCACCCCGATTCATATGACACCCATATTGACCGTATTTCGCTTCACTGGCAAAAGTATCCTTTTTCGAATATCCTTATCGGCACCGAAGGACTCTACATCTACAGCACATTCGTCTATTTCCATACATTCTCCTCACGTACATAAAAAAATCCTTGATTGCATAGTCACAACCTGCGCAACATACGAGGTATATTTTCATACGAAAACCCTTAATTTTACATTCACACAAATCGCAAAGGCATTGCAAAAAAAAGATACTCGTATTTTCCCAAAGCACTACCAAAAGATACTTTAAAAAAAAAAAAAAGATTTTCAACACCTTTGGCTGCCGTGTTCTATCATCAATCATGAATATCAGCTATCGACCGATAGTCCCGATAGTTATTCGAATAACAATCGACCGATAGTCCCGATAGTTATTCGAATAACAATCGACCGATAGTCCCGATAGTTATTCGAATAACTATCGATAGTAAAACTATCGAATAACTATCGGCCGATAGTTATTCGAATAACTATCGATAGTAAAAACTATCGAATAACCATCGGGACTATCGGCCGATAGTTTTTACTATCGATACTATCGATAGTAAAAACTATCGAATAACTTTCCGATAGTTATTCGATAGTGCCCATCACTAAACTAACCTAATAAAGGCCACTTAGTCCTTTTTGGGAGTACTCTTAATGACATCTGCGTTTATAGTTGCCTCTCCAAGAATCAATCTCCCATACCGAGTAACCGCTGCGCATTTACAGAGAAGGTGAACTCGATGTCCTCTAGGCATGGCTAACACTCCGTCTCGCTGGACAGACCCATAATATTGAGGTGATATCCAGTAATGCCCCGAAAGGTAACCCACAATCCACCCTATTCGAACGGGTGGTGTTTTTGAAATTGAACGAATTTATTAATTCTTTAGACTGCTGCAGTCCTGGAAGCTTGTTCCAGTGTTGAAGTCTTTTGCTATCTGATCATTGCCTAGCAAGTGTCCTGGCTTAACCCCTAGCCTGGGCCACAGTTGGGATCCGGTTCGCGAGGACAAGCCTTTCCTAGCAATTTCATCCGCAGCTTCGTTACCGTCAATCCGGAACCCAGTAAATATTTACTCGGTTGGTGGCTGCGGTGCATTGAAGGATATCAAAATACTCTTTATGCGTTTATGAGATGAAAACGTTTTAATATCGGTGCAGATAGCGATGTGGACGCCACGAACATTCTGAGCTAGAATGTTCCTGCCACAGTCCTCAATGGCTCAGCTTGGAAGACGGTGGGCCAAACACCCATAGCGATTGAGATCCTGGTCTTTGGTCCAAAGACATCAGCCCCAAGTCCTTGCTCCATTTTTGGTTCATCTGTAAACCATATGGAGGCCTGGCTAGATCCCTCTATCTTTCTACAAGGATTTTCATAAACAACGTTTAGCTTTCCGTATCGGTGTTTTTTTTTGTAAACACCGAGAAGCTCCTTGTTAGAGACCCATTCTGACTCCTCCCTCGAAGATTTTGCTTTGTTAACTTGCTTTCTACAAGCAGCTTTAAGTGCAAAAAGATCCCTATGCCACCACATCGGTTTTTTTTATTACCTTTCGGTCTCCTGACCAGACAAGACTTGAGCGTAGCATGGGAAAACGCATATGGAAAAATAAGCACCATATTATCCAACTCTTGCTTATTACAGGGCTGATCAGGAAGCAATGGAAGACTTTGTTCAAAGAATTTACGGTGTTTCGGTCAATATATATTAGCGATGGTCACGGAAGGAGTCCTCCGAAGATACTCTCCAGTTTCTCACATGATGTATAAAATCTTCTGAGACAAGAGAGACAAGGTCAGTTCGCGCCCCACGTTACAAAGTAACAGATTTGTATCGATAAAATACTCGAAGAGTGCCTTCGTGTCGGAACTCCCCCTCAGTGTATGATGGGCATTCGCATTGCAGTCAAGGACGAAGCATATGTTCCTTTCATTTTAGCCGTTGTGTTTGTACCCAGGAAGCATTCGGTTAGGACGATCTCAACCTGATCATAGGACAGGTAAGCTGAGGCTATCCATAGTACAGCTTACCCGCTCCTTCGAAACTCACGACAACTGTGTCATTGTCGCTACAGGCATTAACAAGATAGGCGCTATACGTGTTTTTAGCCATTATGCAAAGTCTCGGTTTATCCTGATCCTTGATATAAAAACAGTACAGTTAGGAGTTCTAAGACCCGTAACGGGATTGGCCACGATCCATGGTTTCTGGTCACGTCCTCCGCTCTTTTTTATACTGTTAAAATACTAGTCAAGCAATCAAGATAGGCCGGCCCGGCCACACAGCCGTCGGTCTGTCGCGACGGGCAGCGATATCTGACCGAATCGGTCTGGCGGTCTAGTTGTAAAGTACAATGTTGCATCGTCTCTGTCACACAGAACGCGGTCTGCCGCTTTCGGTCGGAATTTGTCGCGACGACAAGCGGTCTGCTTGTACAAAATTACAGATTGACCGCGCGACCGCCTCGGTCTACTCGTATTTAAAAATGTCAGATACAGAAATTTTTATTGAAAGTGTGCGTAAATTTACTATTTTATATGATTTAGGAGACGAAAATTACAAAAATATTTTAAAGAAGGCTGAAGCAAGTTATGCAATTCTTCAAAACATTCCTTTGACATACGAAAATACTTATAAAAGCGATCTTCGTGCGACTCGAGTTCGAGGCATAGACGGTGGTATTCCCCTAATTCACCTCTTTTCTTATTTATTTCGTGCACCCAACTTTGTATTTTCCTTTTGTTTTTTCGCAACGCGAATTGCAGAAGAAGTTGTTCTTCGTCCGAACTCATATTCGAGAAAATTGACAACTTGCAGACCGCACATACAAAAATATCGCGTCCTATGTGACATCCCCATATCGCAAACCGTCGCGACGACCGCTGTGTCGCTGCCCGTCGCGACAAACCGACGGCTGTGTGGTCGGGCCTTTAAATCATAATCGTTCCTCAGGGCTGCTGGAGAGAAGGCATCTCAGGAACGTCGTGGGGTGGGGATCGTCATGGGGCATGGGATAGATGATCATGTTAGGCGTTTTCGGCTTCTATGCAATGATTATTGTAGGAGGAGGGGGGAAACAATACATCACAACGGACCCAGTGGTGGTCTAGATAGATAGATAGGGTGGGAGGGTCGTGGAGCATGTTGAAACCCCAAGCACTGCGACCATGGATGGGTCTATTGTGCGATTAAAGCCCATTCTATCGAGAAGACTAGATCATATGATTTAGTCGACTTTTCTCGATAAATTGACTGATCTGGCCCGGTTTAATAGAGGAGATGTCCTCGGCCAAAGAGAATGTTATGCCGAAGCAGTCCGTGTGTCGTTCCGCAAGTCCTTCGCACTCACAAAAGATGTACTCGGAAGTCTCATCATCAGCCTCGCAGAGGCGGCAGCTAGCATCTTGTACAATACACATGGTTTTAAGGTGACTCCTCAGACGCGGGTCCCCCGTCAAAATTCTACAAATCATGCTGACTCTGTTTTTGCTCAGCCGCAGAAATTCCAAGGTACGAGTTCGCGAGTAGCCCCAGATGGGGCCTAAAAGGGCCTCCCATTGAGATGTGGCGAGAGCACTTTCCCAGTCTCTAATTTGGTTTTTGCAGTAGCAAAGTGGAATTCCACTAAAAGGTTCTGGACCGTGGAAGGGGGCTTTGGAGACTCGGTTTGCTAACCTATCTGGTAGCTCATTGCCTTCGACTACCGAGTGACCAGGGACCCACTAAAGGGTGAGTTTGTTTGTTGAACACACAGTATGGAGAATTTCCTAACAGGATAGTACCAACGGTAAGTGCTTTGATGGCAGCCTGACTGTCGTAAATTTTGCTATGTCCCTGTTTAAATAGCCAGCGGTTTGTCACAGCCTAGCACAGCACGATGGCATGTATTTCTGCTTAGAACGCGGACGGCGTTTTACCAATCGGAATGAAGACTCGGTGATAAGGACCAACAATGCCTGCACCGAAATTTTCTTCGGTTTGAAGCCGTCTGTGAAGCATTTGATTGTGTTGGGGCGGACAGAGTTGTAGCCATCTGCCCACCTTTTTTTGTCCCATATGACTGATTGAAATGAGTGGTGGAATCGAATGGTTTTAACAAGGTAGTCAGTTGGCTGACCAAGGAGATCGACTAACTAACTAGTGTTGACTTGCAATATCAACTAAATCTCTACCTCCGTTGTATAGAATGTAACATTCGGTCAATGTTCCACAGCCTCTAGATCGGTGACAGTCCATGCAACTATCCCGAATGAATACATCAGTGAAGGACTAACATAGATGTAAATCGCGCTTATTATTGTTTCTTCCCAACGAGTTCAACTCCACTAGCAGTCCCCCGTAGGTACTTATAAACGTCGGTGTCCGAAATTGCGCCCAAGCAGATGCCCTCCATGGTGAAGCTGGCATGCGGTTTGTGAACCCCGTTATAAATAGCACGAATTCGGCATTTGCCCAATCCGAAATCCATTCGAATGTCACGGCTGAAATTTTCGGTCATCCCCTGCAGACTTTTAAGGTCTTGATCGCTTCCCCAGTATACATATGTTGATGTCATCATCCAGGTACATTAGCAACAAGCAGTACATACATATTTGATGGAAACCCCAGACCGCTTATCCGAATTCAAAAATCATAAAAGATGGTTCAGCTTCGGGAATAGGCCTCTCTGGCTCAAAGACTCCCCTTGGAATATACCTCTCTGAATGGGTATTGGTTGCGAGAGTATATTGTCTTCGGTTGATGACACCGAAAGTATTGTTTGTCATACTTCCGTCACTTTTGCCACGAAATTTATAAGTGCAGGATCCACTTGAAATATGTAATGGAGCTCGATTAACCAAGTGTGGGAATGCTGTCAAAGGTATAGGCATGTAGTTCTCACTCTAATCCGAAACTAGTTCTTTCAAATTAATAATTATACTTTTAGAAAATTCCTTGAAACTCACAACATCCCAATTTTCAATCACATAATTAATATTATCCACACTAAAAACTTTATCCATCCAGCCTAGTTGAAGGCCATTTTCGATAAACATGCACCCAACCGTGTATGTATCGATTTGAGCCGGATTTTCATTGGAAAAAATGCAAACGAGCGACCGAAAATTTTCGTTGTTCACCAAAGTAGGTCGTACGGAAAAACACTGGCAAACTAAAACAAGCAATTCTCGAGTGGCTGCAACTTTTTTATTTCGAACTTTTTTTTTTCTGTTCGTTTTGAAACATTCGAACCTGTTTTATTTTTTGTCAGATTTGTGTGGTAAAAATGTATGTAACATTGTTGCATCCGAGAGAATATTAAATAGGACTTTCGGGATCCTTCCTGAAGTCAAGCGGAGTGATTTTTAATTGAAATTGTGCTATGTAGATAGGTCTGGTTAGTTCAATGAATCGAATAATCTGTGATGAGTTGTAACAAACGGATTGGTGGACATCCGAAGGTGCCCGTGGCGACGGAGCCTAATGAAGTATAGTGAAAGTCGGGTCGTGCCATCTGGCGAAAAAAAGCCCTCTCAACGAGCTAAGTAGCGGCCTATGCTTGCTGTAGCTCAGTTCGAGAAACGTGGGCGAGGCTTTCGCCACTCGGTGCTCTGTCTTTAAGTATTAACAAAAATTCATAGGCCTGGGGAAAAATAAAAAAAAAAAATAGTGCGATAATGATGAAATGGTTAGCGGACGCATCGGGGTCCGGGTGTAATGGGACAGACCTTCGGCCTCTCTTGTTGAAGATCTTTCGTCCAAAAATTTTAATCCGCTTCTAACTGCTTGAGAATCCAAACAGTATGTCAAGTTGTAATAGTCTTGAGGCTTCAATTCTTCTGTTTATAGAATCTTACGCCGATATAGTCCCAAGTTTTTTCGCTAAATTGACCTTGTTAAGAGAACACTGACGTAGAGGAATGACACGTAGAAGAACGACAGCGCGACTACTTGAAGCTCCAGAGCTGAGAATATGAAGACTATTATAAAGAATGGAAATCAGCTAAAATTTTTGGATAATAATTTATAAAAAGTAAAAAGTTTCAATGAGTGCATTCATTTTGAGCGGCTGCGTAGCGACTTCTCCTCTCCATAGAACACTTTCTGGAGTAGCTACATAGCGTATTCTTTGATTTCTAGATACTACACTTGCTACACCAGGCTTGAAAAGACAAATGTTTCTGACAGCTGACGACTCGTCAACACAAAAACTTGCGTTTTCCATTACCAAACTTCCACTAAGATGCAACGCTACAATCGGAAAACGAATACAAAATCCCTGCATGCCCGCGCTTTTTGATTGATGAAAACATTAAAAACTAACGACGCATAGACCAGATGTGAACTGTCAAGAAAAGCGTAGGGTGCTTAAAGTCAATGGTGCATAGAAAATATACGCTCCGTAAGGGTAGGAGCGCCTACGTAGCCGCTCGATGGAGTGATTGTAGTCAGGAAGCATTTCAAGCAAGGACGCCGGAACGAAAAAAACAAACCAATTTTGTTCGGTTCGATACCAATGTTCCCCATGCTTACTCCATGAATATTCTGAAACATGTGGAACTGTTTGCATTCTAATTTATTTCCTTATTAAGTTGAATATAGGGATAAAATCACTACAAATTTCCTTTCTTCTTAATAAAGTAAATAAATAACTGGCGCAATAGTCTAATTTGGACCAAGGCCTGGAGATGAGTTAGCATCATATCTTTTACTAGATCCTGACGGAGTGTTTTGTGCAGAGTGTGTAGTCAGCAACACGCTCAACCGAGTCATTTACCCTAATTGTGTAAGCTGAGTGGGCTCATAGTCCGACACGTAAATCTCTTTTTTCTATCGATTTGATTCCTACTGAATGCAGTAGTATTCAATAGAAATTGAACCGGGGCCCAGGCGAACTTGCTTACTTTTGCCCCATCTGGACTTCACTTTCTTCTTAATGGAACAGTTAAAATAATTTGATTAATTTGGCTAAGGCCTAATTTAGTTAAGAGCTAATTAGAGATGCTGTTATTGTAAGAAGCTGAAGCTTGCAAGCGTTTAACCGCCAACTCATTAGAGATTAGACCATTGAGTGTATGTATTGTCAAGTGCTAATCTGTATCTGTTATTGTATGTTGTCAGTAACAAATTTATTAGCTGCTATACAAAGTAGCAGATATTCCAATATGCAGCAGCCCAAATCCATCTAAGAGACGTCGATTTCAACCGTTCCGTCGTTTTTACAGGTTGAACTTTGAATGGTGAATCTGAACAATACATGTCAAAAAAGTTGTTACCGAAGTACTTCAAAACCAATTATAACTTACCTTACGTCAACCACTTGAAACGATTGCAATTTGGTTTGGAATTGGTGACTCGGTTTCATTCTGCATACCAACTTAAGGGGCTCGATCACAGGACAAATATTTATACCCTAGACTTTTAGTATAGGGTATATTGTTTTTGTTACGACGGAAATATGTAACACCTTAAAGGAGGCTCCGGAGGTATAGCAATGTATATACATATATAAATGATCAGCGTCACCTCCTGATTCGATTTAGCCATGTCTGTCTGTCTGTCTGTCCGTTCGCACGATAACTTTCGATAGAATGAAGCTAGAGCCTTGAAATTTTGGTCAGATGTTGGAAGTATAATCTAGTTGGTTGGTATTGGGCATGATCAGGCAAAGAGAACGCCTACCTCCCCTACAAATGTACAATATATTGTATTTATAACTCCCGATTAAACAAACATGAAAAGCTCTAGCCTTGGTAGATTGCTCGTTAGGATAATCTTTTACTTTCTTCAAAAAATAAAATCGATCAGTTGAAAACTAACGGTAATTTTATCACAAAGAGCCCCGTACTACCCTACTTTTCGGGTTTTTTGTCTATAACTCTTGAACCAATCGACGTAGACACCTGATTTTTGGAATGTAACCCTGGGGTGGGAAGCTGCTTAAGTTGTTGTTGGACATAATCAGATCAAAGGAACGTCTACCTCCCCTACAAAATTTCAAAAAATTAAATATTCTTTTAATTACGATAACTTTCGATAGAATGACACTAGCAAATTGAAAATTTGGTGGAATGTTGCTAGTAAGATCTATTTGGTTGGTATTGTAAATGGGCAAGATCCGACCCAAGCAACCGCTACCTCCCCTACAAATGCAACTTCAAATAAGCGATAACTTTTGACAGAATCAAGCCAGCGACTTGAAGTTTTGGTCAAATGTTTGAAGTGAGATTTAGTTAGTTGGTATTCAAGATGGGTTAGATCTGACCTAAGGAACTTCTACCTCCCCTACAAATGAAACTTCAAATAAGCGATAACTTTCGATAGAGCGAAGCTAGAGACTTGAAATTTTGTTCAAATGTTTGTAGCATGATCTTATTTGTTGGTGGCAATGATGAGCAAGATCCGATCCAAGAAACCCCTACCTCCCCTACAAGTGAAACTTCAAATAAGCAAAAACGTTCGATAGAATGAAGCTACTTGAAAAATTCGACAAATCTTTGTAGAATGACTTAGTTAATTGATTTTGATAATGGTCAAGATCCTCCTGAATGATTGCCAACCTCCCCTATAAACTGGCCATATAGGAAACTCACTTTTAACGCATATGGTCGTTACCAATTGGTACTTTTGGTATCACCACTAGGTCTGTACAAGTCTAGGGTATATACGCTTCGGCCTGGTTTTTATTCTCAAATTCCCTCTATTTAATTTCTCTAACAGGTAACAAAAAAGCATCATGCGTTGCTAAGCTAAGCTACAGACCCATAGTAACTTGGTATGCAGAATTAAAGCAAGTCACTAACCCCAATTTTCACTGAAAAATAATTTTCACTTGCACACACATTGCAAGAACCTTGAATACATATACAGTCGAAACTCGGTAGTTCGAACTTGAAGGGAAGAAGGTTTCACTTCGAGTTATCGAAATTTAGAGGTATCAAGATTTCGAGTTGTAGCAGTTTCGTGGTGTAACTGATATCCAATCTGGGTCAAATAAGCTTAGCAATAAGACATGTATCACCAACGGTCCACTTTAAGTTGGCTTTGTTGATGGTAGATAGTAGTATTGGCAAGTTATCTTACCGCTAATATGTTATTCCTCGTCTAGCAAGGTCGTCATCCTTGATTGATGTCAATAATGATGTTAAGAATGGTTATCAACCCAGGACTAGCCTCTGCAATTACAAGGATGGAGACTTAATCAGCGACACCAATAGCATCACTAAACGATTGGCGTCCAATTTAAGAGCTTTTTAATCCCCCATCTAACGTCCCGATACAAAAAACCCGAATCGATGACGGTATGGTTGATCGTGGCCCCAATACACAACCGCCGACAGTAGAATAAGTTGATCTCTCCTTCCAGTGAATCAAACCAACTAGGTGTCGGGAGCAGATGAGATTCCAGCTGAACTGCTAAATTCCAGTGGAACGGATCTATTAAATGCAATACATCAACTACTTCTGCGAATCTGGGAGGACGAGGTGATCCAAGAAGATTTGCGGCCTCATCTGTCCCATCTACAAAAAAGGGTTATCTAGTAGAATAAATACATGAACGCTGTATCGATATACATACCCGTGTAGTATGCCAGTACTCTTTGTGAATGTGCCAAGTATGAGCATTTCTGAAGGAAAAATGCACAATGGTGAATATTATACGATTGATATAAACTTGGTAGGTGTCTTGCCTATGCAATGCTGGATGGATTGGTGATGCTTTCCGCATAGGCTCACTTATGAGGGGTGCACGGGGTACCAACTGAAAATAAAAATTTACTATAATCAACTTTTTTTTGTTGAGAATATCAATATCCGGTATATTAAAGTCGCAATGCCCATGATGTGCCTTCTTTCTGCAAATTTTTCATATTTGGTTCTGTCTCGAAAAATAGATGAGGAGACAAACGAAATATGTTTGCCTGACTGCGCTATGGTTACTTCAAATTGGAAAAAATACCAGAAATGGAATATGCTAATTCTGCCCTTTTATATGACACTTCTCATGCCAATCCTTCGGATTCCTAACAAATTTCATTTACCATATGTAGCTTCAGTCGGTCGCGAGATTTTCTCTGCCCAGATGGACGGACGGACAGATATTTTACCAATGTCATAAGGGTTTTGTTTTTTCCCACACAACCCTAAAAACGCAATAATTTTATTGAAGAAGTTGATAATAAAAATAATTGTTAAAGATACTCGTATGATTATTCGTGGAGACAATATTTTTTGGTGGGACCGGAAAAGGGAGCTGCCTGCGACTCTGGTTCGCCGCTCCGTAGCCGTTCAGCGATATGATCTACACCATTTTCCGCTGCTCCTGTACCCTGGTCAGTGATAAGTAGTATGAAATAACAAATTGTGAGTAATAAATGAAAAACACCAACTTGTCAAATACATTATGTACAACATTCGGTCCGACAATCCTTTTCCCTAACAACCATGTGTGAGATTTTTAAGAATCCGTCTAGCTGTGCAGCTTTCAAATGCAACTACCGATCCCCACCTTGCAACGGCCGAACCCCACCTTTATCAATGTCAAAGCGATTTGAATAAAATCCTTCTGATAAGTGCATCCGATAGAATATACGTTCGATCGTCACATAAAAAGTGTATGTAATGGAATCACAGTTTTTTCCGTCAACGCGATACACCCGTCCGGTTCGTCCATCCGAGGTGTGTATGTGTGCCTATAGTGTAAAACTTGTGTGATACTTCTGCCTCACGTTTTATTTGTTTGTACGTAAATACCCTGCCGCATTCATTAAATAGCATCCTTGGGGCTCTTGAACACCGAGCAAATATAATACCACTGACGTCCTTTTATCCTGCCCTACAGCAATTACCCAAGAACAATATTGCATCCATTCAATTTCGATCGCTGTAGGACTTCCTAATAATTCCAAGAGGAACGATGAAAACAACACGATTCAATCCAATTAAGTGATTTTGTGTGCAATACAACACCCTTCAATGATGCAATTACGCTTCAATTAGCCTCGTTGCACGTTGCAGCCATTCATCGTTTTGGCTTTGCATTTGTAATAGGGGTGGGATCATGCCACCTAGGTACTTGAACTTCTCTTGCTTTTTTTTATGCATATACTTCTCATTGCAATGTCTCTAACCCTTTACAACATTAATGGTAACAACGAAACATTAAAGGTGACACGAAAGCAGAGAATCTGACTCACTGTTTGAAAATCAAGTTCAACCCCCTTTTTTTCCAAGAGTTTGTTAGATCAAAGGACATTTCGCATGCAATGGTTGCGTTCCTACGACCAAAGGATTGATTCTGGTACGGAATCAGAGTGAGAGAAAGTCGCGGTATCTGACTCCAAAATAATGTCGGCCTTTAGAGGAGTCCGGATGGCGCAACGGTTAGCACGTTCGCCTTCAACCCACTGGGCCCCGGTTCGATTCCGGGGATTTACGTGTCGGACTATGAGCCCACTCAGCTGTTAAATGAGTACCCATTATGGGGTAAATAACTCGGTTGAGCGTGTTGCTGATCACATACCTCTGCCACAAAAACCGTCACGATCTAGAAAATGAGATGATGCTAACTCATCTCGAGGCCGTGGTTCAAATTGGACTGTTGCGCCAGTTATTTATTTATTTAGAGGAGGAAATGTGACCTGAAAAAAAAAACAGAACTTCTCTGTACAAGATGTGAGAAAGAATTGAGAGAAATCGCCTATCTATGATCGCTCTGTCCTTTTATATTACGTGCAAATAGTAAGGGACAGCGATAACGAAACTAGACCGCTTGCCGTTCTGTTGTCGAAATTCCCATATATCTCACTCTCACTTACTACGGATACACAATATTTTAGATGCCTGTCAGTCACTGAATCAGTATCACGATTCCGGTTGCTTTTAGGAACACAGCCAATGGCATACGTGCGATGTTAATTAGTGAATATGCTTGAAGGGAGAACAGTCAACACAGTGTGACACCAGCATCCGTTTCTTAAAAAGTAGGGTGGCAGACGGAGGTGATAGAGAAATATATGTCGTTTTTTTACGAGGAAAATTGACGCGTTAATTATTCAGAATTTCTGAGATCAGGCAGAGTTGCCGATGAGTTTAAGATTTGATTTATGAATGTCTGGAAACCAGGTACCCGTTCTGCATCGTAACACGCATGTCCATTGATTTTTATCAAATCATTGCACTCATTAACAACTGAGTTGACTGGATGCCGGCGGGAACAGCAACTGTTGCGACAGGAATCGAACCTGCGACCTCTCGCTTGATAAGTCGATTGTCTATCCAGGAACATTACATCTTAATATGTTCAATTATTCCTTGGCATAAACTGTAATGAATTCATGTAGTACTTACTTATAAAATCCCTGAAAACCCTTCACATCTCATTCAGGGAAATTGGAAATGTCAAGGTCGGCAAGACTTGCCGAGGAGCCACACCCTGAAGGGTAGCATACTCCCATAGCAACACTGCTGGCAAGAGTCCCTCCTGTCCTTGTCTCTATAATAAAACAAGTGCTCCATTCAATGTTATATTGCATCCTCATTTCAATTCACTCGTCTTCAGAACACGAGTAATTTCAATGAAAATAAAACACTTGATTGCTCTCAACGCGCGCTCTCTACAAGAGGGTTTGAAGAAGGCAAGTTGATTGCACACGCCCATCCTTTCTGCGCTTGAATCGCACAATCCAACAATATAGATGAAACAGAAATATGCAATTTGGTATTTTGAAACAATCAGTCAAGATGGTTCTTCCTCCACTTTACGATTTATTCCACTTGACAGGATTGGGAGGTATGGAAGTGAAATTTTGTCATGCAAAATAAAAGAGGAACTTGAATGCCATACATACATACTGTATGTCATACTGCAACCATTTTCAGCCCATTTTGCTTATGTTTCATGATTTTTATAGTTCGAAAACAAATTGTTGGTTCTTGTACGAGGGGGAGAGGGGTCAATTACAGGACGAACTCGAGGATGGAGATAATATCAAGGATAATATGAATTGTGTTGATGACACTGGTCGATGATTCTGAAGTTTTTTTTTTGGTTTATGTCTCAAGAAAATCTAAAATGAGATTTTTTTTTAGGTTGAGTTGTTTTTCATCTTTTTGGGTTCTCCCCACTTGAACAAGACTATAAAAGAAAAAAAAATCTTTCTTTTTATAAATGTCGTCGAAGAGCTTTTCTTTATATATTTATGTACATACTCGTATATTTCATTTTTTGTCATCATAATCACTGTAACTGGCCTGTCTGTGTATAAAACTTTTTTTTTCCTTTCTCCAAATCCTCAAAACACCCAGAAAAAGAGAACGACTTGCAGTTGAAGAAGACGTTGTTCAGAAAACAGGACGAACTCTTAAGATAATAGCGCTTTAAATGTGCTGACAATGAAAGGCGGAGACGACATAATGATGCTCTTTTTATCGATAGGTTTTGTATGGTACTTGACTGTACCAGTTGACGAAAAGTGGACGAGTTGCGTAACTTTTGTGTCAGTTTTAGGTTATTATGTTACCGAGTCGCTTCTCAAGCAAATAATGTTCCGATCCCTTATTGAAAATTGAAGTGTATTACTATGTATTTGAATTTTGTGATGAATCGTAGTCTAGGTTATTTGATTAACCTAGTTTTTGATTGTCAAAATAACAAATTACTTTATGATACCAACGTTGAGAGAATTTTCTTGTGGCTATTAACATATGGTGATGCTGTGTCACTCAAACGTTTGTGCGTGTTTCATCAGGGTTCCCAGTTGATAAAAGATCGCCTGAAAAGCCCTTTCTATCGAAGGTACGACTTCAATATCTGAGGCGCCAAATTCTATCGGCGGCTCGTTCACGATAGATGTAAAATATAAGTGACCTGAAAATATAAAAAAATTAATAATGTATCATAGTAGGTTCGTAACTACCTAAAGCGGAAATTTATTCTATATAAAATATAATTCTTGTACTGGATTTTCCCGTAAAAAAAGTTTCAACTTTAAAGATAAATATGTATCTCCAAAACGGAAAAGGACTTTCAGATTCGTTCATTTCAGACCATATTTGATTGAAGGTTATGTTAGGTTGGATGGGCTGCCGTGACACACACAACACACGTAGACCACCACTGGGTCCATTGTGACTCCACAACTCGAGTACTATCTATCCATTGAACCAGCCAGACCTGTCAATAAAACGCTGGAACCGGAATCATCTAGATCACTATAGTAAAATAGAAGAAACCAAGTGTACTCCTTCTTCTTATAACCAGGGCATGACATTCACATAACAGATGAAGGCTACACGCCTCCTCATCTTCATCCCCACAGCTCCTACAGAAATCATTATGTGGAAACCCCAGTCTCCTAGCATGTTCTCCGATTAGGCAATGTCCTATGGATCGAACCTAGGCCAAAGGTGCCTAGTAACATTACAAGTACTCCCATTAGGTTAGGTTAAAAAGGCTGCTGTGTAGAACACAACACACATAGACCACCAATGGGTCTGTTGTGATACATCAACGCCATAAGAGCCTAGTCGTCAAACCACCCGGATCTATCAATAAAGCGATGTAAATGACCAGCACTTACGTCTTTCAAGTCATCCAGGTCAAGAAAGTAAAGGGAACCTAGAGTATCCTTGCTTCTACCGGCCAGAGCAGGGCAAGTACACAGGAAAAGAGCTATTGTCTCCTCTTTCTCCTCGTCTCCACAGCTTCTGCGATGATCATTTTTCGGAAGCCGAAGACGCCTGGCATGCTCACCTATCAAGCAATGTCCTGTAATGATCCCCATAACCTTCCTTAGATGCCTTCTCTCCAGCATCGGGAGCGCTGAGGAGCGATTAGGAATAAAGGCCGGCCAAATTTGCCTTATAACATTGCATGTAGTTCCATTTAGCCATTCGATATTAGTGCGTTTGTCTTGATCAGCTTCTTACAAGCTGCAATCGGGATTTTGACAGGGCAAAACACCCTATGTCCACATTGGTGGTACCCACCCGAGCCAGCTCGTCCGCCCGGCAGTTACCGCCGAAACCACTATGCCCTGGTATCCAGCACAAACTGATGTTGAATAATTCGCTGAACTCCTTGAGAGCAGAGCGAAGTGCAGTGTCCAGTGATTTTATCGCCGCCTGACTATCGGTATAGATAGTAATATCCGTAGTCCTGGCAGATACGACATTACAACCCAACCAAGATAAAACTTCGGCAATTGCAGTGATCTCCGCCTGGATGACACTACAGAATGCTGGAAGACGGAGCGACAAGTCAAAATCCAGCCTCTCTGAAAAGATACCATCGCCCACACCTTCTACTGTTTTCGAGCCATCTGTAAAAAAGCTTATAGCTTCCGACTCTGGAGTACTGTTTACGCCCCACCCTTGTCGAGAGGGTATTAGGCTGGTATAGCCTTTGTCGAAGGAGTCCACCGGAGAGGTGTAGTCTGTTTCTGGAATATCAAGATTGTCCACTATAGCCGAGTGACCAATAGTAGTAGTTTTCCACTGTCCCGTTTCCCGAAGACGGATGGCCGTGATTGCAGCCAACTGTTCGGCCAAGACGTTCAAGAGAAGCAAATTAAGCAGTACACCAAGAGCAGCAGTTGGTGTGGTCTTGGGAGCACCAGTGATAGCAATACAGGATAATCTTTGAATTTTGTTAAATAGAGTCCTGTAGGACGCCTTGTTGTGTGCAATCCAGCAAACTGCTACCCCATACTTAAAAATAGGGCGTACGACTGCTACGTACAACCAAAATGCCATCTTTGGTCGCATGTCCCATTTCAAGCCAATAGCCTGCCTGCAAGAGTACAGAGCAATTGTTGCCTTAACAACCTGCTCCTCGATATTTTCCTTCCAGGATATCTTTCTATTAAATATAAGCCCCAGAAATTTAGCTTTTTCGCTAAGGGTCAGTCTCGTCCCCTCCAGCAATGGTGGTATCAATGAAGGTAGAGTGTTCCTTCTGGTGAAGAGAACAAGGTCTGTTTTGGACGGATTGACCCCCACACCCACTTGCCTAGCCCACTGAGATAGAATGTTTAGGGCATTTTGCAGAATCTCACTAAGGATCCCGGTAAACTTTCGCGAAATACCAATGGCAATATCGTCCGCCTACGCAAACAACCACACAGTACTCCCATAACTTCATCTGGCGTTGGCAGTAGCCAACGCGACAGCATTTGCCAGCGTTTTACAGACTGCCAAGGACCACGAAGGTACGAAAATCGGCAGCTGTTTTGGAGTAAGTGATAACATTGGCTATCAGTAAAAATAGTTATAACCCTAGCAGCTATGACATTATGCCCTAGCCGGGCAAGAGCCTCCCAAATAGCCGCAATTTTCGCCTGAAGAACGCTATAAAAGTCAGGGAGAAGCACTTATATGCTTAAGTTCAGTCTGTCCAAGTACACACCCACTCCCACTGGTTGATCCGCCTTAGAGCCATCGGTATATATACTTATAGCAATTGACTCATGGAGAAAGTTTGCCGTTTCCTTGTAAAGAGAAAAAGTTCTGTTTTATCCGGATTGACACTAACTCTAGTATAGGTCAAGCTAATCCATTAGGATTGAGAGGTCTTTCTGCAAAATATCCCTAAGTCATCATCATCATCGTGGCGCGACAGCCCGACGTCGGGCCTTGGCCGCCTGGATCATTGTCCTCCAATTATCTCGGTCACGTGACCGCGTCCTCCAATTTTGGGAGCCCAGCAGCTGCGCGGCGTCCACACCTACTGAGCTCTCCCAACGAGATCTAGGTCGTCCTCGCAGTCTCGCTCCGTCGACTCGTTCTGCATTCATTACTCTCTTAGGCATGCGATCATCGTCCATTCTTTGTACATGCCCTGCCCATTGAAGTCGTTGTAGTTTGACGATTTTCGAGACTTGCAGCTCATCGTACATTTCATACAACTCATGGTTGTACCGGATGCGCCATCCATCTCGATCGCAAACAGCCCCGAAAATTCGCCGTA
This sequence comes from Chloromyia formosa, assembly GCA_964017055.1. Classification (NCBI taxonomy): domain Eukaryota; kingdom Metazoa; phylum Arthropoda; class Insecta; order Diptera; family Stratiomyidae; genus Chloromyia; species Chloromyia formosa. The sequence continues at coordinate 33,127,532 of OZ024818.1, forward strand.
GAACCTTACGTTCGAAAGTGTCTAGCAGGGATTCGGAGCGGAGCGGAGTGGAGCGGGCATGAAAAGCCGGAGCGAAGGAGCGAGCGTGGAGCGGTTTTAACAAAGAGGAGCGGAGCGGAGTGGAGCGATTTTTTTTGGTGAAATCGCTCCGCTCCAATTTTTTTTTCATTTTCGTTTGTATGGCAGAGCCCTAGAATTTAAGCACTCTAAATTTTGTTTGTACGACATTATATCAAGAAATTTAATGTGCATTACATTAGAAGAAATTGAAAATTGAAAACTGGTGGGTAGTAGAGGACCGTTTCCATATAGCGCGGTTTTGATCACACTTCGTTCGTTCGTCTTATCAAGTAACGTATAGTAAATCGGAGATTAAATTGAAGATTGGGTGCAAAATTTTATACGAGGGGACTAAATCTCCGAAAATTGATTCGATGTAATCCAGAATATTGTAGGCACATCATGATCACGTGGTGACTTGATATGTGATGCAGCGATTGTTTATCTTGTAGATTTTTTCTTATTTGCAATTTTGCTGCCTAAAGGAAATTTGTCAGGTTGTATCTGCACCAAGGATTTAAGTTTCCTCTTGAAATTTGAGTTGACATTTGAATTTTAACTAAACCAAGACACACTCCCAAACAAAGACATGCCCCGTTTTTGTCTCTGCTACCCAAACTTCTCTCTAATTGCCTTGACCCCTCCAGGGGCATGGGCGCGTCAACATCTCTAGCATTTCTATGCCTTGTTGACGTTTCAGTAGCATATCTACTTTTCGGAAGTGCAGTTGCTAGCATGCACCTCCTATCCGCGCCGTCTTTATACTGACAAGCTCGGAGCACTGTGAGAGTTCTATTAGTACTCACAGGCAGTTTTTGATCGCGCCGAGATTTGATCTCCGAGCTCTAGATTAGTATCGTAGAGCGGTGACCGAACGTTCACGGCCACCGAGCGCGACACTACCCAAACTTGCTCTCGATCGTTTTTTTTCACCGCTTAACCTGCTCTACTTTGCTCTGTACGAAAAAAACGCAGCTGATATGTCTAGAAGGGAACCACTTTCGCGGAACATTCGTTTCTGGCCAACATTCGTTTTTTGGTTTGCTGAGATAATACTGATTTTTTTTTATATGAATGGAACGCACCCTACTCTAGTTCTAAAACTATAGATACCTTATTGTATGGTATATGCGAACAAATGCTACACTCGAAATTTTCATTTGTCCGGAGCGGAGCGGAGCGAAACTATTTACCCGGAGCGGAGCGGTGGAGCGGTTCCCTGTATTGTGGAGCGGGAGCGGAGCGGAGCGGAAAAATCGCATCGCTCCGAATCCCTGGTGTCTAGCATGTTTTCGGAGGCTTGAGCTAGGGTCCATGTTTCGCAGCCATAGCATAGCACTGGTCGTATAATGGTTTTGTACACGCGGAGCTTCGTGTTTCTGTGCACATGTTTCGATTTCATTATGGGGAGAACCGAGAAAAAAGTCTTATTAGCTAACTGTATCCGTCGCTTGATTTCGTCAGTTTCGTTGGCGTCCCTTGACAGGTTGCAACCCAGGTAAATGAAGTTGTTCACGAACTCGATGTTGAGGTCCCCCACATTGATGCTTGGTTGTGCAGGTGTCCTTGTCACCGATTGCATCATTATTTTAGTTTTACCCTCGTTAATACGTAATCCAACTTCCTTTGCAGCGGTATCGAGCGTATGCAGAAGTTCTTCTGCGTCAGCCAATCTTCGGGACATGATGTTGATGTCGTCGGTGTACGCTGCTAATTGTGTCGACTTGATGAGTAGCGTCTTGCTGTTGTCCAAATTCATGGCCCGAATAACGTTTCCAGTGCTAGGTTGAAGAGCGTCGGAGCCAGTCCATCGCCCTGTTTCAAACCAGTGCGTGTTTCAAATAGATCAGTAAGTCTATTCTGGATCCTGACTTGTGAGACGGAGTTGGTCATCGTCATCTTTGTCAGTCGCACCAATTTTGCTGGTATACCAAATTGCAGGATGATGTTGTACAGTACTCCACGATCGATACTGTCGTATGCCTGCTTGAAGTCGACAAAGATTTGGTATACGTTTACGTTGTATTCCCAGCACCTCTGGAGTATCAGTTTGACTGAGAAGAGCTGATCGGTTGTGGAGCGACCAGGTCTGAAACCGCTTTGATATTCGCCAATGACTCGTTCTGCGTACGGTTTTATTCTATTTTCCAGAATTTTCGTCAAAATTTTATAGGACGTACAAACTAGTGAGATGCCCCTGTAATTCTCACACCGCAGTTTATCTCCCTTTTTATGAATTGGACAGATGATGCTTCTGCGCCAATCGTCTGGGATCTCCTCGTTCTCCCATACTCGCAGGAGTAATTGATGTATGGCATCAACTAGACTCGTTCCACCGAATCTTAGCAGTTCAGCTGGAATCTCGTCAGCGGCCGGCGCTTTATTTCGTTTTAGTGACCGCAACGCGAGATCAACTTCCTCTACTGTCGGGGGTTGAATGGGTGGGCCTAGATCAACAATATCGTCGAGAGCTTCCTGTGTGGGGATGTTAGATGGTCGGTTTAGAAGCTCTTCAAAATAAGAGGCCCATCGTTTGTTAATGCCATCGGTGTCGCTGATGATGTTTCCATCCTTGTCCTTACAAAGGCTAGTCCTGGGTTGGTAGCCGTTCTTAATTGTATTTACTAGTTTGTACGCTTGTCTGGTGTTCCTATTAGTTAAGTTTTCGTTTATGTTCAGCAACTGCTCGTCAAGGTATTTACGTTTCTTACGTCTAATTATTCTATTCGATATTCGCCGTAGCTCGTCATATTTTTCTCTTCTGGCTCTGGTTCCTCGTTGAATCCATTGTCTGTAGGCCTCGTTTTTCGCGTCAAGTGAATTTTTGCATTCTTCGTCGAACCAGTCATTTCGCGCTCGCCGGGCTTTATATCCCACGACCTTCTCTGCGACATCCTTGATGGTACCCTTGAGTTCTTCCCAGAACCCATGGACGCCTGTGTTGCTGATGTTGTGTAGCATAGGTGATAGTTTTTCCTCAAGGGCGGTAGTATACGCCACCGCTGTAGCATCACTATCCCTAAGTATACAAGGGAAATTCCCAGAGATCGCAATGGCGATATCGTCGGCACACGCGATGACTGTGCATCTCACACCCTTCAGGTCCAAAATCAGTTTGTTTTGACCGCCAGATTCCAAAGAAGGGGGGATAGGACCCCACCCTGGGGAGTACTCCTGCAGACAAACCTGCGCTTAGACGCTACACCCAAGCAAGTACTGATAACCCTAGATGTTAGTAATTGACCTATACGACCCTTACACCCAGACCAGAGAGAATTGATTATAACGGTAGGTGCAACATCATTGAAAACGCCCTCGATGTTCAAGAAAGCAACCAAGGTGTACTCTTTAAACCCAAGAGACCTCTCAATGCAGCTAACCAGAGAGTGTAAGGCAGTGTCAATTGATCTACCCTTACAGTAGGCATGCTGCGATGATGATAGAAGGCGTGCTGGAAGAGTCGCCCGTCGGTGTGTATCAATCAAGCGCTCCAAAATCTTAAACAAAGTTGAAGATAGGCTTATTTGTCCCACTGGCTTCTGAGTGCTTTCTTTTTGCGTTTGAATTTTCTACAACATGCGCTAACATATGGCACCAGAATTTTATTTTCCGTTGAGAACGGACTGTGAAATTTGCTTGCTATGATTTGCTTTTCGTGCCTCAGGTACGAGTATCCATTTTCCAGTATTTCTAGAAAATATTCAAGTCTCTTTATGACAACAATCGAGCGTTAAGAAAAATTTGCATTATCGTGCTTTGAAGCGTTTGTATGTATCAAGGGAACACATTTTTTTTGCATCTTCCAGGCGAACGAACAGACCTTGTATGTCTCGTCTAGCATGTTATGCCCCGCACCATCCTCAGCATATACACATCCGTCATACTTGACTGATTAAATTCAACTTTATTTCTCAAACTTACCAACCCGAATTCCCTGCCATCCAGACATTCATTGTACATACTAGTATGTACACCAAATCCGTCCGCTCTACATCTATACAACATCGCATTTCGTTCGGTCCTTCAGTGTCGAGCGTAGTGTCCTTCAACTTGGGTAGTATTCTTGGGTTGATGTCTTTTTTGCAGAATCGGATCATGTCGTTTCTTTTAGCAAACATTTGTCTACTTCAATATTAATTAATGTCATCCAGATGTTCTGTCATGTTCGAACCTATCCACAGTACAGCAAAGTTTTATAGCATGAACATAGAATTTTAAGTATTCCTTTTTTCATGCAAAGTAGGATGGGCAGGATATTGTGTGCGGTACGAGTCCTTGTCATTGATAGAGAAATGTCAACAAAAATGTTCAAATGTTGTTATGTAGAGATTTTGCCAAAGAGTTTGTGTGAAAAGCGGACCCTTTTTTAAAGGCAGGACAAGAATTAGGACATGGGGTCTTTTTTATAGGGAAAAAATAATGCGTAAATATATTTAGTCATTTCCGGTTGACCATCGCGTCCTCCATATTGCTTTTCCATTTACGATGGTTATGTCTACTGTATGTTTTATTTGCTCTCAATTAGGTATAATATCCTTTGGGTACTCTCTGGCTATCCACACGTTTTAAAATTTAGTAATTCCACAATTTCAGTATCATCCCCTATGCCAACCACACGATGCAGGTGAGATACTGCATAAATTTTCTACGAAGAACTGTAGCACTACCTGGGAACTAGTTTGAGAAAACAAGAGCTCTAATTGTAGAAAGGTTTTTTATATTTTTTTGTTTGTTCCTTTAGATCAAGGCTTTTTTTCCCCTCGATTTTTTTTGGGTTCCTTTGGATCTTATTTTTTATTCCTTTAGATTTTTTCTTTGTTGCCTTAGATTTTTTCTTTGTTCTTTTTGACTTCTTTTTCGATGAATGCTCCCAGAACATTGATATACAAATTGTACACGAGAGTGTAGTGCGACGTAGCATACATAAGTGCAAAGGTGACTTGAGGAGAGGGAGAATCTTAGTCGAGCAGCCGTTCATTGCAAAAAGATTTATTTATGACTAGAATGCCATCTGGATATGTGCGTTATGCCCCGTCTGAGTTGGCAGTATGTCGTGATGTTTGGGTTATGTGCATTCTAATTTTTACAGATTCACGCAAAAAATCATAGACGTAAGTATTAAGGAAAGGAAGTGGGGGACGGAAAGAGGCATTTGGGCTTTGCCAGTTAATTCTAATTTTTACTGAGTCACGCAAAAAATCGAGGACATAAGCATTAAGGAAAGGGAAGCAGGAGAAGGGAAGGGCTATTCCTCATTCTTTGGAACATACTCAATTGCCCTAACCCCTAGTGGGGGACTGTTGCAAGTGGCCCATATAAAAATCGCCTTAAAAAGACTAATCAGCGGAGTGATGATAGTATCAAGACAATTCTGCAAAAACACAGGGAAGATATCATCAGCCTTCGAGCTGACTAGCTCACGAAACTTACTCCAATCAGTCTTCTTGCGACATGGACATGCTGACCGGAATTGAGATTGTTCTTGAATATCGAATGTGATGTGTCTGTGGTTCGACAAGGACTTTTCATCAGACACGTGCCAGTTAGAAACGAACTCGGGAAACATACTGCTAGCAGGCCCTATTGCCCATGTCGCACAACCGAGTGTCCTTTTGTTTTCGAAAGCCCAAGCGGTTATCCGCAAGAGTTCCGAACCCCCTTATTAGCTACTATTGATGACGCTGCCGTAGTTGTTATTGAAAGATCAGCACCACCAGTACTAGCCGCAGCTCGATGGTCGGGCCATACGTTGAGAACAGCAAGGGGCATCTTACTCTTGGGTTCAGTAGTACAATCGAATGAGGTACGGGTGGAAGAGCGTGCCACCTGCAGAGGTATAGTTTTTGTGTGAGAGCGAATATCCACCTCATCTGGCCTTGCTTCTGGAACGGCAGCAGTCTCCAGTACTTCTTTTTTGAAGTAGCGAAAACAGCGCTAGGACATCCGTCAGCCTGCAGTTCTCCCTGATCCGTGGATAGTTCTCGGTTTAGCGAGCGCTGAGCATGGTTCGCTTTATCCATATTTAGGGTGATGTGGGTGAAGCGGTAGGCTACAACGCCTTTCCGCTCTACCAGTCGCTCCATGAAAAAATCGTCCACAGCAAGAACGAGGTGCAGGGTACCACCATTTCCCATATCCCTCCATTTGAAACCTCCAGCGATCAGTCGGAAGTCAGTTTTGCGCAACAACAAAACTAATCACACATTGCTGCTACGAAGAAAATATCCGCGTATCACATGCGGTCGAGGGAAATTCTTATTTTCCACAAGAGTGATCGCAAAAGGACATTTTGACTTCAGATGTTCAAAGTTCTTACGAACCTACTCTGCTCTCTTCGTATTGGAGCAGACTAGTAGTAGCCAGCCTGTCCGGGGAACGTCCCGATCATCGGGCCTTTGCACAAGTGTGGCATCTATGATAGCCTCCTGAAGTGAGGCCATTTGCTTTGAAGTGAAAGAGCCGATAGCTGGGTCTGCTGAGCAGTTTGCCAAGTTTGACACAAGCTGTCACATGGCCATACGTGGCTTTACAAGGCTGTACAAGCGTCTTCAATGTTTTCGCCACGTTGATAGCTAGGGGTGGCTCCTCCGAGCGGCTCTTTTCACCGTCGGCAACGGCGCTTCATTCAATATCGCTTTCTCTAGGGTTTTTTCCCTGGAGAGACCACCGGCCTTAGCCCTGTTGTGTATTCACCTTTGCGCCGAAGTGAATTTGACATAAGCTTCTTTATCTTTGTCCTCAATCCCACGATCGTACACCCGCATGTCTCCGATCGTGCGTCATCGAGCTCAGAAAGCGAATTACAGAGTTCGTTGTCGTCGAGTCGCGAGGAGTTCACAGACGATGAAGACGGACTAGTCTTGACGGTTCAGCGGAAATTACCACCGCAGCCTCTGAGTTCACAGTCAGTCCAGAGGTTGCCTTGGTAGATGCCTTTACAGCTGCATCTGACTTTCAATATTCCATTTGACTTATATACGATCAAACCTGTGTTCTCCTGATGAAACTGTTTGGGTCTGCATGGCACACACCATCCGCCTGTGAATTATAACCGATGGAACAATTTGCGATGCGAGATATCACTACTGTTAAAATTCTGTTCGCGTTAACGCGACTCGACAATGTGGATCGAAGCCGTTTTTTTGGCTGAATCTTGCAGCTGGTGACCCCCGACAATTGTCAAAAAATTGCCAAAAATGGGCACACACACAGTAAAAATTAAAAGGTTTTCACCACATACCGCGAAAACATTAGAACTCCCGACGAGGGACTGATTCGTTGGTGAAACATACGAACTACACCGAAACCGAACTTTTGGCGCAAAAGATCAGGGAAAAGTGAGAAATTTGATGCAGTTGGAATTTTCACAACACTTCAGCAAAAAAAAACCAATACTCTTTTTTACGCACAGCACACTCGTGACAGACTAATATATTTTCACGCAGTGGGAATCCACGATTCCACGACCAGGTCATACTTGCAAAACTATCAGATGTACTCCTTGACATGGCCACCAGACCGGCTCTTGAACGGGACTCGCCACTCGCGCGATCAACAGACCTCACCAAGAAATATACAAAACCAGAACCCCGGTCAAGCCCGGCACTTGTACATTTCACGAAAGATTAAGTTACGGCAATCTAAATCAACTGAAGAAAAAAAAACAATAAAAATGATTTTTGGCAAAAATTATGCAACGTCAGTCTCTGTAATGGGCGGTCTGGTGGGCATCCGAAGATGCCCGTGGGGACGGAGCCTAAGGTAGCATAATGACCGTGAAGGTCGAGCTGTGCCATCTGGCGAAGAAAAAGGCCCCTTAACGAGCTAAGCAGCGGCCTATGCTTGCAGGGAAGGTAAAAATGGGGAATAAAAAAATGAGGCGATAAGGATGGAATGGTTGGCGGACTCAAGCCCTCAAGCTCGCATCGGGGTCCAGGTGTAATAGGGCCCTCGACCTCTGGTTTCGTACCACCGTATTTGCATTTGTTCAATTTCCTTCATAATCATCGTGGCGCATTAGCCCGACGTCTCGGGCCCTGGCCGCCTCGATCATTGTCCTCCAATTGTCTCGGTCAAGTGGCCGCGTGATCCAATTTTGGAATCTCAGCAATTGTTCGGTGTCATAATCGGCTGAGTCTTCCTAACTTTCAGTTTGTCCAAATGCATCGTTGATAAGACGAACAAGGTTGCGGAATAAACCTGATCCTGTCTAGTTCGTATCACTGTTTAATTCGCTGATGTATTTTGTATTTGAGAGGTCTAAATGGCGCAACGGTTAGCACGTTCGCCTTCTGTGCACTGGACCCTTGATTCTATTCCTGCTGAAGGCAATAGCCTTTTCGATAAAAGGGGATTTACATGTCGAGCTATGAGCCCACTCAGCTGTTAAATAATTCGGTTGAGCGTGTTGCTAATCACTCACCTCTACGTACACCGTCACGATCCAGTAAATAAGATGATGCTAAATCGAGACATGGGACCAAGTTCTGTTCCGTCAGTTTTTTTTATGTTGTATTTGAGAATTTTTTTTTTTCATTTGCTTTAGCAATCTGGTATCCGAAATTGGGACATTGACTTTTCTATCAATCTGCATAAACCTGTAATAAATTTCCATTTAAATTCCAAAAACGCCTTTGTCTTTTCTTTTTCTACCATTGGATTGTAGAGAACCTTGATCCATCATCATCGTCTCTGCGTAATCTACTTAGGATTTGATCCCAATGCTATCTCATCTTGAACCCAATTTTTCTCATCCATTTATAACAGTATAACAATTAACAGTCTTCTTATTCAATTAGTCGTATCTGGTTTCATCAAACCGATTGAAATGTTTGACGATGGTCTTTAGATTACTTTAAGTAGATTAACTCTTAAAAACGAAAGTCACAACGTTATGTCATAGGTCTGCTGGGGCACCCCAATAAACACATAAAACGATATGGAGACGTCTGCTACCTCAATTCAATCTTTATCTATTGAGTCTAATTTTATGGTACATATGATTTAACCATTCGGTCTTATTTCGAGCATGAGCTGGAAAAACCGATCCAACTTCCATCGCTCCATCAGCCACCACATTCCATCATTTCTTCTCTCAATTAAAATGCATCGCATCGTAACCTCTTGAACCTAAATGAAAATCTCCTCTCGTCTTTTAATAGATCAATTGGTCCTCTTTAACTCTTATGCCGCTGCATCATAAAGCAAACCTCACGACTCTCGACCTCCATTACAACAAGTGCCCGAGTGCTGCTCTGTACTCTTGTATCACATGGAAAAAGAAGAAATTCCAAATCAAAGAATACGTCAAGACGTCAAGATGTGAAAAAGATATAGACAAAAGAGAAACAGAAACGGGAAGGGCGAAAGTCGAGCATGGACTGCTTTTAATCTCGAGGTTGAGTGACTTATTGGATTATATGCACATAAACTCGAAAGTTCCGAGGGGTGGATTATGTGCAGCCTTCGGAGTGCATGAGTCCATAATGTGGACTACACGTTCAACAAATACACTCCGCAATTATGACGCTATGAACATGCTTCTGATTAATATTTCCTCTATGCGTTTTAAGTTTCGAAGCGATCGTATGAAATAAAAACCCAATTTGTTGTTTGCCGGGGAGGATGAACTAATTTTTAACCTTTTCGACGGATTTCCGATAAACTTTTCTGGAATTTTCAAAGATAATTGATTCTAATGGTTCCATTAAAGGGAATATTTCACTTGAATTATCCCCACAAAATCATTTATGAAAATCCCCAGAAAGTCTTACTTTATGACACAACACGCTATGTCCGTACTGCTTAAATAGGAAATAAACTGATTGATGTGTTCAAACTGAATTTTCGCATCAGGAGAAGAATGTAGATTCATACTGCCTAAAGCTGAAATCTTCTTGAGTATTGGTCCATAGTGAATTTCCGCTTCAGACGAACGTACTGTAAATGCATCGTCACAAAAGTTTCACACCGAAAAACGTAAGTTCGTACTGTCTATAGCTAGGTACTGCTTAAATCAGAAATATACTCGAAGGTGTGTTCAAAGTGAATTTTCGCTTTAGGGGAAGAATGTAGACTCATACTGCCTAAAGCTGCAATTTCTTGAATATTGGGCCATAGTTGATTTCCGTCTTAGGCGAACATGCCGCGAATGTAAGTTTGTACTGTCTAAAGCTAAGTATTAACCTCAATTTTTAGTGCGAAATCTCATACAAAATTTGTTAAAAATTTCGCTCGCACGAAAAATGTTCGCTTCCTCGGTACTAACATACTTCACATCAAACTGCACCAATAAAAAAAAATTCTTCACACCATTGTGAGCAATTTCCACTCGAAAACAATTCCTTTGCATCTTATTTCATGTGAAAACCAGTCATTACAGGTTTGTACCAGCCTTAAAGCGGATATTTGCTTGAGCGTGGGCTCCGCTTTAGGCATTACGTTTGAGCGTTGGTTCCGCTTAAAGGTGAATACATCTTCTTCCTCCTTGCCGTTTCATACCACTCTCTGGCTTTGCGTTGGTCTGCCTGTGGTGTTGGGCACTTCGCCCATTCTGGTGGTATAATCTCAGCTTCCTTCCGCAGGCAACTCGGTCTTGGATCGTATCATCGCGCAGATTAATGCGTTGTTGTGTGTTTCCGTCTGTCTCAGGTTTTGGGTCCAAGTGGTTTATTGACAGGTTTCTCAGGCGAACGCCTTGGAACATGGCAATAGCAATCCATACGACGATCTTCGAGTATTCCAATGATCGATTGCTCAACAAACAAGCTGCCTCGGATGTAGGTACTTTTGATACTATCCTTTTGGTCACACCTACTGTTACCCGTAACATCTTCATCTCGGTCGTAGTCATTTTACTCTCGTACGTCTTGTACAAAGTGGCGTAAAAGTAATCATCCGAATTTTTTTGGCTGTAATTTTTTTTTTATGAATGAAAAACTTTGGTTCTGCTTGTCGATTATGTTTATTTGATATCTAAAATGTTTTTTCCATTAAGTCGAAAAACGATATCAGTCAAGTGGCCGCCGCCAGAATTGATGACCATACAGGCCCGTTTTATTGCATTTTCCATCACTTTTGCCAGAACTTCCGGCGATCGATTCTCACATTCTTTGTGAATATTCTCTTTAAGGGCTTGAAGAGTCTGGGGCTTGTTGACATAAAGCCGTGATTTCATAAAAACCGCACAAAAAGAAGTCTGGAGCTGTCAAATTGGGCGATCTTGCCGGCCATTGCAAATCGCCAAAACGAGAGATTAGGCGACCCGGAAATGTATCCATAAGAATTGCTGCGTCCTGTTGGAACCACATGTCGTCCAGTCCCAATTCATCCAATTGAGGAAGAAAAAAGTCGTTTCGTCCCCGACGTTCTCGAAAACAAAACCCGATGACTCCTCCAGCGTTAACAGCATACCATGCAGCGAGTCTAATGGCTCTTCGTGGGTCATATGCGAATTTCCGCTGCCCCAGAAGCGGTGATCTTTGCTTATTCACGTATCCGGAGAGATGGAAATGTGCCTCATGATGAATAATTTGTACTCCTCGTGGTCGAGGTTCATGATGGCTTTAGCGTATGTTAGACACGTTTGGCGGTCAATAGCTGTCTGCACTTTGTAAGGAGCAACTTCAGGTCTTTTACCAAAATTAGCTGTAAAGACCGTCGGCTAATGCCCATTTGCGTGACACGTCGTCTGGTCGATATTCCGGGGTCCTCTTCGACATCTTCGGGTACAGCGGCGATATTTTCAGCAGAACGGCTGCTCCGGGGCTACGCCTGGCAACATCTCGTATTATCCTATTCTCTTCAAGGCGAGCGGCTAAACGCCGCAGTGTTTGCCCAGTTGGTGTCGGACGGCCGGGAAATCTGCGCCGAAATTTGCGCTGCGCCAGTACCACAGACAAACTATTCCGCAAATAAAATTTTAAAAATTATTCTGCGGTCTTGAGGAGTACCATGGCTTATCGACGTGTATTCTGCATCTGTTTACTTGACAAATGTCCAAGCAGAATTGGCATTTGGCGCCATTTGCACAAATTATATTATCTTCCGGTAGGGTGATTACTTTTGCGCAAATCTGTACATAGTCCGGCATTCAGACGCATACATGGGTCGACGTACGTGGTGGGCACAAGCGTCCATTTGGACGCGGGACAGAATGGACGTACTATGAATGTCCCTCGTCCAAATTTCGAGGACACAAACTGCAGTCCAATCCATTGCGAGCCAGACGTTATTTTAAAAGTCAAGATCGATGACGAACTCAATTTTCACTTACTCGATTTAATTTTACGCATAGTCAGTTGTGTAAAAGTTTTGCATAAAAACCTTGGCAGCCACCAACGCGTAAAAACTGCGGATTTGAATTTTGGATTGGACGCGGGACAATTTGGATTTTGGACGCAAGTGTGTGTCCACCTTTAGCCAGTACGAAGTTTTACAGCTTAATTAAGACTGAAGGCATAAAAGTTTGTCATTACTCCTACAAGCCAAAAAGGCGATTTTCACCAAATTAGGCTGGTACGTCAAAATAGACAATTGGGGTGATAACTGATGAATTTTGGGGGAATGTTGCCATTTATTCTCTAAAGGGGGGTCATTTGGAAGAGCCCCCAATACGAAAGTTCTCCGACAATCAGAGGTCATACGATATCCATAAAATTAATAAGCCACATTCATCCAAACCCTATCATTCACACAATGCATTTAACCCACATTTTCGCGTTAAGAATTAGCGGAATTATTATAAATTATCTCTGGTAAGCCGAGATCAACATATACTACGTTAGACTAAATACATAATTTTCTCGCTTATGTATTTGCTCTTTACGCTTTAGCCACTTATACTTTTTATGTCGCAGATACGAGTCATTTCCACCAAATGCCTTGAACACTTTTAATTTGTCCAATTGTACCGTATACATTTAACCATACATATATGTCAAAATCGCATTCCTAATTGAGGTCTTCATGTCATCACGTATGATTGCAGTTAATTGAAATTAATTGCAGTATTAAATGTCGGAACGGACATAAACTTTCATCGCCACCCTTTCGTAATTGCTGCTTGCTTGTAAAACACAACACAGGGTTTTAAGGGGTGTTATTTGTCGCTTCAAGGACATGACAGTTCAGGGATTAAATTGTAGAGAGACCGTGTGGTATTTGAAGCGAATCTAGCATAATGTCAAGTGGATATGAACAACTACTTCTGATTTTTTTAGGCTGTATTGAAGGGGAAGAGAAAGAGTTCTGCGAAGACTTAAGATATAGAAACTGATTTCGTTTGCTTCTTTTTTTCAGATAGTTTTCGGTCGGTCTTTATCAAAAAATGCCCGTGAGGAAGAGGCCTTAAATTGCCAGGTTGACCGTGATGGCCCAGCTGCACCATCTGCCGAATAATGCGTCAACGAACCAAGCAGCGACATGGGCTTTCACCACTTGCTGCCCTGGTCCTTAATAATAATAATAAGTAAAAGCAGCCTAAAATACCTAACTGGCAGGTACGGCGACCATGAGATTCACTAATCTAAAAAATCCTCAACCAATCTGATAATGGCCAGTAGGTCCTTTGTAGCAGCACTCTTAATTACAGCGAAGCTCACGATGGAATATCCAAGAAATGTGAACTTGGAGCGAGCAACCGCGGGGCATTCGCAGAAAAGGTGCTTGGTGGACTGGAATGCCCTCCAGGCAAAGCTGGCAATCCATCTCAGTGGACAGACCCATTTTGTTTAAGTGATATTCACCCACGATTAACCTCAAGCTCACTCTGCTCAGGGGGCTAGTTTCTTTGAGGTCATAGGGGTTGATGATATCTTTGGATTGCCGCAGTACTGGGAGATTATTTCAGTGCGCCACTAGAATAATCTCCCAGGACTGCGGTCCGCAGACCATTCCCTCACCAGCGCCCTGGCTGTGGCCCAGCTCAGACCACAGTAGGGATCAGGTTGGAAATTTTTTCCCGATGAACACTGTCTAGTGAGCTCATCCGCAGCTTCGTTGCTATGAATGTCCTGATGTCCTGGTACCCAACGTTGGGTGACCCGATTGATATTTGTGAGACTCTGAAGGGTATCAGAACACTCTTTCTACTAGTTTCGATGCGAACCCATGTGAAAAAAGAGCCTTAATGGCTGCTTGACTGTCAGTGCAGATAGCGATGTTAGCGCCATTAAACTTTCTATGAACACGTTGAAAAAAGTCGTTCCAAGCAGGCTTCGAACTGCCGACCCCTAGATCGATAAGACCTGGTCGCTACCGATTGATGAACGCCAATCGTCCACTTTTGGGGAAAATTGTGAAAATATAGTAAGGCATATAATGAATGTATTGTACATACGAATGGGCGCCACAAGTGACGAATAGGCTTTTGGCTATCGTTTAGTGGCAAAGATTGGTTTCTGGAATATGCGTACTCTCCTAGACAATGGATCAGAAGGTTCCCGGGCTGCTACAGTAATCATTGTGAGGGAGCCGAAGTCTCCTAGCATGCTCCCCGATTATTCTGTGTTTAGTGAAAAGCCCCACCACATTTATTACATGTTTTCTATTCAGCATCAGTAGCCCATTGGATTGGTTGGGATCCAACTTGGGCCATATTTGCCTAGTCGCATGACATGTAGTGACACTACTCGATCTCGCATTGGCCCTATCGTACGCCACAGCTTAGGTAACCAATTCACAAGTTCATCAGCTTTACAGCTCCCAAGAAAACCACTGTGGCCCAGTATCCAGCACAGAGAAATCTGGTTCCATCATCATGAGAAGGTTAAAGACGGTACTTGACTATCGTAACCTTCTCATGATGATGGGAGGATTTTTCAACATTTCTCTGTGCTGGATACTGGACCATAATCAGGACAGAAGTAAGCGATTTAATCGCCGGTTTACTATCCGTATAGATTACAGTATGCCTAGTGGACATAACAGTGTGCGGAATCCAGGTTAGCGCCTCACAAATTGCTGTATCCTCTGCCTGGAAGACGCTACTGTATGCCGGAAGGCGGAACGACAAACCAATATCCAACTTCTCCGAGTATACCCAAGCTCAAACCTCTTCATCTTCAGTCTTAGTGGATGTTCACACTGCGTGCGATGCCGAGCCGAGCCGAGCCGGGTCGAGCGATGCGATGTGGTGGGTGTTCACATTGCACGCCGTGCGATGCCGAGCCGAACGATGGCTTGCGATGCAAAGATGATCCGAGCGATGGCTTGCGATGCAAAGATGATCCGAGATGTTCACTGCACACAATGATGGAGAGTAGAGACCAATTTAGTTCAAGGAATAAATCTGTTCGACATCATGTCGTTTGTGCTTGACCCAGTAAATTTATTTCTGTTTGAAAACAGTGCTCTAAAAATGGAAGGGCGTCGCTATTGGGTGTATTCCATTAATGAAGAAAGGCCCAGTGTTGGTGAATTTCATCATCTCTTCCGCGACCTCAGACGAGAGGTTTCACTTGCGGATTGAGCAGCGGCGCACCGCTGTGTATAAGCGCAAAAATCGGCAGCCGCGGCGGCTTTAGGACAATGAATGTATAAACCGCTCGACTCGCCGTTGCGGCCACCGCCGCGGTTTGTGGAGCGGCGAAATTGCATTTGAATTCAAACCGCTTGTGAAACCACGCCTTCTAAACGCGACCTTATTACGGTGATAATAACCTTTCATTTGAGCCATACTGAATCAAAACCGGAGTCCAAAGCGTATATATCCTAGACTTGTACAGACCTAGTTGTGATACCAAAACTTCCAACTGGCAACCGCCATATGCATTAAAAGTGAATTTCCCATATGGTCAGTTTGAGCTGTGGGTGTGGATCCAATGAAAAGTTTCATCGTTCATCCATTCGAATTTTGGATATTTACATTTGAACTAACGTTTACAGTAAAGGTTGCCGTTCATTCAATAGGATCTTGCCCATTCTCAAAATCAACTAACCAACCCACACTATAAATATTTGTCGCATTTTGCAAGTCGCTAGTATCATTGTATCGAAAGATATCGCTCATTTGAAATTTCATCTGTAGGGGTTCCTTCGGTCGGATCTTGCCCATTTTCAATACCAACCAACTAGATCATGCTACAAACATTTGACCAAAATTTCAAGTTTCTAACTTCATTCTATCGAAAGTTATCGTGCAAACGAACAGACAGACAGACAGATATGGCTAAATCGAATCAGGAGATGACCCTCATAATTTCCATGTATACACTGCCACACCGCCGCGCCTAAAAGTCTAGGGTATAAAAGCAGACATACATGCATTTTTTTCAGTGTGATCTTACATCAAATATTACTTTACAGCTCGTACTTGCACCATACTGGCTCCAAAAAGCTTCACATCGCAAAGCCCATAAACTCCATCGCAAAGCCCATTAAATTCCATCGCAAAAAATCAGCAGCCGGTACTCGCACGAAAAAGCAAAGAAGTTTGTGAAAACATCGGGCCATCGCTCGGCTCATCATTGCATCGCGCGCAGTGTGTACACTCAAAGCGTGATTCCATTTAAAATTGAAGACTTTCCATTTTCTTGCTTTAAAAGCTTGTAATCGCATTGCATCGCTCGACCCGGCTCGGCTCGGCATCGCACGCAGTGTGAACATCCACTTACGAGTCATTAGTGTCACCCGCTCCTGAATGTTCGCCTTCCAGCATAGCTTTTTATCCAGGATGAGACCAAGGAATGTGGCTTTATCAGTCAGCACAAGCCTTATTCCCTCTATAACTTGTGGTATAATTGAGGGTATCCTGTATCTCATAGTAAGGAGAACAAGCTTCGTTTTTTGCGGATTTACTCCGGCACCAACCTTGCCAGCTCAGTTTATCAGGATACATTATTCTCGCAGGACATCAGGAAAATTTCCTGAGATCACGATAGCAATATCGTCCGCACAAGCGGCAACTTTGCATCCCAACCCTTCCAGATTTGCATGGAGCCTATTGACTACGCCAGATTCCAGAGAAGGGGAGAGAGAACTCCACCTTTAGGGGTTCCTCTGCTTACCTGCCTGCGTAGAGATGATGTGCCGAGACTAGTGGAGACCACCCGAGATCTAAGCATCAGGTGTACTAACTTGCAAAGCGAATCATCTCCGCACAGAGTCGAGAGGGCTTCAGTGATACTCCTTGCAGTTGAGGGATCTTTCGATGAAACCTACCAGAGAGTGCATGGCCGTGTCCACTGATCCTTCCAGTATCCCACTCAATAGTTAACGGTCCATGGAAGTTGAGGCAAAATAGTATATAATACATATTGTAACGGACGGTTTGGTGGGCATCCGAAGATGCCCGTGGGGACGGAGCCTAAGGTAGCTTAATTGGCCGTGAAGGTCGGGCGGTACCATCTAGCGAAGAAAAAGGCTCCTCAACGAGCTAAGCAGCGGCCTATGCTTGCCGTAGCTCAGTTCGGGAGACGTGGGCGGGTTTTTCGCCGCTCGTTGCCTCTGTCCTTTACGTATTAACAAAAATTCATAGGCCTCGGGAAGACAACACAAACAAGGGAGGTAAAAATATGGAATAAAAAAAATGAAGCGATAAGGATGGAATGGTTGGCAGATGGCTCGCTTGCCCTCGCGCTCTTATTGGGGTCCAGGTGTAATGGGACCCTCGGCCTCTGGTTTCGTACCACCGACAGATCCTTACTCATCAAGTGCTGCCAGAGATCCGCCGGTGGAAGCAGCACTACCATATGGTCCATTGCAGGTGGTTCATTACAATATTCACACAGTATTTTCAATTTAGCGTCGTTTCAAAACGCGGTGGAATATTTAACACATAGACCTCGAGTTCAGAAGGACTAGCTCAGATTTTTTTCCTGTTGTAATGAGTGTAATCACCCTCACCCTGAGAAGCTTGCGTTGAACGCAGTGTTCGATCATCGATTGACCTCTAATTAACTCCTATTGATGCGAATTTATTTGCACTTGTCAATCAATCTGTAAATCGATTTCAATTTTTTAACACACAATCTGTCAATCTCGATTTAAAAGACTAGACGGCATCCTAACAATCTCACTTGATCATCCGTCACCCACACGACCCACCCTCTCTATTAACAGCCTTTCCATTAGTATTCAATTTGTTGCCTCAGCCTGACGTGATGACTGTCTGTGATCATGCAATGAATTTGACCTCTCTCGAATTTTTCACAATGTGCAGACACAGTAATAAATAATAAAATCGAAAATTAAAATAAAAACCCCTGCCATCAAAACTCGTCATATTTTGTGCTCAATTAGCGATTACATGCATCAATAGCTTAAACAAGAGTCCATTCAGTTGGCTCAAAAGCTAACTATTGTATTTACGAGTAGGCAATAATAGTTTTTGCCCTTTTTTGAATTAATGGCGCGCGGTCATGTGTCTATTTGGTGTGTTCATCGGGCGGGCGGAGGTAATCATGAGCATATTATTATGAATTATTGAAGTGGAACTTGGGGACTCTTTAATTTTACGGATGATGCGGAAATTTAATTATGGAAAATGAGGTTATCCTGTGACGAAGGGGTATTGTAGTTTGTCGGGCCACCCTGCTGCTGATTATATCCGTTTCCGTTGTTGATTAATGCGACTGGAGCTCAATAAATGATCTGGGAGCATGAATTAATGAGGCTCCTATGGCCTGTTTCACAGTGGTATTGGAAAATATCGATTTGTGAATTGCTTAATAGTTACTCACTATCTGCACATTTTGCTAAACTTGCAACTAATTAGGACTACCACTTCCCACTATCTGTCATTATTGTCGGTCGAACCTAACTTTTACCTGTCGTCTATTGTGTGCTATCCTGCCGCTCTTTCCAGTAACTACATTTTAATATCTCGGAACGGAACAGACAAATTTCACTCCGGTATTGCCATTATCACATTGTCGTCATCTTCGTTGCCTTTGTTTGACTCCCTGGTGCGACGCTGCTTTGACTCTGCTGCTCTTCGACTCTGGCCTCGTCGGTTCCCCCCGGCATAGTGCATATGGCTCTGTAAGTGGAATATTCATTTGAATGAATCTTTTTTTCTTTCAGTCTTCTATTAATGCTTCGAATGCAACAGCAGTTATCGAGTTGCACATAGTTGTAGGCTTTCTCCATCTCCATGTCTAATTGAAATCGACGGCAAATTAAATGACTTGACGAATATTGCACACTTAGTTCATAATAAAAGATAACTCTCCATACTATTCATTAAATCTATTGAGGAGTCCATTTCGTTCAGATTATTTGGAATTTCTCCCTTTCGAGTGGATTACAATGTAAAATCATAATTATTGTCGGCATTCTTTTCAAGTGAATAATACCAGTAAAAAAGTGTGATTGTGCATTTAAAAAGTTCATCTATCAATCAATCGAGTGCAGTGATAATTAAAATCCCCCAAAAAAGTTGAAAGTATCAATTTCGCGATCTGTTTAAGAAAAAAAAATTAAATTCAATCATTTAATGAAGTGATAAATTTGCGTTTTTGATTATTTTCCATTAAAATATACTATGAGAAAATGAGTGCACCGATATCGGCATCACAACCTCCGTCACCACCCACCAACGGCAGCAACGTTGGATTGAATGGTAGTGGCACAACGACCAACAACAGTAACAGCACAACGACCAATGGAAATGTTGGATCAGCTCCACCGATTCCGCCTGCAAAACCGATCCTCTCCTCACCCGGTTCATATAAGCAAAATTTCATAAATTCCGCCAATATTAATTTAAGTAGTTCAGGTACAACGGGCACAGTGACGGCTGGCATTCATAGTGTTAATAAGGGCCATTCGACCAGTGAGAAACCGGCAATTGCTGCACGTCCCATACCGCCACCAACGTTGCCGAAATATTCAACAAGTTTCGGCAAAATCGATCGGGATCGTAACGAATTCGGAAAAATCGATCGGGCCGAACGGGAAAAGGTGAGAGAATTTTCCTAAGATTTCAGATACAGATATACACGATTTTTACTTTTCTTCTTGTTAAATCGTTGAGAATGCAATATTTTTGAGAAAAAAATGCGGCATGCGAAAGTTGGTTATTATTTGTAGCGCAACGACAAGTTTCGGTTCAGTTTTTAATGATAATTGAAAGTTATTTTGAAGCACTGACATACAAACACCATCATCATCATTGTACACCAAAAGAAACTCTTCGAGACTTTACACAATTCCATTTAGCATGACGTTTTATATTCTTTTACATCGATATTTTATTATTTAGATGTTTTATCTGAAACAATCAATCGTTGGGATCCTTTTTGGAGTAAGATATTTATGAAAATATAAATTATTTAGTTCAACCTGATTGTGATAGGATAAACTTTCTTGGTAAAGCCGAACATACACCATCCGGAATTCCTGTCCGGAAAAACTGATCAGGCCCGGCCTTGAGGAATTCCGGATCGTGTATGGCTGCTTCAGGCTGCCTTGAGGCTGCCGGACAGGCCTTTGAGGCGGCCGGATGGATAATTGGGAATCGATCTTATCGCCATAGAATGAAAGTACATATCTATCTACTGGATTGAATTGTACAGCATTTTACTTTCCATAGCCAAGCTTCAGATACATTCGTCTATTGAAATAAACTCCAATGAAAATTCATTCTAGTCACGCGGCCGGACAGTTCGCGTTGAGGCCACCGGACAGGCCTTTGAGGCGGCCGGATGGATAATTGGAAATCGATCTTATCGTCATAGGGCCGCCTCAAGGCGAACTGTCCGGCCGCGTGACTAGAATGATTTTTCACTGGAGTTTATTTCAATAGACGAATGTATCTGAAGCTTGGCCATGGAAAGTAAAATGCCGTACAATACAATCCAATCCAATAGATGCTTTCATTCTATGGCGATAACATCGATTTCCAATTATCCATCCGGCCGTCTCAAAGGCCTGTCCGGCGGCCTCAAGGCGGCCTGCACATGCTATTAACGATCCGGAATTCCTCAAGACCAGGCCTGATCAGTTTTTCGGGAGAAAAATTCCGGAACGTGTGCGGTGGATGCCTGGCGGGAACGATTTTCCTTCCGGCCGCCTGAAACGGCCATACAAGATCCGGTACTCCTCAAGGTCGGGTCGATCAGTTTTTCGGGACAGGAATTCCGGATGGTGTATGTTCGGCTTAAGTCAGTAGTCAGGCATATGTCATACTACATACAGTGGAACTCGGCTATAACGAAACGAACACCGGCTTTAACGAACCCGGTTATAACGTTCGCACCGGAACGACCCGTTTCAACACGTCTACGAGTTGCCACAACCCCTTCAATGGAAGAAGGAAGATATATGTGTCATGTTTTTTTGACTGTTTTTTGGTAACTGGACTGAATCACCATAGGCAATGGAATGCCTTATTCACAGCGGGCCAATGGAAATATAGAGGACAACAAGCCACAAGGTCATCGCAAACATCTAACTTACTACTACCAGTTAGTGTGTAAACAAGTTCCCAGATGTCTCCTACGACTCCACTGAACAGCACTTCCACCTCTACGATTCCTTTGCAGCATAACTTTACACCTGCACCACCCGTCGCAACACCGTTTCAATTGCGCGACTTAACCGTAATGGGCCGTAAAGCCATCGAGTTAAGGGCATTTATGGACATATTTCGCATCATGATTGGGAGCTATACAGAAGACAAAACTCAACACCAACTCGTCCCTCAATTTCCTACGGCGTTTACAACATCGTTAGAAAGGACAGAGTGTCCAACGCTGGTGGTGAATTGGCTTTTCTAATCCATCACTCAGTATCTTACCATGAAATTGACGTCACTGTCACCGACAATATCCTGGAGGTTCAGGCCATCGCTATACTGTCGGGCAACACTGATATGAAATTTACAACATTTATAGTATATTCCACCAATATTCAGTTGTCTCTCGGCATAGAACGTCAATATCACCGCACTGCTCACTGGACAACATCATCTCCTGCTCGGTGACTTCAACGCCCAATACGAATTGTGGGACTCTAACCTGGGCAATGATG
Organism: Chloromyia formosa; assembly: GCA_964017055.1. NCBI lineage: Eukaryota > Metazoa > Arthropoda > Insecta > Diptera > Stratiomyidae > Chloromyia > Chloromyia formosa. Next base: position 33,149,564 of record OZ024818.1, read on the forward strand.
CTAGAGGGATTGTTATAGCAGAGCAACTTGATACGTCGGATTTCTGCTCATAAAATAACGATACGCCCACTCACGTTCCTGGAACCTGTTTCAGTTCGCCCGATATCTCGATTGCCAGCGCTGGACTAATAAACGATCTCTCTCTAATTGCCTTGGCTCCTCCAGGGGCATGGGCGCGTCAACATCACTAGCATTTCTATGCCTTGTTGACGTTTCAAGAGCATATCTACTTTTCGGAAGTGCAGTTGCTAGCATGCACCTCCTATCCGCGCCGTCTTTATACTGACAAGCTCGTAGCACTGTGAGAGTTCTCTTAGTACTCAAAGGCAGTTTTTGATCCCGCCGAGATTTGATCTCCGAGCTCTAGATTACTATCGTAGAGCGGTGACCGAACGATCACAGCCACCGACCGCGACAACGACGCTGTCATACGATCAACTCCCAATCATCATTAAACTGGACAAACCAACCAGCACCCAGCATGCTTACCATTGCACATTTATGAACCACAATAAAGCCGGCTGAGAAGGCTTCACAGCCTACACCAAAACGACCTTCGATGTCTTATCGGTTCCAAGCGATGTGCATTTAGTCGAACGAAATATATGTTACATTTTACAGAAAGCAGCTGCTAAATTCATCCCAACAGGGCGCATGCCCATGATTCGGCCAAACTTTTCCACATCAGCAGCCTGATTGGCAGATGAGAAAGATCGTATTCGCAGCACTAATCCAGATGATCCTAGAATCAAGGAACTAAACCTTGATATACATACATATATGAACAAGTGACGGAGCACGGGAGAAGGAAGTGGAGTTCTTAACTTTGATAGCTGCAACCTAACAACCGTCGTAAGTAAGCTTTGGTCAACTGTTAGGGCCCTTGCAAATCCTACCAAACAGAAAGGGTAGGCTGCAATCCAATTCAGTAACACTAAGGTTAATGACCCTACCAGATACGCCACTCCCTTCAATAAGCAGTTTATCGAACATCCGCCACCTGATAGACTCCAGCGTATCATCACTAGGAGTATCCGTAACCCTCCAGTTGAAAAGGCACTTCAGTTTTCGCCTGAAGAAGTTGCCACAATCACAACTATAAGAAGAGCAAAGAATTCCAAAGCCCTAGAATCGGATGGTATTTCGGTGGTCATCCTAAAACATCATGACACGCTTGCAGTTCATTACATAACAACCACAAATAACCTTTCCATCTCGTCTTCAATCATTCCTGAATATTGGAAGAAAGGAAGGGTGATCCCTGTTCCAAAACCTTGAAAGAAACTAACACTAGGCGAATCTTTCCGTCCCATTACTCTGGAAGCACTACGTCACCCTATTAGCACGACGCATATTAGCCGATCACCAACACGGCTTCCGAAAGATGCACAGCACCACGACGGCGCTGGACGGGATAACCACAACAATACCAAATGATCTTAATCAAGCACGTCCAGATCAAGGAACCATCCTAGTGGCGTTAATGCGAACATACACCATCCGGACAGGCTGCCGGACAGGCCGTTTATTTCAATAGACGAAAGTATTTGGTGTACAACTTTGCCTCCGCCATTTTCCGACACAGCGGTCTGTCAGAAAACGGCGAAAGCAAAGTTGTACAATTAATACATTCGTCTATTCAAATAAACAGCCTGTCCGGAATTCCGGATGGTGTATGTTCGCCTTTAGACTTGTCAAAGGCGCCACTCGTTTCTTCTATCTGACATCTGTGGTATAGTATATCGATTCCGTTGCAATTTATTAAGTGGATCGCCAACTATCTTGCCGGCAGATACTCCTACACAGAATTTAGAGCTTGGAAATCTAAACAAGGAGGAGTCCAATTTGCCACCCTGTTTAACTACCTGACGGACTCCAAATCATCAGTTGTGCTGACGACTGTTCGATCTTGGCAACCGTCAATGGTGTTACCAAAGTGTGCGCGAATAGATAAACGAATATCTAGACGAATTTAACAACTTCTTCGTCGAAAAAATTTAAGTTTATCAGCTCCGAAGTCCTTTGCTACCTTGTTCGCTGCATGGACTATAGAAGTGAACCAACAGTTGAATATTGCATTAGATGGTCAAAATATTCCCAACAATAACCATGCGAAAATTCTCGGTGTCACCCTCGTCGGCCCATGCGTCAACCATTAGTGACAAGATGAAGAGCAGGAACAATGTCCTCAAAGCTTTAGCTGGCTGGCAGTTCCTGGGGGAAAGACAAGGAGACCTTACTAGGGACATATAAGTCTATCGGGAGATCTTTGGCCAATTATACGGCTCCTATCTGGTCTGAAAATCTGAGCGACATCCAATGGGAATATATTCAGTCCTGTCAAAATGCTGCTCTTCGGACTGTGACTGGCTTCCGCTTGATGTCGTCATTTATCACCTACACCAGGAAACCAGAACATTGCCCTTAAGAAGCCACAACATTCTTCTTACTAACCAATATCTATCTACTTAGTTGGCTGTCATCGGAGTGATCATATAAACCATAACCTTATGGTCAAACCCGACCTTCACGTCACATAAGACTCAATATGAGAGACCGCGAGAGGGAAGACCAGAGATTCAGAACAGTTCCCTTCGATAACGCCAGCTACAAGTAAGCTATCTCAACACTGCACAGAGGAGAGGTGCTTTCTTCGATAGCGGTCCTCAAACGAAATAGTGTACTTGATGCATAACCACCTGCCATATTTTGGGACGAAATTCGAGTACTTAGGCGGCTATTACACTGTAAAAGTTCTTTTACAAATATCGTTGACGCACGATATTTTAAAAGAACTTTTATGAATGATATTAGCCGCCCAAGGGGGAAGGAGCGCAAGCTTGTAAGAAAAGTACTTGAAACAAGCAACATTCATGTCGCAAATCTTTCCTCAGGCGGTTATTACACTATAAAAGTCCTTTAAAAATGTCTTCTATAAAAGATATTTGTAAAAGAACTTTTATAGTGTAATAGCCGCCTTAGAGCGACCAGAACTACTTTGGCCCAGCTACGCTCAGGGTGGTGTTCACGTTTGAATTCGTACCTATCCCGCATCGTCGACAGCATTCAGAACTCCTGTCCAGCTTGAGGCGTCACTCCACATTTTCAACTTTCCAGCAGCTCCTACTCGCGTAACATTTATCGCGCTATGGCAGAACCCTATTGAGGCAGCTGCTTTTCTCCACCTGGAGAATACGCAGTTTTATTGTCCAGAAAAGGAACATTTATTGATTGCAATTGATCAATTGGTTGACACGTTCGGTTGCCATCAAATCTCGGTCACCACTTTACGATGCTGCATCTAGAGATGACCGGTAGCGCAGTGTGTTGAGGCATCAGTCTCATGTTTCACTACCGGCGTTTCGGGTTCGAATCCTGTCCACGACGCCGTTCGTGGCCATGGATGTGCCGGAGGTGCATGATGGTAACTGCATTCTCCGAAACCAGTTTATGCCGTCGAAACGTCAACATGGAACAGTTGACGGGTTATGCCCCACAAGGGGTTAGGGCAATTGAGAGAGAGAGAGATCTAGAGAACATGGGCTCGACCCCGGCGCATTCAAAAAACTACCTGTGAGTATAATTAGAACTCCCACAGCGTTCCGAGTTCGTCAGTAAAAGACAGCTATATGCTATCGAAACGCCAACAAGGCATATCTACGTACGCGCCCATGCCCCTGGAGGGGTCAACGAAATTAACAATTGGGAGATTTAATAAGCAATGAAATGTTAATAGTCCGAGAGACCGATGCATTTTTAGCATCCCGATCACGTTTTCTTTCCGGACTGTAATTGTTGCGGCTGATGTTTACTCGGAGATGGTGGTTATTATCCTGTCTTTCTGTCTCCCAAATTACTGTAGGTTTTTCAGGCGGAGGTCACGGCGATTTATGGACCCTATTGTAATTGGGGTGTAATGTCGTGACTGCTAGGGGTGTTGTAGTGTATACTGATAGTAGATCGGTGATTAAAGCTCTCCACAAACCAGCGCGGTACGCGGTAGCAGTACAAATTTACATGGCGGTATATGCGAGCTCTCACTGCACTTGCGGTATGCCGCGGCGAAGTTGGGGTATTGCAGTGATACACTTTTATGTACCGCGGCAAAACTGCGGTACTGAACTTTTGTATCGCAGCCGGCACTATTGATCGCGATGTACCGCAGCCGGCACCATCGATGGTACAGTGCTCGTAACGCGGTGGTTTGAATGGGCACGCGGTATGCTGCTACCGCTGAGTACCGCTGTACCGTACCGCTACCGCGTACCGGTTTGTGGAGAACTTAAATCGCTTGACGTCACCGCTGGATTGTCGGAACTCAATCCGGTATATGGACAATTTTTTTTTAATATTACCCTGTGTTGGATTCCCGGAAATAGCAGGGCGGATGGGAGGGCACAACCATTATGGTCAGCGAAAGTTTCCGTGACATAAGGATGGATCTGGCAGCTTGTTAGTTGGCCTTAAAGCCTGCTGCGGCTGGCAGAGCAAATGTGGCTGACACTGAACTCTTACCGCTCGTCTGGGTTGCTGCTCTTGGATAGAAACAACATTGGGAATGTTGTGGGGGCTATTGCTTACCATTACTTTATTGGAAAGCATGCCAGGAGACTTCGTATCCCGCGCAAATATTACTGCGGAAGCTGTGGGACGAGGAGTAGAACTCTCTTCATTTACTTTGTGCCTGTCCTACCTTGGATAGTGGTAGGAAGGCAATCCTTGTGTCCTACAATTTCACCGTTTTGGACAACCTGAAGGATATGATTGTAGGTCAGCTACATCGTTCATTGCCAGCTTCGGCTGGTTTGCGGAGTAGGTTTTTGTCGGTTAATGATTAGTTCATGGTGGTATCACAACGGATCCTATTTTGGTTTGAATAAACAATGAATTTGACTTGAAAAAATATGAAATTTTTGAAAAAACATAAATCTAACTTGAAAGAACTATGAATTACCCACGGAACTTTTTGAATTTACCTCGAAAATGGTATACATATATCAAATTGTTTCTATTTGAAGTTATCATCAAACTTTTGATCAGTTTATTTATAACTTATTTATGTAGATTTATTGTTGTTCTTTCGCGATCATTAATTCAAGGAATCCGTCCTTATTCTTATTAATCATTTTATTAAACAGCCACCATTTAATTTAACACTATAAAACTATTCGTATTGTTCGTTAATACTTCCAAGGAATTGTATACTCTACGTATCGACATGTATTCTCTTTCGTGCATGTTGGTTCATGTATGATTTATGTAAATTGTTTTAATTTAGTTTGTTCCTACATAATCATCTTCGTTCGTATACGAGTACATAATATTCATATCCTCAATAAACACAACGTAGCTATGTACATATATCGTTTCGTTTCACTTAATTCACTCCTTTAGTTTCATAGCTGCCTGGCGTACAATTTTCGCATATTGTATTTAATTAATTCGGTCCAAATCCAAAGTAGCAAGACGGAATGAATTATAGAATATTCTTTAGTTATATGTATGTGGAATTCAGTTAAATTTCTCTTGATAGATAATAATTATGCCGATTAAGATACTCCTTAATGCTCGCTTTCTACATAACCATTGATGTTCATTTAACACTTTACCTGTATGTATCTAAATCTGTATTTAAATTAACATAATGTGTATTTACATAAATTATGGGTTATATTGTGTACAAATATGTACCTATGTATCTGCATGCGGCTCATTTCAACAAGTGGTTTTCATAACTAAATATACACAAACCAGATATTGACATCCACGAGACTCAGATCGTGAGAATTCAACCCACTCGTGAAAAAGTTGGAGAGTAGGTAGACGAAACTAATAAATTTCAATGTTCATCGCGAGAGTGATTAGCTTTTAATTAAATTTTCATATTTGCATCAATGTTTTTGGTATGTACATGTTACCATTTTAAGCTTGTAGATTTTCACCGATAAAATAATCATTAAGAAAAATTCTGTCTTTTTGTCGAGATGATTTTGCATTATGAGATTTTCTTGTGATGCGTTATGTATTCGCCGGAATTTTTGATTGAAATTGTTTGGTTTAGATTTCAACGTGCTACAAGGAACACGTCGAGCTAGCAGTACCTAACCCTGTATAAATAAAGGTATTGTTACAGATTTCGTTATTTCCCTCGCCTTACGCTGTACAAATGACAATTTAATTGCTAACCGAAATTTTGGTTATCCGAAACGACCTCTGCCCCGTCCCCTTTACTTCAGTTACCAGAGTTTGTACTGTATAGAGCTTTGTCTTTGCACATTTGAAACATGAAATTGTTGATATTCCAGTAAACTCCTGTCTGTCTGTCCGTTCGTGCGACAACTTCCGATAAAATATAGCTAGCGATAACTCCCTGCCTAACTCCCCTGCAAATGTTATCTCAAGTATATAGTAACTTTCCATAGAATGCAGCTATTTTGGGTACATGTTTGTAGTGTGGGTTAGGTTAAGTTAGGTAAGGTAAAGAAAGGGGCTGCCATGCTACCGCACAGCACACTTGGACCACCTCTGAGTCCGTTGTGATACCGCCAAAGTCACCTACTTAAACCAAGGCAACAAACCAGCTTGTGCTAGCAATATACTATAGCGATTGAGCTGCATTACACTCATATCTTTTAGGTCCTCCAGTTCCCGGAAAAACCAGGAACCCAGAAATTTCCTCCGCCTCGCGGCCAGGGCCGGACAATGACAAAGAAAATGGAGAACGCTCTCCTCCTCATCCACGTCATCACAGCTCCTGCAAAAGTCATTGTGAGGAATATGAAGCCTCCAAGCAAGCTCTCCTATAGGACAGTGCCCCGTAATAACCCCCACGACTTGCCAATGTGTTTCCTGTTCAGTGAAAGCAGTGTGGCGGAGCGACTAGGGTCAAGTTTCGGCCAAATCGACTTCGTTGTTTGGCATGTATCGCCGTTTAACCATCTCATGTTCGCCCTGTCAACCGCGGGGGCCTTGATGACAAGTTTGCACGATGAGGCAGGCATTTTGATGTTTATACGGTCTCTCTCAATAACTCCGGTTGTTCCCTCCCGAGCCAGCTCATCCGCCTCGCAGTTGCTTGCGAAGCCACAGTGGCTCCGTATCCAGCAGAGCGTAATGTTGAAGAAACCACCCATCTCCCTGAGGGCTAAACGACAGTTCGCGATGGTTTTCGATGTGCTCAGGACGGATTCAAGTGATCGAATTGCAGCCTGACTGTCCGTGTAAATAGTAACGTCCCTCGTGGTCACAACATGATTTCCCAGCCTTGTCAGAGCTTCCAGGATTGCCGAAACCTCCGCCTACAGGACACTACAGAAGTCGGGAAGACGTAATGACAAGTTAATTCCCAATCCCTCCGAATAGATACCAGCCCCAACTCCGTCGTCGGTCCTAGAGCCATCCGTGTAGATGACCATGGAGTCGGTGGTCATGGGCGTGTTAACACCCCATAGATCGCTCGACGGAATCAGGCTGGTATGGTTCCGGCCAAAAACGTATTTTGCACAAGTATAATTAGTCTCTGCATGGAGATCTAAGTTGCCCAGTATAGTCGAGTGTCCACAACTCAACGTGCCCCACTGGCCAGTTTCGCGAAGGCGTAAAGCCGCGTTAGCCGCCAGCTGTTCGCCGCAAATATCCAGAGGTAGCAAGCCGAGCACCATGTCCGATCCGGCTGACGGAGTTGTTCTAAAGGCCCCCGTTATGGCCAGCGCCGCTAGCCTTTGTACCTTACTCAGTAGGTTACAATAGGCCGCTACTCGGAGTGCCATCCACCACACACTAATTCCGTGCAGTAGTATAGGACGTACGACAGCTGTGTATATCCAATATACAGCTTTAGGTTGCAGGCCCCAGTTCTTACCTATGGCATTTTTGCACGAGTAGAGGGCAACAGTACCTTTCTTGGTCCGCACTTCAATGTTAGGCTTCCACCTTAGTTTCTTGTCAAAAATGAGACTAAGGAACTTCTGTCGATGAAGACCAGTTTAATGCCCTCCAGTGTGGGTTACTTAGTTGATTTTGTGATTGGGAAAGGTACTATCTTCCCTATAAAGATGTGGTTAAAAAAACTTACTTGACCTCCCGTACAAAGGTACCTTCATCGGCTTACTTCGGTTCAAACTGACCATATAGGAAACACATACTATTGTACTTCTACACCACTAGATCTGTACACGTCTAGGGTATAAACTCTTCGGACTCGTTTTAATTATTCTAACCTTAAGTCAAAGAATTACTGACTTCTACTCAAATGATATTGTGCTTCCTAATGCGACTCATGAAAATTATGATACGAGGAAGTTCTCATTTCAAATGGAAAGAGAGTGTAGCACATTTCTTGGCGGAAATGATTAGCTGTTAGACTGATGTCGTTCTGTTCTTTCCTCTTGCAGACAATCAATGTATGCTATAGACATAGAACTGTAAGTTTTCTATAATATGAATAAATATGTACAGCACGGAGCCTCATACGAGTATTTTCGTTTAGAATTTTCAATCGACTACTCTTCCAGCAAACTAACTATGTATAGACTTCATCATTACGTGAGTGGTTCTTTTTTTCAATGGCTAGTCAAAAGTGTGCCATGAATTGTAAATATTCAATGGCGGCTAAATGAAACGCTAATGAGCATCCGATAGCTGGGAGTTTTGCATTATGATAGAAAGATCCTTCATTTGAAAGAATATGATTTAAAATATAAATGGGTGCGTATATGGCAGTATCGATAATGTTTTCTAGTAATCTGATCCCTGTTTTTTATTTTTCCTTTACAAAAATGTCACCTCCAGGATAATCTATTTTAGTGAGATGCCAGATGATCAGCGACTCACTATTTGAAAACACGACTCCTTGAATTAACACCCCATAAACTAATCGCCTCAAACCAATTTTGGGGTAATGGAATCGTAATTTCCAATCTAAAACAAGACGAACAATTGCCACAAATTTGAGGAACTATCCCACTTTTTTTTTTCAAAGACGAAAAATCACACGCCCCAAATTTCGGTATTACCTGAAGCGGAAATCCTACCTGAGATTTTCCAGAGTGAATTTCCGTAGGTTCGTATTATATAAGTACTTAAAGCGGAAATCAATTCTGGGATCGTATGCTCGTAGTATTTAAAGCAAGAATGCCTTTTGGGATTTCTCCGACTGGTTTGTAGTGTATAAATAAAGTGGAAATAGACAGTGGGACTTCCAGCAATGGATTTCCGCTTTAGGTAGATTCCACGAAAACTCATTCTGTTAAATTTTAACGAGGATTTCCGCTTTAGGCAGTACTAATCCATGAAATTACATTCTCGTAAATCCGAAATAACATTTCCGCTTTAGACACTACGAGCATTCACCCTACAGTGGATTTGCGCTTTAAGAAGTATGAACCTACCGAAATCCGCTCTGGAAACTGTCAAACAGGATTTCCGCTTTAGGCATGTTTCAGGCGATCTTTCACCGTAAAAAAAAGGATCTAAGAGCGATGGTTCACATGGAACTACTGCCACAAATTTTATGAACCTTTCCACTACAAACCTAGTGCCAAATATTTGGGGTAATAGCTGTTCTTAAACAATTCAAATTTCAAGAGAAAACTTAAATCCTTAGTACATTTACGATCGGACAAATTTTCTCTAGCCGGCACAATTATTTTGTATGTTTACTATTCCATATAATTACACAAAACGAACATTTTATTGACAGGAAATGAACTTTATGTGCTTCCCAAACTGTAACTGCCCGAAAAACTTGACATCTGCGCCGACTGCATTTCAAAACGCTGACTTCTTGCACTGACATTTTATCCAGAGCAACTCAGATCAAATTGTTAGTGTTATTGTGTGGTCTTAACCTGCTCTGCTCTATATGGATCTTGAAAAAAAAACGCGCCTAATGACGAGAAAGGAAAATACGGGGACCCGGGGATGTCTCGCCACCGTTTCAAAATTAATGTCTGCTGGGGTTGATTCTTCGCTTTGCTCGACGAAACATAAGGCAACCAGTGCGACGGAAAATTCACTAGAAGCAACGTTTCATTAGCATAAACTGGTTTCGGACTAGCATGTACATCCTGCCTATTTAAGCGCATACCTGCGACAATCCGGGAAGTTTGTGGCTTATTGTTACGCCCCACCTCATAGAGGTAAGACGAACACAAACAGCCATGGCCAGGACGTGGACGAGACTCAAACTCGTAACTTGCCGGTAGCATGAGACATCAGACTGACGCTTCAATTCATTGAGCTACCGGCCTCCTCAATCGGTGCATAGTCCTTTGAAATGTTTTTTTTTTCTGTCATATTCACACAAGTCTTTTTTCTAAGAACTTACAAAACAGGCTCCAAATTTCATTTCGGAAAATATTGTATTGTAGATTACAAACGACGAGGGTTAATTTTATTAGCAGTAACCATTACTAATTAGCTTCCATCTTTGCCTTCATAACAAATGAAAATTTTTTGTTAGCAAGGTTTCCATCTGTAGATATGAAGTCGAGCCCAAATCAAATCCTCAATAATTGGAATTCCCTAAAGTGTATGGAAAACGCAGATACATATTTAATGAAGCGAAAATGGGAATTAGTACCCAAACCTGAGTGGTGTGAATATGAATGAATTAGGTTGAACAGTTTTTGTACATTAAACAAATCTCTCTTCCTCATTTGTACATCGTTCGGTTCGGTATCATTATATCCGCATGTTCTACATCATTATTCAATGTAGACAGCAGACATGCGTTCAAATCCAGCAGTCATTTGACATTATACGAGTACAAACAACATTTGGCTTGAGGTCGGCAATCAAATTGTTGAACATTATTGCCTTCTTCTACAAATCTGACTGACAGCTCCGGAATGAAATGTGATTAATATTTAATTGAAAAATTCGAAAGAAACATTTGATATGTTGTCTAAGACTTTTGGACGTACATTCTGGTGCATTAACTTCATTTGAAAAACATGGAATATTAGATACAGTTGTGCTTCAGTTTTTGAGTGGTTTCGACAGGAGGAGGAGAGTTGTGTGGTGTCTTTTTCTATGCACATTCTTATACCCTAGACCTTGTAAGATATAGCCGTATAGGGTATATTGCTTTTGTCCCAATGGAACTATGTAACACCTTAAAGGAGGCTGCCTATGGTAATTTATGGCAATGTGCGATTATATATGTAAATGATCAGGGTTACCTCCGGATTCGATTTTGCAATGTCTCTCTGTTCGTCCATCTGTTTGTCTGACCGCGTGACTTGAAAATTTAGCCAAATGTCTGTTGTGTACCTAGTCTAGCCATAAATATTGTTACAAGGTTTGGCAACCCTGCAGAAAGGAACCGTTATATTGCATTTCTTAAAAATTGAGCTAATCGCTATAGTACGCTTGTGCTTGATGCATTTGTCATCATTTGAGTTTAATTTTTAGTGTAGTGAACATGGATTGGGGTGACAAAGAAAATAGAATTGTGTGTGATTGCACTTCATAAAGTAGGAATGCATCCAAGTGATATTTTTAAGACTCTGGATACCCTTGGTATAAGCCGAATGTTTGTATATCGGGCTATTGAAAGATTTAATGATACGTCTGGAGTAAGTGACCGTGAAAGAAGTGGCCGTCCGCGAACTACTCGAACACCTCAAGCGGTTAAAGCCGTGCGCGAGAGAATTCGCCGTAATCCTCTTCGGAAACAAAAAATTTTATCGCGTGAGATGAAAATACCCCAAAGAACAATTTCACGTATCATCAAAAGTGACTTGGGGTTGGGTGCTTATCGTAGATCTACCGGGCATTTACTAACAGATTCGTTAAAAAAAAAATAGAGTGGAAAAATCAAAACTTTGCCGGTACGCAAACCAAGAACACCGTAAAATTTTGTTTACGGACGAAAAAATGTTTACTGTCGAAGAAACATTTAATAAACAAAACGATAGGGTTTATGCTCGCAGTGCCAGAGAAGCTTCTCAAGTTGCCCAAAAGGTTCAAAGAGGTCATCATCCAGCCTCAGTAATGGTTTGGTAGGGTGTTAGCTACAATGGAGTGACAAAGTTGCATTTTTGTGAGAAGGGCGTCAAAACGTCTGCCAAAATTTATCAAGAAAGTGTCCTTGAAAGTGTAGTGAAACCTCTCAACACGTCATTATTCAAAAATCAGCCTTGGAGTTTCCAGCAAGATTCTGCACCAGGTCATAAGGCGAAGTCAACCCAAAAATGGCTTGAAGAAAATGTTCCAGATTTTATTAAAGCTGAAGATTGGCCTTCCTCTAGCCCAGACCTGAATCCGCTGGATTACGAATTATGGTCTGTCTTAGAGCAAATGACGTGCTCTAAAAGACATTCTAATATCGAATCCTTAAAGAAGTCTCTGACACATGCAATCGCCAACTTTCCGATTGAAGTCGTGCGTGCTTCCATAGATAAGTGGCCAGCTCGATTAAAGGCTTGTGTAAAGGCAAAAGGCAATCACTTCGAATAACTTGTTGCAATTTCCGTTGTTGACAATGCATTTAATAAATAAACAATGATTTCTTAACATATAACACCTCTTTTATTGAACAGTGCTTCAAAAAGTTTGTAACAGTATTTATGGCTAGACTAGGTATAATAGTTAATTGATTTTAAGATCCGACCAAATGACCGTGTACTTCCCCTGTATGGTCGTTATAAATTTGTAGTTATGGTATCACCACTAGGTTTGTATAGGTCTAGGGTATACACGCTTCGGATTCGTTTCTTCTGATTGTTTTTCACTAATCCACTAATAATCCAGGATAGCGCTTTGTTATTTCAAGTTCTAAGTTAAAAAATTGAAATGCGTGAAGACTGCGGTCAAAGCGGGCCAGGTTAGGTTAAGCTAGACGGGCTGCCATGAATTTTCACATCTCACTTTTAGACCACAAATGAGTCCGTTCTGATACTCACAGTATCTACCAACCTGCATAGACAAAGATTATTGAACCAGCCGGAACTGACAATCAAGCGAAATAGCTTGTCGACTTTCAGGTCATCCAAATCTCTGGAAAAGAATGACCCAAGAATCTCATTCCTCCTTACGGCTAAGGCGGGACAGGCACAAAGAAGATGGGAAGTACTTTCCTCCTCTTCCTCGCAATTGCAACTCTTTCAAAAGTCATTGTAGGGAAAACAGAGTCTCTGGCGTGTTCGCCGATCAGAAAATGCCCAGTGATAACTCCCACCAACACGCTAATATGCCTTCTCTTCATTGACCGAAGTTCGAAAGACCGACCTCGATTCTAGCCATATAAGTTTTGTCACTTGGTAGGTGCTGCCAATAGTCCATATTGTATTAGCTCTGCCAACCGCATCTGTCAGTATTTTCATTTTGCAATCAGCTATGGACATTTCAATTACGCGAGGCTCCACCACGATCTCCCTAGTCCCTGCACGAGCCAGTTCGTCGGCCATGCAACTGCCAGCGAAACCACTATGGCCAAGGATCCAGCACAAAAAAATGTTAAAGAATTTTCCGAACTCAACGAGGGTCGGGCGGCACTCTTCCACTAACTTAGATAAGGTGAAAACGGAGTCAATGGATTTTATTGCAGCCTGCTTATTCGTATACATATGTAGTGATGATTTTCTAGAGGCTACAATGTGACGTTCCAGCCATGCTAAAACCTCCCCAATCGCTGAGACCTCCGTCTAAAAAAACATTGCACTGAAATGCAGGAGATATTAACACCTACACTTTCAGAGTATACACTTGCACCCAACCCACTCCTTCCCCAGTCATAAAGCCATCTGTATAGAAATCAATAGAAACACGTTCTTAGGGCACAGTATCTACTCAATTACTCCGTGATGAAATCAGGCTTGTAAAGTTCTTTCCGAATGCAAGCTTAGGAGACGTGTAGTCGGTCGTTGTAGGCATATTATTTTTGTCGAGAATGGGAGAGTCACCGCCACTTAACGTTACCCACCGACCGGTCTCACGAAGCCGAATGGCCGTATTTGCAGCCACTACTTTAGCATAAATATCAATCAGTAGTATGCCAAACAGCATTTCCATTTCCAGAGCAGCGGATGGTGTTGTTCTAAGAGCTCCAATCCTATGTAAGCTACGCGCTGCAGCTTTCCTAACATATTTCGATAACCCGCTATACGCAGTGCCGTCCACCAAACAACAATGACATGCAAGAGTATGGGCCGCAAAACTAGCACGAACAGCCAGTAAATAACTTTTGGCTGCAAGCACTATTTTTTTCCTATGACTTTTCTACAAGAGTAAAGGGCCACAATAGCTCTGTTTACCCGCTCCTGTATGGCAGGAGAAGTTCAAAGAAGACGAAAAGCACTCTCCTCTTGATCGACATCTTCTGTAGAAGTCGCTGTATGAGACAGTGCCCAGTGATGACACACCCAACTATTCCAATGTGCATCCTATTTAGTAATAAGAGAGCTGCATAGCGCCAGGTTGCACTGTACTTATCATCTGCGTCACTTGACACGCGCTGTCACCTGTAGTATACTGCGATAATCGTGCAAACGAAACCATATGTATTTTTTAGCGTCTTGGATAATATGTCAAACCATACCCTCGCATCGGTTTTGGAGCCGTCAGTACAGATACTATATTTATGGAGTCTGGTAGAGAGAGTAAGATATCGTATGTATGCAGGGAGAATAAGATTATTGAGAAAAGCTGAAAGTGGCCACTGCGAAACTTTCCTGGTTGACCGGGCGACGCATAGTGGTTCGTGTCTCTGACGGATAGGGGGTTTTAAATTGGGATGATTTCGCACTCCCTTTTGCCTGGGCTCTGCGGCTTAAGTGGTGCAACCTTCAGCATACCGCCTCTCTTGCTCTACACTCTACAGTGGTAAGGCCACTATTAGCCAAGGCGCGAACCACGATGACCGGTGAAATAGGAATATACTGCCGGTGCATAGCGCACGCCACTGACCGGTCAATGCTGCATTAGGCGCCAGCTGCTCCACAAAGATGTTAGTGGAAAGAAATAGCAGCGTATTCTGGTCTGCGACGAAGTAAATCTATAAGCCCGTTGAATTGCGTTGGAGAATGCTATTTTATATTCAGTACATCAGATTCCTCGCAAACCAATCATTTGAGAAATCAAGTACCCTCCCCGTCCAAATTACCCAGGTCAAATACGTCAACAGACAAATAAATGAATTTCCCAATCAAGCGAATAAATTCCCAGGTAAAATTTTAAATTGACGGCTTTTCCAAAAAATTGCCCAACAAATTTTTTTTCTTGAAAATTGGTTTATTGGGTCTTGGAATTTACAAATATGTAAGTCGGGGGAGCCTTGACTTTATAACGGGATCGTTAAAAAAAACGGTAAAATCCGTTATTCCCTAAATATTGTGCTTTTTTGCATCTTTTTTTTTCTTATAAATATATTTATTGGGCATTGAAACTTTTAAATAACGTGAGAGACCCTTGACTTTATAACGGGATTTAAAAAAAAATGGTTAAACCGTTATTTTTTCATAAACATGATTTTTTACACTTCTTCCTTGAAAATATGTTTATTGGGTCTTGAAACCTTCAAATAGAACCGGGAGCCTTAACTCTATCGTTGGGTTGGCTCACATTTGCGGATAAACCAGTTGATTCCCGCTAAACCACTTGGTTTGAAACCGTCAGATACAGACAAATTCGACCTTACCAAATCTTGATTTCCATAATAGAATTGATTTAATTTTGCCAAACAAAAAAGTGTAATATTTTCAGATATAGATTGAGTGTTAGTTCTCAAAGCGGAAATTCTTTGAGTACGGCTTCAGAGGAGAGAGGTGGAAAGAACCTAGAAGCCACACATGAGGAATTTGTGGTTCCCAAAGCGGAGATTCCCTCCATTTCCGCTTTCCACACACGATAATTTGTAATTCCTAAAGCGGAAAATCCTTGAGTGAAACTTCAGAGTTCATTTCCGCTTTACGTGATTGGAACCTAGAAGCAAGCCACACACGGGGAATTGTATAGTTCTTAAAGCGGAAAGTCCCTCAATTTCCACTTTATGTATTGTAGTATGTGTGGGTTACACAGGGGAATTCGTTATTCCTAAAGCGAAAATTCGCTTCAGAGTTCGTTTCCGCTTTAGGCGGCAAGAACCTAGAGGCCACACACTGCAGTTCTTTAAGTGGAAATTGTGGGAAAAGTGCAAAAAGCTTCATGGAAGAATAACGGTTTTTATTGTTTCTTTATTATAATTTCGGTGTAAAGTCAAAGCTCCCTAGACTTATAGGCAAATTTCAAGCCTCAATAAATCTATATGTAAGCAAAAAATGTAAAAATGCCTGGTTTTCATAAAATACGAGATTAACCGTTTTTTTCCATCGGTTCAGTTGCAAAGTGAAAGCTCTCCCGAATTAATTGTTAATTTCAAGCCCTAATAAACCTATTTTCGCACAAAAAAATGTAAAATAAAAAAACATAATTAAAAAAAAAACCTTTTTGCAAATTTTCCAGCTATCCCGTTATAAAGTCAAGACTCCCCCGATTTATTTGTGGTTTCAAGACCCAATAGAACAGAACAGAACCCAGCCCCAAGACTTGGAAATCGTTTATTTTGTTTCGTCAAATTTTAATTGTGTGGAAAATAAGATATTTCAATAGGAAGCCTATGATGGACATTTATATTTATTTGAATCGGTAATTTATTTGTTTCGGAAATTTATTTACTTGATTCGGAAATTTATTTATTTTATTCGGAAATTTATTTATTTGATTTGGAAGTTCACGCACTTGGTCTGGAAATGGTATATTTTATCTTCAATATTGGTATATTTTATCTTCAATATTGTACATTGTCTTGTGAAATTTCAATCGAGCAGTTTTATTCACTCCATCAAGTGATGAATATTTGAATACCGAATTAAAAATTAAAATACAAATTTATGCCTGAAAAAAAAGTCCAGTCAATCCAGATAAGTTTCTAATTTATTTTATTTCTATGGTGAAATGTATAGATGTTATAGCTCTAACTGTTGTAGATCTGACTACGCTCTCAATGGAATTCACAAGTTGCGTTAAATGATAATGATAACACAATATCAGTGAATATGTATAACCATTGTTGAGAATAAATAAACATGTTACACATTTATATCTAGAACACAGAATTTATCGTTGGCTTGCAATGTGAAATCTGAGTCGTCTTACTAATGATGATGACTTAGTCATTTATATAACGTTCATACTATTTTATATGAACTCGATATCAATTTGCATAAACATTTGTGTCTTATTTCTTGATATTTAGCACACATTCTTGTTGGCACTATATGGTATTATATACTATTAAGTATATTGAGGGAAAAACTGATACGAAATATATTTCAAAAACAGCTTCAAATTTAGAATGCGAATAAGAGCATAAGATAAGAATTTATCATGTGGAACGAACTGTTGTATTTCATTTATCTTAAATGTACATACTGGCAGTTATACACTATGCAGACATGTTAGATTAGTGGATTTATGTACATATATTGTCGAATCACGTAGGGAAACTATTTAAGCGGCCATTATACAGTCAAATATTTGACGACTTTTGGTGTAAATTTTTTTTTACTAATAACTATTACTACTATATACCCCCCTAACGCTAATTGTCAAAACGGCAGTGATGTACCCCATTTGAAAATGTAGTGCTCGTCGCTAAAAAAAGAGATTAGCGATTGAAAAGGGAGGGGCGGGGGTGTTTAAATTTCAGTCACACCGTCCCTAAGAAAATGACTTGCTTCGATAGAACTATAGAATGGTTCGGCGACCTTTAGAGTTGAGATGCTTGGTACTGACTTTCTCTAAGCTTTTATTTATGTTGATGTCAAAGCTTAGGGGATACCCTATGATCCGAAAGCACAGCCTTGGCGGGAAAGAATTTAAGGGCTGGGATGGGTTGAATTTGAATGAGGTACCGGTGTACGCTTCGTTTAAATTTTCCAGCTCATAACTGTAGGGCAAAAAAATGGTAGGTTGCTGCACTTTCGTGTTGTTTTGGCTGACGGCTCGACTACTACTGATTTCAGGGAAAGAGAATGGGCACGACTGGCGAGTCGGCTCTTACGTAACGGAAAATAAGACAGGATATTTCGTCAGAGCACCATAATTCGCAATAATGCCATAATAATCTTTTGGTGCAAGATAGGCTTTTGACATACATGGAACAAGTGGTGAATCGGGTCGATATCAATTTGTGGTCTGAACTTCCCAAAGGAGATGAAACCAATACTTGTATTTATCGGGGTCTTCGGTGGTAAACAAGCTCAATAGGTTGGCGGTCTGACCTTCTGTGTCAGGTGCTCTAGCTGCGGAATCTACTAATTGTAGTGAAGAACAGTAATCACACCAATAGGAGGACTTGTTGGAGGTCACTAAAGCGAATGCAAACGAAAGATATCGTTGGAATTAAAATTTATTGACTTAAAATTTGTATTAACTACCGAATCAAACCATTTGGTTCGCACCAAACAACGTCAATTACATCAGAACAATAAGTACAATAAGCCATTAGTAAATAAAGCAAACCCAAAGTCACGAGCTAATGAATCCTTGCGGTTTAGCTAATCCAGCATATTAGCTAAACCGCTACGCTTCATTTTACAAATTTTACAAATCAGTTCAGTCGTTTAGTGCAATTGGATGGTTTGAACTGGAGTGTTTATCCAAACGAGCACTACTATAGGTTAGTGAAACTTATTTTATACAAAAATAGCCTCGTCGCAGGATGTTGAAACTTTAAACTGGGACTGTGACCAGGGTTACCAGACGTCCCGGTTCATGAGCCCAAGTCACACATAAAGAGGCGATCGCGATACACATCAAGACGATCCATGCCAGCTGTCAACTAGATTATGTGGAACATTCCTATTTGTGTGACTCGAGTTTTTTTTTCGGATTGCGACTGTGTCGTGTTCATTTTATCGTTAAATATACGTCGTCAATGAGCAGCAACTTGCTTTCAAAAAACTTTAGCAGTCCTAGCCAAGTGAACCAGGATACTCCCAGATGTGGTAGGAAATCCACCTAAAACGACCTCCCCAAAGGATATGTATGCATTCTTTCTGTCATTTGACTCATTTCTATAAAAGAATTTGTGAAAAACTTCGGAAAATAATACAAAAAGCCAGCAAACAATAAAATGAAAACGGTTGATAAATTTACACTTAAAGCCTCAACAGTGCCATTAGGCACTCGTCGGTTTTTTCTTCTAGAATCCACATTTTCATTTTCACCTTAATAAAAATAATATAAATATATAGAACAATACCATACCTTTTCAACAAAAAATATTCACTTCGATCGGAAAACTAGAGATCACCTTTTTTTTAGTTAGCCAAAGAACGTCTCCCAACCAAAAATTTACAAAACCGAATAATAATAAGCATCATAGAGCTGTATTTGGGGCGACCGGTTAGCGCAATGTGTTGAGGCATCAGTCTCATGTTTGACTACCGGCGTTTCGGGTTCGAATCCCGTCCACGACGACGTTCGTGGCCATGGATGTGCAGGAGGTCCAGGCTGGCAACTGCATTCTCCGAAACCAATTTATGCCAACGAAACGTCAACTGGGCCACATGGAACTATGCCCCACAAGGGGTTAGGGCAATTAAGTATAGAGCTATCAAATATCCAAGACGAATTTCACTAGACAATTAGGTCTTTTACCTATTTGCAAAATGCATTTACGATCGAAAGATTTTGATGTTAGGATTAAACTTGATCTTTATGATGAGTGCCTTGAGGCACCTTTAGGCGTTATAAGGTAGACATATACGTGCAAAAAAAAAAGTAATTGGCAGAGCGGCACTGTAATGATGGTATCGTTGTACGGGTTTCAAAAGTGCCATTTTGACTGTACATCACCATTGCGAGCTGCAACATTGAATTCGTAAACATTCGGCCTTAAGATCTAGGACTAAAGCTCCCATGCAACTTGTACTAGGTGGCAATCCAAGACACTGGCCTGAACTGCCGATGACAGGTCGCAGTCAAAAATGTTCATCGTCGCACCGCTGTCTCAAGATCAAATCAAACTTAAGAGTTCGACTGCAGTCCACTGACCTAACAGATTAAGCTTAGCTTGTAAATAATAAGGCTACGGACCTTTCGATCGCTCTAAACAATTTTGGATTGATGTATCTTAATTGAACTATAATAAAGGCAAATATTTTAAACTGCAGTCTTCTGGGCTGTGAGTGTGCTCTGTGTCGACACAGACCTGTAGACGGTAAACGGAAGTGTTCGTGGTATTTTGAGATTTTGCCTTGCAGTTTTTCACAACACTCCTAGATTTTCAATTCTTTAACTTAAAATACTCGTATTTACTTATTCAGCCCTTCTGTCCGCTTTGCCTTTTAATGCTTTTAAATACTTACGAATTTGATTCCAATTCTTATCGTCACAAAAAGAACGTTGAAGAATCTAGAATGTGTTTATTATATATCTTTCCCTCTTTATGTCTTTTAAATCCTGAATTTTCTCTAGACATTCGACTGCCAAAGCAACGCAAAAGAATTTTGCAGAGTCTCTGTTATCTTAATTGTTTATGATTTTCGTTATTTGAGAAGTGCAGAATTTCTGTTATCTAAGTAAATATAAACAAAGTAAATGTTTCTTTTTCCATATTATTCATATTATGTTCGTGAAATATTTTATTGAAGTGAGTGGATGTTTCTTCCGTCTTTTTTTTTGCACAAAAATGATCAATGTACTCATACACAGGACGAATAAAAACGAAATACATACTCATATTTTGAAACTCTACTAACTTGTAACAAAAAGATTGGTTTCTCCCAAGATTGTGTTCCAAGAAATAATACAATCGCACAAGCACTAGCCTAAAGAAATATGTTCGACTACATGGGTTGAACAAAAGATTTATTAATCATAATGGATATACGTTTTTCATTCGGTCGCTGAGTTATTAGCCAGTTTATAATTCCGCTAGTGCGATTCTCATTTTGTGCCCTATATCACAAAAAGTTGGTTTTTTAGTTGTCTGTTCGGTGAACATGTAATACGTTAAATATCAGCGAGTTTACCTTTTCTAATACATGAATTAATTTGTTGAATTTGTGCAACGTGATTGTGTTATTGCTAGGTTGGTGACTACGCTAGAAGACTGAGTAGATGACACTATGGACCAGCGGCCAACACCAAGCAAACTTCCAATAGGCCGAATCCCACTTCCGGCTGAGCGAAAAAAACCGATGTCGGAAAGCATCGCGAGTCGTAGTATTCTGTTTCGGAACACGGATCTTGCTGCAATCCCGAACCAAATACATCTCACGGTAAACTAAACACGTTACGTCTTTTGCTTGTACATTTTATAGCTGCTACATAATAACCCCCGTCACTAGCAATTCAGACCAGTGCTGTCGAAGTTGCTACTTTAGTAGCATTTTGATACTATTTCGTCAGCTCTGCTACCATGCTACTCTTACTTAAGTTTTGATACTCTCATAAGCAATGAGATTGCTTGGTACAATTATTTGCGATTTTAAAGTCATTTCATCAGTAGTGATCACTGATTTTCTTTTATTCTGAATACCACATAACAAATAGTAATCCTCTTGCGGAAAACTCAACACTACACTGGGATTCCCAGAAAAAAATAAATTGACATGCGGAAGCGGATGACACATTTTTCTGTGAATGACAATTTGGATGGAGCTGGGCAATTTCGCTGAAAGATGTTAACCATCAAAAATTTACACTTGTCACTAAATTAACTAAATGGAAACAACACTTTTTTTATGCACTAGAAAGAATTTGTTTTACCGAGATGTTAATGTTTGGGGAACAGCTTATTCCCTTTCTTTGTGAGTAATGTTTTCTGAAGCTCGACACACACTTGCGTCCAAAATTCAAATTTTCCCCGGTCGAATCCAAAATTTCTCTGTAAAATATTGGATTCGACCGGGCAATTGGATTTTAGACGCAAGTGTGTGTCGAACTGAGCGCTTCTCATTTAGGAAGGGAACAAATTGTTCGGGAAATGTTAGTATCTGAGAACTAAAAAAAATGTCTAGCCTAGTAAACAAGTGTTATTTGATAATATTGTATTTACCTGATCATTATTGTACTATATATCCGTACCTTAAATCAAAACCGTATGAAGTCACAAAACGAAATATCGAATTAAGCAAATTAATTACTTAATAGAGACAAATAATAACTTGGAAGATATTATACGTCGTATCTCAAATCACTAGGGTTTTTTTTGACTTAGTTCTTTTTTGTTGTGACGTACGGATATAGCAGACTATAATTACTGTCAGAAAATGGCTCTGAGAGAATTTGCGGCCATCATGATGACTAGGTTGTGTGTAGCAGCTATGTATAGTACATAGCTGCTTCAAATTGTCAATGATGGTCCATTGTGTGTAGCAGCTACGTATAGTACATAGCTGCTTCAAATTGTCAATGATGGTCCATTGTGTGTAGCAGCTATGTATAGTAGCTGCTTCAAATTGCTAATGATGGTCCATTGTGTGTAGCAGATATTACAATTTTTTCGCGAAATTTTCACTCAAAAGCCTAACATATACATATAAAGTTTAAACATGAAATGCACCGCTAATTTGGACGACCGATAGCTCAGTGCGTAGAGGCAGGGGGTGATCACTTCATAGAAATTTCGCCTCTGCCAGAAGATTTGTATGTATTGTTAGTTTCCTCTGATGAGCGAAACCACGTTCGTTAGATATTCTTGTGCTGAATAATGAAAACACTTCGATTGAAAACACAAACACTTTATTTAAAAAATGAACTATACACGCGTAACTAATTACCAACGTCAAACTAGCTCGAACTATTTGTTAACGGCGGTTAACGATTATCTCTTTTCCCCTTTATAGCGATCCGACTGCGACTGAGTGTCGATTATTATTATTTCTTACTTCCCCTCGTTCTTGGTGGCGTCTGCCTTTATATAGCTGCTAACCCTTGTATTCATCAGCTAGCGAAGATTCTGGACCGTTCATGATGTTCTAGACTCGGGTTTCGACTACTCAACGAAGATTCGAGAATCCGCTAGTGCCCATTCAGTTGGTACTTGTTATCGATCATTCGAGATCATGATGAAGCTTAGTACAGTGTGTGTCATAAGAGAGACGTACTTCGTACATACAACAGTATTGACAAATTGTATAGACTACACAAGAAAGCTCACTCCATAAAACTTTAGCCTCTGTCGGTAGATTTGTATGTATGAATTGATTCTCTTGTGTATCTATACTGTGTAGTTTATACTATTTGTCAATACATACAAATCTACTGGCAGAGGAGAAAGTTCTATGGAGTGATCGCTCTTGTAGAATATCAATCCTCTTTAGTAGAGGCGTCAGTCTCATGTCTGACTACGGTCGTTATGTGTTTCAAGTCCCGTCTATGGCGTTCGTTCCCATGGATGTTTGTGTTGTCTTCCCCCTATGGTGTGGGGCGTAATAATAAGCCACAACTTCTCCCGACTTGTCGCAGGTAGGCGGCTAATTGGGACTGGCAACGTGCATCGTCGGAAACTGGTTTATGCCAACGAAACGTCAGGAATAGCTGACGCGCTATGCCCCACTGTCCAAAATTGTGTTCGAAAAGAACTTTGTGAGCTTTATCCCTACTCGTGTTCAGTGGAGTGAGTACCCACTATCTGACTCTATTGGTATATACTCAGATGCCTCCAAGACTGGAGATGGGGTGAGAGCAGGTATTTACTCTGACACACTAAATTTAAGATTGTATTTCCGTCTCCCGGATCATTGCAGTGTTCTCCAGGCGGAGGTTGCTGCAATTCTGCAGGCTCTTACTTAGCTGGGGCGACTCGCCATAGCCTTTAGGAACATTACAATTTACGCGGATAGTCAATCTACGTTTAGCCTTCAAAACGTTGGGGGAGTTTTTCAATTTTGTCCTATGCTGGATTCCAGGCCATAGTGGCTTTGCTGAGCTTGCTATGGTATTTTGAGCGAGGCTCTGCAACTGCATAACAGCATTTTTATGCCCATCAGGGCAAGTCCTTTTTAAAATCTGAGGCTATTAGTAGGGGAATGACAGGTGGTTAAGCAGTAATACGTGTCTCGCGGTCAGGTCCATGTGGTCTGTAATGGACCCTATCCACTCCTCCCATCTTCTATCTCTGAGAAAACAGCGCATTAGCTCTGTCGTGGGGGTCACCTCGTGCTCACCAATAAGGCAGTGTATTGGTGACTTCTGCAGAAGCTGTGGCGATAATGAGGAGGTAGAAAGCTGCTACCGCCTTCTCTGCGCTTGTCCGGCCTTGGCGGTTAAGAGGAGATTTATTCTTGGCTTTTACTTTTTCCAGGAACTTAAGGCGGGGATACGGGTTTACAGGCATTTAGCCACTAGAAAACCGTGTCGATTTTGTCGCTGACGTGGGGACGTGGTAGATACTGTTTTCTAGATACGCGTTCAGGGATATGGTTGTTTGTTTGGATTGTCTCTTCCTTAACTCTATTCCCGAAGCAAAATGACTTAGATAATAATTTTGAAAAAAAAACTCTTAAAACAACATTTTAATTTATATATATAAACATTCTCTTGGCTTTTGTCATAGTTCGAGATAGATATCACTAATGACACGAAAGATCTCCTCATATTTTTCAGAGAGATAATCACAAGATTCATGCGGCCCTTTAGCCCTCGTCGTTCCTGATATGATGAGTCCTGGGGCCTATTCCACGAAACAAGTTTGCAATTCCGAGCTTTGCATTTGGCACTTTTATCATGTATATGCAAGTACGCTCTGTACAACAAAGTACACATTTAAATACACGCTATTAATATTCATGCAAATTCAACGGTGCCAGGAAAACATATACAGTTTGTTCCATAAGAAAGGAGGCGCGGGTATTTCAATAGTTATCAAAATATTTATTCCAATTTTTTTTCAGTGTAATACAAGTAAAAAGCTTCGGTGCAACCAATGAGTAAACAGTGTAGTCACCTTGAGCATTGTAGTCACATTGGGCATTGTAGTTACCTTGGCTTCGCGCAGGCGCAGAGTGGGATGACTCCTGAACATCTGCACTATCACTTTGTCGTGTTTGCTGGACGTCGCTCTTGTTTCCCCGTGTTCAGGAAGATCATCAACATTTTTTGTCTGTTTGTACCTTTTCGCCCACTTCTTTTTGACTTTTTAATAACTTTAGCTGCCGCAGAATATGATAATTTCGGTCCTTTTGCATGCGTGCACAAAAATACAGCCGCAAAGCGCTTCGCATTCGTGTGAGTTTACTTTGAATGAAAAGTTTATTTGACAGCCCGATAGTTTGCTATGTAGGAAAAGTTTAGTCGAATGAATGTGTACTTTGGCATGTTGGCTGGCTCAGTATCATGTGCATGTGATTAGTCAATACAGATTATGTGTGTGATTGGCTACAAACTTGAACTAGAATTTAGATCTTTTCCTGAACGGAACCCTTTTTTTTCAAAAACATAGCCTATATTGCTGGAAAAGCTGGTAGGGTTTTTTTTGGGTCGCTGATTGCGAATCTGAAGTCCAAATGGCAAAAAACCAAATGGAGGATCCATAATGGCAACACTTTTTTTTTTTATAAACACGACCAATCTTGCTGGAAAAAACTAGTAGGGGGTCGATTGGGTCGCTGATTGCGAATCTGAAGTCAGAATTTCCAAAATTGAAAAAATGAAGGAGTTTCTGAGCGGCAACCCCTTTTTCCTCAAAAAGCCAATCTTGCTGGGAAAAAACTGGCAGGGGGTTGTTTGTGTCGGACTCACAATGCCATCAACAGTAGTCTAGTACATACGCCTTATTACTCCTACCAGTCCTTATGATATCCATCTGGCCTCACTTCATCGCTAAAAGTGTCATTATACCCTAGTTAGGGTTTTGTAGTAAAACAAAACCCTTATGAAATCGGTCATGCGTCCGTCTGTCTGTCTGTCTGTCTGTCTGTCTGTCTGTCTGTCCATGGAATATCTCACGAACCGCTGAGGCTACATGTATGAAATTTAGTGAAAATATGTAGAAGTACTATAATTCTCTGAAGGAAGTGATGCATCGTAATAGGTCAACTTTGAGGGGGGGTCCCCATAGAGGGGAAATGAAGGACGAAATTTTTTTTTCATTTGGTATAGGCAAGTGGGGTATCGTAAGAAAGGTACCGTCAAGTACATTCCATTTCTGGAATTTTTTTCAAATTTGAAGAAAGGGGAAGAGAGGGAGAGGGGAAAATATGTGAACCGAGTTTGTCCCCCCCCCCCCTTGCATTTCCAAACCGTTATACTTAGAGATATGAAAATTTACAGAAAAGCGGCATTTTACTAACATAGAAAACTATAAATAATAGAATTCCAAAATCTCATCAAAAAAGGTTAATAATAGTACATTTCTATTTTTTCAGTTAGCACACCCCTGCACCCCTTAAGCACACCCGAGGTCAAAAATATTGATGGCCAATGATAACCAACACCATAGGCAATAATGCCTTTACGTTTCATTACAACCATGTAATATTTAACAATAGTACATTCACTTAAAGTTAGGCATTTTTACACTATTCATACAAAAAATACACCTACCGGCTTCAAAGGTACGAGTACTACTTGCATGTTGTTTTGCGTAGTGCGAATCGCAGTTATTGTTACACATTATGGTTAATCACATTTATGAAAGGGTAAAGATTGGTAGGGGGCGATGTGTGGTAATTGGCCAACTGTAAAGGGCGGGGGAGGGGAGGGTGAGGGGCAAAATTAAGGTCAAATTTTGTTTATCGACTGGTATAGGCAAGTGGGGTGTTGTGAGAAAGGTAATGTTGAGTTTACTTTACTTATATTTGAAAAAAAGGGGAACAATGAGGGAGGATAAATTATTAGATCGTAATTTGCCCCCCCCCCCCTGCATTTCCAGACCGTTACACTTAAAAAAATGAAAACTTCCAGGCGGGTGGGTTTCGAACAGTATATAAAATGGGAAATATTGGAATTTGTATATCTCCTCAAAATAGGTTAATAATAGTTTGTTTCCATAGTTACAGTTAACGCATCCCTGCATCCCTTAAACACGTCCGAGATCAAAAGTACCGATGGCCAAGGATAACCAACACCACAGGCAATAATATGTTCTAAGTTTCATTACAATCACGTAATATGATTGGGCATATAAGATACTATATTATGGGTCAGACATTTTTTTAATTTATCCATCTAAGTGGTACCAAGAAGAGCAAGGAGCCGATACTTACATACCAAAATAAGTACTTGCTACAAAACCCTCGGATTGCGGGCGTAGCCCTCTATATTCCGGTTTCATTTTTTTCTTAACATCGCATCTACCTACATAATGTATATGCAATCATATTCATTCATTCATGCAAGAAATGTATCCATGGTCAGCCGAAATTTCCTTGAATTGATTCGAAAAAGTTATTCGATAGCAAACTATCGGGCTATCGAAACTATCGGCCTATAGGAATTTTCGTCAGATAGTTTTCTACTAGTTTTCTACTAGTTTCTAGTTTTTAAAGCTATCGATAGTTTTTACTAGTTACTATTTTTTCAGACTATCGATAATTTTTTCTAGTTACTAGTTTTCAAAACTATCGATAGTTTTTTACTAGTTACTAGTTTTTTAAACTATCGAATAACTAAAAACTGTTGATAGTTTTTTAAACTATCGAATAGCTATCGATAGTAAAAACTATCGGTAGTGCCCATCACTATTCGTGGAACTCATTTCGGTAAACGAATGCTCAGTTCGACGTTTCGAGCAATACTGAGGTATGTAAATCAGTAACCACGTCGTAGCTGACCGATGGTACGATCCTTCAAAGAACAGAAAAAATTGGAACATTTTCATTTCTACTCTTAAAAACCCCGCCTCCTTTACTGTGGAACAGACTGTAAATACTCTCTTGCATCCTTTTTTACTCCCAACTTTTTTAACTTTTAATCGATTTTTGACTTAATGTAAAGATGATTTTATAAGTAATCCGATAACTGATTCTACTAAAAAAATTGTATTGAAGCTGAATTTTAAATAATTAAATAAATTAAATTAAATATTATCCGATCGGCATTTGAGGGTTTTGGGTCAAAAGGAAACCTTTTCCATCCGGAGCGACCATTTAAAATTTATTTAGCAGTCTAAGGCCAACCACACACTGCCGAACACGAACAGGATGCAAGTGTCGTCCGAATGGATCCATGCACATATACTTCACACAAATCTGAAAAACAAACAGGTTCACTTGTGCCATGTTTGTGTTCGACAGTGTGGGCAGGGCTACATTACCCTGTATATGTATCAAATCTAAGATTAGCCAACGAATAACGATATAGCCTCTAAATTAATCGACAACGCACAGGATGTGGGTTTCTGATTAATTAGAGGCCATCTCAGGAAACAAAACACGTTGTAATCAAAGCAGATAAACAAATAAGCCTAACGCCGGAAACATTCTGAAATATCCGCCCAACTCTCAGACAAATAGACGTCATCTATAAATATATGTATGTCTAACTACTCGTATGTCCTACTTCCATCCATTGAATAGGAAAAGGACAAGTTGTCCAATTTGTATCTCTTCGTCACTGTCAAATTAAAAGACATACATATCCGGCAGACAGGGTCAAGGGCGAGATTTAGCCCTAACAACACAATAATGTCTCCCCAAATATTTTCTTTCTGGAAAATAGATAAGGAATTTCCTTATTTACCATTTTCCGAATATACTTTGTTTTTTTTTTTCCTTGTTAGATATTTTCTTTTGTTATCCCTTATTAAGAGCATTTCACTGAAATAGCGGAAATATTTTGCAAAATATAATAAATTTCTGAATTATGACTAGAATTTGGTTTGGGGTGGTTAAGAATGACGGGGGCGAAAGAAATGAAAGTGTCATGTTATCTTTATTGACTTTCCAATTATTGCTGAGGCAATGATGATGGGTAGCGTAGACCATAGATGGTAGACAATTTTGTTTGTTTGACTGTCAGTTTACATTTTTGGAAAATGTAAATATTTAGGCGGAAGCTGGCCGTCAAATAAGCCACTTGTATTGTGTTTACTTCGTTAATGTGCTGTGTTGAAGGGTGGGAAGTTTTTTTTTTTATTTATGAAGGCGCTAGAAACGACCTTGTATTTGATGATTATATTATTTGTGTTTACTCTGCGTTTACAGAATGTATATTTATTGAAAAAAAAGGAAAATGAAAGTTGATTGATATTCGACAATGGAAATTAAGAAAAGATATCTGATTTGAAAGTGTCTTACTTAAGCGGCGACTAAAACAGAAATCAATTGACAACCAGATTCGAGCAATTACGATCCTTAGACTTATCTAATTTTCAATTATACCATGACATGTTCTACTAACAATTGTACGAGTATCCTGTATAATAAACTATTCTAAAGAAATACACTGTGAATCTCAAGATTTACTGCCTTCATTGCCTGAATGTTTGTAGTGTCCTTGCTTCAACACACTATGCTTTACATACTCGTTTATCTATAAGATACTATGTGAAAATTAAACGCTACAACCAATACGCTTTACAAATAATAACAACATTCGCTGTAAAGAAGCCAGATCTAACCAGATGATAACGCCGCTTATTAAGTTAATTATAAATGCAAATCACTCGCAGCTCTTATTAAATTGATTGATTTGTTGTTTAAAAAAAAGTGGAAAATACTA
Source organism: Chloromyia formosa (assembly GCA_964017055.1). Taxonomy (NCBI): domain Eukaryota; kingdom Metazoa; phylum Arthropoda; class Insecta; order Diptera; family Stratiomyidae; genus Chloromyia; species Chloromyia formosa. The sequence goes on from OZ024818.1 coordinate 33,179,219, forward strand.
GTAAAAATCAGAACAATACAAACTGTCTTTCCTGTTTGTTGGTGCTGTCAAAACATGATGAATGTTTTACTTTTAAAGGAGGGAATCGGTGGATCATATCGTCTAGCTAGCTTGGATCGTTTAGCTTCTAGGCAACGTCTTCTCGAACAGAATGGCGGTCTTGGTCATGTTGCACTTGAAAAAAATGGAAATCATAATAATCATCATGATGGAATGCCAATTACAATACAATCGGTAAGAATAATATTTTTGTTTTATGCAATTTTTTGTTTAAGTTGTTTATTGAATATGTTCCTAAGACGCCGAAGAAAAATTGTGAGATTGGATTTTCCATGAAGACATATTATTTTTGCTGGGGAGTGTAATGTTGTTTGTTTTTTACATGCATTAGACCGTCCATTAGACCGCGCATTAGACCGCGCATTAGACCGTGCATTAGACAGTCCATTAGACCGTCTATTAGACCGCGTATTAGACCTTCCATTAGACCGCCTGTTAGACCACGTATCAGAGCAGCTACTTTATTTGATTATAATGATTCATCATTATAAAAATCAAATAACGGTATAATAGACGGTCTAGTGCGTGGTCTTATGGGCGGTCTAATATGCAGTTTAATGGACGGTCTAATGTATGGTCTAACGCGGATAGTTGGTCTAGCGTGTCAACAGCATAACATAATGTCACAGTGAAGATAGGGATTCGTAGACATCATGTGAGTCCAACTATCAAATCTGCCATTAGACCTCCTATTAGTCCTATCGATAACCTGCCATCAGAGGTGCTAGCTCTGTTGTCAGACCAGCTATTCGTTTTCCGTAAGTTTATTGGCGTTGGTTTGATCTGATAGCTAGACTGATGGCGTCTGACGTTGGACTGATACAGGTCTGTATGATCGGAGGTTTGATAGCAGGTCTCTTCTTCTTCCTTGCCCTTTCATACCACTCTGTCTGTGGTGTTGGCACTTCGCCCATTTTGGCGGTATTACCTCAGCTTCCTTCTGCAGGCAGCTCGGTCTTGGATCGTATCATCGCCAAGATTAACGCGCTCGCTGTTCTTGCTTTTTCATCTGATCGATCCACGTGTGTTTCCGTCTGCCTCGGCGTTTGGGCCCAGCAAATGGAACATTCATTGATAGTGCTTTCATGACTGGGTTTTCTGGCGGACGCCTTAGAACGTGGCAATACCCATCCATACGACGATCTTCGAGCTTTTCAGTGATCGGTTGCTCAACAAACAAGCTGCCTCGGGTGTAGGTACTTTTGATACGATCCTTTTTGGTCACACCGATAGCAGGTCTAATGGCAAATTTGATAGCTGGACTGATAGCAGCTCTGATGCATGAACTAATGGCAAGGTTTTTTTTTATGTGAATGATAAAGCTTAGGGAATAGCCTTTCATACGAGAGCACAGCCTTGGCGGTAAGGAAGTTACGGGGAGATGGGTTTGTATGAGGTTGTTAATTGATCCATCCAGGGGCATGGGCGCGTCAACATCTCTTGCATTTCTATGCCTTTTTCGTTAGCACATCTGCTTTCTCAAACGTGCAGTTGCTAGCATCCACCTCCTATCCGCGCCGTGTTTATACTGACAAGCGCAGTGGAAGTTCTATTAGTACCCACAGACAGTTTTTGTTGCGCCGAGGATTGAGCCTCGATGCTCTACTGCAGATCAGGGGTGGGCAAAGTGCCATATTTTTAAAGATAGGCGAGCCAAATGACAAAATCACTGCTTGCCGGTGTGGTCAACCCATTGCCGGTTGAAGGTCTGACGGAAGTTTATCAATTTTTGTGTCAAGCGGATTTCGAAATATATGACTGTTTCTACAGCAATATTTTTCAGAATGACGTTTTCCTTCAAATCTGTGTTTTCAAATGCAAGGTCTCGGCAATACGTTTGTTTGAGAATTAAAAGCGAATAATCTGACATATATATGAATTGCAAACTTTTAACTGTTTTAATTTTATTTCTAAAGACATCCCACACGGTCAGTATTAAATGCTCGGCTTAATCCCGTTGGATATCTTTGGCGAACAACTGGCGGCAAACACGACTCTACACCATCGCGAGGCGGACCAGTGGCGCGCACTGAGTGTGGGACACTCCACTGTACTGGACAATCTGAATCTTCCAACGGAGACGGACTACATTTCTCCAAGATACCAAGTTGGCAAAGACTACGCTAGTCTCATTCCGTCGAAAACTCTATGGATAGGAGACGCGGCCTCCACCACCGAACCCATGCCCATCTATACAGATGGCTCTAAGACCCACAACGGGGTCGGGATAGGCATATACTAGGGGGGACTGGGGATTAACCTATCAATCCGTCTCCCTGACTTTTGCAGTATCTTAATGGCGGAGGTTTCGGCTACAGGGGACATCACTATTTATACGGATAGTCAGGCGGCGATTCGCTCACTCGAATCCGTCTTGACGACATCTAAAACTATCGAGAACTGTCGCTTAGCGCTCGCAGAGATGGCTGGCTTCTTCAATATTACCCTCTGTTGGATTCCGAACCACAGTGGCTTTGCGGGTAACTGTAAGGCAGATGAGTTGGCCCGAAAGGGGACAACTGGTGCGGTTGATGAAAGCCGCAAAGACAAGGGTGTTATTTACCCTGTGCAAATTGGCGATTAAGACCGCTGCCGTGGATAGGGCTAATGTTAGATGGCTCTGCGGCAATCACAACGGAGCCAGTGGTAGTATATGTGCACTTTAAGGTCTAGACACACAGTGCCCGTATCAGGGCAGCGCCGTAGTCGCCCGTATATCGGGCACATGACCGTACATTGCAAGCGAAACCACACAGTACCCGTACCGAGACGAACCGTGTGTTTCCCATGTGTCCCCGATTCCCGCGATTCTTCCTAGCGACTTTAATTGCATGCGATGCAAACGTGTGTCTATCTATTCAACATTGTACATTTTCTTCGCCGTATGATGGCTACAAAACAACCCACCCGGCGGCGGCTGCTCCGTGTTCGGCTATGTGTGTATCCAATTTCTTTCCGTACCGCACCGTGAGCAAGAAAAATTAAACCAAACTAAACGTGCACGGTCCGCCCCGTGACGTGCAGGTGACGGTCTGTTGTCCGTGTTGGTAGTGTGGACCAGCAGACTGTTTTATATGGTACAATTCGCTTACCGTAGATCGCCAGTATACGGGCGACTACGGCGCTGCCCTGGTACGGACACTGTGTGTCTAGACCTTTACTCTTCAGGGCAACCCATCTAACCTAACCTTCATCAGTAAGAATCTTATTCTGTCAGCGCCGAAGTTTTCTACTATTTTGTTTGCCATCCGGAACAACTGGATATCGCGGAAGTAGGTCAAACTATTCGCATTCCTTGGCTCATGCGTCAACCATTTGTGACAGGATGAGAAGCAGGAACCAAATCCTCAAAGTTTTAGCTGGCAGTTCTTGGGAGAAAGATAAGGAGACCCTACTCGCGACATACAAATCCATCGGGAGATATGTGGCTAACTATGCGGCTCCCATCTGGTCAGATAACTTAAGTGACACTCAGTGTCAAATCACTGCTCTTATAGCCGCCGTACATTATGCGATTCGTCGCCCGATCGATCGGCCGATGGATCGCCATAAAATGTCAGCTGATCAAAAATTATACGGAACTGTCAAAAATATCGTCAACGATAAGCGCATACACAGGCCGATCCATCGGCCGATATGGATATCGGGCGACGGATCGGCCGATCGATCGGTGTGTATATGGGACGTTTTAGAACTGTCAAAAACTGCCTCCTGATCTGGTCGCAGGATCACCTTCATCATGAGACCAAAATGATGCGCTTCGAAAACCACAACACTCTTTTCACTCATCAAGCAGTATCTGGTTGGCTCTTATCGGAGTGACCATCCAAACTTCAGGCTTATGGACGAAATCCTACCGCCACGTTACGTTAGACGCAAGATTAGAGATTGCGAAAGGGAAGTCTTAAAGTTCAGAAGTGTTCCCTTTAATAACACCAGCCATAAGTCGGCCATTACAACGTTGTACAGTGAGGCAGTGCTTTCTTTCCAAACAAAGTACGGAATGCGCAACCACGTGCCATATCTTCAGACGAATCCCGGCTCCCTAGAGCAATAAGAACTACGTTGGCTCAACTTCGTTCTGGTTGGTGCTCGCGTCTGAACTCATACCTGTCTCGCATCGACAGTGACATTCAAAACTCCTGCCCAGCATGTGGTCTCACTCCAGTACTCCACCCCCACATGTTTAAATTCTATTGCGCTGTGGAAGAACCCCATCAAAGCAGCTGCTTTCCTCCACCTGGAGAGGATAATATGGATATTCAGAATTTGTGACACACACAGCTATTGGAGCTCGAAGCACCATTGCAACAACAACTGTGCGCCTTAGGGTCGATTCAGACTTGCGGCTTTCGATTACAACAAATTGGGCGATGCATACAATTACAATTTTTGCGATGGCGCCCTTCTGCGTGCGCCATACTGGCCATAGTTACGATTCTACTCTTAGGACTGGAATATCGACAAGATAGCCTTGTGCTGCGTACAGAAAAACCAATCATGATCGCGCTTATTGATCAAAGTAGTGAGGGCCGTAAAACAAATAGAATCAATCGTTGTGTCCACACTGCCTCGTTGACAATCATTCGCTTGGTCTTGCTCAGTCATAAGATTACTTGGGTTACGGAACGTAACATTTCCCGGGGCTCTGTTAACCGAAGCTATTGTAAAAATAAATTAATAATATAAATTATCCAGCAAACAAAGACAAATGGCAATCCTCCGTCTATACCGAACCAACGGTTGTCAAAAACAATAATTGATGATCTGATTTTCAACTCAATACATTTATCCCAAGTACCGTATACGAGTATTTGTTCACTGTTGTCATAAATGACGCTGCTATTCTCCTCGGCAATAACTGCTCTTAGTTGTCCAATATACTGAAACAAACACAATATCTATTATTTATACCATTTTCACAAGAGAGGCTTCATTAGACCTTTCACTCGTAGACTATTGAATATGCAACACAGACGACAGGTCATTCGTTTTCAACTCATTGCCAAATTAATTCCTCGACATTTGACAAGGAGCTTTTCACTTAGTTGCGGTTCATTTGACAAAAGACAATTTTTTTTAAATATTGCCAATAATACAATGAGCACAACATTCAGTGTTTTAGACTATCGCGAATGGAAAACATCGCCTTTATCACAGTCCTACAACTCGCTAAGCAAAAATGTCCAGTGATAGAGTGACAAGTGACATTCATGATAATTCACCAACAAAACAATCGAATAAGTTGGGAAAATTTAATTCATCTCGATTTTTCTCGCCGTATCGTTCTTTTAAATGTCTTGTAAGTTAACGCTCGTTATTGGTGGAAATTGTGTTGTTGGGTTAATTTTGAAGTTACGTATTCCAAAAATGAAAAAAATAACGAGGGAATCAAGCCAAGTGCATAAAACTATAGATTATTTGATTCAGTCATTCTAGCTACTAGAGGGAGAATATTTCGTGTTGTAGTTTCATCACACTCGCCCTCTATAAATTTTTATTTTAATCGATAGATAACTCTAATGACATCTAAATAAATCTAATGTATCCTATGGGCTTTATCATTTTGTCGAAAGTGTTGCTGTTTTTTTTTTCATGCTTTTCATGTACATTCATAAATCTACATTTTCATAAATTTTTAATATTATCCATAAATTTCTTATTTTTCCACTTTGTGTTAATATGAAATACACGTTTTCCTTCCGTCATTGTCATTCCAATCAATTTCATACGTTATGTTCCCGCCAATTTATTAGATTATTTCGCCATTTTCCCCCCATAATTCATGATTTACCCCCGGATTTACGACAACTGTGCATTTATTTATCTGTTGAAACGTAAAAAAAGTTTAGCAATAATATTTCATGTTTGTTTATATCCTTCGAAAGCCTAATGCAAATTCAATTTATTATACCCTAGACTTTTAGTATAGGGTATATTGTTTTTGTCACGACGGAAATATGTAACACCTTAAAGGAGGCTCCGGAGGTATAGCAATGTATATATATAAATGATCAGGATCACCTCCTGATTCGATTTAGCCATGTCTGTCTGTCTGTCTGTCTGTCTGTCCGTTCGCACGATAACTTTCGATAGAATGAAGCTAGAGACTTGAAATTTTGGTCAGATGTTGGAAGTATAATCTACTTGGTTGGTATTGAAAATAGGCATGATCAGGCCAAGAGAACGCCTACCTCCCCTATATATGTAAAATAATTAAATGTATCTATAACTCCCGATTAAATAAACGTAAAAAGCTCTAGCTTTGGCAGATTGCTCGTGAGGATAATCTTCTACTTCCCTAAAAAACTAAAATCGATCAGTTGAAAACTAACGGTAATTTTCTTACAAAGAGCCCCGTATTACCCTACTTTTCGGGTTTTTTTGTCTATAACTCTTGAAACAATTGACGTAGACACCTGATTTTTGGCATGTAACCCTGGCGTAAGAAGATGCTTAAGTTCTAGTAAGTTGGGCGTAATCAGATCAAGGGAACGCCTACCTCCCCTACAAATTTCAAAAAATTAAATATTCTTTTATTTACGATAACTTTTGATAAAATTACACTAGCGAGTTGAAAATTTGACAAAATGTTGTTAGTGGGATCTACTTGGTTGGTATTGAAAATGGGTAAGATCCGACCCAAGCAACTCCTACCTCCCCTACAAATGCAACTTCAATAAGCGATAACTTTTGACAGAATCAAGCCAGCGACTTGAAGTTTTGGTCAAATGTTTGAAGTGAGATCGGGTTAGTTGGTATTTAAGATGGGCTAGATCAAACCGAAGGAACCCCTACCTCCCCTACAAATGAAACTTCAAATAAGCGATAACTTTCGATGGAGTGAAGCTAGAGACTTGAAATTTTGTATAAATGTTTGTAGCATGATTTTATTTGTTGGTAGCAATGATGAGCAAGATCCGACCCAAGGAACCCCTACCTCCCCAACAAGTGAAACTTCAAATAAGCGATAACTTCCGATAGAGTGAAGCTAGAGGCTTGAAATTTTGTTTAAATGTTTAAAGCATGATCTTATTTGTTGGTGGCAATAATGAGCCAGATCCGACCCAATGAACCCCTACCTCCTCTACAAGTGAGACTTCAAATAAGCAATAACTTTCGATAGAATGAAGCTTGCGACTTGAAAAATTCGACAAATATTTGTAGAATAGGTTAGTTAATTGATTTTGATAATGGTCAAGATCCTACTGAATGATTGCCAACCTCCCCTATAAACTGGCCGTATAGGAAACTCACTTTTAATGCATATGGTCGTTACCAATTGGTACTTTTGGTACCACCACTAGGTTTGTACAAGTCTAGGGTATATACGCTTCGGCCCGGTTTTTTCATTAAATTCACCTCAGATATGATATCCTGTTTATTTTGCCATTGGACGCTTGCGTTTTTTACTTTCACCTCAACATCGGCTTGGCCTGTATCGCACGTAAATAATATTTTGTGAGTTGAGTGAAGCTTTCAATTGACGGCCCATTCCTTAATTCCTATTAATAAAATAAAAGTGGATTGTGTAACAGTGTTTACGACGAATTATGACGAGTGTTTACGCGTAATGTTTTGGAACAAAAAGGGGATTAAAAGTTAATCTTGAAAAAAAAAACACATTTAAATCGGTTAGAAGTTGGCAGAAGTTGGGTGAAATATATGTAAATGTCATACAGACGGATGGACACGACGGACGGACATAATTCAATGTGGATATTATCAGGCATCACGTACTGAACTAATGTACGTCCGCCCCTGATGCCGTGATAATATCCATTGATTTCATTTATTACTCGTATATATATATTTCATGATCTAGTACCTCCCACCCCAATTCTGATATTGTATCGAGCGTGAGACGCGCGGTATGAACCGCATGAGTTTTTGCTCGAAATTCAACAGTTTGGGAACCCATCGCGCCGTTATTTTGCGATATTGAAGGTGTTCGTGGATGATAGAGTCTACACTACCAATACTAATGCCGACTTCAGCCGAAATGTTTCGAACATTCATCCTACGGTCCTCCAAAATGAGTTGTTATACGCGGCGAATGTTGTCTGGTGTGATGCTGGTTCGCGGTCGACGATCATGCGGCTCATTCTCGACGGTTTCGCGGCCATCTTTGAACGCTTTGGTCCATTCAAACACAGCAGACTTACTCAGGCACTCACTACCGAACTGATTTCGCAAACGCTGAAAAATTTCCGTGTTTTTAACGCCTTCCCACACCAAAAAACGAATGACAATACGTTGCGCAACGGCGGTCGGCACTTGACGTTCACTCATGGTCGTAGCACACGCGTGAAACGTGCGTTCGCTACGAAAACTATGCCACACTATTCGTAAGGAACCCAGCTACATATCACATACTCAAGCCGCGACCTTCAAAACATACAGGCGCGCCATCTACAACGTTTGCCTCGATCATATTTGAACCGTCCTCGTACAACATTTTGCTCCAAGCACGTCGGCAATACGAGTATCTTTCCAGATTTATCTTTTTTTCGTATGTTTTTTTTCATGATCTCAATCAGTTTTTTCTATATCGCTAGCCATATCGAATAATCAACACCTTGTGAAGTAAACAAGAAGGTATCGACGAAAATGAAATCGTACTGAGCGATTTTTTGTCGTGACAAAAATCGCGGCACAAAGTGGCGAAATTTCGCGTCGGTATGGGCATCTTCGTACGATGCTGTCTTCAGATTTTTGTCGCGGCGAAAATTTACGTCGCGAATGCGATGAACGATTTTTTGTCGCGTCGGTGTGAAGATCGCTTTATACTGCAGATTTATTTTTATTGCCACAGACACGTGTTTCGGGTGCAACTTGCGCCCTTCGTCAGTACTTGTTTCACAATGACTTCATACATAATTTTTGGTCTCTTTTATTTCAATCAAAAAGCAACCTTTGTTTCTCCTTTAAGTTATCAGTTAATAATGAGTACAAACAACGATAGTCCAACATAAGCGATCACTACCACTTTTTTAGTACTTTAGTAAGATTGGTCGTGTTTAAAAAAAAACAGGTGTTGCCTTCTGGATCCCCATTTTGTTTTTGATTTTTTTGCAATTTTGACTTCAGATTCGGAATATGTGACCCAAACCATCCCCCATCAAGATTGGCCCTGTTTTTAAGAAAAAGTGTTGTCAATCTAGATCCCCCTTTTGTTTTTTGTAATTTTGACTTCAGTTTCGAAATTCATCATCATCATAGTGGCGCGACAGCCCGACGTCGGGCCTTGGCCGCCTGGATCATTGTCCTCCAATTATCTCGGTCACGTGACCGCGTCCTCCAATTTTGGAAGCCCAGTAGCTGCGCGGCGTCCACACCTACTGAGCTCTCCCAACGAGATCTCGGTCGTCTAGGCAGTCTCGCTCCGTCGACTCGTTCTGCATTCATTACTCTCTTAGGCATGCGATCATCGTCCATTCTTTGTACATGCCCTGCCGATTGAAGTCGTTGTAGTTTGACGATTTTCGAGACTTGCAGCTCGTCGTACAGTTCACACAACTCATGGTTGTACCGGATGCGCCATCCATCTCGATCGTAAACAGCCCCGAAAATTCGCCGTAGCACCTTACGTTCAAATGTATCTAGCATGTTTTCGGAGGCTTGAGTTAGGGTCCGTGCTTCGCAGCCATAGCATAGCACTGGTCGTATAATGGTTTTGTACACGCGAAGCTTCGTGTTTCTGTGCACATGCTTCGATTTCATTATGGGGAGAACCGAGAAAAAAGTCTTATTAGCTAACTGTATCCGTCGCTTGATTTCGTCAGTTTCGTTGGCGTCCCTTGACAAGTTGCAACCCAGGTAAATGAAGTTGTTCACGAACTCGATGTTGAGGTCCCCCACATTGATGCTCGGTTGTGCAGGTGTCCTTGTCGTCGATTGCATCATTATTTTAGTTTTACCCTCGTTAATACGTAGTCCGACTTCTTTTACAGCGGTATCGAGCGTATGCAGAAGTTCTTCTGCGTCGGCCAATCTTCGGGACATGATGTTGATGTTGTCGGCGTACGCTGCTAATTGTGTCGACAGATTCTAAATTAGGGACCCAAAAAACCTACTAGTTTTTTTTTCGGCAAGATTGGCCGTGTTTTTGAAAAAGAGTGTCAAGTTCTGGATCCCACCCAGGTTCGGAATCGACCCAAACCACCACTAGTTTCTTTCAGCAAAATTGGTAGTATTTTTTAAGAAAAAAGTGTTATCATTCTGTACCCTAGTAGTATTTTGTTTTATGCAAATTTCACTGCTGATCCTACAACCAGCGACATATAAATGAAAGTATGTAAATCTAAAATCTCATCCACAAGACATCGACCCAACATGTCAAAGTAACGTATTATCCATTCATTCGACACAACCTTTCACACAACGCAAACTACCGGGCTATCGAAACTATGGGGACTATCAGGATTATCGGAACTATCGGGCCTATCGAAACTATCGGAACTAACCGGATCGGTCGATAGTAATAAAACATAGTAAAAACTGTCGTATTACGGCGATAGTTTTTCGAATAACTGTCGATAGTAAAAACTAGCGAATAACTATTTTTTACTATCGATTCTATTGCGTGATGGTAAAACTCAAATGAGTTTGATTTCAAGTACATATTCTACTCGAATCGTAGACTGATATTGAAGCAAAAGTACTCCATGCACCATGCCTTGCCTTACTGCAACAAGATTCAAACCATCAATACGTACGAAGGCAGATATCAACCCTTATACACTGCTCGTCACCAGAATAGGTTCAACGTTTGTGCAAAAGTAAAACAGCTCTACCTCTATAACCAACCGGACGATTTCAATGAAATAAAATTTTATCGATAGCCCAAAATGTTGTTAATGAAGTAAAATAGTTTGGGATTTAAAGCACACATAATTTATTTATAATTTTTTTTTTCTAAAAACAACATAAAGTTCTTTTTTTTTGGTCACCAGAATAGGTTCAAACACAAAATAGTATAAAAATTCATATCTAAAGCAAAAATTCAAGCTTAAATACATAAAAGTGATTAGTTTTAAAATATTTTAATAGTGCGTACTACCTCCTTGGTTCAAAATGACTTCGTAAATTCGGTCTGGCAATGAAGCATAATAGGAGTAGTCCGGATGGCGCAAAGGTTAGCACGTTCGCCTTCAACGCACTGGGCCCCGGTTCGATTCCGGGGATTTACGTGTCGGATTATGAGCCCACTCAGCTGTTAAATGAGTACCCATTATGGGGTAAATAACTCGGTTGAGCGTGTTGCTGATCACATACCTCTGCACAAAAACCGTCCCGATCTAGAAAATGAGATGATGCTAACTCATCTCGAGGCCGTGGTTCAAATTGGACTGTTGCGCCAGTTATTTATTTTTATTTATTTAATGTAGCATAATAATTCCCAATATCTCGAAGGGAGATTTGAGCCCACGCCCTTTTAATGGCTTCCTTTAGGGTTTCAGTATCTTCGTACTGTCTCGCCCTTCATACACCCTCCGTGATAAAAGTCCCCACATATTTTCTATAATATTAAGATCAGGAGAGTATAGCGGCCATTCAAGCATTTTGACATTTTGACCCTTGATCCACGATTTTACCTCTCTCGCAGTATGAATGGGGGCATTATCATGTTGGAACGTCCATGTAATTGGTCCAAAAATATTCGAAAAGTATGGAAATGCCTTTTCCAATACCGATTTGTACGTTCGCGTTCATTTTGGGAGTTCAAAATTTAATTCACAAGTCCCATAATATGAAATGGCTCCCCATATCATTACACCGCCTGCACAGCTGTGATGATGACTTAAATAGCTTTCAGGCGTTCTTATATCGTGGAAATAAAAGTTATATCCATCAGGTCCGTCGAGGTTGAACTTTTTTTCGTCGGAAAAGACGATGGTGTGCCACTCCTTATTCCAGGTCATATGCTCTCGGGCAAAACGAAGACGTGTAGCCTTACGAGCCCCATTAAGCGGTATTTTTTTTTAGTTTTAGTCTTTTTAAGTTGCAAGCGTTGCGTATTACACGTGTTACAGTTGATAGGCTCGCTTTTACACCGCTTTTTTTCCTGATCTTCGATGCAGAATGGCGAAAATTTGACGCAGCTCGGACAATATGTCTTCTGTCTGTTGCTGTTGTTGCTGAATAAAGACATCCTTTCATATTTTTTCCGTAATTTGCACCTTTTCGGATAAAATTGCTCACTACATTTTGACTTCGACCAATTTTTCTGGCAATTTCTCACTGATTTAGGCCACATTCGAGGTAACCTTTTATTTGACCCTTTTCTAAGTCATCTAGTTGTTTACCGCGACCCATTCTGCACTAAAATTACTCTACACTACCGGAATTGTTAAAAATAAAAGATTTCACACTGTTTGATAGCAACTGCACATGGCAAACTAAATGAATTACTGTTGAACCTATTTTGATGACCCAAAAAAATGTAGTGTTTTGAGGGAACAAAACAATCGAAGCAAGATTTGACATAGGTACAGTCACAGAAATGTCCTCATTTTTGTAGTATGAAGTCTAAACAAAAGAAAGTTTAAAACTTTCAACAAAAATATAATGTATTTATACTACTTTTTGAGATATGAGAGAAAACGTAAATGAAAATTCTTGAACCTATTCTGGTGACGAGCAGTGTATATATTGTAGAATAATAAGAAACAATTATTGCTATTTAACAAGGCGCCAACAATCAATAATCTGAAACACCATGATGAGGAGATTGCCTCCAATAATTTTTGATTACAGCGTCCAATATCCAACAACAGCCATTAACAATCCAATTCAAATGACGAATAAACCCCGACCTAAGGCAACACGCTATCGTTTTGGTGTGTCCTTGCTCGTTCGCATCAAGGCGCAGACAATACGTAATTGTCCTTTCAACTGGAAAGCAATAAATCATTCATTTCTTTAATTTATTTTTTCATGTCCATTACCATTTTCACTCAGGATTACGAACAGAAAACTTTCATACTTTAAATAGTGGGTGCTAATTTATTCAGTGGGTTACGTAATACAGTAACAGAATTGAGAACGCACACGAAATTTAGAAAAGAAAAGGTCTCATCGACAGTAAACGCTAAATGTAAATGTTGTTTTTCATTCTCCTGAGGATAGACAACTGAAGTATTCTTTTATCTGCAAAACAATCCTTAATGGTATTATATCACGCATAAAAGCAAGCTGCCACGCACGCAATTTCTTGACGTACGAGTACATTTGTACATTTTGCTTCATAATCAAATTCCAAGTGCTTTTGTCGTGTGACTCTGAACGATTTTAGCCAAAAATCTAAATATATTTAGGTCAGTTCTATTTCATTTCAAAAGACAGTTACCATGGAAATATTAAAATTTGTTTTGTATGTTTTTATCTAATTGCAGATACAATCGAAACGGGAGATGTTCTTCAAGTCAGATACGCACAGTCCACCGGGACCTCCACCAAATCCCCCGACTTTGAATCATATTAATAGTAATTCAACACAGGTATGTAGTCCTTTGTCTTTTTCATTGTTCGAACGTGGTCTTATAAATTTAGTGAAAAATGGGCGTTGTGTCATCATGTGAGTGAAAAAAAGATTAATTTGTGATGAGATGTGGACTGATAATTACAAGGATCCTAACAAAATCGGATGCGCGAGTTAAAACTACGTTTTGTTGAGAATTAATGTTGCTTCTACCCTACTGGGAAGTTGGTCAAAGAAATTCAACAATTAAGAGAAACGAACATTTATGACGACTATATACTAATAGAGTTTTTCAAAATAGCAAAATTATCTGCTGCACAGTATGTATGTAGAAACCTGCAAAAACAATGTTCGTATATTTCATTTAGGACGTAGGATACAAATTAACGAGTCCTCATTTACAATTGTCTACACTTAATCATTCAATTCAGTGGTCACTCTTTTTTTTCCTCTTCAACATTTGCCGATGTAATCAACATTTAATAACAAAAACATAAATTTCGTTTTCTAGATTAGTCCACAGTGTATATCCATTTAAGTCGTCCTATCTTTCATCTTTGTCTCTGTCTATTCCCAAATTTCCAGAATAATTCATCAACAAATAGTACACCGACAGCTAACGACAAACATCATATAGCATTGAATAATAACAGTACACCACAAAATCATACCACAAGTACACTATTAAATTCCACCAATAACACATCATCGTCTGCAACGCCCAATTCAAATGTTGTTAATAATTTGGCAAACAATATAAACAATATGTCGCTCAAGGAGAAACAGCAGCAATTGCTCGAAAATAATGGCCATTCGGATTCGAATAAAATCGCAATCGATCGTTACGACAAGGAGAAACAACAGGCTGTGGTCAGACCGAAACCAAAGGAGCTCGATGGCTATGTTGGTTTTGCCAATCTACCGAATCAGGTGTATCGTAAGGCCGTGAAGAAGGGTTTCGAATTTACATTGATGGTAGTCGGTAAGTTTTCTTTTGGAAAAATTATATTTGATATTGGTTTTTTGTAGCTATTGATTTATTATTGATATTGAGTTGTTAAAACTTCTGGCGTTCGGACTCACTTGTTCTTAAATCGACAAATACTTTATAATGTTTATTTTTGACCCGTCCCATATAAAACGAGACCGAAGCTTTGCTTCGTCCGAAACGTACTCGTATATAGCCTAGACTTGAGCAGCCCTAGTGGTGACACCAAAACTTAAAAAATGCAACAGCTTGATGCATTGAAATTGTGTTACCTAAATGGTCGGTTTGAGCAAAAGTTAACCGATGAAGCTACAATGCAAGAACATTTGTAGGGAAGGTGGGCGCCATTTGAGACGAGTGAGTTCTTTTTACCACAACTATAAACTCCATTGCTCTCTTGTGGGTCATAGCGCGTCAACTGTTCCATGTGACCCTAGTTGACGTTTCGTTAGCCTAAACTAGTTTCGAAAAATGCAGTTGCCAGCATGCACCTCCTGCTCCCCCATTTAGCCGCCTACCTGCGACAAGTTGCGAGATACTGGTGGCTAATAATCCACCCCACAAACATCCATGGGCACGAACGTCGTCGTTGACGGGATTCAAACCCGAAACGCCTGTAGTCAGACATGAGACTGATGCTTCTACGGACTGAGGCTACCGGTCGCCCCATACGGGAGATAAGATTTTGTCCATTCCCAAAATCAACTAACTAATCCACACCACAAACATTTGACCAAAATTTCAAGTCGCTAGTTCCATTCTATGGAAAGTTACTGTATATTTGAGATAACATTTGTAGGTTAGGTAGATGTTCCTTTGAAGCGATCATGCCCATTTTTAATACCAACCAACTTGGTTCCTTGGCATTTGGCCGAAAGTTATCGCCTATTCGTTTATTCGTATTGTTTGTAGGGTAGTTCGGATATTGCCTATTTTCAATACCAAGTAACTATATTTACTACCAATACTCTACCAAATTTTCAACTCGCTAGTGTCATTATCTCGAAAGTTATCGTAATTATTTCATTTTTTGACACTTGTAGGGGAGGTAGGCATTCCTTTGGTCTGATTATGCCAATCTTACTAAAACTAAAGCAGCTTCTTATCCGAAGTTTACATGTCGAAAATTAGGTCTCCTCGTCAATTGGTTTAAGAATTATAGACAGAAAACGTGAACAGTAGGGCAGCACGGGGCTCTTCGTAAGAAAACGTGCCGTTAGCTTCCAACTGGTCGATCTTTTTTTCCCCAGAAAGTATAAAATGACCCCCTCGAGCCATTTAGCAAAATTAGAGCTTTTCACGTTTATTCAATCGGGAATTATTAATACACTTAATTATTTTACATATGGTGAGGAGGTAGGCCAACTATTGTAGATTGTAGTACGAACATTTGACCAACATTTCGATCCTCTATCTTCATTCTATCGAAAGTTGTCGTGCGAATGGACGGACAGACAGACGGACAAGCAGACATGGCTAAATCGAATCAGGAGGTGACTGATCAATATACACATTGCCATACTCCGGAGCATTCTTTTAGAGTATAAATATACTACTACTTTGCTTTAACCCCTAGTGGGGCATAGCGCGTCAACTACCCCTGCGCGTCATCGTACTCTGTTCTGGGCAATGGGACGCAACTCCCCAAAAGACTTACCTAGCGAACTACACTCCTTTTGCCACAGATAGACACCATGTGATTTTATCTTGGTCGGCTTTGGTTGGAAATAGGGTTCCATTTCATGGCATGAAACGCAATGCATTTATCACTCTTCCGCAATGTGTGACCTATCTACTGCCATTTTCGCCTGCGTGGGCCAGAAAATTCTTATAATTCGACGAAGACATGAGTTGATGAAAACTTGCAGCTTTCTGGTAACTCTTACGGAAACTTTCCATGTACTGCTCCCATACAAAAGCACACACAGTACGAGGGAGCGACACAGGCCCAGCTTGGTCTTGATGCTGAGATAACTGCTCTGCCAGATTTCGGACAGCATGCCGTATGCGCATTTAACCTGGTTGATACGACGAGCGATGTCCTGTTCCGTAAAACCGTACCGGCAACAATGCTACCCAGGTAGGCGAAGTTGTCCACCTTCTCCACAGGCTGCCCATTAATATTGATGGCAATGGGTATCGGATTTCTTTTTCGCAATGGCGGGCTAAAAACCTTGGTCTTGTTGGTATTAATCTTTAGCCCAATCTTGCTTGCCTCCCTCTCGAGATGTAACGCCATTGCGGACAGATCCATGATTTTGTGGGAGAGTAGTAGTAGGATCGATGAGAGAATGCATCCCTGCCGAACTCCACTTGGA
Source organism: Chloromyia formosa (assembly GCA_964017055.1). NCBI lineage: Eukaryota > Metazoa > Arthropoda > Insecta > Diptera > Stratiomyidae > Chloromyia > Chloromyia formosa. Next base: position 33,196,068 of record OZ024818.1, read on the forward strand.
ATCTCAAAGTTCCCCGACACCCTACCTTTATGCAGAACGCGACATTTCGCGCCGTCATAGGTTGCCTTAATAATAGCCACAAGCTTCTCAGGGATGCTTTTGGTTTGCTTTTAGTCTTTCCAGGACAATTTTAACTATTATCTTGGCAATGGCAGGAGGAACACAAATGCCTCTCCAATTATTACAGTTTGTGAGGCTACCCTTCTTCGGAAGTTTAATGATCAAACCTTCTTTCCACTCAGTGGGAAAGGTCTCTGTATTCCATGCTTTATCAACAAGTAGGTGCAGCAAATCGGTAGTTACGCTTGGCGCTGCTTGATAAAGTTCGGCAGGGGGATACCGTCGAGTCCGGCGGCCTTTCCTCGTTTTAGTGCAGTAACTGCAGTGACTATTTCCTCTTTAGTTGGGGCAGTGGACCGTATACGCACATTTTGATGGTTCGCTTAATTACTTCACCAGAAGTTATATGGTTCAAGACCGCGGCGAAGTGTTCTTTCCACCGCCTCATTTGATCTTCTTCCAAGATAAGTAGCTTTCCATCACCAACCTTCACCGGATGTTGGCAGGAGTTACGACCACCTGTAAACTCCTTGATGACACCTTATACGGCGTTTAAGTTGTTACTTCTTGCGGCTTCTTCTGCTGAGGCTAAAAGAAAATTCGCATAAACTCTTTTATGTCGCACACTACGCTGAACTTCTCGAGCTTTCTGACGGTAAAGGAGTTCGATGCTGTTTCGATTGTCGTGTAATGCTGCAGCCAAACGAACCTTGTTCTTTTCCTTTCAACAATCCGCTGCCATGAAGCGTTGGACATCCAGGGCTTATTCCGGCAATCCCGGTTTGTGCCAAAGATGGTATCTGCACTGTCAATGTACGCATTTTTTATGGCATCCCAGTTTTCATTTATGTTACTACCTGGGTGACTAGTTATCTCAGCTGCTTTTTGCACAAGATGGTCATTATATTGTAGCAAGACAGCTGGATTTTTTAGTCGAGCGGTGTTGAATTTGCGCCGCCCGGGTCTTTCGTCGCAATACGCAATCGAACATTTGCGATCATAAGATAATGGTCTCTTCCCATCCCAATATCGGCATCCTTCTTGTTTCGCACTTCCAGGAGGCAACTGTTGAATTTTTTACTAATGGCAAAGTGCTCGATCTGATTTTGTGTTCTGCCAACTGATTTTGTGGTGGTCCTTAAGTTCAAACATAGTACCACCGATGAAGAGACTGTGAAAGTTGCAGAACTCTACAAATCTTTCACCGTTGTCGTTACGATCACCAAGACCGTGTCCCCCCTCACATGTCTGAGTCCATAGTTATCAGCGCCAACTTTCGCATTCATATCCCCCATAGCCATTATAATGATAGCTTTAGGTGTTCCTGCTCTGAACGGCGTTTAGTTGTTCGTAGAAAGAGTCTTTCGCCAAGACATTATCGGGTTCAGTTGTAGCATAACATTGTATTATTGAGATGTTCCCCATTTTGGTCCGGAACCGGGCGGTCATTATTCGGTCGGACACCGGATCCCAGGATAAGAGACAGTTTCGTGCGGCTCTGGTTAAGAGGATCCCCACACCTGACTCACGACCACCATCGGTAGCTCTACCGGAGTACAACTACAGTGCTGCCCGTTGGAGAGTTAAATTCTCCACTGTTCCAGCATCTTATCTCACTAACTCCTGAGATGTTTAATTTATACCTCAGTAATTCACTCTCTTATTGAAGAAATCGTGCGTTCTGGGGACCTTCTGATCCATTGTCTAGGAAAGTACGCACATTCCAGAATCCAATCTGTGTGATTGTACGATAGTCAAAAGTCGTAACCGTTGAGTCAGTCCTTATTCGATACATAGTTGACGTTTCGTTAGCATATAGAAGATTTCGAATAGTGCAAGTTGCTGGCATACACATCCAGTCCTTTGTTTGTCGGTTCCTCGACATGCCGGCATATAGGCAGAGGTCGTGGTATTATTCTTACGCCCCATGCCACAACCAGATCATCGCACTGCTATTACTGGCGGCTTGACTTGGTTAGCAATGGTCAGCGATCATACTGCCGTTACAGTGGGCGCCCACGAGGATAACTAGGAAAAATGATTTTTCCCTTGTCTATGCGTAGGACTTAGTTTTTTTTATATTAATTCTTTTGTATATAACTAATAATTATATACGAGTAGGATTTTATAATAAAAAAAATTAATCTGTACTTTCCAATTTCAGGTGAAAGTGGATTAGGAAAATCAACTTTAATCAATTCAATGTTTTTATCGGATATTTATAATCAAGACCAACATCCAGGACCATCACATCGTATCAAAAAAACCGTAGCTGTAGAAACGACAAAAGTTTTGCTCAAAGAAAACGGTGTCAATTTTACATTAACCGTAGTTGATACACCCGGATTCGGTGATGCTGTCGATAATAGCAATTGGTACGTTTCAGGACAATAATCCTAAGTCTTTCATTTCAGCCATTAATCTCATTTTTTTCCTTTCCTTTTTCGTTCACAGTTGGGTTCCTATCATTGATTTCGTCGAATCAAAATACGAGGAATATCTAACAGCCGAATCGCGTGTACATCGTATCGCCATACCCGACAATCGAGTGCATTCTTGTTTATATTTCATTGCACCGTCGGGTCATGGCTTGAAGCCGCTCGACGTCGAATTCATGTCACGTCTGTGTGACAAAGTCAATATAATTCCGGTGATTGCCAAAGCCGATACAATGACACCCGAAGAGGTTCAACTGTTCAAAAAACAAATTCTCAACGAAATAGCTCAACATAAAATTAAAATCTATGATTTTCCCGAACCGTTGGAGGACGAAGAAGAAGCCAAAGTGCTACGACAATTACGTAATCGTGTGCCATTCGCTATTGTTGGAGCGAATTCCGTGATTGAGATTGATGGTCGAAAGGTGCGAGGTCGACGATATCCATGGGGTATTGCTGAAGGTTTGTTAATCTATCGAGACTATGTTATATGCAATAGATAGATGTTAATTGAAAATTGAAAAAAAAAAAAAATCTGGTTCTTCAATGGTTCATTTTTAGTTGAAAACCTGGAACATTGTGACTTCATTGCCTTACGCAATATGGTGATCCGAACACATCTACAGGATTTGAAGGATGTTACAAATAATGTTCACTATGAGAACTATAGATGTCGAAAATTGGCCGGTCTCGGAAACGATGGCAAATCACGTCCATCCAACAAGTAAGTATAGATCGTCGCTATTGCGTATACTAACTGCTGCACTTAATATAGCTAAATATAGTCAAAGCGTAATTGAAGAGACGTGTGTTGCCACAAAACAAAAAATAATACTAATCCTACCCAGAAGTAGTACTGCAGCTCATATAACTGCCTATAGTACATGCATACATACATAGAGTATTGAAATACAGTTGAAGGTTGCTGTTTAGTTTTTCGCTTTAATTAGCAAATTTAGTTAGTTTGTTCTTCTTATGATTTGACTTGTTTCTAAGTTCTCTGTTACCTGTTTACTTATATTCATAACTTCTACAGTATTCTCGAACACAATTATACTCAAATGTTAATTCATTTTGTTCATCAGCTCACAATCACATCATTTAAATTGGCTACTAAAAACGATCTAGTAGATTTTACAGCCAGAGGAGAGTGCTGAAAATTCGGATAGGGAAAATATTGTGAAAATATTCAAAATCTTTCTCATAAATACTCGTCATTCAGATCATTCATTTGTTGTTGTATATATCTCTCTTTCTCTTAGTTTATGCCCTCAAGGAATTATGAATAGCTTTATGACCGTTTGGTAAGTTCTCTTCAGAGTGTCCATCGATTTCGTTCCATCCTCTATTTTTTTTTGTCAAAGATATTTTTCATACATATCGCAGATTATTTCATTTAGTTTTTGTTCGAGTATCGATTCGATTTTCCATTGAACTTACACCAAATACACAATTTCTTCACACCAATATTGAACGATTCTTGAGTTTGAGTAGTTGATGTTAAGTTGTTTTTGTAGAATGATTATTGATTTTGTTCCGCTCACTTTTGTGCTATTCTCAAATATGCATTTTGTTTTGTGCTTTATATGGAAAAAAACGAATACAGTAAATTATGTACTGTGGAAGTTACTGAACTTTTATGATTGCACCCTACACTATTCTTGACTGTTGTATACCTGTGATCCATAATATAAGTGTTCTGAATGCGATGGCGTTTTTACTTGTTCAGATGCCACGACTTATTCGAAACCCTTTCACTCAAATCCATGCAAAATGATTACCCTCTGAATATCGTAAGTTACATTTTCTTCATAATTATTGTGAACATGTAAATATCATCTCTGAATTGGTATAGAAAAGACATTCTTACGGCGTACTAAATCGAGCTATGAGTTGTTTGAGTAGTGTAGGGAAATTCGTCAGTTTTAAAACATTTGACTCACGTCTTAGAGTGACCGCATATTGAGTCCTGCCGTTTTCATATCGAATATTCTCGATCGATCTTGAGTTAGAATCTGAAGAGAACGATCTAGTTGTTGCAAATTTATTAGCAAACACGGTACATTCCTATTTCCTCGAATAAGGCCACCAGAGCCCCCTGGATCTGTAGGCAATTTGTAGGGAAGACCTGAGGAACCAGCACTTTGGATCTACAAAGCGATCGTCCGACCCTTAATTGATTATGGAGCTGTTGTTGTTGTGGTGCTTCGAACACTTCAAATCTTCTTACATCGAAGGGGTTTGGCAGCTCTTGGCCGTCGAAAAACGGGTCGTTCCGGTACGAAGAACCGCCTGCTACAGGAACGCTGGAGCTGTCGTCTGGTGGTGCTGCGCAAAGTTACTCTAGGAAAAAATTCAAAGGCTAGCCTGCCTCACTGTAACGGGTGCTATTCGTAGCTGCCGCTCTTGAGGCACTACTCGATCTCCCTTCGTTTCACATCCATTAAAAAGCGTAGGCCAAACTAGCAATAGCGAGGAGGCTTAAAGCCAACCAGGCCTTTCTTAAACTGAATTCGGAGGAGAATAAATGGCTTCTCGAAATCAATGAACTGAGTATGCCATCTCATCACAACAAGGCTTCAACCGACTCTTCTCTACCGAAAGTTGAAATAGAGAGAAATGGGATCTGACGCACTCGTCACTCCCTCCAGATACTGTCAGAAATTCACCATAGGTATACTGGGTCCCTGTCCATTTCGTTGTCTCGGGAAGTGATATTGCCGACGAGTTGTCTACGGAAGCATCAGCTACCCCGTTTTTTCGGCCAGAGTCCTTTTGTAGTATCCGCCTATGCAGGATTAAAAACTATATTAGGAAGCTGGAGCGCATAGATACCGGCGTGTCTTGAGACAGTCTAAGCTGTTCATCACTCACGCAAGCGCGCTTTAAAACTGTTAAATCTAAGCAGGGACAGGCTAAGAATCATTTGTGGCTTTCTCACAGGGCACTCGACCCTGATGTGCTTTGTCTCTGATGCCAGCTGTCGCTTCTGCGAGGCCGATGATGAGACTTGTCAGCACATTCTGTGCGAGTGTGGGGCGCTTTCACGTCATCTCCTAGAGTGCCTCGGTGATTCCATCCTTTAGGTGGACGAAATCGCTTCACTCGAGCTCAGAGAGTTAAGCAGCTTTGTTGACAGAATCAAACTTGATCACTAACTTTAAAGCCGTACTAGACCATGTGGGCTATAGCACAATAGAGGTCTCTTGGTAGCAGTGCTTGTGGGCCTTCCGGGCTCACCGCCCTTCTCCCTTATCTTATCTTCTATTTCACCGGACCACGCATCATGGTTCGCGTCTTGGTTAATAGTTGTTTTGCCGCTGTAACGTATAGAGCGAGCATTCTAGGGTAGGTTCAAGGTATACTGAGGGTTGCAACCCCTTAAGTTGCGGAGCTCTCGTAGTCCACACAAGGAGAGTGCGAAATCATCCCAATTTAAAACCCACTATTGATCAAAGACGCGAACCACTATGCATCGCCCGGTCAACGAGGAATTTTCCGCAAACACAACAGATAAAATTCAGAAATTGCGTATTTAATTTATCAGGGAGTACCCATGGCGACTTCAAACTGTGTTATGACATTCCTGACTATGCTTTTACAGTCGATTCCGGTATATTCCTATTTCATCGGCCGACGCGTTGTGGTTAGCGTATTGGGTAATAGTGGCTTTCCCGCTGTAGTGTATAGAGCAACCGAAGCGAGCGTTTTAGGGCGGTATATTGAGGCTAGCAACCATTTAAGCAGCGGAGATCGCGTAGCGAGCGGGGCCAAGGGGAATACGACATCATCTCAATTTAAAATCCACTATTAGTCAAAGACGCACAAGAGACTGTTGTGCTCAGAGCGGGCGTTCATGTTTGTGCAATAATGAGGGGTGTGAACCCTTAAGCCCACACAAGGAACTGTTAATTCACTGAGGGTTGTGTGCATGCATGGTTTGTTTCGTTTTCCCTTCATGGACAATTTCGGTTTGGAACGAGCCTCGCTCGCTCCGCACCAAAGGGGTTGCAATCCCCAGTACAAGACAAATACTCAATCCGGAACTGAATCATGACTCACGAAAATTTTGCGACTAGGACAAACATCAAACGTTGGAGGTGACCCCTAGCTCAGTGCGTAGAGGCGTTAGTCTCATCTCTGACTACGGTCTTTACTGGTTAAGTCAAGGATGGCGCATCCGTTACAACCATGAGCTGTACGACGAGCTGGATGTTTCAAGAATCGTCGAAACTACAACATCTACAATGAGCAGGACAAATACAACGAATGGGCAATGACCGCATGGCTAAGAAAATATTGAATGGACGACGCGTCGACGGAGCACGGATGCGAGGAAGACCGAGAGCTCGTTGAAAAGACTCAGTCGTTGATGACGCCGATTAACTGCTGGGCTTTCAAAATTGGAGGACGCGGTCATCTGACCAGGCAAATTAGAGGACGCGGCGGTCACTTGATCGAGATATTTGGAGGACAATGATCCTGGCGGCCAGGACCCGACCTCGGGCTGTTGCGCCACGATGATGATGATTAGTCAAAGACGCGAGCCACTATGCGTCGCCCGGTGATCTGTATTGCTGTAAAAATAACAACAATGCCGAGCGAAAGCTTTACTGCGAGCAGAATATTATTGTAGGAAAACATAAACCGCGGTCGGTAGCTCAGTGCGTTGAGGCGTCAGCGTCGTGCGAGTTCCGTTAACGTTGTGACAATGGATGTTTATATTGTTGTTGTGGTAGCGATGCTTCGAATACTTCAGTTCTTCTTACATCGAAGGGATTTGACAGCTCTTAGCCGTCGAAAAAACCGAAAGAACCGGCTGCCGCAGGAACGATGTTTATGTTGTCTTGCTCTGTGGTGTGGGGGCGTAACAGCAAGCCACAACCTTTTCGACTTGTCGCAGGTATGCGACTAAATGGGGAGGAGGTGCATGCTAGCAAAATGCATCGTTCGAAATCAATTTATGCTAACGAAACATCGACAAAGCCGCATGGGATTAGCTGACGCGCTATGCCCCATTAGGGGTTAGGGCAAATAGTATCAATTGTGACAGGACATTTCGCTTTTGCGTCAGCGAGTTCGGCTTGTGGATTCTGACCATCGCAGCGGAATATAAAGCGTCTCTCGAAAAACAAGCCTTTATGCTGTGATTGTCGAATCGAGTCGTTAATACTCCCGTCGTGCTGAAAAGTTCAAGGAAAGTCACCGAAATCAACTGTTGGTTCCTCGAACTTAAAATGGCTTTAAAGAGAACTATGAGCTAAGGAGAAAGTAAGGAGGAGCTTGCTCCCTCTTTCGTAGCCTAACCAAGCTAAAATGATCGGACCACAATATATTGGCAATTACGAATGTTATCATTTGCAGGTGCAAATTTGTTGTTCTAATATCATCTCCACCTTGAACTCAGGTGTTGATCGTGTCATCACTAAGTCTGGGTATTCTCACTTCGCCCAGTGCTTTTTAATATTAGTTTTAGTATTTTGCAACTCGGAATACGATATTTTTAGTTGGCTGAACGACTATTCCCGGAGTCATGTTTGTACCGTCAACTTATTGCCTTATATATCGCTCATTTCCTACCATAAAAACAATAAAGAGTCAAAAAATAATAAAATATGCAACTTAAATCTAACCTATGGACAGCAAATGTAAATAATGAATAAACTCCGAGAATTGCCTTTTCAACAATCGCTTTCATTTTCGCTGTGCACAGTAATGCTTTTCTTTTGGATTTTTGTTGCCTCGCTCCATGTTGTTGACTTCTCTACGTTTAAGCAAACACATTTATCTCACTCTTGATATTCTTAAAAAGAACCTTTCATGGAACAGAACTTCTCTACGTTTCTTCCTACCATTCCAATTGTGTACAAAATGAAAAATATTTTATGATATGTGAAGTCCCTTTTAAGTTTTCTAGATCAATTTAAATTTTTTTCTATTTTGTTCCTTTCGCTCCTGCTTTTTGTTATTTTTTGGTTTCATCCTAAGAAAAATTGCATGTTATGTTTTGTCTATTACAGGAATCCTCTGGCACAAATGGAGGAGGAGAAACGTGAACATGAGCTCAAAATGAAGAAGATGGAAGCCGAAATGGAGCAAGTATTCGAAATGAAAGTTAAAGAAAAGAAACAAAAGCTCAAAGATTCCGAATTAGAATTAACACGACGACATGAGGAAAGAAAGAAGGTAAGTTGGTTGTAGTTTTGCATTATGACAAAAAACATGCTTGTAAATAATATATTGTACATAAAGGATATGATTAGAGATAGTTGCTATTTCTTCGAATTTATATATTTAGATGGTTCAATGCGGTCAATATGGCACCCTTTATCCGTTTATTTTTATACCTATCCCTGCTAGAAAGTAACGATCGGTATAGATCTATAGAGAGAGAGTGTCACCGAAAGCGTTACTCTTTATTGTGTGCTAGTAACCTAGTGTGCTGAAATGGAATAATAGTACTAGTGCTAATGCGTAGTACTTTTGTATATTGTCATTCGCAGAAAAAAATAATTTAATGAAACTAAAATTCAGGCGATTAACGATTTTTTCCTAATAAATAATAGTTTTCCGGTGGAGAGAACCATGTTGGTACGGGTGATAAATTATTATTCACTTATAGATTAATTACAAAGCCAAGCCATTTTCGAAAACTTTTTGGAAAAACATTCATAATGCCAAAATTTTCTAGAACGTTTGAATTTTTCGAGATCCAACTGAGTAGCTTATAAAAATGCCTCAAAATGAAATTTGTTGTTTGTCTGGATGTTGAGGCTGACCTGGGAGATCTTCATTACTAGGTCGTTTACCAGTCTTCTCCCTTGACATTATAGGTGCACTTTGTGCGTCAGAGTTATTTAATGGGTACAATTTGGGCATGGATATGTTTTTTTTATCTGTGTGTCAGAATAAATACAATAAGCCTCATAACTGAGATGTTTTTGTTTTCAAAAATGCGTTTTTTGGTGTTTAAGATTCATGAATATATTTTATATTAAAACTAAGAATTTTGACGAAAATTCTGGAAAATAGAATAAAACCGTACGCAGAACGAGCCATTGGCGAATATCAAAGCGGTTTCAGACCTGGTCGCTCCACAACCGATCAGCTCTTCTCAGTCAAACTGATACTCCAGAGGTGCTGGGAATACAACGTAAACGTATACCAAATCTTTGACGACTTCAATCAGGCATACGACAGTATCGATCGTGGAGTACTGTACAACATCATGCTGCAATTTGGTATACCGGCAAAATTAGTGCGACTGACAAAGATGACGATGACCAACTCCGTCTCACAAGTCAGGATCCAGAATAAACTTACTGATCTATTTGAAACACGCACTGGTTTGAAACAAGGCGATGGACTGGCACCGACGCTCTTCAACCTAGCATTGGAATACGTTGTTCGGGCCATGAATATGGACAACAGCAAGACGCTACTCATCAAGTCGACACAATTAGCAGCGTACGACGATATCAACATCATGTCCCGAAGATTGGCTGACGCAGAAGAACTTCTGCATACGCTCGATACCGCTGCAAAGGAAGTTGGATTACGTATTAACGAGGGTAAAACTAAAATAATGATGCAATCGGTGACAAGGACACCTGCACAACCGAGCATCAATGTGGGGGACCTCAACATCGAGTTCGTGAACAACTTCATTTACCTGGTGCGCAACCTGTCAAGGGACGCCAACGAAACTGACGAAATCAAGCGACGGATACAGTTAGCTAATAAGACTTTTTTCTCGGTTCTCCCCATAATGAAATCGAAGCATGTGCACAAAAACACGAAGCTCCGCTTGTACAAAACCATTATACGACCAGTGCTATGCTATGGCTGCGAAGCATGGACCCTAACTCAAGCCTCCGAAAATATGCTAGACACTTTTGAACGTAAGGTTCTACGGGGCTGTTTGCGATCGAGATGGATGGCGCATCCGGTACAACCATGAGTTGTATGAAATGTACGATGAGCTGCAAGTCTCGAAAATCGTCAAACTACAACGACTTCAATGGGCAGGGCATGTACAAAGAATGGACGATGATCGCATGCCTAAGAGAGTAATGAATGCAGAACGAGTCGACGGAGCGAGACTGCGAGGACGACCGAGATCTCGTTGGGAGAGCTCAGTAGGTGTGGATGCCGCGCAGCTGCTGGGCTCCCAAAATTGGAGGACGCGGTCACGTGACCGAGATAATTGGAGGACAATGATCCAGGCGGCCAAGGCCCGATGTCGGGCTGTCGCGCCACGATGATGATGATGAATATATTTCATATTACAACTAAAAATTTCCCTATTCCCACCTCCTCCCCTGCGGTATAACAATTTAAATGATATTTTGCAACGTCGCAACGCGTGACACCACGTATCTGACACGTAGTCTTCTTACAATTCAAGCTATGTATTTCATTGTGTTGGGTCCCAACTGTGATACCACGTATCTTCTTGTTGTTCCGTATTATTGTCACTATTTCATATTCCGAAAGTGAAGTTAATTATTAGGCGCGTTTATTCCACCCGATCTCAGATCCATTTCCATACAAAACGACTGGCCGTTTTTTGATCCAGGTCTCGTATGATATCTCATCAGATCAAAGTTGAAAGTGAATTGATTTAACTTCAACATGTTTCTCGGGGTGGACTCCCCTTATCTAATTGCATATGAACCAACGATTCGCCAAAATTTTCGCCGTAAACTATTTCAATTCGCTCGTTGCAGATTCGTAGCGCTCGATACTCTCTGGATTTGGTATTAATGTATGGTAAGAAGGACTGTCGTGTACGATACAGCACACTTATACCAGATGAAGGTCCTCTGTGTTACCCTAGTATTGAAATAATTCCACCCGTCATGCATTGACATATTCGGTAGCTGTGAGGTTTCGGCTGCACCTAGAGAAACAGAGGTGCAATCCTTGGTGCATTAATAAAAAAAAACTACTTGTGGGTACTCTGTACAAGAATTTGCACAGCGTTCTGAGCTTGTTAGTTAAAAAAAACTGTTCGGATAGGAGGTGCATGGGTGCATCCGATAATATGCTATCGAATCGCCAACAAGGCATAGTAATGTAAGAGATGTTGACGTGTCAATGCCCCTAAAATTGTTGAATGGTTCAACTATCCGGAGCTAGTAGCTGACACACATCCGCATTAGCTAAGTCTCCTAGATTAGTATAGACTTAGTCCCCGAGAGTTGACCTTCTTTAATGGGCTAATGCCGGGCAGGTGTATAGTAAATGATAGGTGCTTTCCTCCTCGTGTACATCTTTGCAGCTTCTGCAGAAATCATGGAGTGGAATTCGGAGCCTCCTAGCGTGTTCACCGATATCAGAATGACCGGTAATGACCCCCACCATATGCCTGATATGGTGTTTTTATCAACAGCAGCTTAGTAAAATTGTTTACATCCAATATGTCGCAAATATTTGGCCTTGTCGATCATGGCTATAATTAGTCTATGTTTATAAATGGAGGTGGGCATGGCCAAACTCCGACAAATCTGAAAAGTATTGTCGGTGATTCTCCGCCGGGCGAGCTAATCAGCCGTACAGTTACCAGCGAAGACACTATGGTCTGGTATCCAACATAATATTATAGGTATAATGTTAAAGAATCTTTCCATCTCAGTAAGACATGATCGGCTGTTCGCCACGGTTTTTGATGAGGTTAGCTTAGATTCGAGGGGTTTTACTACATCTTGGCTGTCATTATGAATTGTGACGTCTCTTAGATAGTCAGAATAAAGGACTGTGAACCAAAGAGGTTTTCAAGCATTAAGACCAGAAGGTCTATTGTGCTATTGCCCGAAATCTAATGTCAGGCTACGTCTGCCGATGAAGCTTGATCACACTAATGAAGTTACTCAGAAACTTAAGCGGGGACGAGGTTATGTCATCCGGGACGGGGAAACGCGATCTCTTGGCTATCACTCCGACGACATGCTAACGCCTTGTAACGGATGGTTTGATGGGCAGATGCCCGTGGGGACGTAGCCTAAGGTAGCATATTACCGTGAAGGTCGGGCTGTGCCATCTGGCGAAGAAATAGGCCCCTCAACGAGCTAAGCAACGGCCTATTCTTGCTGTAGCTCAGTTCGGGAGATGTGGGCGGGGTTTTCGGCGCTCGTTGCCCCTGTCCTTTACGTATTAACAAAAATTCATAGGCCTGGGGAAGACAACACAAACAGGGGAGGTAAAAATGGGGAATAAAAAAAAAATAGTCGATAAGGATGGAATGGTTGGCGGACGAATCAGACGCCCACGCGGTCGCACCTGGGTCCGGGTGTAATGGGACCCTCGGCCTCTGGTTTCGTACCACCAACAGATCATTACTCATCAGGTGCTGCTTCGATCTGCCGGTAGGAGCAACACTACCAGACCATAATATGGTTCGTTAGAGGTGGTTCATTATAGCCTCACAATTGCAGAGAATGTAAATTGACGTTTCGCTCTCACCCTCACAGAATCGGCAGCTACTGTGTTCCACTAAGCCCATGATTTTCAGATGGCCTCTTAGACACGAAGGTGAGAAGACCACATATGGTTCGAACCTTATTACGATTTAGCTGAAGCAGGTAAGAGGATATTTTACTTGAGTATCCCGAAATAAACAACTTGGCCAGCCTCAGACCCGGGAGATTTTCCCAGATAGCTGCGGCTTCAATACGCTCCCAGTCCCTGCTCCCGCAAAATAGATCCGGTCCATAGATGGTAGTGATCGAGGCCATTCTGGCCAACTCGTCGGCCTCCTCATTCCTAGCTATGCCAATGTGTCCAGGAACCCAGTAAATGTGTCGCATCACTGCCTCTCTAATCACATCGATAGTTTGGGAGGCGGAGCGAAAGGTTGTATCAATCAGAGAAGATTCCAGCACCCACTTCATCATCGGTTTTGAAGCCATTTGTATAAATGCACAAGGAAGTGTCCATAGGGACGAAGTGAAATAAGGTTGAACAGACCGCGAAGGTCCGGCAGCGCCATCTGGCGAAAACTCCTCAGCATGAAGGTAGCGGCACGAGCTTGCTGTGTGACGGGAGATGCGGGCTGGGTTTTTGCCATCTTGCTGGCCCGCGCCATTAACATTCTAAAAGATACTCTCGTGCCTAAGGACAAACAGAACACACAAAGGTACCAAGGTCTCACGACCTAAAAAAAATTAATCAAAGAAAAGAAAAAAAAACTTCTTGAAGGCACGCACACGTCACCGTGGTTCAAAACGAACTCAACCTGGTGCCAATAATATGTAATCTAATTTGTACGATACACTTAACAATTTCGAAATTGAAGTACTACTCGGTTTCCCGATATTGGATTTGTTTTAGGGCAGCTGAATTTTGAATTTTGGACATGATTGTTTCACGGGCCACGAATTATCGAGCAACCGCGCAACGATAGCGGACACTTGTCGGGCGTATCGAAATGCTCGCGGTGACTTAAGATTCGGAATCGCAAATAGAGAATTGATCCCGCCACGCAATCGCGCGTCGATATTATGTGGCTGGCGGGTCAAGTTTGTACTAATCGCTCGGAGCCGACGTGGCTATCGTGGCAGGTGAATCCAAAACCTCACAAATCAATCGAAATCACCCGTCCGTTGGTATTAAAAACGTCCCGGCGATGACGTGCCGATGTGACCGCTCCAACGATCATTCTCTCGATCGGTCGCGAACTCCGATGAAACACATGCATCGGCTGAAATTTTCTCACCAATCAAGTTTTATGCTACAGAATTCTCCGTTCGCATAAAATTCAAGATGGACAATTCTTCGACGAATGAATGTCGCTACCTGCTTTTCACAAGGCAATGTCGGTGACATCCGATCAAATAGTACATGTTCGAAGGACACATATGTAGGAGACAATATGCTGCTTGCAAATGTCAACGATCCGCAGTGTAATATAATGACAGAGTTGTCGATCTTGAAAAATCTCTGATGGAGAATTCGAATTGTCATATGACAAATATTTAAGGAAAAATGTTTGACAATCCGAATAGACCACCAGAAAAGTCAATCATTACAATCCACAACGTCCACAAAAGCTTTCGACTTAGCTGGGACACACTTTAATTGAGTTTGCAGTTAATCGACATTATTTATCGCAATTATGTGGCTAGATAAGCGAGGAAATAATGTCGATTAAGTGAAGATAAGTGAGAAAACGGAGATTGATTGAGAATTATCTCCATCGTCTGTCGCCGGTATAATTCAAAGGGGATGATAGTTCACAGAGTCGAGGACGCGCGCATACTATCGTGCTGTGGTTTATGGATAATGTCAGAGTCAGTCAGAAATTGGCGACTGAACTGACTTTTCCAACTGACTTTTCTTTTATTATTCATGGGCGGGGCAGACGGAAACACACGTGGATCGATCAGATGAAAAATCAGCAACAACGCGTTAATCTTGGCTATGATACGATCCAAGACCGAGCTGCCTGCAGAAGGAAGCTGAGATTATACCGCCAAAATGGGCGAAGTGCCGACACCATAGGCAGAGCAACGCGAAGCCGAAGAGTGGTATGAAAGGACAAGGAAGAAGATTTATGGGCGGGCAAAGTTGTCAGTTTCCATAATAAAAAAAAAAAATTGAGAAAAATAATAAATTACATATTTCTGTACATTCTACTGCTCATCTTAAATAATTCTATTTACCTATTTCAGGCCTTGGAAATTCAAATACGTGAACTTGAAGACAGACGTCGTGCATTCGACCAGGAGAAGAAAGAGTGGGAGGACTCTAATGGCATTACATTAGACGAATTACGAAGACGAAGTTTAGAAGCTAATAGTAAAGAGTAAGTATTTTTGTCTATTCTTATTCCCATTTTGATTTGATCATTTTCATCGTAAATATGCATTCAAAATATAAAATAACTTACCATTTTCATTTCATATTCTTTCATGTGCTTTTCTTTTTTTTATATCATTTTCTGTACAAACAAAAAATCTAATAACTGTTTAACGGCACTTCTAATAAAAATCCATTCACCATTGCATCCACATTGCAATCGATAACCTCGCCTAATTGCAATTAACTTGTTGTGCCTTCATATAATCGTATTTTCTAACGTAATCACATAAACACAACGTACTCGTGCATATATACCACACCCAATAACATCGTCGATAACTATCACTCGATCAGATCTCGATTTAGACTTTTTTAAACGATACATATTTATATGTATAAATTTCATTTTGAATTTGATTTTATGATTTGCATTTTGCATTTAAAGTTCTGATTTAATTATTCACTGAAAATTCGATGTCTTTTTGTGAATTTGATTTATTATTGTCATTTTGATTAGCCTAAAAATACAAACTGGGATATAATACATGCATAAATGTCTTGATGTCATTTGTAAACAAAGAACAATTCTCGCATACAAATAAAAAATCTGTTTTTTTTTGCTTCAGTTGTTTTTCCTTAAATCGAATTGAAGATTTTGTTTCGTTTGCTACATATAAGGCTTTGTTTAAATAAAAAAAAATTATTTTCATATTATTTATGAAAAAAATAAAAATTCACGCTTTTGTCGATAGCAACAACAAAAAACTGTTTTCAAATTAGCAAATAATTACAAAAATTGTATATTATTTACTTTAACCTTTACCTTCATTGTCTTGACTTTGACATATGTCTTTTTTGGGGTCATATTGATCGAGAATATATACATATTAGGTGCACATTTGCCTCCATTATATTTTTTTATATTAAAAATTACGGTATATTCCTTTTTCACCGGGCGACACATCGTTGTTTGCGCCATGGCTAATAGTGGGTATACCGCTGTGGGATACGGATATAGAGCGAGCGCAAACGAGCGTTCTACGGCGGTATACTGAGGGGTGCAACTCCTTAAGCCGCACCGACCCACACAAGGAGAGTGAGAAATCCACGCAAATTAAAACCCCCAACATGTAAAACATGCCAAGGGCACTGGCAAACTTCTCTTGAGTACCTACTTCCCTGGATGTAAGATAAAAATAAATAAATAACTGGCGCAACAGTCCAATTTGAACCACGGCCTCGAGATGAGTTAGCATCATCTCATTTTCTAGATCGTGACGGTTTTTTGTGCAGAGGTATGTGATCAGCAACACGCTCAACCGAGTTATTTACCCCATAATGGGTACTCATTTAACAGCTGAGTGGGCTCATAGTCCGACACGTAAATCCCCGGAATCGAACCGGGGCCCAGTGCGTTGAAGGCGAACGTGCTAACCGTTGCGCCATCCGGACTGGATGTAAGATCCTAGATTAAAATTGTGCGCTCCCTCTCATTTCCGCTTGTCTACATAGAGCTGGACCGTCACACTAAAGTGCTGCGAGAGCCACATTCACTTACGATAAATTCAAGTGGCCCATCGGATCATTTAGTCCATACAAGTCCTCTGGTGTGTGTGTGTGTTAATTACCTTGACCCCTCCAGCGGCATGGGCGCGTCAACTTCTCCTGCATTTATATGCCTTGTTTACGTTTCGATAGCATATCTACTTTTTGTAAGTGCAATTGCTAGCATGCACCTCCTATCTGTACTCAATTGCCCTAACCGCTTGTGGGGCATAGCGCGTCAACTATTCCATGTAGCTTAGCTGACGTTTCGTTGGCATAAACTGGTTTCGGAGAATGCAGTTGCCAGCATGCACCTCCTGCACATCCATGGCCACGAACGTCGTTGTGGACGGGATTCGAACTCGAAACGCCGGTAGTCGAATATGAGACTGATGCCTCAACACACTACGCCACCGGTCGCCCCAATCGCCCTCCTATCTGTGCCGTCTTTATACTGATAAGTTCGGAGCGCGGTGGGAGTTCTATTAGTACTCACAGGCAGTTTTTGTTTGCGCCGGAGATCGAAGTCCATTCTCTAGATCGTAAAGCGGTGACCGAACGAACACGGCCACCGAGTGCGTCCATTTACCGCCATTCTTCAAAAATGGTAAGAGGCATTGACACCATACTGCCTGAGTTGGGCATAACCTGCTCACTACCCCTGCGCGTCATCGTACTCTGTTCGAGGCAATGGGGCGCAACTTCCCAAAAGATTTACCCAATGTCTTACACTCCTTTGTCACATTGACCCCATGTGACTCCACTGAAACAGCTTTTCAACACCTGGTTAGAGAGATTAAATCAATAATGGAGGCGAAAGAAAGTACTATTTGCGCTTTCCTCCTATATTCAAGGTGCATTTGACAACACGTCATTTACTGTCATCGACAACGCACTAAAGGCCAAAGAAACTGACTTGACCATCGCAAAATCGGTGGAACAAATTCTTTGATCGAGAAGGGCCAATACAACGATTAGAGGCTTCTCCCTAACAGTTAGTGGATGCCACAAGGAGGAGATCTGTCTCCACTCCTGTAGTGTATTGTAGTGGACAGTTGCCTTTGAAGGCTTAGTGTCACCATACACTGTCGAACTCGAACGCGAGTACGAACCTGGTACAAATGCATTCTGAATAGCTCAAGACACATACACTTCACATAAACGTGAAGAAAACCGGTCCACTTGTACCATGTTAGAGATCGAGTTCGAGTTCGACAGTGTGCAGTGACACTTACATCGCTGGGCTCCTTACAAAGATATGTTGATGATCTGGTGATCACAGTTAAGGGTTAATTCGAAGGTCTTACTAGACATCCTTCAAACAGCATTAAGTACAGTAGGCGACCGGTAGCTCAGTGCGTAGAGGCGTCATTCCCATATATGACTACAGTCGCAACGTTCGTGGCCATGGATGTGTGTGTTGTCTTCCATTTGTGGTGCGGGACGTAATAATAAGCCACAGGATCTTCCGGCTTGCCGCAGGTAGGCGGCAACGTGCATCGTCCGAAACTGGTTTATGCCAACGAAGCGTCAGCTAAACCACATGGAATAGATTACGCACTATGCTCCACTAGGGGTTAGGGCAAATGAGTAGTAGTAGTACAGTACAAGAATGTAACGTGCATGGCCTTCGTGTTAAACCCTTCGAAAGCAGTTGTTATTCCATTTTCAAGGAAAGAGAACATGACTGTTCCCGTATGTACAGTTCGTTTGTACCACTGGTAGACCACGCCAAGTACCAGGGCGTCACTCTTGACAAAAAACAACTCTGGCTGAAACATTTGAGAATATGTGATATGTATCAGAAAAAGCTTTGTGAATTAGCAGGCAGTATGTTAGCAGGACATGGAGAACTAAACCTTCAATCGTCCTTTGGATTTACAAGGCGATCGTTAGACCTATTGTAAAATACGGTGCAGTAGTTTGGTGAATGAGAGCCGAAATCGGTAAATTCTTTCTAGGCAAAATTCAGAAATTTGCTTGTCTTATGGTCGCCGGAGTTACTCCTGCCCATCCGCGCTCCTAGAAGTTCTGCTTGATCTTCCACCACTACATACACATGTGTCGCCAGAAGCGAAACTAACTATTGCAAGATTAATTGCAGGCGATGTCCGCATAAAGTTAAACCCAGAACAGAGAAGTTGGTTAAATGAAAGCAACGAAGCCAGAATGTCATCGGACCATTTGCTGAAAGAGCTCTCCTGCAACCAACTATTCTCTAGCATCATTTGGAGTAGGGAGGTCTGGTTCACAGATGGATGTAAGACAGATATGGGATGGGTATTCGATGTTCGGGCCGTATCGATTTTTGGCCGTTATTTCTCGGAAAGTACGCTCTCTAGCGGCAAGGTTAGGGTACCGTTAGATAGATAGCGCTCGCAGCTATTGTGCGAAAGAAAAATCCAGTCCAGATATCTTTAAAACTGTGGGCACAGGAACCCGATGCTCGGCCCCTAGCGGTTCTTGGTCTGTTTTCCTGAAAGCCCGTGGAATAAACCGTCATTTCTCTGGAAGTACGCTCTCTAGCGGCAAGGTTAGGAAACCGTTACGTAGGTAGCACTCTCAGCTATCACGCGTAAAAATAAACCGTACAGATATTTTTAAAACTGTGGGCACAGAAACCCGATGTTTCGGCCGTACCGATTTAATCGTTATCTCTCAGGAAGTATGCCATCTAACGACAAGGTTAGGGTATAACCACAGAATATCCATACCTATGGGGAGTGTGGGGCGTGAAGTGGCGATTTCGCATACTACAGAATTGGGAATAGGAACGGAAACCCCATAGAAATTTATTATTTTCTGTAGTAAAGTCCGTGGTAAATTTTGTCGCTATAGCGACAGGAACAGAATTATAATACTGTTCCCGTCGCAAATGTACTGAATTCTGTTCCTACGATAATTCTGTTGTATACGAAATTGCCGCTTTAGTTTGACGTCGTGGAGTGTGTTTTGGCGTGGCCTCCTGAAGCAGAAGACACCGCCTCGATTTTACCCGTCCTTTTTAGCATATTTGTCAGCACGATCATGCTTCATCGACAGGCTTAGCCCTGTTACTAAATTGCACAAAAAACCATTTAAAAAGCCTCTGTGCCGATGGAACCTTTTTAACCGCAACCCTATTCCCAATCTAATCAATCTATCAAGTGAAATAGGTATGCAATTTCCAACATAAAAAAATATGATATATTCTCGATCCAAATGACTCCATATGCATATGGCAAGGTTAAGACAATCGGAGCGGTGCTAAAGGTTAAAGTAAATAATTACCCAAAAATTTATATAAAAAAAGAAGCCTCGGGCAGTGTACAGTGCCCGACAAAGTGAGTACATAATTCACAATTCATTCAAAGATACATCCCATCGTGTTTTGTCATCAGTAGATCAAAGCACTCCTCTCGTGTAGTTTCGCCAATCCCGAGATCCAAATGTTTCTTTTAATTTTAATAGACCAGACACTCCAGTACCAGATACCAAAATGTTGTTTGCGTAGATTGCACTCTCTTTTTGAAAACAGAAATTTATAACAGGAAATCAATTAATATATATATATAATTATTATTTTCATTAACTTAAGACGTTAGATCGAAAGTTACATCATTGCAATTAAACTCAATAACGCTTTAACACTACTAGATAACCATTGAGCTAATAAAGTAATTTGCTAATGTTTTTGCCAAATAGTGGCTAATTTAACGCTATACGAGTATACTGCTTCCAGTTTGGTGCAATTAATATAGTGATAATCACATGCTTGTTTGACAAACTTTAGGAATTTAGGAACAGCTAGTTTACATTTGTGTAATGTGGAAGAATTAATCACCAATCATCTAAAATTATATGTGAAACTGATGGGACTGAATCACATTATACTTTATTTAACAATAGATTGTCACTAATAAGATACTACAGCTCCGTTTTAATTTAATGGTATAACCAGTTGTATGACTCAGTTATAATGTCACTAATGTGGTTTTGTTAATTAATGCGTCCACTCCTGGGTAGTGTTATGTTGAAATGTCTAGAGACCTTAAAATTAAATGAATTTGCTGCAGTAGAATTTCGATTGTCTGCTTTGTAATGGGATTCATTTCAAAAACAATGGAATAATTTTTCCATCCCATCCACGTTCAGGAGAATTCTTCGCATTTTCCATAGTCCCCATACAATCCGAGTTGTAAAATGCTGCTCTGCGTATTATCCTCCCAATGAATTATCCCCCAAAAAATCTACATATCCCTCTAAAAGTGTTGTGTGAAATTGGGGGGCGGGGGGGGGGGGGGGGGTGCTTTTTGCAAATGGCATCCCCAAAATTGGAGGAAATTTGCACCTCCCCCAATCAGATGAATTACTTTTGGAGGAATATGGCTTTAAATTTGGGGATTTTGAGAGAATGTGTGTTAATTTCCAGGGGCATGGGTGCGTCAATATTTGTTGGCGTTACGGTAGCATATACATTTTCGGATTGCAGTGTTCCAAACATACACCTCTTATCCGCGCCGTCTTTATACTGAGAAGTTTGGGACGCTGTGGGAGTTCTTCTAGTACCCGTACCCACAGGTACTTTTTTTTTCATTAACGCACCAGGGAAATGAACCTTGATGTCTGGATGCAAGCATCGTGTGTGACTTTGGGAAATTCCTGAACCCACCAATTGAATGTGCTTAAAACTGAGTCCATTGAATTGCGACTGTCAAACGGAGTTAACTTTGTACTTCGCCGGAGTGTCGTATTTTTATTTTCGTCCATTTTTATCTTTGGCGGATTTTGATTTGGAGGAATTTCATTGTATGCCCTTTTACTCAAGTAGGTGATAAGAATTTTATTATTCAATCTTAAATTTGTTGAGGTAGTCTTGTTTATTATCTCTCCATGGTGGGTCATCCTTATGCCTGAACGAAATTTAACGCAGAAAGCAGCGGTAACGACAACAACAGGCAGATCTGCTTTCGCCGCTGTCGCTGCGTTCAATCTATCTATCTATCTATCTATCAATCGCTTAAGGGAAATGCATGCTTTCTAACTTGACATTTCGGCTGCCGCTGCTGCATTCTGCGTTCATTCTGGTTCGGGCATTATTGGAAAAACAAAACAACTTTCGTAAAATTCTAAAGAATTTCCACACTACGTTCTGATAAGTAAGAGTGGTCGATCAGGATTTGACATTTCTTGAATGCTCCTCCATATGCTTTTCCCTCCGGTAGAATTTGCACTGACAACTGTCAATTTTTGAATCTGAAAAGTATTCTGGTCCGGAGGGGAACATTGAAATTGACAGATGTCTGTACAAATTTCACCGGAGGGGAAAGCATATGGAGGAGAATACGAAAAATATCAAATCCTGATTCGTTCGCAGGAACGCAGCAATTTTCACAGTTCTCGGGGAGATGGAGTTGCCAGATGATAATGGATTGGTTCAGAAGGTACCGAGAAACTTCTGCTCAGGTGATCACAATCGATTAATCACCGCAGCAGGAAATATTTCTGCTCACCGCTCATGCTCTTTTTCTTATTTCTCCTTAACTTTAATATAAAGTGTGTGTGAAAACGATTGTGACATTCAGGAGGTACAAACTGCATAACCGAGCAGTTTGTCTTGCTCGACACCTTCTGGGCCCATCCAATAATTTTTTATTAATAAATCAACTGAGATATTGACGGCCTGTTCGAATTGTGAAAGATGAGAGTCGAACGAATTGTTTGATGGTTTGAACATTTCATTCGCTGGTTACATCCATCGCACCGTTCTCAATCAGTCTACCTTCCTCATCTCATCGAAAAACCATTTTTGACGCTAATCTCGATCATTTTCTCATTCACCCCCCGGGGCACCGGGTTTATTTGGTATTATATCGGCCCTTATTCGAATTTGCATGTACTCCGTTTCCACTCGATCCAATACGGTTCGGAAAACATTATGAAGTCGCTCACCATAGTTCGGTTAATCGGTGTTTTACTATATGTGGTCGCGAACCATATTATTATCTACTCCAGCTCCCCAAATATACTCCTGCAAAATTTACTGACAATCGCCCCAGTGGTTTAAAAGTTTTTGCACGACAAACATACGGAAATAATCTTCACTTTTATACACTGCGCATCGAAAAAAGTGGCGCATCCAGTTTTCTTCGTGCTGAAGCCAATTTGACACCTTCTGGTGAATAAAATAAATAAATAACTGGCGCAACAGTCCAGTTTGAACCATGGCCTCGAGATGAGTTAGCATCATCTCATTTTCTAGATCGTGACGGTCTTGTGCAGAGGTGTGTGATCAGCAACACGCTCAACCGAGTTATTTACCCCATAAATGGGTACTCATTTAACAGCTGACTGGGCACATAGTCCGACACGTAAATCCCCTTTTTATCGAAAAATAACGCATTCAGTAGGAATCGAACCTGGGCCCAGTGCGTAGAAGGCAAACGTGCTAACCGTTGCGCCACCCGGACTACTTATGGTGAATACCAGTAATTTTTTGTTGAATCTGTAGATTAGGTCATCTTACTTTAACTGTTTACGATAATATTGAGCCGAAATAGTCGTTTTTACTAGCACTACGGAATACACTCCTGCTGAAGCATCTACATAGGTGTCTCGAAAGCAAAATGGCAACCGACCGATTTTGGCTTCCGCTGTTCCTTACTAATTGTACCAAATTGAAAGAGACTGAGGTTTCTCTCAGTTCTTTTGTATGTATGTATGTATTTTTTCGGGTCAATTTCCCCTCTAAAGATTCGGACAGATACAACGACACTCTCCCACTTACGGATTTTCAATACTTTACACCTCTTTACTCACTGTCATTTATTGGATCAGAGCCGTTGCGCGTCAAATTGCGCCCAATGATTCAGTTTGGCCTTTTCACTATTTTCGCGTGACGCCTTGTGGGGAATAGTGCATCAACTGCTCGTAAGAAGCTGACGTTTCGTTAGCCTATAACACATTTCCGAAGGTACCAGTTACTGGCAAGGGTGAAAGGCTGTGTTTTATTTCATACCCAACACATTGAGACACTGGGCTGCAGTCCTACGAGCGGATCAGGACCAGACTTCTTCTCTATATGCTTTCGCCTCCGGTAAAATATGCACGGACAATTGTCAATTTTTGGATCTGAATACTTTTCAGATCCAGAGGGGAATGTTTTTAGATCCAAAAATTGACGGTTGTCATATTTTACCCGAAAGGGAAAGCACTTGGACCATTTGATCCGCTTATACCTAGTCTAGCGATAAATACTGTTACAAACTTTTTGAAGCACTGTTCAATAAAAGAGGTGTTATATGTTAAGAAATACATTATTAAATGTATTGTCAACAACGGAAATTGCAACAAGTTATTCGAAGTGATTGCCTTTTGCCTTTACACAAGCCTTTAATCGAGCTGGCCACTTATCTATGGAAGCACGCACGACTTCAATCGGAAAGTTGGCGACTGCATGTGTAAGAGACTTCTTTAAGGATTCGATATTAGAATGTCTTTTAGAGCACGTCATTTGCTCTAAGACAGACCATAATTCGTAATCCAGCGGATTGAGGTCTGGGCTAGAGGAAGGCCAATCTTCAGCTTTAATAAAATCTGGAACATTTTCTTCAAGCCATTTTTGGGTTGACTTCGCCTTATGACCTGGTGCAGAATCTTGCTGGAAACTCCAAGGCTGATTTTTGAATAATGACGTGTTGAGAGGTTTCACTACACTTTCAAGGACACTTTCTTGATAAATTTTGGCAGACGTCACCCCGTTGTAGCTAACACCCCACCAAACCATTACTGAGGTTGGATGATGACCTCTTTGAACCTTTTGGGCAACTTGAGAAGCTTCTCTGGCACTGCGAGCATAAACCCTATCGTTTTGTTTATTAAATGTTTCTTCGACAGTAAAAATTTTTTCGTCCGTAAACAAAATTTTACGGTGTTCTTGGTTTGCGTACCGGCAAAGTAATCGTTTTGATTTTTCCACTCTATTTTTTTTAACGAATCTGTTAGTAAATGCCCGGTAGATCTACGATAAGTACCCAACCCCAAGTCACTTTTGATGATACGTGAAATTGTTCTTTGGGGTATTTTCATCTCACGCGATAAAAGTTTTTGTTTCCGAAGAGGATTACGGCGAATTCTCTCGCGCACGGCTTTAACCGCTTGAGGTGTTCGAGTAGTTCGCGGACGGCCACTTCTTTCACGGTCACTTACTCCAGACGTATCATTAAATCTTTCAATAGCCCGATATACAAACATTCGGCTTATACCAAGGGTATGCAGAGTCTTAAAAATATCACTTGGTTCCATTCCTACTTTATGAAGTGCAATCACAGCAATTCTATTTTCTTTGTCACCCCAATCCATGTTCACTACACTAAAAATTAAACTCAAATGATGACAAATGCATCAAGCACAAGTGTACTATAGCGATTAGCTCAATTTTTAAGAAATGCAATATAACGGTTCCTTTCTGCAGGGTTGCCAAACCTTGTAACAGTATTTATGGCTAGACTAGGTAGTACCGCGACCAATCTTTCCTTTCCAAAAGATTGTTTTAAATTGACCTTTTTACAATATTTTTTAGTATTTTTTTTTTGTCGTTAATTTCAATGATTGGATTTGTTAATATAAAATTACAAGTTTAATTAAAGCACAATAGTAGCGTTTTTTTGCGAATACTTTTAACCTATAACATGCTCTACAACAACAACGAGAGCCTAAATGGGTAACGTTCTGCCCTGGTAATTTATCTAGTCATGTCATCATTTTATTTAGCACAAATCTCGATGAGGGTAGTTCGTTGACCCCAAACATCAGCTTTGCGCGCTCTTGCTACCCACTTCCGGCAAGCTTTCGCTGGGAGGGATTGCTTTTTTTTTCGGAAAGAGGGACTTTGGGACCCTTGATTTTACGCCGTATTTAGCGGAAAACGGGATGAGCGTAGCTCGTGATCCCAAATATCACCTTTGGGCTCTGCTGCCACGGTATTGCGGCAAGTTCGGAAGAGGCAAGATTTTTGATTTCAAACCAGTATGAGGGTAGCGTTTAATTCGTTAGAAGGCATCTCCGGGGGTAGTAAACACGCGGTCGACTTCCTTACTAAATGGTTTCATTAGGTATGACTTAGATTCGAAAGCCCTACGGTGCATTGAGTTGGTAGAATTAATGTGTCGGAAGACAGACAACACCGTGTGCGTGTATGTCACGCAAGGTGGAAAGTATTTAGCATTTAGTCAGCGGAATTGGCCCGTCTCGTGTCGGGTGCAATTCACAATGATCATGTGTATTTGCACGCCAAGATTGAACCGGCAAACTCACAAACATATTTTCAGAACATTAGTTAAGTAAATAATTTAAAAAGCCATCACTCGGTCGTGTTTAGGTCGGGGGAAATTTGTCAAATTTGGTTAAGATCGAATCACGAGATTGGCTCGGGCGAACGAAAAAACGAACAGCATGGATAGGACTATATGTGCCAGTCGATTATTTGCACAGGACGTGCCAAACTTTCCGATGACGATCGTTACTTTCTAGCTTGTTTCACCTCTGAATTATGTGCTTAATTATACCATGCCTAGGCCCGTTTTCTCCATGTCCGAATAAACTCTTTGTTAACTAACAGGGATACATATTAATCGAAGCTATAAACAGCCCGATAAGCATTTTCGTTTTCTCATACGTCGGTTAAATTACCAAGTCATAAAGAGCTTATCCGAGACGACAAATTATGGCAAAGTCAGCTGATTTTCTTGGCGGAATTCTATTCACGAATCTATTTTGTAACGGTCTCTCAGCATATTCGGTTGGCGGCTGCGTTTGATCCAAATTTTCTTCTATCGGAAGAATTTTCAGGAACTGTGTTCTTTATGGCCACTTTCATTGTTTTCATCTGATTTTGCTAAACTGAATAGTTCTGGCTGTCAAAATCTCAGCATCCGGTATCAGGTGTTGGGTTTTTGTTTAGGGTAAATTTTCAACCGGAAACCAGTGGTTAGATTTTTTGGATAAGAGATTAATCGAAGGTTAGGGGACGGTTAGCGTTTATCCGATTAATAACGCTAAACACATATTGAGAAAATCAAATTGTACTAAATGGCAGTTTATTATTGAGATTAATCGGACATCGAGCAACCGGCCCTTAGTCTTGAAATGTTGTTAATTTCCTTGATCCCTTCAGGGTCATAAGTTAACATCTCTTGCATAGCTATGCCTTATCGACATTTCGATAGCATATTTTTCGGATGATGCAGTTCCTAGCATGCACCTCCTATCCGAGCCACCTTTTACTGACAAGTTCGGAATGCTATGAAAGTTCTAATAATCGTAGGACCCACAGGTAATTTGGAAAAATTGAACCTACGTTTTCTTGATGAAGAATGGTAAAGTGGCGACCGATAACTCACGAGTACCGAGCGCGAGAAAAGACCTTTCATACAAATACTATACGAGTATTAGCAAAAATATCAATAACTTCTGATAGTATAAAAGTATATATTATACCTCAAATTCAGGCAAATGACTGCGTAAAACCTTATTACACTCCTCTGGGAAAATGAGTTCGGCTGTTAACGAACTTCCGCAGTTTTTTCCCCTTGATTTCTGAAATAACCTCTGATGGCTGTTTTTTCATTGGACTTCACGTTATAAAATTTGCCATCTATCTATTACGCTCCATCATTCCCGTATGGTTACTTCAAATTATAAAAAAAGTAACAGAAATGGACTGCGCTTCTCGTACTCTTTGATTATGACCCTTTTCCTCTCTATGGAAGCCACACTTTTAAGCTGATCTATTTCGAAAAAAAATAATACAATAGTAATCCTTTATATTTTTGCCAAATCACATGTACGAGTATGTACCCGTTGACGAAATATTCTCTGTACAGACGGACAGAGATAGACATTCGACCGATCTCATAAAGAGGTTTTATTTTTTCTGCAAAATCGTAATAAAAAGGTAGTTTTGGGCCATATGTTCACTTTCCTTAAAATGAATATTCAGTCGCCAGTTGTTTTCTTAGTTGTCTCAGATCTTTTCGAATATCTAGGCCCGTTTTTACAATGCCCTGTTAGCTAACAGGGATGTATTTACCAAATGCCTTAACCTAACCCATATACAACACCCAAAATACGACAAAATATGGAGATTTTTTCCCCTTATTTTTGAACTGCATTATCATATTTCGAGTGTTGTATATGATTTAGGTTAATTCCTTTGATAAATAAGTCCCTGTTAGCTAACATGCAGTTTAACAGGACATTGAGAAAACGGGCCCTAGTCACAAGGAATTATGCTACATTAACGTCAACTCTGCGATTGATTATAGTACTGGAGCCCGCTGCAAGAAAGCTTTCGTCATCTGTAACCGGCTAGAATTTACACCAGTTGTAAAACATAGTACGAGACTAAGAAGACGTACGTCAGCCCATTCCTGCCCGGGTCCGTGACGCATGCTGGCCATCTCAACAATGCTCAACACGGTCAGCACAGGTCACGGGCCTGGGAAGGACAGGGCTGACGTACGTTTTCGTAGCCTTCGTACGATGTTTTACAACTGGTATAAATTCCAGCCAGTTACAGATGACGAAGGCTATATTGCAGCGGGCTCTTTGACTATTAATAGTTGAATCAAATATTTGATTAATTACTATAAATTATAAATACTTAATACTTGAAAACATTTCTTCTGTTTTATGCATTTAAGTTGGTTATGTTAAGTGAAATACGCATTAAATGGCTTTTGCTGAATAAGAAAGTGGTGCCTGGTATATATTATAGAACTTATTGCAACGATCCAAATATCTTCGACTTTCCTGAAAATGCAAATATAAGTCTTATGTACTTTTTTCCTTCAACGATGTAACTTTCGATCATAACTCATTCATATGACGTACTTATTAGTTAAAAATATATGTACCTACCCTCCACGAAAAGCACATAAATTTCAATTACTTAATCATATTCAATTGGTGATCAGATATGTATGAATAGATAAAAAAAAATCTGAATAGTATTTACATATCTAATTTTCAAGTCCTCCAAAAAGAAAAGAATTTTTCAAAAATCCCACTACAAACTAAAAACAGAGCAAAAACAAAAAAAAAATCCATCATCATCATCATGATCATCTTACAGGACAGCATCAATGACATCAAGAAGTTCAGATGAGTCAAAGGGTCGTCGAGTATTTGGATCATTGCTACGTCGTCATACAAGCTTTGGAGCGCCCGACTCGCATCGGGCCCCATCGAATAATACAAACAATACAACATCAACGTCAAACACTCAAGAGCATAACGACTAGAATGTTTTCCATCAAACAAAAATTGAAACAATTCAGTTCAATTTTGCAACTATTCGACTTGATTAGTGTTTTCCGTGAAATTAATAATCTTTTGGTATTTCGTTCGCTGGAAAGCTGAAGTAATTTCTTTGCAAATTTTTTTAAAGATGATTGTTTTCAATTTGAATTTTTTCCGAATGTTTTAACAATTAAATATTACTAATGCAAATTGTTGCATTTTTTTTATTCTAAGGACGTATTTTTATTAAATCGTGTTTATTCCTAGTTTTTGCATTTGCAAGTTTTTTTACCGCTCATTTTTACTAGCAATCTAAATAACGCTTAATTACATTATGCTAATAATTATGATATCCTGGACATACTGCAAGCAAACATTAAATTTGTACCTTGTATGTCTAGTTCCCATGACATTTTCAAGCATTTATTGACTATTAAAGAAGTAGTTAGTAAGTTGTTATTAATTATAAACACCTATACGTTACTTATTTGTTGTGTTTCAGCAAGCACAAATCCTTTTTAAATTTTTATATTAATGACTAATGTGTTGATATGGCGATTGAATGTTAATCATAACTATAATGACAGTTTAAAGGTAGAGCGTAGACTAGAGGGTCGACCAGCACAAAAACTGGTCATATACATAGGCTGTAATTAATATCCTCATATCATTTGGCACTTTTGTTAAAAATTCAATTGAACTTGATGAAGGTCGTTTTTGCATTATATACGAATATATTCACAATGTATCCAAAAAGCAACAAATAAGTAACTTTTCATATGAGATTAGGAGAAAGAAGGAAAACACACAATATTTAAGGAGTGCACGTTTTTTACAAAGCACATATTTTAACGTACGTATTTTTGGCATCTCATTTTTTAAAGGTCCTATTGACAAACAAAAATACCTTTCAAATAGATTAGAGGAGCCTTTTTAAGAGTTAAGCATATATTTATTAGTGATTTATTAACATGTTATCGAAAAATAATAAGAAATGCAGATGAAAGCTCCATTTTTTTTTAATAACCAGCACAAACCTGTCAGGAAAAAAAAAAATATGCAAACACTAATATGTATAATCACACAAATAAATACCAATAAAATGCATTTACGAAAACGCTTCTAGTATAATGTATAATGGCTGGAACAGAATGGGTAGTTGTAGCTGGAGTTCGTAGTTCGAACGTTGGGACTTTCAACTACAAGCTACAGTTTCACATTGTGCTCCAGCCATAAAAGTAGTCGTTCAATAACTTTACCTCAAAGCCATATATATAATTAATATTATACTCATTCTACGATTTATTAACAAAAATAAAGATTTTACTTTTGTAGTTCTTCCTGTTTACATTTGCGAGAGGTAAAGGGTTATCTGTTTCATCATTTTTTTTGTACACGTATGCAAATGTTATGTCGATTTAAATACAAACAATTTAATAATTTATAAACTTAAATATTTTTAATTGTTTCTGTAAAACTTTAAATAAAAAAATATCAATTTAATGGCATGGATTAGAAAACAAAAGAATTGAATAGATTTTCTTACCTACTGTTGTGCACTTGTATTATTGCTCATTGTAATATTGTATTGTCGAGTTAAACGCAATAATCTTAGTGAATTCACATTTTAACTCTCGTATTTGCTAACCCATGTTTTTGGTGGATCCGGTGTAGAAAGTATTTTCTATCATATTATATTGTCCATTCTTATGTATATCCACTTAAAATTAATTTACATTTTGCGACAGTACAATTTGATGATGTGTTCTATTTGGGAAAAGAGGTGTTAGGTTTGTAACGTTGCATAGTGTAAGATTGTTTAGAATGTATTGCATATAAGGCAGATCATAGATTGTGTTCTTGACTGGTAGTTTAGAAAAAATGACCGAAAACTTTTCCCTTATTGGGAGCTAGTCGTGATATGACCTGCTCCTCTTGCGGATCAGGTCGGCCTACTCCGAGTCCGATAACGGAGTAGGTTCAAGAGACTAGGTTCGCAGACCTACTTCGTATATGAAACGAATCTGTCGTCCGTCATGGAGTTAAAGATGGAGTGAAAGAACAGATGAGTGGGTGAACTAAGTTTGTTGAAGCCTGAGTCGTAATTGTAAATAAGAGAATGGAGAACTGGACTACTGACTAGATTAGAAGACATATCTACATATCGCTATATTGCAGTGTCTAATAAAATGGACTGTATTTTCAATTGGATTTTATTGATATCAGGTCGAGTGGAGCTTTTACATTCTCGCAGAGTGGACGAAGCGAGTATATTCGGAAAGAATGCCCGAGGCAAGGCAGCCTGGGCGAGGTGCGCGTTCACATTCTCGCCCTAGTACGAGTACTGTTGGGCAATGACAAATAACTGATGATGCGGTAACATACGCGCTCCCATAGGGAAATAATGAGCGCACTTGTGAAGAGCGTTTAAAATAAATAACTGGCGCGACAGTCCAATTTGAACCATGGCCTCAAGATGAGTTAGCATCATCTCATTTTCTAGATCTTGACGGTCTTGTGCAGAAGTGTGTGATCAGCAACACGCTCAACTGAGTTATTTACCCCATAAATGGGTACTCAATTAACAACTGAGTGGGCTCGTAGTCCGACACGTAAATCCCCTTTTTTCATTGAAAACTACCGCATTCAGTAAGAATCGAACCGGGGCCCAGTACGTAGAAGGCAAACGTGCTAACCGTTGCGCCATCCGGACTACAGCGGAGAGCGTTTACTTGAATTTAATTTTTACCGACCATATGAAACATGCAATTTTCCCCGAAAACCGTTTGCGCGCGTGCAGGTTAAGTGAAATCACTCACGTAACCTCCTACCAGCTTTTTGCAGACTGATTGGATTCTTCGAAAAAAGGATTGCCGTTCAGAATCTCCTTTATTTGTTTTTTTTTCTTTGCTATTTTGACTTCATATTCGCAATCAGCAACCCAATCAACTCCTTACCAGTTTTTTTTCTCAGTAAGATCGGCCGTGTTTATAAAAAAAGTGTTGCCATTCTGAATCCCCCATTTGGTTTTTTTTACCATTTGGACACCAGATTTGCAGTCAGCTTCCCAGAAAACCCCTAATCCATCATCGGCCACGACCACCCACAACACAATAAAAGACGAAAGGCTTCACTCCACTCAACATCAATAAAATCCAATTGAAAATTTACTCCACATCATTCTACGCCACAATATAGCGTAGCGACATCGTATATATGTCACATCTAATCTAATCAATAGTTCAGTTCTCTCATCGACTTTTCTATTCCCCCAGATTTAAACGATCTGATCTGATCATGCTTCGATACCGACAGACGGACGTATTTCCGTTTCACTTCATGCCGAAAGATATGCTTATGTCAACACTAAAGGGGTAAAAACGCCTTGACAACACTCCGGTGCTTTGGCTACCATCACCCCCATCTAAACGACACCCACATTTCCTAGATTTCATTTCATGTCCAAGAATGTCCTTATGTCAACAGCAAAGTGTTAAAAGCACGCTCGGTGGCCGTGGTCGTTCGGTCACCGCTCCACGATACTAATCTAGAGCTCGGAGTTCAAATCTCGGCACGATCAAAAACTGCCTGTGATTACTAATAGAACTCTAACAGTGCTCCGAGTTTGTCAGTATAAAGACGGCGCGGATAAGAGGTGCATGCTAGGAACTACACTTTCGAAAAGTAGATATGGTATCGAAACGTCAACAAGGCATAGAAATGCTAAAGATGTCGACGCGCCTATGCCCCTGGAAGGGTCAAGGCAATTAACAACGACAACATCACTCGTTTCCTTTGTTTCCTCTATATCCTCACCGTAAACGGATCGTTCCCTTTTCCACATACCGTACCCTATTTTCAATTTCCTTGAGTACACTGACCAAAGGGCTCATCATGCCTTCCTCGGTACTCCTGTGCATTCTCCTAATCACTCCACTTCAGGAGATTGCCTCGCCCAGTTTTCAATACTTCGCCCTGGCTAGAGTCGAACATGCACACAGTAAGTGGATCAGGGTCTCCTTCTCCGCCTCATCCGTGTGGCTGCGGCAGTGTGCATTGTATGAAATACCCAGTCTGGATGCGCTATCTCCCTCTGGTCAATGCCCTGTTGTAATAGCTGTGACCCTAGTTCATCAGGAGAGCGTCTGTTCTTTGTACATTGTGTGATGACCACAGTGCATTAAATGTGATGCATGTTGCCAGCTAATCCATCTATCGCTAGCCCGTTTCAGGTGGAGTCTATGGATCTCCCTCTTTATAGCACTTACCATTGCCGCTACTACTCCCACATATTACCCGTGGAGGGCGGAGCCCTACCTCGCCAGTCCATATACCTTCTCTCGTTCCCCGCTATATTCCTGTGACCTGGAACCCATAGAAGGGTGCTATTGTAGATCTCGGTCAATTCGGCGAGCTCCATACTGCATTGTTTTACTGATTTCGATGAAGTTGTCACTGACACTGGAGCCTTGATCGCGGCTTGGCTGTCAGTGAAAATGGCGACGTTATTTGTGATCACAGGGGTGCGTGTTTGATACGCCTTCCTTATTGTTAGTACCTCATCTTGAAACACACTGGCATTATCTGGGAGATGAAAGGGGTCTGATAGTCCGAGATCCTCGGAGATAATCTGTGCGCCGACACCGGATGTAGTTTTTTATTTTATTATTTCCTGGTCACTCATTCCCTCTTCGTTCCATTCAGCTCCTGTTGGGAAGCCAGTTGGGAAGTTGCTCTCAAAGTCCTCTTCGGCTGTTGAAGGAGCAACGCCTTAGAGTAATATATACATATGTGTGTGTATGTCAGGAACGGCTTTCTTTCACACGGTGTCGAGGCCAAGAAAGATAGCCGCTTCGATAGGAGCCTCCCACAGAGCTCTGGGAGTTTGCGAAGTGAAAGCTACTGAGCATTTAAAGATATAATGGGTGGAGATACGTTTGGCATGTCATTATCGATGCGATAAAAGTATGAATTATAGTAAGATGCGATCATCACCTAGATCGAAGCTGTGCAGACGTAGTTTTGGTCGATCTGTAGACTGTTCTCGTAGGAGAAATGGTAGGTGGTCGGTCTTGAAGTGTAGTGTTGGGCGTTTGGGTGCATATGCCAAAAGTTTTGGCAGTTGTAGCAATGCACTCTTTCCTTGTTCCGGACCATCTCCCACCACTTGGCTCTGAAGGTACTTAATTTTTGTCATTTCACTATAATTTCGAGAGTTCTCAAATAAGGCGAAATATAGCCCCGATTGAAACTCTGCTAGACCAGTTGGGTTGTTGTTGACTAGTTTGTCGTAACTACTATAGTCAAAAAATTGGATATTTTTATGACCTTGATATCATCGAGATAGGAGGACTTCATTTCCTACAAAATACGAGTATCATCTGGTACCGTATTCGGTGCAAGACCGCGAATTACGTACGATTTCGCACGTTGACTAGGTGGGGTGGTGTTTGATGCACAGATAGTTTCCTTTTTGAGGAAATCAAAAACCTTGCAATGGTCCTCGACCGTAACGCAAAAGATAAGGCATTTCCCACCTGACTTAATTTTTTACGCTGCTCTTAGTTTTTCGGATGTTCAAATCTGCAACCAGTTTCGGAACATCCGCCTCGTAGCCATTGACAGGCGGAACCCTCTCTTACCTTAGCCGTTTTTACCGCAACTGATGACTTCTTCTTACGAGATGATTTCTTAACCAAGTTGTACAGGTCCATCGTGCTCTTGGTTACTTGATTCGTCTTCTCTTACTTTTCCTCCATGCCATCGTCCAGGGCGGCGAACCTATTGGCAGATGGTGCTGGTCCCTCTGATGCTCCTTTTGATGTTCCTGGTGGTGATCCTTGCGATGCTCCTTTCGGTGCTCCTTGTAGTGATCCTTACAATGCTCCTTTCGGTGCTCCTTGTAGTGATCCTTGCGATGACGGCGCCTGCCGTAACGTTCGCTTGTCTCTGACCTCCTTCAGGGCGTTGGTGAAGGACGCCCTCTTCAATTCTGCGATCTCCGTTCGGATCAGCTCCGTCTGCTCCCTGAGCAGTCTCCTTAGCTCCTCCATTGTTAGGACCTCTTCATTAGTCATTTCGGAAATGTGTGTTCACGCCTTCTCTTCACGGGTTCAGGAAAGACCGGTCGTTCCTCCCCGCTCTAGTCCACAGAGCTGTTTCAACTATTTTTCACCCACAAGTGGCTGTTCTTATTTTACTCTTTGTAAAATAAATTTCCGCTAACAAACGAAGATTTCCAATTTAAAACACATAAACGGCACGTTTTTACTCAACGACGAGTTGAACTCGACGATATTTCCAGACAAGTGTGCACCATGAGCAAATGATTCATTGAGCCAAATCAAGGAGGTATTCGTAGTGAAAAGAAATCCACCCTTGTTGAGTATCTTTTGTATTCGCTGTAATTTTTCAGAATCACTCGCGAGTATTTCCTCAAATATTCGCCTGCCAAGGGCTACATAACAAATATTTTGGCCCCCTCTAGATCTGCCTCCACCTCTCTGTAGACACGGAGTACAATCGAATCTTTTTGTTTTAGTTAGAGGCGCAACAGATTTCCTGCGAATAACGATAGTTACACAATGAAGTTTTCCTTTTTATTCGCTCCTCTAGCTGTTTTAAACATTTCCATTGACTGCTTTAGTCAGGTACGCATTCTAGATTCTCGTTTGAGTAAAGCTTCTGCTAGAAACTCGTGTATGTTCTCGTGGTAGCGATGCTTCAAATACTGCAGTTGTTCTTGCATCGAGGGGTTTGGCAGCTGTTGGCCGTTGAAAAACGGTTTGTCCCGGTACGAAGAACCGGCTGCCGTAGGAACGAATCTCGTGTATCGTGCGTTCCGTGTGAAAGCCGCCTATTTGATTCTCAAAAACGAGACAGTATTTGACAATACGATTCGATTTTTTCTCGTATACAGTTTAACAAAAGCAAAACAACATTCGACGACAGGACGCAAGACAGTGCACAACTGGAAAGTTCAAGATGTTTTTTTTGCGTTAGTGACACCACTGCATCATATGTGTGACTAATATGTTTTCGAGCTTATTCAAATCACAGTAGCCAAGTTTGGTTGGTATACAAGAAAAAATACTTCTTTATTTCGGTATTTTACCGCATAATCTCCATGATTGTTTACAAAGCGTCTGAAAGCGGTTCAGACTGCGTGTAAAGTACCTACGTATTGTTCGCTGAAAGATTTTTTTTTTCGAACAAAAACATTGACAGTGAGCCTTATAGATGTTTACATGGAGCTAATGCTGCAAAATCATGTAATCGAGAAATGTTATCTCCATGTGTACATATCACATCACACTTGCCACTTCTAGACATTTTTGTGCCGACGCACTTGACGTTTTAGTTGTACGCGCGTCTTGT
This sequence comes from Chloromyia formosa, assembly GCA_964017055.1. Taxonomy (NCBI): domain Eukaryota; kingdom Metazoa; phylum Arthropoda; class Insecta; order Diptera; family Stratiomyidae; genus Chloromyia; species Chloromyia formosa. Next base: position 33,232,568 of record OZ024818.1, read on the forward strand.
TGTGTATCCACTGACCAAACGTGTGAAATGCTGTCTCGTTTTCTTGAATTGCTTGTCCGGGAATAGCGCTCACTGTCTGAAAGCGGACACAGAATTTGCTACGTGGGCGGGAGATACATCCTACACTTGGCAGCACTTCGATATGCATTAGTGCTGTAAGGGGATGGCCTCGGGCCACTTTTATGGTTCTTAGTTGTCGATGAGTTGTTAGCCAGGCTTGATGAGAACGGTTATCAGGCAATCGGATATGCGGACGACATCACCTTTATAGTCAAGGGTAAGTTCGTATTTATCTACCATTGCGGACGTGATGGAAGCGGCCCTAGATATTGTTCAGCACTGGTGTGCTGTAGTGGGCCTGAACGTAAACCCATACAAATCTGTCGTTGTGCTATTTACGCGGAAACGTAACCTGGCTTTGAGGCTGGTTTCACTAGGCGGAACGGCACTTGAGCACTCCACGGAAGTTAAATGTCTAGGTATTAGGACTCGAAACTTAGCTGGGGCACTCATATTTGATAATGTATTAAGCAAGGCCACTCGCTCAATGTGGGACTGTAGAAATTTCTTTGGATGGACCTGGGGCCTCTAGAGATGATCGAATGGCTGTACTGTCTGGTGGTGCGCCCTATGGTGACATACGCTGCGCTTGTATGGTGGCCTAAGACCCCACAGTCTTCAATCATACTAAAGTGCAATAAGCTACAACGTCTTGATTGCCTAGGCATCACGGGGGCTTTGCATACAAGTCCAACGTGTTCCTTAGAGGCCATCATTGGATTTACTCCGCTACACATCTTTATTTAAGAATCTGCAGCTATCAATGCTCTGAGAATACATCTCACTTCTGACGTACACATCAATCACGCCGGATATATGAGCATTCTAAAACAAATTCCTGGAATGCAGATCTGCTTAGGATCAGATTACTTGACCACGGAGGTTTGCTACGGCAAAAAATTCTCAACTCTTATCCCGGATCGATCGAATTGGGAAAATGGCTATCCCTGCCCTGATCCTAGGTTTATTATGTGGTTTACTGATGGGTCTAAAACCGAACAGGGAGTTGGTGCTGGGGTCTATGGACCGAACTCCAGGATTTCAATCGCAATGGGATCCCGTCCGTTATGAGGGTTGTCTTTTAAGTTTTGCATATAGGGCTGAATTTAAACAATATATATAGTTTTTAGAGACTTTATTGTTTTTCGAACTATTTTCCACGAAGATTAATGCACTTTTGCGTGCGTTCGAAGCAACTTTGGAAGCAGTTATTCCACTCGTTTGCTGGTACAGTAAAAATTGCGTGTTTGAAGGCGTCAATTGCTTCTTCTGGCGACTGGAACCGGAACCTTTCACCACGCAGTTTGTTCTTAAATTTCGAAAATGTAAAGAAATCTTTGGGGCTAAGGTCGGGACTGTATCGTCGATCTTCCATGATGAGCTTGCGAACAGCATCGACGTTTTCTTCGGTGACTGCCGTTTTTGGTGCACCTGCCCTTCGATCGTCGCTAAGACTCACCCGTCCATGCTTGAGTTCTGCATACCAACGAGAAATAGTCGCCTGGTATGGTGCTTCATTGTCGAAAACAGAAACCAACTCGGCGAGGTATTCTTTTTGAGATAATTGTCTTCGAAAGTTGTAAAAAATTACTGCTCGAAAATGTTCTCGGTTCAATTCCATTATTCGCATAACTTGACGACTTTGACAACTCGCTGTTGCTGTAACACTATACGTATAGCACTAACACTTTGAATTTAGGCTAACAAAGGATGCAGGTTAATATTTAGTAGTGACATTTGATTTGTGGCAACCTCGATGTTCCTGTATGCACAATTTAAAAGACAGCCCGCGTATGAACTTCTACAAATTCTGAGTTCAAACAACCAAGTAATCTTGTGTTGGGTGTCAGGGCATAATGGCATCGAAGGGAACGAGATCGCAGACTTTCGTCTTTTTCTTGGGCCGAAACCATATTGTGGTCTGAGCATCACCTCAGCCAAAATGGTTATTAGAGAATGGTCTGAGGAGTTAAGGCAGCTATACTGGCATGATCTTCCGGGGCTGCGTCAATCGAAGGAGCTTATAACGCCCTTCAAATATAATAATGCTACTCGAATGAGTAGAGCCGATCTAAGGGTTCTTGTGGGATACTTATCGGGCCATCACTGGATGAGATACGACCTAAATAAAATGGAGCTATCTAGCGAAACTGAATGGCGCCTGTGTATGGAGGAAGATGAAACCACTACGCACATCTTGTGCGAATGCCTGGCAATTGCGCGGGCTAGGTTTAAGTTTCTGGGATAGGCAATGGCGAGCCCTCCAGTTATCAGCAAAGCTCCCACAAAATATATTATGCCATTCATAAGAGGGGTGGAGAGTCTTTTGCAATAAATATGGGCTATGGCACAGAAGACCTCATGGTCGCAGTGCCCACCGGATGGATAAAAAGGCCCCAACTTGTAATAATAATAATAGGATTTGAAAAATCGCATACGAATATTTCCCGACCCTCCACTTTCGCAAAAATTGAATAGTAATTTAGATCGACTATCGGCTAGTTAAATCATTTTCGGTCCTTAATTAATTAAGTAATTATGGACATAGAAATGTTTGGGTGTGAATTTTAGTCCGCTCAATTTCTAAACCGCTGGAAAGTTAGGATAGTGAAAGGGGTGAACTGATTGAATATCAATTATCGGTCACGGTTTCAAACGCTTTACACTGCAACAAATTGATAATTGTCCCAACCCCTTGTGGGGAATAGCGCGTCAACTGTTCCATGTGGCCCAGTTGACGTTTCGTTGGCATAAACTGATTTCGGAGAATGCAGCAAGCACCTCCTGCACATCCATGGCCACGAACGTCGTCGTGGACGGGATTCGAACCCGAAACGCCGGTTCACACATGAGACTGATGCCTCAACACACTGCGCGGCGCCACCGGTCGCCCCAACAAATCGATAATGATGCAATACATCTGTTTTTATTCTAGCAATGCCATTGTTGTTCTGCAAAGCTATCCAATACCGTTTGTCCGACTGTTGCAAAATGTAATCCCCAATTTTGTGTTCGAAACAAGCATCTCATCAACAGTTGACTCTCTCCTCCACAATATACATAATATATATATTTTAATGCTTGCTAACTGTCCCTAAATTACTCTGCATTATTTTCGATTCACAAAATCACACCTTTCGCGTTCTACACGTACACGTATTGAACTGAACTGAACTGTCGTATATGTGGTTTGATATTTTCCCCTTTTCTGTTCGTAGGTTTTATCTTGGCATCTATCAATTTTACTCAATGTGCTTTGGAAGTGATCGGCCTTAAATACCAAAACAGCCGTATCTCGAATACTAAGGACAACTCATAGTAAACTCGAATATTTAAATGCGATCATAATCGCTCTCAGATTATTTTATCTTATTCACATTTATTTATTGTACTTGTACTTACTATTTAATAATTCTAAAGATATATATTATACGACTACTAAAAAAGAGAACAAAATACTTAACACTATCCAGGCACTGTGATTGTAATACTCTCTGTGATTACAATTTATGATATGTTTCTGCATTTATTAGAAAAAAAGTACTTATGTCGAAAATGTACTGTTACAGGTATCTAATTCATGTCATTAAATTGATTTTAAAACTGTTTAGAGAACAAATGTTAAGTATCCAAGTGCTTACTATTATGCATATTTTTGTACTTACTAACTTTATGAAATCTGAAGACTTCTATTTTTTTTTTAAAGATTATCGTATTTTGTAGTAAGGTATAACTTATTATATCTATTATATCCCAGTATGTAGCAGCTTTTCTAAATAATACTCATTTATTTGTGAGTTCTTTTTTTTTGTACAATTTTTTAAGGCATAAAATATGTTTGAATGCGTAACAATTTTTTTTTCTTAATATTTAATTAGAAAACAAATAAATATTGATTTATAAAAATATTTCCAACGTTTGTTTAAACTTATTAGATGCGTTGTGTGGACTAATCCTAATAAAATAATATAGCATTTTGCACTGTTTGACTTTTACTAAATCATGGAACTGCTATTTTGAAATATTCGTATAACACGCATAAAAGTATAATACGTTCATATGGATTTAAAAAAACGTATACTTATATGGATTAGCCTATTAATATATAGATTTGCTAATTTATAGCGTATTAGCCTAACGGATTGCAGTTTGATATGTTGGAACAATATATCAATACCTACTAATATTAGTTCAGCCTTTTGGTTATTTGGCGAAACAAATTCTGGTGGAGAATTTTTATACCCTAGACTTTTAGTATAGGGTATATTGTTTTTGTCACGACGGAAATATGTAACACCTTAAAGGAGGCTCCGGAGGTATAGCAATGTATATATATAAATGATCAGGGTCACCTCCTGATTCGATTTAGCCATGTCTGTCTGTCTGTCTGTCTGTCGGTCTGTCTGTCTGTCTGTCTGTCTGTCTGTCTGTCTGTCCGTTCGCACGATAACTTTCGATAGAATGAAGCTAGGGCCATAAAATTTTGGTCAAATGTTGGTAGTATGATCTAGTTGGATGGTATTGAAATTGGGCATAATCTGACCAAGAGAACGCCTACCTCCCCTACATATGTAAAATACTTAAATGTATCTATAACTCCCTATTAAAAAATCATGAAAAGCTCTAGCTTTGGTATATTACTAGTGAGGGTATTCTTATACTCTCCTGGGAAAATAAAATCGATCAGTTGAAAACTAACGGTAATTTTCTTACAAAGAGCCCCGTACTACCCTACTTTTCTGGTTTTTTGTCTATAACTCTTGAACCAATTGACGTAGACACCTGATTTTTGGCATGTAGCCCTGAGGAAAGAAGCTGTTTGAGTTTTAGTAAGTTGGGCATAATCAGATCAAAGGAACGCCTACCTCCCCTACAAAATTCCAAAAATTAAATATTATTTTAATTACGATAACTTTCGATAGAATGACACTAGCGAGTTGAAAATTTGGCAGAGTGTTGGTAGTAAGATCTAGTTAGTTGTTATTGAAAATGTGTAAGATCCGACCCAAGGAACCCCTACCTCCCCTAGAAATGAAACTTAAAATAAGCGATAACTAACGACAAAATAAAGCTAGCGACTTGAAATTTTGGCCAAATGTTTGCAGCGGGATTCAGTTGGCTGATATTGAAAATACGTAAAATCCGACTAACGAAACCCCCACTTCCCCTATAAATGAACTTCAAATAAGCGATAACTTTCGATAGGGTGAAGCTAGAGACTTGAATTTTTTTTAAATGTTTGTAGGGTGATCTAATTAGTGATGTGTGATAATGATGGGCAAGATCCGACCCAAGGAACCCCTACCTCCCCTACAAGTGAAACTTCAAATAAGCAATAACTTTCTATAGAATAAAGCTAGCGACTTGAAAAATTCGACAAATACAATATTTGTAGAATGTGTTAGTTCATTGAGTTTGAGAATGGTCAAGGTCCTCCTGAATGGGTGCCAACCTCCCCTATAAACTGGCCGTATAGGAAACTCACTTTTAATGCAAATGGTCGTTGCCAATTGGTACTTTCGGTATCACCACTAGGTCTGCACAAGTCTAGGGTATATACGCTTCGGACTCCTGGTTTTTCTTTCATTTTTTATGTTTTTTTGGTGTGCTGAACACGAATCTTTCCCAACTTCCAACCAAAATTTCTTTGCGGAACATGGTCAAAATTTCAAAAAACCTCGAAATTTTGGTACTTTGTGACGTGTCGCCGAGCATTGTCATGCTGGAGGATGACTTTGTCGTGTCTCTCTTGGTACTGTGGTCGTTTTTCCTTTAATGCTCGACTTAAACGCATTAATTGCGTTCGGTACCGATCTCCTGTGATAGTATCATTCGGTTTCAGTAGCTCGTAGTATATCACACCGAGCTGGTCCCACCAAATGCAAAGCATAATCTTAGCGCCGTGAATATTCGGTTTTGCCGTCGACTTTGAGGCATGTCCGGGCATTCCCCATGACGTTCTGCGCTTGGGATTATCGTAACGGTCCCATTTTTCGTCGCCGGTTACGATGCGATGTAGAAATCCCTACCGATTCTGCCTTTGAAGCAGTTGTTGGCATGCAAATAATCGCCGTTCAATATCTCTCGGTTTTAACTCGTACGGAACCCAATTTCCTTGTTTCTGAATCATGCCCATGGCCTTGAGGCGTTTCGAGATGGCTTGCTGAGTCACTCCCAGTGATTCAGCTAATTCTTTTTGCGTTTGGCACGAATCTTCATCGAGCAGTGCTTCCAATTCGTCATCTTTGAAAATTTTTTCTCTTCCACCACCATGCTTGTCCTTGACATTGAAATCGCCACTTTTAAAACGTTGAAACCACTCATGACATGTTCTGTCACTCAGAGCAACCTCACCGTAAGTATCTGAGAGCATTCGATGAGCCTTAGCTGCAGTTTTTTTCAAATGGAATCAGAAGATCATAACTTCCCACAAATTATGAGAACTTGACTCGAAAACAGACATTTTGAATCCCGAATCTTATTAAAAATGCGAACAACTTTTACTAATTCGGGGATGTCGATACGTTCACAGATGTCTAAACTCACTTTGTGATACTTTTGAACTATGTACGTATTTTGACCAGCCCTCACCGATGCAGCCGTCTGTCGGAAAACGGCGGAAACAAAGTTGATAATATTTACATGTATACAAAAAGTTATTGGAAGGTCCGGGTTGTGGGGACGGTGGTCTGGGTCCCGGTGGATAGTATGCGTCGACTGACTCTTCCAACATTTTTTCGAGGCCCTTCGTCGTCGTCCATGGCTGCGGAGAGGTCCACATTCTTACACTTATCCTCACAGTTGGCACAAAGCGGGGAGCAATGTAGACCTGCCTCCCCTGCTTGATGGTGTCCACCCATCACACGAAAAGTGTTCAGACCATCAATTGTTCGGACATTGAAGTCTGCGTTGTCAAACGTCGTTTGTTTCCTTAAGCCATACTTTCTGTGAACAAATGAAGCCAATCTAAACAATATTGGAGAGATGAATGATTTTGGTCTAACAGCCGCTATCAGAGAGTGAGCAAAAGCGGTACTTTTTCTTTTCTAAGATTGAAGGCCCCCACGATTTTTATGCAGTATCACTTTTTCTGTGAACATACGAAGACTTTCAGGAACGAGCTCCTGCCTTCCTTCCATAAAGTTATCTGGTGGGGGATATTGTTTTGTTTCATACACCTGGCTTCGTATGTCTTCAACAATAATAGCAGCTGCTGCTGTCTGCTGTCGCTCGCTTTCTCATCTAGTACAATATATAACCTAAGAAGTAGAGACCAAATAAGGGCGGTTAGCGTGCAAAAGGTGCGGTAGTTCTGAATTTTTGACATGTTGTATAGGTTGGTGGGGTGGCAAAAATCCAAGTTTGAGTTACTCCACTTCCTGTGCTCCCGCCACCATCTTGGAAACAGCTCCAAAAATTGACACTTTTATCCTATAACTCCGTTCCAGTTATATTTAAGCGCAAAATATGTAAGGTTCGTTTTTTTTTGCATAGATATACGAGTACATTGAACAGATAGGAAATAGGCACAGAGTGGGGGTAAAAATTTGAATATCGAGTTATGGTTGACATATTCGCGCCTGCGCTGTGAAACACGCACAACACGTATTAACATTTGGTTCAGGGGCCCGAGGAGCGAGGGGCTAAATGCTTCGTAAATGTCAAAATTGTGGTTAAGTGGCCGATGGCGTCACGACATTTACCAAACGTATAGCGACCGGGTGCAAATGGGTAGCAGTGAGCATGCGCGAGTTGGTTCGAAAATAACCTGATGGGGATAGTACTATTACCAATCTGTTCAATCTACAATATATCTATGGTTTTTTGTAGAGAACAAAATTTTCTACAATTTTCATTCCACAATTTTCTTTTTCTATAATCAATAGCAACCGGGGCGACTGGTAGCGCAGTGTGTTGAGGCTTCAGTCTCATGTTTGACTACCGGCGTTTCGGGTTCGAATCCCGTCCACGACGACGTTCGTGGACGAAACGTCAACTGGTCCACATGGAACAGTTGACACGCTATGCCCACAAGGGGTTAGGGCAATTGAGTATGATACTATCAAAAAACCCAAAAAAAAAAAATCCTCTTTGGTTCGACTTTACATGAAATAACTTTGCAACACTTCATTATATTGTAATAGCGAGTAGATCCTTAAAATAAATCTTGCAGAGAATTAAATTGCCTACAAAATGAACTATAAGCTTTGTTTCTACGAAAAACTGAAGGGGAGTAAAGATAAAAAGTTACTTTTTTTGTGCTACATGTGCACTGCGACCATGGATGGGTCTATTGTGCTAAAGCCCATTCTATCGAGAAGACTAGATCATATGATTTAGTCGACTTTTCTCGATAAATTGACTGATCTGGCCTGGTTTAATAGAGATGTCCTCGACCAAAGGAAATGTTATGCCGAAGCAGTCCGTGCGTCGTTCCGCAAGTCCTTCGCACTCACAAAGTATGTGTTCTGAAGTCTCATCATCAGCCTCGCAGAAGCGGCAGCTAGTGTCTTGTGCAATACGTATGGTTTTAAGGTGAACCCTCAGACACGAGTGCCCCGTCAAAATTCCACAAATAAAAACCACCCTCACTGATCTCCAGGCACTGGGAATATAACCTAGCGCGAAGCTTAAGATATGCACTAAGTGTAGAGTAAGTTCTTCCTGGCCTTTCTGTAGGAGGTCTGGAAAAATTCCATCTGTGCCAGACGATTTATAAGGGTCAAATAATCCAGTCGCCCACTTAACTTTGTCGTGAGTGAATATTCTCCTTGCTGCCACCCAGTCAGAATGCTTGTCTCTGTGAGCGTATCTTGGCACCTCGAGTCATATTCATCATCTACAACAATTCTACACCCAGGAGAGTGAGTGTCTAGAAAGAGCTTACCCGTACTGCCGGAGTCTTGCATAGAATTGCAGTCCGGTTTTTTGAGTGTGCTATCCAAGTTAGACCCTTTTTTTTGCCAGGACACGATGTAGTCTAGCTTTGTTGGTGTTGCTGACATTCTCACAGAAAATCATCCAGCTACGACGTTTGGCATCTCTAATCTTCGTAGCGTATTCTGTGAGAGTAGAATGGCATAGGTCCTACTCACCGTCCTTCTCACTATTGCGTTTAAGTTTGTTGAACAACTTTCTAGTCGTTTTCCTTAGGCCGTTTCCTCACTTGTCGGTACGGTAGCGGTGCGGGATCGGCATGCTCGGTATACGCGGTACCGAGCGTCTTTATTTCAATGAATGTTTCCTAATTGGGTCGGTCCCTCCCCGCATCCACGAATACCGAGACAATCAGGAAACACTCATTGAAATAAAGGTGCTCTGTAAGCTTTCGGCACCGTATACCGAGCATGCCGATCCCGCACCGCTGCCGTACCGACAAGTGAGGAAACGGCCTTAGGCGGGAGAGTTCAGTGTTCCACCATGGAACTCTCCTGCTGTCTTTGACGGACTTTAAAGGACAATTTTCTTCGTATGCTATAAAAATGGCTCTGGTGATGTTCGCGGTGAGTCTTTCAGGACCTACCCACCCAGAGATTGTGTTATCTATCAGAGAGAGCTGTTCCCGCAGCGACTCGGAGTACCCGATCCAGTTCGTGCGTTGCGGAATTCATCTGTTAGCTGGTGCCTGAGCCGCTGGTGCAATATCGAATCGAATATGCAGGTGATTAGAGAGGGAAGGCTCGTCCGAGACATGCCACTTGTATATTCGTTCAGATAGCGAGAAACTACACAAAGTTAGGTCCAAGACTTCTTGCCTTGAACTAGTGATAAAAGTGGGACAGATATGTTAGGACGAATTGGATGCTGGTAAATATAGAAGGACTGACACGATCGACGTTGAACTATATATCGGGAGTCGCAACCCCCTATCGGTGGAGCTATCGCAGCTTGTTCCAAAGCGAAATTGTCCGTGCACACTTTGTGCGATACTGGGTGTTGTGAATTAACAGTTCCTTGTGTGGGCTCCGCTCGCCTCAGTATCGCACAAACATGAATGCTCGCTCTGGATGCAACAGTCTCTTGGATGGGCTCTGCTCGCTCCATGATTAAGATATCATAACCCTCAATATCGCACAAACATAAACTCTCCCTTCGCTCGCTCTGGACACACTGCATGGCTATTTTCGTTTTTTTTTTTTTTCGCATGCCTTATTTCGATTTCAAACCGATATTGTTCATTCATGGCTTATTTCGTTTATTTTTCGATGAACACCTTCGGTTCAAAATCCATATGGATAATTTCGGCCATGGCGAATTTCGGTGCCCCGTTTTTTTTTCATGTGGCCCTTTATTGCTTTGCTATGTGTTATCATTATCATCATCATGAAGCATGAATTGACACTCATCGGTCGTGATAGGTTTTTCTGACGATTTTCCGCCGATTTGGCTGGCAATTGGTTTATTTGCTTCGAAGCCTTGATATGCTTCAGATTGTTGCCTTCGAGTTTTGATAATTTTCAATGGCTAAGGGTGCATTTATATTGGAGCTTCGACAAACGGTAAGATCAGCAGATGAAAATGGATTCGTGCTTTTACATAGAGCTGTTTAGACGTTTAAGAGTGTCCCTGAGAGCAGTTCTTATCATTGGTCGGAAAAAAGAGAAAGCGAATGTGTTGTTCGAACAAAAACAGCTGTGTGTATCACTATCAGCGCTGCTCTTATCATTTGTCGAAGCTCCAACATAAACGCGTTTAGAAAATAAATAAAATATAGAAAGAAAACTCTAAAATAAAATAAAAAACTTGGACATTTGTATTCGTATTATAAAATTTGTGGTTGAAGGATTGCAACGATTAAAACATATAATCCTGAATATTTGAATATTTTTGCACGCTAGTGTATATGTGATAGCTCCACAAAAACTACCATTTTCAGAGGTGATTGGTATTTTCAAATTAAATTTGAACTTTCCCAAACTATTGTCTTTTTTTCTGTTCTCCTTGTTTCAGTTTTAAACCAAACATATGTTTATTGACCTGATCTTACGCACAAAAGTCGTCAAATATTTTTAATATATGCTGAGTACAAAAGGAAACATCTTAAAGTTCCTTTAGAATTAGGGGAAATGCAAATTTAGTTATTTATCGTATCATATCATCATAAAAAAAAACATCGACCAACATCATGCACTCTATTTGCACGAATTTTTAATTCTATCATCAAATTTTACTCCAATATCGTATTTCTGTTTAATGACAGAATAGAAATAAAATTAACCTATTCCAATTTTGTTAATTGTTCAAAAGGTAACCAAAAAACACAAAATTTCGTTATAACAAAATTATTTAGGGGTGCCATATGCATTTTTTACTACTAGCACTAAAAAAATATTTTTTTTTGTTTCATGTTTTCATCTTATTACAAAACGATTGTTATTCGAATGCAAACCATATACAAACAACATTTGTTTTTCCCATTTTTTATCTCTTACAGAACGGTCGACGGAAAAGAGAAAAAAGACAAAAAAAAGAAAGGTTTGTTCTAACCCATAAAAAATTCCAAGGGCCAGTAATTTTCTGTTTGTCAAACAAAGAAAATTTCATATTAATTGTAAGAACTACAAACCAATTTAAAAGGATCAACAAATCATAGCGAATAGCAATTTCAATCACACACATACAATATTGGTGATTGAACAAAGGAAATTTTAAGTCAAAATTACTAGAATACTTGAATACACCAAAAAAGGATTTAAAGAACAAAAAAATAAAACTCCAGAACAAAAGTATGTATCTTCGAAACGGAGATATAGTGTGCAGAAAAGAGAAGTATAAAAGAAAACCGAACGCAGATTCCTATTTAACAAAATGGACAAGATTAAAATCATCCAACAAACGTATAAATAATTGGTTCCTCCCTTTAAGTATATATATAGAGCGTAAAATGTTTTAAAATTCTAGTTTATAACTTCTTCGGCTTTTTTTTTTCATTAACGAATTCATAAATTTATTGTCGAACGAAACAACAAAAAAGAACCACAAAACTATTGCAAATAAAATTCACAACAGAGAGTTTAATAGGTAAACTAAATGAAAGAAGCATAATGTTGAAAAATACAAAAATATATCTTGTAGCTATTAAAATTCCGAAACAATGTATTTAATTAAAAAAAAGTAACTAATAATATAAATGACATGCTCCGCGTAATAAGTAACAAAAAAACACATAATAAAGAAGGGAGATAAGTGAAGATGGGCAAATATGTATTGTAGATTTTGCGAGATTGATTTAAGACAAAGTTGCTACTAAAACATTTTATGTTGCATTAAATTTTATAATTATTATATTATATATACAAATTTATTTATTAAGAATAAAATTTAATTGAAACAAAAATATAAATAAATATATTATGGAAAAAATCCGGAGCTATTATTGCACATTGAGATAATGTATATGGTATGTATTCAATGGCTTAACCTATTGAGCTTTATTGTTTTTCATTAACAAAATGAGCGTTATTCTTTTCAATCAGAAAATGGTAAGTTTAGTACATACATTAACATAGTTGCAGTAAGTACAATTTAATTATGATCTCTTGGGATCAGGCCTTTATTTTTAGAAGACGTTTTACAGGTAGATGCTAGATCGTATTCCAAGCAATATCATATATGGGCTCTCCAATTACGAAGTTTTTTTTCTGACGAGACATGTTGCATCGTCTCACGGAACTATCATTCGAATTCAAAAATTCGTCATTCACGCCAAATTTTATCAGCCAGGATTAAAGTTAACCTTCAAACTTCAACGAGTTGCGATTCGAGGACCGAACGACGGTGAGCACGAAAAACTGACGGTGGGTGCAATTCCCGTGGACGAATTACATAAGTTTTATAACGTTTGGTCGAAAAGAATAACAATTGATTAAAGTAGATTATAAAAATAATTCCATATTTGTTGTTGTTGTTGTAGCAATAGTCGGAATTCGGTGTGTTGGTTAGTTACATGCCTACGGTTCGTCGTCGTCCCCGGTGTCTATGAATTGAAAATTAGCTGCCTCTATTGGGTTCTCCCACAGCGATCTGGGAGTCAGGTGTGTAGGTGCAGCTGGGCAGTGAACGATGTGGTCCCTGTCATGAGGGGCTCCATTACAGGCAGAACAGATGTTTGAGACGTCCTGGTCAATGCGGGATACGCAGGAGATCAGTCGTGAAAATCAGCGTGACCGAAGTTGGGCGGGTGTCTTTCTCGTAGCTCTCGGAAGTCTTTCTTCTTCTGGAGATATCGTTGGTGGTATAGGCGAGAGAACTGGATTTGGACCTAAACCTGCAACTGACTGGAGGACCTCCTCCTGATGTATCGCTGAGATGGCTGACCTGTGTGCGCCGCTGTCAAATTGTAGCCTTTTGTACCTCTGAACATCCTTTTCTAGGTCCCTCAAGTCGCGCCTAACATGTCTGGTCGGCGGCGTCTTTTCCATGAGGTTGCGGTTTGGGTGATCACTTCGATAGCAACCCACCAGGTATTGCTCGACAAGAAGCTGGTTGTGGTCCCTTAGTGTCACCATACACTGTCGAACTCGAACACGAACCTAGTACAAGTGGACCAGTTTTCTTCACACCTATGTGAAGTGTGTGTATGTGTGTCAGAGGACATTTGTACCAGGTTCGAGTTCGAGAGTGTATGGTGACACTTAAAGGCATCATCCTGGTTTCCTAATGTGGTTGGTCCTGGGGTGACATCAGGAGACAGCCAGTGATAGTACGGAGAGTGGCATTTTGGCACGCGTGAATGTTTTCCCACTGTGAGTCACAGAGACTCTCTGACCACACAGGAGCCGCAATGTTGGCCACTGATTTTCCGCCTGCTTTATACGTGACCAGTAGAGTTTCTTTGTGCTTGCTCCAGGTACTACCGGCCATGGCTTTGAGGATGTTATTCCTACTACGTATCCTGTCGCATACGGTTGAGGCATGGGGTGATGATGTGGCCATGCTATCCAGTGTGACTCCTAGGATTTTAGGATGGTTTATATGATAGTAGGAATTGAATGATTTCCAATCGAGATTCCAAGCTGCATCTTGACCTCTTTCGTCCAGGTGGTAAATAGGGTTGCCGAGGATTTAGACGCCGAGACGGTTAGGTTCTTGCTTATGAAGAACGAGTTAAGTTCTTCAAGATAACCGTTGATGTGTTCGCACATATCCGCTATATTGTTCCCTGTTGCCAGAGTGGAGCAGTCGTCAGCGTAAGAGATGATATCGATTTCTTCAGGTGATGTGGATTGTGGAGTCCTGATATGTAGAGATTGAATAAGGTAGGAGATAAAACTCCTCCTTGAGGTACACCTTGTTTAATCTTCCTAAGCTTCGATTTGCTGCTCCTGAATTCGGTATGAAAAGATCTCGGCCTGACAAAGAAATACCGTTACAATCAGCCAAAATTTATATTTCCTGCCTGGGTGCACGTGCCATTAGTTCGTATGACAAGTTTCAACTTGTTCTGTCATATAGTTTGTTTACATGAATTTTTGCAGTAGACGTCTTACGTGTTTTTCGTTAAACTGGAGAAACTTGAATATCGTGCGGTCATAAAATTCTTCGTTTCGAATGGATTAACCCCTAAGGAAATTCATTCGAAGTTAACAAGAGTCTACGGGTACTCTGCTCCTTCGATGTCAACCGTTAATGAAACCGGAAAATAGAGGGCTACGCCCGCAATCCGAGGGTTTTGTAGTGTCCCATGCCAATAGGAGATGAACTGTCCTACTTTTGGAGATGCTTAACCATTCAGGTTAAGACAATATTGCAAATTGTAAGTTTGCATAAAAAATATTGAAAATAAATTGTTTGAATAATTATAGAGAATAGAGTCAGCGACGAGCATACCCCACCTCCCTCCTTCCCCCCTTCCCCTCCTCCTACCTCTCCTACCAATCATTACCCTTTTGAAAATGGTTAACTCCAATTCGCTCTACGGAAAACAATATGCAAGTATGTTGTACTCGTAGTACTAGTATGTAGTACAAGAGACCTGTTATGTGCATTTTTTGTATGGATGATATCAAAATGACCAAATCTAAATGAATATACTACTATTAAATATTACGTGATTATTACGAAATTTGGAGATATTATTATCGTCGGCCATCAATATTTTCGACCTCGGATGAGTTTGAGAAATGCAGGGGTGTGCTAACTGTAACTATAGAAATATACTATTATTAACCTATTTTGAGAAGATATCAAAATTCCATAAATTTTTTGTTTTCTGTGCTAGTTGAAAGCCATCTTCCTGTATGTTTTCATATTTCTAAGTGTAACGGTCTCGAAATGGTAAGGGGGGTGGGACAAATTACAATATGATCTCATATTTTCCCCTCTGCCTCTTTACCCCTTTCTTCGAATTTGATGAAGTCGCCAAAAATGGAATGTACTCTGTAGTACCTTTCTCATGATACCCCACTTGCCTATATCAGATGAAAAAAAGTGTTGACCTTAATTTCCCCTCTATGGGAACCTCCCTTAAAGCAGCAACCCACCTACCTCCCCTCTTAAGCTTCTCTCCCCTACCACTCCTATACCACCAATCTCCACCCTTTCAGAAATGGTTAACTCCAATTCACTTTGCGAAAAACAATAAACAATATTCAAGTATACAGTAATAGTACTCGTACGAGTATGTTATGTGCATTTTTTGTATGAATGGCATCAAAATCTCAAAATTTAAATGAATGTACTATTATTAAATATTATGTGATTGTTATGAAACTTAGAGGTATTATTGCCTATGATGTTGGTTATCATTGGCCATCAATATTTTTGACCTCGGATGCGCGTAAGGGGTGCAGGGGTGTGCTAACTGCAACTATAGAAATGTACTATTATTAAGCTTTTCTGATAAAATTTCAAAATTCTAGAAATCTAGGTTTTCTACGCTAGTAAAATGGCGCTTTTCTGCAAATTTTCATATTTCTAAGTATAACGGTCTCGAAATGCAAGGGGGGGGGGGGGGGACAAACTCGGACGACATATTTTCCCCTCTCCCTCTTTTCCCGTTTCTTCGAATTTGAAAAAAATTCCAAAAATGGAATGTACTCGACGGTACCTTTCTTATGATACCCCACTTGCCTGTACCAAACGAAAAAAAATTTCGACCTTCATTTCCCCTCTATGGGGACCTCCCCTTAAAGTTGACCTATTACGACGATTCGCTTTTTCCGGCGAATTATAGTAATTCTACACATTCCTACAAAATTTCATGTATGTAACTTCAGCCGTTCGGGAGATATTCCATGGACAGACGGACAGACAGACATTTGACCGATTTCATAAGGGTTTTGTATTTACTAAAATACAAAACCCTAAAAAATGGGCAGCTGGATATAAACGTGGTCGCAAGTCCCTCGAAGACGACCCACGTGAAAGAAGGCCAAAAACTGCAAGCACACCGGAAACCGTCGAAAAAGTACATAATATCATGTGTGAGAGTGAGTGATATTGCTGAGGGTGTGGGGATATCGGAAGAAAGGGTGCGAAACATCTTGCACAAAGAATTAGGGATGCGAAAGCTATGCGCAAGATGGGTGCCGCATTTCCTGAATGCCGATCAAAAGCAAATGCGCAAATGATTTTCGCAGCAATCTTTGCACCGATTCAATCAAGATCCGACCGATTTTGTGTGACGATTTGTCAACATGGATAAGACTTGGATCCACCATTACACGCTAAAAACGAAACAGCAATCGAAGCGGTGGGTGGAAGGCGGCGGTTCGGCGCCAAAGAAAGCGGAGTTCATCGCATCTGCCGGAAAGGTCATGGTCAGTTTTGGGGTGCGGAAGGGATCCTGTTAACCATCTGAATGCCAAAATTCGAAGAGACCTGGCTTGAAGAAGAAGAAAATCCTCTTTCACCAGGACAACGCACCTATTCACAAGTATGCGTTGGCGATGGGAAAACTGCGGGATATGGGGTAGGATTTGCTCGACCAACCCCCCTATTCTCTTGATTTGGCACCCTCAGACTTCCATCTGTTCTCAAACTTGGGACTGGGAAGCCCTTCGCATCCAATGAAGAATGAGAGGGCCGTAGATGAATATTTTCACAGCCTTCCAGACTCTCACTTTCGGGAAAGAATGCTGATGTGCAGAAACGCTGGACCAAGTGTGTTGAAGTCAAGGGAGATTATGTAGAAAAATAAAATCATTTTTTACCTGAAAATCGCAGCCTTTCATTGTCAGTCCGAGAAATTTTCACCTTACGCTTGTATGATAAAAAAAAGCCTGAAGGTAAATTAAGGTTGTATAAAGGTAGCCTTAACGTAAGGTCTAAAAAGGTTTTGGATTTTTTGTCTTGTGACTAACGGCACCAAACGCCGTTACGATTGCCCTTTTTTGTTTTTTTTTTTATGTAGAAGCACACCAGCCCCACATTGGGCGCATAAAATTCTCGGGCTTTTTTGGTCATTTTTCGAATATTTTCTACTGTAAGTTATCATTGATGTGAGAAAAAGGCATTTTCGGCAACAACTCCGTCAGTAACCTGTCCCGATTGTATTGGGAATTTGTCGCCTATTTTGGTAGTGCTTTCCCAAAAGTTACGAAAATTGTGAACTAAGGGTCGATTTTAACAACTAGTTACATTTTGAAGTGGATTTCCTATCAGTTTAACGCCAAGTGAAGGTTGAATAAGAAGGACTTTATCCAAACTATTTTTATGGAGGCAAAGAAACTGCATTAATAGGGACTAGTAGGGAAATGTTTTAACAAAGTTGACTGCGGAATATTTTTTAACCCAAAAGTGAATAAACTTTCTATGTCTAGTCTTGTCGAACTTTTTTTAGATTTTTTATTTACGTATTTTCCACGATATATGCATCATACTGAAAATGTAACTTCTACCTTTTTTAAATTAAATGCAATTTTCAGAAGTTAAGTAGACGTACGTCTAGCACTTACCGAGAAACAGGTCTCAGGATAAAGAAAAACATTTATTCCGAGAGGAATGCTCGAAAGATTAAATTTGTAGATACATAATTTTAGAACTTGGATAAGAGGCCTCATAGCTTCAAAATTGCAAAAGAAAACTGTAGGCATCGCTGAATATCTCCAAAAATTAAAATATTTTGTTTTGTTATGGTTTTTTTTGCCAAAGGATTTTGAATATTAAAAGAAAACGGACATGAGACGCAGGCAATGAAGTGTTTTGGGTGTTAGCGAGATAAGCCTCAAGACTTCTGATTTCTGTGATATAAGGAGATGATGAGTATAAAGTATAAATCTTCTCGCCTAAACTCAATACTTTAAGATTGTAGGAAATTTTCACTAGTTTCCAAATTAAAGTAAATCGAATAAATGCTATTTTTATAAGATCTGTAGCTGGAGAAAAAATAAATTTATTGAGCAAAATGCTGTTGAGACATGCTAAATACCGTTAATTTAGTAAATAAAAAGGGTTCCCCAATCAAATTTCAGTGGAGTTCAGCCCCCTAGAAATATTAATGTACAAAAAGGCCTTTTTTCAACCTAGGTTCGGGACTTTTATACTGGTTTGGTGTCAAGTATGGTATGCTCATAATTTTGAATAATATATAGGGCCACCCTTATCAACATTTCTGGTATCAAATGTTTGTACTCCCTCCGAAATAAAATCCTAGCTACGAGTACGTTACTGATCGTCGGGTCCACCTCTTTTCAGACCGGCACCAGGAAGGGACTCCTTTTTCAAGCGCGTGGCGCCGACGTCCTTCTCACTGGGTTTTATCGGTTGCAAAAGTCCCGGCGGATATTTGATCCAGAATGCAAACGAGGGAAGGAAATAAATGAGGCGGTGAATTCGGTGCTGTGAAGCGGAATCCTACTTCCTTTAGTTCGAGACAAGTCGCGGCGTCGAGAGTGTTGGATTTCTCCCTCCTTTTGGAGGAAGAGCGTTTGGAACAGCTATTTAGAACCCATATACAGAGGAGGCCGACGGGCTCAGGAAGAGAGGTTTCTGCCGCCGTAATAGTTCCTACTCGGAACCGCATGGGAATCCGTAATATGGTACAATTGTTAGTATGAACCTCCTATCCGAGCCGTCTTTTATTGATAAGCACGGAGCGCTATGGGAGTTCTAGTAGTACCCACAGGCAGTTTTTATTTGACGCGCCGAGGATTGAAACTATGTTCCTTTAGATGTGGAATCGTAGAGTGGCGACCGAGAACTCTCGGCTACCGACCTCGTCAGATTTGGCACTCTCTGTTTTTCATCTGCCACCTGTTTTAAATATCTAAATCAATCGATCAACTATTCATTTTCAGATAAGAGATTTAAGAGATTATTATTTCATTAGATTTGGGCATAAGCATTTTCGTACGTGCGACATTTTGTTAGGAATTACTAAATTAAGTCGTGTATTTATTTATTTTTATTTATTACTCGCTCATTTTTTCGGTCACAAGAATACAATTCCACTATAATAAATTATACCTAATTAATTGATGATTTATGAACTCAAGTCTTATTATTTGCTTAGATAATAAATACTGTGAAAATTCCGAGTTATTAATTTTCCTTTGTTTTTGTTTAACATACTACAAATACAAAAAAAAAAAACAAAATCGTTTACGAGTACATATTTTGATTACAGTTGAGATAAAGACGTGGACTTTCTTCCTAATGTGATAAGTAGCGTAAGAAACAATTTTCTGGATATTAATCTTGCAATTTTTTTTACAAGCTGACTCCTGCTAATGAACAATGGGTATGTTTTTAATATAAATGGATTATTGACTCAGCATATTTGATTTTATCAAATAAAAATATACAGCTCCAATTTGGCAATAATAAATGAGAGTAATTGATGCATATAATCATAAAAAGTATATTATGGATAACTGCTCTACGTTGTCAAGATTTCTCTATTATGGGATACTTATGATATTGCTTATTGCATTTTTTAATTACGATATGGTAGCATGGTATTATAGAGGAGAAATTAATACTTTACTTCAGCTCGGCTTACAATTTTTGTTTGTATAGGTCCTCAATCGTAAACGATCGTCCATGGCCGTAGCCACGGTGGGGAAGGTGTGGGCACTTGCCCCCACTGGCTCATGATTAGATTAGATTGTGAATTGGGCGTTGAACCCCGCGGTGTACAGAGCAGTGAGGCCGGATGGCCCATTGTGCTGTAGCCCAGAGGCTGTTATCAGACCTAAACCTATCGATCGAGTTCGATCGAGCTGATAAATTTGCTCAGGAGGTGCGGTGACACTGAAGCAATATCATCAGCTTCTAAAGCAGTATTTGCGTCGCTGGGCCAGGCGTCACAATCACATAAAATATGGGTCGATGTCTCGTCGTCCTCACCGCAGAAACGACAGCTCGAGTCCGAAACAGTTCCCATGATTTTTAAGTGATCTCTCAGGCATGACTGTCCAGTCAGGATAGCACAGATGGTTCCTTAAACCGGTTTAACTTCAGCAGTTCTGTCGATCTGCTTTGTGAATAGTCTGAGATGAAAAGCTTAGCCTGCCTCAGCCCCGGGCTGGTTGTCCCAACGGGCAGCAGCTTCGTTGCGTTCCCAGTCTTTCATGAGTTTCTTTATTATAAAAGTTGAAATTCCGCAAAAGGACTCTGATCCACAAAAGGGGGTAGCCGAAGCTATTGTGGCCAGTTCGTTCGCCTGTTCGTTGGCGTTGATACAATTGCTGAACAGCTGTAATGAACCACCTGTAATGAGCCATATTATGGTCTGGTAGTGCTGCTCCCACCGGCAGATCGAAGCAGCACCTGATGAGTATTGATCTGTTGGTGGTACGAAACCAGAGGCCGAGGGTCCCATTACACCCGGACCCAGGTGCGACCGTGTGGGCGTCTGATCCGTCCGCCAACCATTCCATCCTTATCGACTATTTTTTTTTTTCCCCATTTTTACCTCCCCTGTTTATGTTGTCTTCCCCAGGCCTATGCATTTTTGTTAATACATAAAGGACAGGGGCAACGAGCCCGCCCACATCTCCCGAACTGAACTACAGCAAGCATAGGCCGCTGCTTAGTTCGTTGAGGGGCCTTTTTCTTCGCCAGATGGCACGGCCCGACCTTCACGGTCATTATGCTACCTAAGGCTCCGTCCTCACAGGCATCTCCGGATGACTACCAATCCGTCCGTTACACAGCACATTGTGATTATTTTCGTGTTTTACAAACGACATGCCGGCTATCTCATTTGTCAAATGCCATGTACAGTTTGGCAGTTGACAGAAAACTCGTAATTTCTTGCTTTGATGAGTCCCTGGTGACACACAAGATAAGGTAACAACTTTCTTCCCCACGATAAGGTTTAACAATTACGTTAAAAACACTATTATCAAGCATACACAACACAACCGAGGTTAGAATCGAAGTTTAACAATTGTTGCAAATGTCAAATATTGCGCTAAGCCAGAAAAGCGAGAAAATTTTAAGCTGACCAAAAGTGAAAGCGCTTAGCCTCAGCGCTTAGCTTAGCGCAAGGGTTTCTACGGTAATTCACCATGCAGCACTAATCGCTTCTAGATGCTGACTCAGCGCTGGCGTTTTAGGAACACAGTCATTGTATATTAGTCTCGCGATTGCCTTTTTAGCTTCTGTCTTTATATGAATGTGTATCGGCTGTAGGTCGAGTCGAGCAGTACATCAGGAGCGCTAGATGGACAAGAGCTCTTCGCACCAGCGGTCGAAACCGGCGAACACGATTTGAGCTCCCTTCGGGGGGCAAATTATTCTTAAAAAAAAACAAGCATGTGGCCTCACTCTGGACAGATAAGGGCGGCGACATGCTAAATGCCATGTACGTTGCATGGTGTCGTTGCAAGTCGGACTCGCTAACTACCAAGCCAAGAAGTAATCGTCAAAAATTTTTCGCTTTGTGTAACATTATTCACAATACAAATCAATGAGATGGTACCACGGCGACACGAGCGCCGTCTCGAGTACGTGGCAGTAATGGCATCGCAGACGATATATTTAACTGCCAAAAGGAAACACACATACTTATCACGGCACATCGTCCAGGACATACGTCCAGTTGTGACTTACGCGGCGCTAATTTGGTGGCCCAAAACGAATTAGCGTTGCACCATACAGCTTTGTAGTAAGTTACAGCGCCTTGCATGCCTTGGTATGGCAGGATCGATCCGTACTTGTCCGACATCGGCTATTGAGGCGATTGTTGAACTTACTCCACTGCATATTTTTATACAAGAGTCTGCGGCTCTGAGCGCTCTTAGAATGCGTCTAACATACGATGGCTATGTGTCCAATCAGGGACACATGAGCATTCTGGAGCGGATCCCTGGCTTGCAGATCTGCTCGAGATCTGATTATATGACTCAGGAAATATGTTTTGGTAGAAAATTCTCCTTCTCCATCCCCACTCGCGGGGATTGGGACAGTCACATTCTTGGCTCTGTCTCCCGGTACACCATGTGGTTTACCGACGGATCTAAAACGGAGCTGGGCGTGGGTGCTGCTGCCTATGGACCGGACACCAGGATCTCCATTGCTATGGGCGTCTGGCCTAGCGTTTTTCAAGCTGAAATCTATGCCATTGAGGCCTGCGCCAGAGACATTTTGGACAAGAAACTCAAAGGCGCTAACATCGCAATCTGCACTGATAGTCAGGCAGCCATTAAGGCTCTTTCTTCACATAGTTTCTCATCGAAATTAGTGAAAGAGTGTTTTCAGTGTCTCACAAACACCAATCGGGTTACTTTATGTTGGGTACCTAGCCATCAGGGCATCCCTGGTAACGAAGCTGCCGATAAACTTGCTAGACAAGGCTCTTCGGATATATTTTTCGGGCCTAATCCTTACTGTGGTCTGAGTTGGGCTAAAACAAGATCACTAGTGAGGGAGTAGTCTGCCAATGAAAGACTGCGTCACTGGGATTGTCTTCCAGGACTGCGGCAGTCCAAAGATCTTATAAAACCCTATGGTCTCAAAGAAACCAGCCGCGTGGGTAGAGCGGACCTGGCTGAGACTAATCGTGGGTTACCTCACGGGGCACCATTGGGTGAGATATCACCTCAACAAAATGGGTCTATCCACTGATACGGAGTGCTTTGCCTGAAGGACACAGAGTCCACTAAACATCTTCTCTGCGAATGTCCGGCGGTAGCCCGTTCAAGGTACTTGTTTCTTGGAGACTCCTTCGTGAGCTCAGCGGTCGTAAGGAGCACCCTTACAAAGTATCTACTAGCCTTCATTAGGCTGGTTGAGGGTATTTTGGATTAATTAAGGCTATGGCACAATAGATCTCATGGTCGCAGTGCCCGCCCTTGGGTATCTTTGCCTGTCCTTGTTATTATTATTTATCACGGCACATAGAAATTTTTTGCTGGTTACTTTTATAGTCAGACAGACTAAAAAATTCAGAGAGGCCCGCAAAAGTTATTCGCTATGGGCCCTGCAAATCCTTGCGACGGGTCCGACTACGAGTATCTGATTGTATCAGTCATTTTGAAGCAAATTTGAAACAAAGCGCAGTGGTATGCCTGCTTCCGACAATGTTCCCTAACAGGCAATTAGAAGCCATTGTCATCGTGATTCTACGCGTATAGCTGTTAGTAGCGATGGCGTTTGTCAGAAAATTGCTTTGAAAGCCATTACGAGCCAATTGCTGGCAGCCATCATTGCCACAAATCGCTTTCTGCCCAAATTCACGGTTGCAACTGACAGCGATAGGCCATTGTCTGTAGCAGCAATAACACTAACATAAACTCGTACACATACCACAGAACGTTGGCTCATTATAAAGCCCCATGGTTGATTCCGGGTTCACTTTTTCAACCACAACCAGTAAAATCTACTTCCCACGACCTACCATACGTGTTGGCGTAAATCATTTTTACGACAGTTATCTTCTCGCCAATATACCAGCTGTGCGCATTACCGCAAACCAGACATCTCAATAATAGCCGTGTTTCTTTGCGAACAGAACATAACAGAAAAGAATAGATGCAAAGAAACAATGCAGGTATTTCTTATTTTGTTTGTAGAACAGAACAGAAAAGCAACAATAGAATATTCCTTTAATTCTAATTGTGTGTTTCCTTGGCTCAGGATGTGCATTGGGTTTAGTTACACTTAAAACCTCAATTTAAATGTCAAGAGAAAACCTAAATCCTAGTACAATCTAACGAATTTTATTAGGGCAAAAGACACGATTCCGCTCCACGTAATTACATAAAATAAATTTGATTTTTTTTATTCAAAACAAACTGTCTGATCTGCCTAAACTGCATTGTCTGCAGCGAATTTCGAATATTTCAATGGGAAAAGTACAATAGGGGGGTTCACGCTCCCTGTCGTATATGTCGTAAACTTCTGTCATCTCCATAGTAAACTGATAGAAGTTTACAACTTTACGACAAATACGACGTTTGCGACGTGAGCATGAATCCCCCTAATAGCTTACAGAACATATTTCTTGCGCCACCCAGAATTGTCGGGTACAATATGTTATTAGTGCAATGGGGTTAAATTGTTCTATTCCGCTAGAAAAGATACACGACTAATATTTCAAATACACATGTAAATAAAAAATAATCCATTAGCTTAAAAAAAAGTATTTATATGTGGAAGTTGTAAAACAAAATGTCCTCCCTATGACAATTTCGCATATATCCGCAACATAACATAGGTGGACGTGGAGGAAAACATGGGCAAACTGATAAGGTGCTAAAACTTGGTCCATGGGGAGGAATTGAAAGTCATACTCGCATATGTACCAGAAAAATATCAGTAGAGTATTTAAAAATTTAAGGCGGAATACATTAAGCATTATTTGTTTATGCCTTGAAGTTGCCTTAAACATATGCATATGTTTTATTTGGATTTTAATAAATTTGGCTATTTGACATGAACTTTTTTTTAATCAGCCAGCGGGTGTTGACACTTAAGATTGAACGATAAACAGTACGACAGTACTTACTTAGGGAGTTGGAGTTTAATGTTTCAACACGGTGTGACGCGACACCAAACCACGTCAAGATCAGTGACGTAGCTAGGATTTTGTTTCGGAGGGGGTCCGCACATTCTATACTAACAGTATTGGTAAGGACAGCCCCAGAATAATAGTGTACGACTCTGTGTCGAAAAAAAGGACTTTTTGTATTATACATTAGTAGTTTTACGGCTCTGAAATTCGCCCACTAATTTGGATTAGGAATCTTTTCTTTTTACTAACGAAACGGTATTTTTCACGTTTCATCAGAGTTTTTTTTCAATAAAACTATTTTTTACGCAAAATTTACAGGAATAGGAAACAGATTTCAAAACTAGAGAAATATTCCTATAATATTAATACGAGGGCAGTTCAAATATGATCGAGACAAACGCTGTAGATGGCGCGCCTGTATGTTTTGAAGGTCGCGTCTTGAGTATGTGATAGCTGGGTCCCTTACGAATAGTGTGGCATAGTTTTCGTCGCGAACGCACGTTTCACGCGCGTGCTACGACCATGAGTGAACATCAAGTGCCGACCGCCGTTGCGCAACGTATTGTCATTGGTGTTTTTGGTGTGGGAAGGCGTTAAAAACACGGAAATTCTTCGGCGTTTGCGAAATCGGTTCGGTAGTGAGTGCCTGAGTAGGTCTGCTGTGTTTAAATGGGCGAAAGCGTTCAAAGATGGCCGCGAAACCATCGAGAATGAGCCGCATGATCGTCGACCATGAACCAGCAACAACTCATTCTGGAGGACCGTAGGATGAATGTTCGAAACATGTCGGCTGAAGTCGGCATTAGTATTGGTAGTGTAGAGTCTATCATCCACGAAGACCTTCAATATCGCAAAATAACGGTACGACGGGTTCCCAAACTGTTGAATTTCGAGCAAAAATTCATGCGGTTGGAAGTTTTTCGCCGCTTGCTGACGCGATATGAGGCGAAGGGGGACGGTTTTTTGATGCGAATCTTCACTACAGACGAGACATGAGTACAGTATTACACTGCCGAAAGCAAGGTGTCGTCTAAAGAGTGGAGGAAGACGGAGGAAGGGGGGCCAGTCAAAGCGAAGACCATCAGGTCCGCGGGTAAGGTTATGTGTACTGTATTCTGGGACCGGCGGGGAGCGCTGTGCGTTGACTTCCTGCGCACACAACGTTCCATCAATGCTGCATACTACTCTAACCTTCTGACAACACACGTGAAACCCGCTTATCGCTCGAAACGGAGGAGCATTCCAGCGCGAAGTGCTATTCTTCTCCAGGATAACGCGCGCCCTCATACCGCGCGTCTCACGCTCGATACAATATCAGAATTGGGGTGGGAGGTACTAGAACACCCCCCTACAGTCCGAATTTATCACCCTGCGACTAACACATGTTTGGACCACTGAAAGAAGCCCTCGGACGTCAAAGATTCAACACCGACGACGACGTAGGGGAGTTCGTGCGCACATGGCTGTCCAAGTTGCCGAAGGAATTCTTCGATACCGTCATCAAAAAACTTCCGGAGAGGTGGCACAAATGTGTAACTAGTGAGGGGAATTACCTAGAAAAACTGTAAATTTTTGTAAATATTTTCGATAATAAATAAATGTGTCAGAGTGTTTGTCTCGATCGCCCTCATATATTGGGTTTATGCGAAAAAATTAGTCATACCTACTGATCGCCTCCTTATATCACAGAAATCACAAAGGTCTTGAGGCTCATCTTGCTAACACCCAACACACTTCATTGTCCGTAGAGGACATTTTTAATTTCAGAAGACATTCAGCGATGGCTACATTTATTTTTTCCGAATACTATTTGATTGAGAAATTTCGTTTTGTCACTTTGAGGCTATGAGCGTCCCTCTGCAAATTAATTATGTTGGACATTCCTCGCGGAATGACAATCTTCCCGATACACACATCACAAAGATAAAATTTTTACAAAAATACAGAAATGACAAATTCTGTGAAAGTAATTTGTTTCTATGAGGCTGAAATTAAATTATTACGTAATTTTTTTTTTAACTGTGCCTCATTAATAGTATGATCCTCACTAATACTTATTAATGTCAATTCATTTGGATGTATAAAAATATTTTTCGATAAAATACTTTTGCCGACTAGGGCGCTAAGATAATTATCTTTGCGCCCTAGCCAAATACATATGTAATAGGAAATCGCTAGTAACATTTTTGCCGCTTCCAAATGTCTGTAGTTCTTAAAGTTGAAAGTCCTTTTCATATTTGAGAAACGACCACCAAAATGGCAAACCTACATATAACCGGTACACGCTCTTTCCCTTCAAGGGCTTATGGGAAACCGGTATAAGTATATAAGTCAACTGCATTCTCCGAAACCAGATTATGCCAATGAAACGTCAACTGGGCCACATGGAACAGTTGACGCGCTATGCCCCACAAGGAGTTAGGGCAATTGAGTATATACATACAGTATATAAGGATATCAACGCTACTGCGGATATTCTTCTCCCCCTTATCCAGGAGTGTTGGGGAACTGAAACTCTCCCTAAAGAATGGACGAAGGGCGTCATTATTAAGATCCCGAAGAAAGGTAACCTGAAGGATTGTAATAATTGGCGTGGAATTTTCCTCCTTCCCGCATTCTCCAAACTGACGGCAAAAATAGTCTTAAACCGGATCAAGCAAACAGTTGACCGCACACCGAACGATGAACAGGCTGGTTTTCGTGAGGGCTTTTCATGTAGCGACCACATCAACACCCTCTGAATTATTATTGAACAATCCGCAGAGTGGAGATCCCCATTACATCTCATGTTCATCGATTTCGAGAAGGCGTTTGACAGCGTTGATCGGGAATACATCTGGAAGGCCTTACATAGGCGAGGTATACCAGATAAAATCATATCCATCATTAAGGAGTCCTATAGCGAAGCCCAATGTCACGTCTTACACAAGGGTAAGCTTCCAGATCCCTTCGAAGTACATAGCGGAGCGAGACAAGGCTGCATTTTGTCACCTATATTGTTATACCCTAGACTTATAGTATAGGGTATATTGTTTTTGTCACGACGGAAATATGTAACACCTTAAAGGAGGCTCCGGAGGTATAGCAATGTGTATATATAAATGATCAGGGTCACCTCCTGATTCGATTTAGCCATGTCTGTCTGTCTGTCTGTCTGTCTGTCCGTTCGCACGATAACTTTCGATAAAATGAAGCTAGAGCCTTAAAATTTTGGTCAAATGTTGGAAGTGTGATCTAGTTGGATAGTATTGAAAATAGGCATGATCAGGCCAAGAGAACGCCTACCTCCCCTACATATGTAAAATACATAAATGTATCTATAACTCCCGATTAAAGAAACATGAAAAGCTCTAGCTTTGGTAGATTACTCATGAGGGTAATCTCATACCCTCCTGGGAAAATAAAACTGATAAGTTGAAAACTAACGGTGATTTTCTTACAAAGAACCCCGTACTACCCTACTTTTCAGGTTTTTTGTCTATAACTCTTGAACCAATTGACGTAGACACCTGATTTTTGGCGTGTAACCTTGAAGTAAGAAGCTGCCTAAGATTGTTTAAGTTGGGCGTAATCAGATCAAAGGAACGCCTACCTCCCCTACAAATTTCCAAAAATTAAATATTCCTTTAATTACGATAACTTTCGAAAAAATGATACTAGCAAGTTGAAAATTTGAAAGAATGTTGCTAATAAGACCTACTTTGTTGTATTGAAAATGGGGAAGATCCGACTCAAGGAACCCCCACCTCCCCTACAAATGAAACTTCAAATAAGCGATAACTTTTGATAGAATGAAGCCAGAAACTTGAAATTTTGGTAAAATATTGAAAGTGAGATTGAGTTAGTTGGCATTAAAGATGGGTAAGATCCGACCTAAGGAACCCCTACCTCCCCTAGAAATGAAACTTAAAATAAGCGATAACTTACGACAAAATAAAGCTAGCGACTTGAAATTTTGGTCAAATGTTTGTAGTATGATCCAGTCGACTAATATTGAAAATACGTAAAATCCGACCATCGAAACCCCTACTTCCCCTACAAAAGAAACTTCAAATAAGCGATAACTTTCGATAGAATGAAGCTAGACACTTGAAATTTTGTTTAAATGTTTGTAGGGGGATCTAATTGGTTGATGGAAATGCTGGGCAAGATCCGACTCAAGGAACCCCCACCTCCCCTACAAGTGAAACTTCAAATAAGCGTTAATTTTCGATAGAATGAAGCTAGCGACTTGAAAAATTGGATAAATATTTGTAGAATGGGTTAGTTAATTGATTTTGAGAATGGTCAAGATCCCACTGAATGAGTGCCAACCTCCCCTATGAACTGGCCATATAAGAAACCCACTTTTAATGCATATGGTCGTTGCCAATTGGGACTTTTGGTATCACCACTAGGTCTGTACAAGTCTAGGGTATATACGCTTGGGACTCCGGGCCGAAGCGAAGCTTCGGCCTGGTTTTTGATTGCCATTAACGACGTACTCTGCCGTCCGCTTCATGAACACCAGAGCAAAGGTATCAGATGGAACCTGTTTGAATATCTTCAACACCTGGATTACGCTGACGATATTTGTTTTCTCTCAAATATATCGGATCATCTAGTTCAAATGACGGATGCCCTGTACTGCGAAAGTGGTAATGCGGGGCTTAAAATCAATGCTGCCAAAACTAAGTACTTGAATGCACATTCCACTTAAGAAGGCAGCAAGTAGCTGCCGAAATACGTAAGTATTTGGAAAAATAAAAGCTATCATCGACAAAAAGGAAGACTTGTTTTATTGAAGATGGAATTGAAGTTAGTCGATGCAAACAAGCCTCAATCACCCGAAAACATTAAGTACTTGAGCTTGGATCCAGGAAGACAGAGCGAAATTTGTGTTTCGGGGCAGACGGTGGAAAAAGTGGACAATTTTTAGCTCGGAAGCGTAGTTACAGCAGATGGTGGAGCAGCATCCGCTCCACCATCTGCTGTAACGACGTACAGTCTCGCATTAATAAGGCTCGGGCAGCTTTTTTCTGTTTAATTCCTTCCTGGCAAAACAACAACATCTCCAGACGTACCAAACTCAGGATCTTCGAAACCAATGTAACTTGGAAGGTGACCAGGGCGATAACAACTAGATTGCAAACTTTCGTGAACCAGTGTCTACGGCGCATCCTACACATACGCTGGCCGGAGGTCATTTCTAACGACGACCTCCTGTTCATTACTGGCCAGGATAGGATAGACACCTCCATAAAAAGGCGAAAGTGGCAATGGATAGGCCGCACACTCCGAAGGGTGCCGAAAAACATTGCTAGACATGCCCTCGATTGGAACCCACAGGGAACCGATACAAGTCACCGCGTTGGACGAACTAGAAACACCTGGAGAAGATCAGCTGAGGTCGAGAGTAAACCATTAGGCAAATCGTGGAGACAGTTGAAGGCGATGGCGGCGAACTGGACGAGGTGGAAAGTCGGTGTGGTTAATGCCATATGCCCCCCCCCCCCTTGTGGGGCATAGGGCATTGACCACGCCGATAGGATCCAGAGAGAGAGAGAGAGAACAAGTTTAATTTTATTCTATTTTTTATGTGTCTGTATTTAGCATACTTGTTGAATTTTTTTTTTTTTTAATCAAAGGCACCGTTTTAATATCCCTTTTTAAATTATTTTTAATTTAAATTTTTAAATAACGTTTTTTTGAAATGGGCCTGAGGGAAACGTTATAAACGGTTGAGCGTGTTGCTGATCACAAACCTCTGGATAGTACAAACTGTCATAATCTATTAAATGGGATGATGCTAACCCATCTCGAGGCCTTGATTGAAACTGTGGCGCTTGTTTTTTATTTTAACCAAGTCTAATAAAAATTCCTCCAATTTTTGTATTTATTTAATATTTTCATTTCAAATGTAAACCGTGTTTTCCCTAACGTCAGATAAAAAAGCTATCTACACCACTGACGTTCCCGTAATTTAATCAAAGACCTCATTAGCATTATTTTCCTATTAAAATTACTACACATTTAAAACAATTTCCAGTCGATAAATATTCACTACATCAAATGAACCAGTCCGCATTTCGAGAAGAACATGAGTCGAAAATTATTCGTCTTCCGCTGTAGCTCAAACTAGTGACGGATACATTCTTCGTACGCGATTTTATTAAAATTACTAAATGCTGTTATTATCAGAATATAACCATTGCAGAGAAGCATTAACAATCATTATTAACCTTCGGCCCGAACGCCAACATGCTTCAATTACCCCCCTAGTGTGGCTTTATCAACTTCAATCTAGCTATGAGTAGGTTCGTGGCGAAGGTGTATCTGAAATAAGCGTCAGTTTTGTAGCTAAGTGCACATCGGATAGACGTGTATCTGCATACAATTTATCGACAAATTGGTTTTTGGCGATACTTTCATAGATACACGGTTTGTCTTTTTGTAGCATTTGCTATTGAAAGAACCGCGGAGTATAAGTTTCTTTGGAGAAGGCGTTCCAAGGCGGTTAAAAAAAAGTTATCAGTTTAGATACGAGCTGCAGTTAAAATGCCATCCGTTATACTAATAGCCGTGCCAGTGGGCATTTTTGTCGCCCTTATTTTTCTAGTGTTGATGGTGAGTGGATTTTCTAAATTAAAGCCCGTCGGTAAGTGATACTCCGTTGGAATATGCATCTGGATAGTGTCACGTATTAATTCTGTGAAAATATTTGAAATTAATAACTACATAAAGTACGTTACTCTTGCATGTGAGCAAACAGAGAATAATGAAGCTAAAATGTTGTCTATTTGGATAAATTGAATATGTGATAATTGCTCTAAACTTTCAATTTGAGACATTTTGACTTTCGTTAAGTGCTATTTTTGGAAATCGTTTACAAGTGAAATGTGCTCTATTAATGCTGAGTCAATAGAAATTTGCCATTGTAGTTAAACTTTTAAAAGTTTCGTGTATAGTGAAAACTAGTTAAATGTTACACGGATGTACTACAAACGATTTTAGGTGATTTTTAACTACAAGAGATTCACTTCATTCGACCTTTTATTTTTTCGACACATTTTGGGTATGTAGCTCAATTGCGCTGAGGCACCGGTCTGATGTCCAACCGGCTTCGCGGGCTCGAATCTCGTGGTGGCCATGGCTGTTTGTGTTGTCTTCGGGAGAGTAGGCCAGAGGATTTTCCGAATTGTCGCAATATGCGACTAAATGGCCAGGAATAGTCATAGTTGATGCGATATGACCCATGGGGAGTTAGGCCAAATGGTATACATATATCCATGACTCATGATATTTTGGGTAGCATCAAATTAATAAGTGGTCCATTTCATTACCAGCCGAAATGGACGAAAAATAGAATAGACGAGAATGTTATTCTCGTTTGTGAAATGCCGTGCTTTGTTATAAATAATCATAAAACACATTCGCATCGCACCTCATCACATCAGTCATGTCGATATCATAATTCGGCAATCGATATGATGACAAGCATTTCGATGACTCGTTTAAAAAAGAAAGGTCGTAATACTCTTTCCTGTCTGCTTAGACATTTTGCTTTGCTTAGAAATTTTTGCAGATATTATCCCCCATTGCGTGGTCGTTTTTTTATACACCCTTTATGTTTCATGAAACCCGGGATCAAAAACTAAACTATACTTCGATTACTTTGAACAAGGTAAACATTTAAGAGATGAAATTTACTCCATTTTGAAATTACAGCTCGCATACTACACACTGCAAAATATTTTCTTTTTTTTACTTTTCTGGACCCTTTTGCAAAATTTTTGGTCGACACAAACGACTCATAATTCAAAATCCCCCCATTCAAAATGCAGCCTGTTTAAAATCCCGCCAAATTTAAAATCCAGATTTAACTTAATTTTGAGCGACTTTGGCGGAATTTTTTCGGTCTTGGCTCACCTTTGGCACGATTTTCATTGATTGATCGGTTGTTTTGGGGTCGTAAGCATAAATCCAAGTTTCATCGTCCGTAATAGTGCGTGTTATCTTGTCCTGATAGTCGGAAAGCATTGTTTCACACACATCAATCCAAAAAATTGAGGGTTTTTGGAACCAAACGAGATTTGACTTTTGAGGCACAAAATTTTTTTCAAAATGGTGTTGACTGATCCATTTGAAATGCCAACGATATCAGCAAGCTCTCTAGTTTTCAATCGATTTTGGAGCACCAATTCCTTAATTTTCGCGACGTACTGTTCGTCAGTTGATGTTCTTGGTCGTCTTTGATGTGGTTCGTCTTCAACGCCTTCACGACCCTCTTTAAACATTTTATGCCATTCGTATACTTGTGTTTTAGACATAGCCTGTTCACCGAAGGCTTGTTGTAACTTTCTGAGTGTTTCCGCAGCAGAAATATCATTTCTAACACAAAATTTAATCGAACTTCTTTGTTGAATATTTTCTGACATG
Organism: Chloromyia formosa; assembly: GCA_964017055.1. Lineage (NCBI taxonomy): Eukaryota > Metazoa > Arthropoda > Insecta > Diptera > Stratiomyidae > Chloromyia > Chloromyia formosa. Next base: position 33,265,947 of record OZ024818.1, read on the forward strand.
GTAAAATCGAAAAAGTTTTGGTTGTTTACGAAAACGAGTGTCACTCTTCAACTAATCAAGATATTAACCTAAAATTTGACAGAGATGGCAGTAACACTCCTACTAACTTAAAAATAAAAAGATTTGTGTCCAACGAAATGCCCAGGCGGTGTAAATTAAAAATTCCGGGTTATATTTGTACAAAGTAGTATGTGGCTTTTGCACACACCGAGTGAAAAAAATTCGTTTCAGAAAAACGTCGTTGTCGATAATTGCAAACGTTGCAAGAGGCGCAACACACACCGCATGAAACGAAACAAAAAGACAAGAGAAACAGAAAGACACGTTTCGTTGTCACTAGGCGGCCAGTTGTCTTTCGGAAACAAAGATTCGTTTCCGCTTAATAGCTGGTCATTTTATGTAAAATTTTGCAGATTATGGACGTCGTTGCAAATTCAATTTTGTTGTATCTCAACACACACCAAACGAAACAAGACGAAATGAAACCGGAATATAGAGGGCTACGCCCGCAATCCGAGGGTTTTGTAGCAAGTACTTATTTTGGTATGTAAGTATCGGCTCCTTGCTCTTCTTGGTACCACTTAGATGGATAAAATGTCTGACCCATAATATAGTATCTTATATGCCCAATCATATTACGTGATTGTAACGAAACTTAGAACATACGGATATTATTGCCTATGGTGTTGGTTATCCTTGGCCATCGGTACTTTTGATCTCTGACGTGTTTAAGGGATGCAGGGATGCGCTAACTGTAACTATGGAAACAAACTATTATTAACCTATTTTGAGGAGATATACAAATTCCATTATTTCCCATTTTATATACTGTTCGGAACCCACCTTCCTGGAAGTTTTCATTTTCCTAAGTGTAACGGTCTGGAAATGCAAGGGGTGGGGGGGGGGGGGGGGCAAATTACGATCTAATAATTGATCCTCCCTCATGGTTCCCCTTTTTTCAAATATAAGTAAAGTAAACTCAAAATTACCTTTTTCACAACACCCCACTTGCCTATACCAGTCGATAAACAAAATTTGACCTTAATTTTAACCCTCACCCTCGCCTTCACCGCCGTTACAGTTGGCCAATTATCACACATCGCCCCTACCAATCTTTACCCTTTCATAAATGTGATTAACCATAATATGTAATAATAACTGCGATTCGCACTACGAAAAACAACATGCAAGTAGTACTCGCACCTTGTGAGCCGGTAGGTGTATTTTTTGTATGAATAGTGTAAAAATGCCTAACTTTAAGTGAATGTACTATTGTTAAATATTACATGGTTGTAATGAAACGTATAGGCATTATTGCCTGGTTATCATTGGCCATCAATATTTTTGACCTCGGGTGTACTTAAGGGGTGCAGGGGTGTGCTAACTGAAACAAGAGAAATGTACTATTATTAACCTTTTTTGATGAGATTTTGGAATTCTCTTATTTATAGTTTTCTATGTTAGTAAAATGCCGCTTTTCTGTAAATTTTCACATCTCTAAGTATAACGGTTTCGAAATGCAAGGGGGGGGGGACAAACTCGGATCACATATTTTCCCCTCTCCCTCTTTTCCCCTTTGTTCAAATTTAAAGAAAATTCCAGAAATGAAATGTACTCGACGGTACATTTCTTACGATACCCCACTTGCCTATACCAAATGAAAAAAAAATTTCGTCCTTCATTTCCCCTCTATGGGGACCCCCCCTCAAAGTTGACCTATAACGATGCATCACTTTCTCCAGAGAATTATAGTACTTCTACATATTTTCACTAAATTTCATACATGTAGCCTCAGCGGTTCGTGAGATATTCCATGGACAGACAGACAGACAGACGGACGCATGACCGATTTCATAAGGGTTTTGTTTTACTACAAAACCCTAAAAACGGTTTGTTTCACTATGTTTCGCTTGGTGTGTGCTGCAATGAAAGACGTTTTCTTGTCTTATGAGACAAAAACGTTTTGTCTGATGCGGTGTGTTTTTACACTTAGTTCCCTGGTTTCGTCTACACAAGGGTCAACTCGTCAGGTGCTGCCTTGATCCATCGGAGAAGCAGTGAGAGTTATTTAAACATTTATCAGGTCATTGATAATATGTATCATCACCACATGGTTAGCGCTTTGCAGCAGGCTTGGCACTATACGCAGACTGAATTGAACCCCACATTGGACGGCAAATATTTGCAGGCTTCATCGACCATTTTCTACTGTAAATTTTCGATAATGTATGATCGAAAGTAGCCTTAAGGTGGTAAATTAAGATATCCTTCAAGCGGTTTATGATAATGGTAAGGTCTTAGAAGATTTCGGTTTTTGTAACTGATGACATTACTTCTCCTATGCTAATTTCTTTATTAGCTTTGGTTTAAACAACACAGAGAGTGGTCAATTTTGAAATCTACCTTTTTTTAAGTCTATATTTGTTATAACAACAAAGGGGTTTTTATTTGAAGATAAAGGTTAATTTTTAGTTGTACTTTTACACAAATGAAGTGAACAATGAGCTGAGCGTTGATTTTAAAAAGTACAGACATTTCGAAGCGGAATCTCCAGCACATGTCTAATACAAATTTTCAATGACTAAGCTCAAATATTACTTATATTTTGTACATATTATATAAGAAATCATTAGGGAGGGAGCATTGATCCTCTTAATCCCCTCCTCCTCTTATCTACGCCACTGCGTCGCTATATTAATATTAGTTTTAACTTAAACAAATTAGTGTTTATATCATTTCATAGTCTGTTCACATCACATCGAATCATTCTAAATATGACATCTGTCGACAAGTCGTTTCTCAGGGTGCGGCGGTTTGAAGCTATTATATTGTATTAAAATAAGCAAAATGCAGGTTTTAAAAATGATGAATGGCAGCTAGTAATTTGTCACGGCATTTAGACGTGAATTAGCTTATAACGGCAAGCATTTGTAATCTTTAAGTATTTAGCTACGTACGGTCAGCCGGTACGTCCGATTGATAATATAAATAAATGACTTGAGTGCAATTCACGGACTCATGTTCAAAATTTATGAATTCATTAATATCGCCAGTGAATAAAATTTCCGCCAATTTGTATCAACCCAACAATGCGTCGATTTCATTGAAATTTATCATGTGCGTGCCAATTACGTCGATGAGTCGCGCTTCTTGTGAAAACCCTCGGTCGATGAGTTCAGCATCAATGTTGCTCCCGTCTTCCAAAATCAGTGGAGTGTGGATAGATTTTTGTTCAGAAAGCAATTTATAAAAATTGGTAATGTTAATGCCAAGTGTCCATATACGCATAATGTATAACTACACTCATGGTCAAAATAATAAGAACTCCAGAACAATTTACAAATGCAGAAGAGATTTTATATGTACTCGCATATAAATAAAAATTGTAAACATGAATTTTATCTTCCTGACCATTAGGGTTTTTGGGAAAGAATACAACTTTTTCGTGTCCTTTATGACTGTGTTTTTGCTTGATAACTTTTGAGAGAACGAGCCTAGAAGCTTGAAATGTTGGTCAAATATTTGTAGTAAAAGCTTGTAAATTCATGATGAAAATTAGCGTGATTCGACAAAAGGAACGTCCCACATGTCATTAAAAATATATTACACCTCATAGCCGGAAGATTGTAGAAAGATCTAATTCGGGTGAGCTGCTGCTTGGGAAAATATTCCACTATTCTATACATATAATAGTTTTCAAATTTTAAATGTATTCGGCATTTCTTGCAAATTGTTTTGGTGTATGTACTTATTTTTTCGATCATGAGTGTATGTAGCAGCTGACATGCTTTTAGCATTGTTACGTCGCACAGTGGAGTACCTGGCTAAAATTATGGGTCGTGTGAATAAAAATTAAGCAAAAGCTAAAACTAGCAAATTTTAAGCAATAGCTGTGTTTCAGGTGAATAAAAATTTTAAGCAAAAGCTTAAACTTTTCACGTTAGCAATTGCTAGATTTTTCCAGCAAATGCTTAAAATGTGTGAATAAAACAGACCATTAGCTAGAAATAATAAGCAAATGCTACCAATTTTTTAAGTGTGCCTGGGAGCACACTTAAAAAATTGGTGGCATTTGCTTATTATTTCTAGTTGCTATTTTTGCTGCATTTATGACTTAATTGTTTAAGTGCAGACTACCATAAGTTATACAGGTTTACGGAAAACAATGTTGAGTGGTTGGCCAACTATTTTCTGGGTGAAAATAGTGATAAAAGAGGAGGAGCCTTGCCTCCTAAGAAACGAATGGAAATTTTTCTTCGTTTTTTAAATGATCCGGGATTTCAAATTAGTGTCGCGAAGGAAGAAGGAGTCCACCGTACCACTGTTTGCAAGGTGATAAGTGGCGTTATTCCCAAGATCGTCGTTTAGTATTTATTGTGAATTGCCGAAATATCATATTAACGATAGATTGGCGAATTGAAATGTTATCGCGACTCTTTCGTCTGAGGGTTAACCCTCTATTATTGAAAAAGCGACAAATAATCTATAAATTTGTCGTATGGATGAGTCGCCATCGTATCGCGATTCTTTCGCCTGGAGGATATCCCCTAATTATTGAAAAAGCGACAAATAATCTAAAAATTTGTCGTATGGAAGAATCGCCATTCTTTCGCCTGAGGGATATCCCCTAATTATTGAAAAGGTGACAAATAATCTATAAATTTATCGCAGAGAAGAATCGCCATCGTATCATCTTGGCAGTATTTATCTTCCAAATGATACGAAATTGTTTGCTGGGTTATAACGAGAAACAGTATGGCAGACAATTGGGGCTAAAGTGGTGGTAGACAACGTCAAAGGTGGTAACAATTTGAGGCAAGTAAAGTCATTTGCAAATACTTGATTTTAGTACTATTTTGTATTCCGCTGCTAACACCGTGGCAGACAAGTCTGAAGTTTCGAATTTTGTAGGAAAAAGGTGGACTATGACCCTACTGGAATGTAAAATCTTGATCCGGGCAACACACACACACAATACACCTCACGAATGAACTATTTTCATCATTTTGACCGCGGCGGCCGCAATGTTAGAAACGGAAATCTGGTTTGGTGTTTTGCACTGACACTTAGGGGAGTGTCCTGAAAAAAATGTTGTTCGGATCAAGATAGTACATTCGAAAAGGGTCGAGTTATATAGGATTTTTATGTCGAAATCCACCTTTTTCATACAAAATTCAAAATTTCAAACACACTGTACACACGATCAATAAATTTAAATAAATACTATCTATCTATGTAAATACATATGTATATGTCTTACAAAAAACGTTCTTTACACACCAAATTATCACAAGGAATGCAAGTTTTTATTTTTATTTTATTTTAGGTTAAGGCCCGTTTTCTCAATATCCAGTTAAAATTCAAATTCGAGATAAAATTTGTTGTTGTTTTCCCTGTAAAATTTGACAGATGGGTACGTTCAATGTATGTTTAACTGGAGTTTAAATTTTAATCAGACATTGAGAAAACGGGCCTAATACTTTTTTAGAAAAATAAACGAAGATTTAGTTTAAGTTTATTTAACTGAGTTTGGATTTTCCGTCTGTATTGATCGAGATTCACTTAAGAACTAAACTAACTTTACAAACTATTTTACAAAAACCTCTTTCTTCAGAATAACTCACAGAATGCAGAGTAATCAGAAATTGTATGCATCTAGTTACGGCATCGTGACAGTTTTACATTGCATCGCATTACTTTTTGTATACGACCAATAATTTATCCTTTTCGTTGTCTGACCACTTGAAATCATCTCGCACATGGGACCGCAACACTTCGTGTAGACCAGGGGCCGGCAAACTTTTTCTGAAAAGGGCCAGATTTTTTAGATTTTAGGGTCAGCGGGCTGGATAGCAAATTCAATATGCAACTGCTTACCGGTATGGTCAACCTAATTCCAGTTGAAGGTCTGACGGAAGATTATACATTTTTCTATCAAGCGGATTTTGAAATACGTAACTGTTTCCGCAGTGAAATTTAATTTTTGAGAATAGCGTTTTCGTTAAAATTTGAAACTTTCTGTATTTAAATAGGTCTCAGCAATATGAAACTGCGGGAGCCGCAATGGTTTATTGAGCGGTGAGATTGCGTTTAAATTCAACGTAAATTTGTAAACCGCAGCGGCTCCCGTAGATAGGATAAACGCGGCCTTAGAGCGACTCCTTGTATTGTTAGGCACATTGAGAACTTTTTCGTGTGGCTTTTGCATTTAAAGCTGACCGAAATCAGAATGATCACCCGCCACTCAAATCAGAGTGACCTGGTTGGTGTTCCCTGGACATTGAAGGGTCTTGAAACACTTTTTCACTAGCTTCAATAAGGGTTTGTAAAACGGACGTCTGCACAGATGGAAATGCTAGTGCAACGAAGCCTCTGAATTAGAATCTCTCTGATGCAGGACTCAATCGCATAGATATATGCTTAAAATACGCGAGACCAGAGGACCTTAGCGATTTAGATCAAGCCAATGATCAAAGCAGTAGTAGTTCGGATGCCGCAACGGTTAGCACGTTCGCCTTCCGATCACCAGGTCCCTGGCTCGAATTCTACTGAAGGCGGTAGTCTTTTCGATAAAAGAAGATTTACGTGTCAGAATATGTCCTACTCAGCTGTTAAAATGAGTACCCATTCGAAGTAAATAACTCGGTTAAGTGTGTTTATAGTTACACACCTGTAAGAAGTACACCTTCATGATCTTGAAAATTAGATGATGCTATCTCAAGGCCTCGGTTAATTAATTGGACTGTAACGCCACTAATGATCCCTGAACTATTTTGATAAACAATATTAACTCGCGGGCCGGATAAAAACTAGTGGCGGGCCGGATTTGGCCGGCGGGCCGCAGTTTGCCGACCCCTGGTGTAGACGATCAATATTCTTTATTACTTTTCGTTAAAATCAAATCAACAAAATAAAAATATCATTGAGGGGCACTAAAAGTGAAAGACGATGATGCTAATTGATGTTTTGATGTTGTCTTAACGTGGGCTGTGCAAAACTCAATTTCTATAGCCGAAATTGAGACACTTCAAGAACTACGGAACACGCAATAAATAGGTGCTTACAACGCACTTTTAAGCAACCTAAAATCACAGATTTCATTCAAACATGAATTGAATTAAATTTTATAAATAAGTATATTTAATGTACACCTTATGAGCTCAATTCGATGTTTTAATTATTAATTTATAAGTGTCTCGATAATTTCACCATTCCGATAATTTCAACCAAGATGGTTTTTATTAGTTGAAATTATCGCGATTGTATTGTAATCAGAAATTTTATGCATCGGTCGTACAGAATAGAAAGCAATAAAATTCTTTGAATGTCAATAGTCACCAGCCATACACTTCAAATAGTCGGATAGCGAAAGTAAATTTTAGAATGTAAACTATAAATAATCGATGGTCCAAAAATATGAACCTCTTATCTATAACGATAATTATCGTTCTTTGTATACTTCAAAATGCTACGATCTTGTATTCTCTGCATTCTTAAAAGTGTCATGATATTGCCGTTACTTGCATGCGTGACCCAACATTGTAATCCAATAAATAGAGAGTTAAATATGTCCCACAAGGAAAATTATTAGGATTTTTCTTTAAACTAAATAATCTTTAATTTGAGATAAGTCAAATGCCCGTAAGTATGACAGTTACGCAGAAAAGGGGTAAAACCCCACTTTTTTAAATTAGGTTTTTTCCTTTTTCTACGTAACTGTCATACATACGGTCATTTGACTTATCTCAAATTAACTAATTTAGTTTAAAGAAAAATCGATCCTAATAATTTTCCTTGTGGGACTAATATTTAACTCGTTATTTGACGAAATACACCAAAAAATGATTATTTTTACACTTTGTAGGAACAAACGAGTAACTGACAAAAAGTGTTTTTCAAATTAGACTAGCTCCGTCGCTATTGGTTGTAGAAAAAAACTTGTCAGATGAAATTTGTAGTAAATTTTGTGCTCTACAAAAATGGTGTACCATATTTTGCGCTAAAATAGACTGGAACGGAGTTATAGGCGAAAAACTGATAAAAGTGCCAGTTTTTTCAAGACAGCGGGGGGAGCACAGGGGGGATGGTGACGCAAACTTGGATTTTTTACTACCCCACCAACCTATACAACATATCAAAAATTCAGAACTATCGCACCTTTTGGAAGGTAAAAACTCTCCATCATTGGACTATTGGAGGATATTCAATTATCGAAGCATCTACTACTGGACCAAATAATCATAAGCAAAAGCTTAAATTTTCCAGCATTTGCTAGTAAGCAAAAGCAAAAGGTTATTCAGACAAATTCAAGCTTTGGCTATTAGCAAATGCTTTAACTTAAAGCAAATGCTAAAGCAAAGACTTAACACTTGTAGCATTTGCTTATTTTTTATTCACACCCCCCATTGAATGCATGTGAGGCAAAGCGCGTCAACTGTTCCATGTGGCCCAGTTGACGTTTCGACGGCATAAATTGGTTTCGGAGAGTGCAGTTGTCAGCATGCACCACCTGCACATCCATGGCCACGAACGTCGTCGTGGATGGGATTTGAACCCGAAATCATGTGGATATACATAAATAAGTAATTTGAGGTATTTTCAGAATGTATTTTAATACTAATTTATAAAGTAAGAAAATAAATAAAAAATAAATGTAAATGTAAATAAAAACTATAATTCAAAATTAGTCATCGAAATGCACAACAGTGCGTCGAATTTATCAACCCGATTCGAAATATACCTATCATATTGCCTAAATTTTACTTCTTGCTCAAGAAGTTCCTTTTGTCCTGTCCAAACGGCTTAAAATATCTTCAACAATATTTCAGGGCATTGATCTCATTATCCCCATTAAGAATTGGCTTGGTTTCACTTCATGCCCAAGAAGATCCTTTTGTCTCGACCAGAGGACTCAAAATACCTTCAATAGTACTCCAGTGCATTGATCACATCACTCCTAGTCAGACTGTTGGCTAGGTTTTGTGTCCGTTTGACTTCACGTCCAAGAAGGTCCTGTTGTCCTCACCCCCCACCAGCAGCACCACCACAACGTCATTGCGTTATGCTTAGTATCACGCAATCAAGCTATGTATCAAATTTGGTCGAAATCGGACGACGGTAAATGCCCGGAGGTAAGGAACAAACTTTCTTAGAAAAGACTTAGGCGAGAAACTTTCTGATTTTGAAACACAAAAAGTACCGTTAGATAAGTCGAAAATCCAAAAAGCCGTCACCGGGCTGCTAAAGGTTACCCAAGAAATCCACATACCAAATTTGGTTGAGATCGGACAACGGGAAGTGCCCGGACTAATAATTTGAATACATTATATGGGGCGGGCTAAAAATTCATAAATGCTTAAAAGTTCAAACATGTGGGAAAAGAAATTGGGGAAGAAGGGGGAACCAATTCTTTTGTGGTCATTTGGGGGGAATATTAAACTAAATTTTCATCTTGGCATGATAGCTCGGCACGTTCCGGAACATATACAAAAACCGTTTCGTTTATTTTATTCTCCAAAAAAATCCCTACTTTTTGTAGTTAAACAGTAATAATATTACAAAAATATTTCCATAACTGCAAGTAAGATGAAATATTTTTCTTATTAAAGTATACGCCTCCATCTTCCATATTGATAATTGTTTTTTTTTTTAATTGCACTGAAAACCAACTGAAAAAATTATGAAACTTGCACCAAAAATTAAGTTAGTGAGTACAAATTAATACGAATAAAACTTTGCCTGAGCTCCGACCCCCGCGCCTGAAGGCGGGTAATGAGTGGGATGCATGAGGGGAAGGAGCATGACGCAACCGTTAGTTTAGTGTCAGAAAAAGCCGATTTGAGAGGGGTTTACCACACTTTATATTTTCGACTTTTGGCCAGGTTTTTGGTGCAAATACTCCACTGTGCGTCGGTCAGCCGCGGATCATACGAAAGGGTTGAGTTGATCAGCCGGGCTGACGGGTTGATCATCTGAAAATGTTCATTTTAGCCCATGTTAAAGCCATACGTCGGTCAGCCCATCAGTCGGACTGATGAGTACCCGTCGTCAGCTAACAAGTTACGCGTTGTTTTAAACTCGTTTTCTGTTTAAACGGGACGGGTATTGCAGATTTGACGTGCCCGACGTGTGTATTAGAGCCTTTAGAACCACACATTGTCGAACACGAACTCAAACACGCACATAGTACAAGTGTCCTCCGAATAGCTCAAGACAACACTTCACACAAATCTGAAGAAAACCGCTCCACTTGTACCATGTTCGTTTTTGACAGTGTGTAGCCAGGGTTAGAAACAACACATGCATCTATTAAAAAAATTAAATGCGTGCTAAGATTACCGCGCGTCAAAAGTGTAACTTTTAAAAATCTTGTTAAGGCTGCATACTGGATCTTGTAATTAAAGATTTAGCTTTTTATCCCCTTCCTCTTACTCATTTCGTCAAAAATCCGAAATTCCTTATAGTTTAGAAGTTATGGCCAAAAAACTGAATTTTAAAAGAAACTAGGGTATAAGAACAAAAAAAGTAGACTGAGGAGTATAAAAATAGTGGGGATCGATGCTCCGAGGCCCACAGGCATGGGGGTGTACAGTGTGTGTGTGGGGGGGGGGGGGGGGGGAATTTCGTCAAAAATCTGAAATTCCTTATAGTTTAGAAGTTATGACCAAAAATCCAAATTTAAAAAAAAACTAGGGTATAAAAACTAAAAAAGTAGAATGAGGAGCATAAAAATGGTGAGGATCGATGCTCCATATTAAAATTATTTTATGCGATCCTGCAATGGACATGGTGGGCCATCGATCTTCTCCGACTTTCCCGCCTTGCGGACAGTCGGCACCCGCTGTGTTTCAAGTACGCATCGGGTGCCGGCCGACTGTGGCCGCAAGGCCGATTTAGGAAAAAAAAACTAAAAATTCGTCGCGGCAGTCGAGAGAGAGAACCCGTGACCAACTGCTCACAAGTGGGACCCACTAACCACTAAGCCAACGAATACTTGTCAAACTCTTTTCGCTTTCTGTAACATTATGCACAATACAAATATATGAGATTGTATCACAGCGACGCGAGCGCTTCTCTGTTTTGGGTGGCAGAACAAATAAGTATATTTTTTCGATTCACTACCCATCGATGCGTCGTCGCTATAAAAGTTACACTTTAAAAATATAGTGATTTGGCTGGAAACGTTATCAAAGGCAGCCAGGTTGTTCCGGACGTCCTCTGATATTGTAATTTTAATTCGGTTGTTCGTTTTGGTTGTAATCCTTTTATCAACAAATGTATCAAGTGAATACATCTTTGACACATCTGTTAATGCTAGATAAACATTCTGGATCCCTTCTTAATTCGAAGAAGCTACCCTTGAAAAGATTCGTAAACACAGTGCAGCGTTGTCGTATTTTACTTTGTCGCAGATATTTATAACTTCTACGGTCTTCATACACAGGGTGTCCCATTTCAGATGGTAGAGAAAACAGTTCATTTGTTGACACCTGACATGGACACTCTGTCTTTAACTGTTACAGAGTTATAGCATTTTTTTAAAAATTGTATCAGAAAGGTCGACTTGCCGAATTAACTCAATATTTGTCACTCTGCCAATGATATAATCCCACATTTCACCTTACTTTCTGAAACTGCAATAAATTTCATATAAAACAACCTTTTTCCGTGAAATTGGAATTTTTGTGACACTTGGTTTCATTCTGTACACCAAATTAGTAGGCGTCTGTAGCTTGGTTCGGTCTGAGAATATGAAGACTATATAAAGAACGGAAATCACCCGTTTACACATTGTGGCATATTACACACACCACACAAATGTTCCCCCGGTTGTCAAATAATTTGTTGTGATTTTCAATTATACCGCAACCGAGAAAGCATCAGCTCATAGACGAAGAAAGTAGGCAATGAAAAAAATTATTGTAAAAAGTCGACACAAATTGCAAATTTGAGTCAGATAATTTCACAAACGAGGAATAGAAAATAGAAAAAAGTTTCGAAACACGTATGGATTGTGTGCGGTGATAGCCTCTCTTCAATACATGCTCCATACTCTCAGGGTTCGGTAACGCATCGGGCATTTTTTGCTGCTGAAACTTCGAGTTTCGGTTAACAAAAAATGTCCGTTGCGTTACCGTTATCAAGTGTCACAAAAATTCGAATTTCACTGAGAAATAATTCACACTTGCACATTGCAAGAACATTGAATACATTATGTAACTTTTTTCCGGCTTCGAAAATCACCATTACTTCAAGATACAACTGTTCAAACTTAAAAAAAAAAAGTTGGAAATTCGAGTGATAATTTTACAACGGGACTTTCAACTGACGAAACTATAAAGTAGACAAAAGTTCCCCAATTGTGTTAGCTTTCGAACGGCATACATATACATTTCAAGAACTCAGATTTGAAAATTTGCGAATGTTACATATTAAAAAAAAATTGTCTGAAGATGAAACAAATTTACTTCAACCTTGATTCTGATTCCTTTAATATGCAACATTCAAAAATTTTCAAATCTAAGTCCTTGAAATATACGAGTATACACATGCCGTTCGAAAGCTAACAATATTAAGCAACTTTTATCAACTTTGCAGTTTTGTCAGTTCAAAGTATCGTTGTAAAATAATCATTTGAATTTCCGAAGAAAAACCGATTTTGAAATTTCTTTAAATTTTGAACAATTGTATTTTTGAAGTAACGGTGAGTTTCGCAGCCGGAAAAAGTTGTTTTATATGAAATTTTATGTAGTTTCAGAAATTCAAGTGAAATCTCGGATTAAATGATTGGGAGAGTGGCAAATTTTGATTTTGTTTGACAAGTCAAGCTTTTTGACAAAAATAAAAAAAATGCTATAACTCTGCAAAGACAGAGTGTCCATTTTGGTGTGAATTTTCCACAATAAACAGTTTTATCTACCATTAAAGCATTTACCATCTGAAACGGGACACTCTGTATAGTAAACAGGCTTTTGTTTCAGTGATTTATAGTACCTTCTTTGGGGTATTTTCATCTTACGCGATAAAATTTTTTGTTTCCGAAGAGGATTACGGCGAATTCTTTCGCGCACGGCTTCAACCGCTTGAGGTGTTCGAGTAGTTCGTTCGTTGCATTCCTACTTTATGAAGTGCAATCACAGCAATTCTATTTTCTTTGTCACCCCAATCCATGTTCACTACACTAAAAATTAAACTCAAATGATGACAAATGCATCAAGCACAAGCGTACTATAGCGATTAGCTCAATTTTTAAGAAATGCAATATAACGGTTCCTTTCTGCAGGGTTGCCAAACCTTGTAACAATATTTATGGCTAGACTAGGTAATATGTAATTGTATTCTAGTTTTGGCTTCTTGTTGATTTTGGCTTTAGTACAACGCTGTTTCCGATTTTTTATTTGTTACGATTATTAAGTCATTTAAGTCTCGAATCGAGAAGGAATACGATTTTTCTGGTAATAACTTGGAAGGTAATGTACTCGAACTTGCTTGGCCATTATTCAGCACTGCCGATTCCATTGCTTTTAAATCGGCATATAAGCCGTTAATAGGAATCGACAAACTAACCCTTTGGGCCAGGCACGAGGGATTGCGAGAAAACCGTATACCCACGTTTCCATAGCTCAGGTCGGTTGGGTCACCGCGTCGCGTTGCGTCGCTTGGCAAGACCCTGTATAGAAAAAGAAATTGGCCAAAGACTTTCAGCTTATATGGACGCATCTAATGCGGTCTAAAAATGGTGAGCAAATATAGCGTTTACTTATTTCTATTTACGGCGCCCAATGTGGGATATGTCCAAATTTCTATTTAAAAATTTCTGCTTATACAGCTTTTTTTTTGTATTTTTTGGCTGGAAAATTAGGTCAGTTTCATGTGGAGGAGTATCCACTAACTTCAGTCTTATCGAATTTTGCGTCAAAAAACTTAAGTCGTTTGTAAAGCCCGACATAATTCACTCATTTGGCTTCCATGGACAAACGTGAAAAGACAACATGCCTACATGCGGTTTTCAGAATATAAATTATACAACACTGATTCCTACTGTTTTTTGACATATTTCAAGGATCAGTGAACTTAGTACGTATATTTATAGTCGTAATCTGCCGACGAGTCTTTGAGAACGTTTCTACGCATTTTTATCTGAGGAGCTTAGATAAGAATTTACGCTTATTACCCAATACGTGTATAATAAACGTAAAAACAAATGGGCTTAAAATTGTTTTAAAATTGTGATGTAATTGTAATCCTTTTTTTTATTTAAACGAATATTTTTTGAATGTCCTTTTTAAACATAAGCCGTATTTATTTGTGAACAGAACAGAGCAGAATAGCTGCAAAGAAGCGATAGAAGACGGATCAGCGAAAGAAGAATATCAGCAAACCTAGAGTGTTTCTTCGGTTCAGTGTGTGTCCTTGGTTTAGTTGGAGTCTAAAGCCCAACTCAAATGCCAAAAGAAAACTTAAACTTAGTGAAATTACAATCTAAGAAAAGTGATTGGAACAGTAGGGCCATTTTTTTTGTTATTATATTTAATAACACAAAATCGAAAGTTTTTTCAAAGGAAATAAACTTTATGATCTGCCTCAACTGCATAAATAAACTGCTGCTGGTGCTGTTTCTTCATATAATTTTATCGCCCACTATTTCGCCGTATGCAGAACGAGTCGACGGAGCGAGACTGCGAGGACGACCGAGATCTCGTTGGGAGAGCTCAGTAGGTGTGGACGCCGCGCAGCTGCTGGGCTCCCAAAATTGGAGGACGCGGTCACGTGACCGAGATAATTGGAGGACAGTGATCCAGGCGGCCAAGGCCCGACGTCGGGCTGTCGCGCCACGATGATGATGATGATTTCGCCGTATAAGCTTGTTTTCTGATGTGGCAAAGAGGTTTTCCACAGGAAAAGGGCCAATACAGAAGCCGTTTGCCGGGAGTCTTCCAATTCATTTCCTTCGGTGCCAGAATGGGTAGTCTCGGACCCCGGTTTTCTAGAATCCTATACTACGATCTGTGAATATTATTCTGGTAGGACCGCACTAATGTCGACTTGCCTAAGGTGCCAAGATTGCTATATTTTGTTTTAAGTTGGCAGTTTTTAGGGTTTTGTAGTAAAAACAAAACCCTTATGAAATCGGTCAAATGTCTGTCTGTCCGTCTGTCCATAGAATATCTCACGAACGGCTGAAGCTACATTCATGAAATTTTGTATAAATGTGTAGGAATTACTATAATTCGCCGGAGAAAGTGATGCGTCATAATAGGTCAACTTTAATGGGGGGTCCCCATAGAGGGGAAATGAAGGTCGATTTTTTTTTCGTTTGGTATAGGCAAGTGGGGTATCGTTAGAAACGTACCGTAGAGTACATTCCATTTTTGGAAGTTTGAAGGAAGGAGAAAACAGGGAGAGGGGAAAATATGTGATCCGAGAAACCGTTCTACTTAGTAATATGAAAATTTACAGAAAAGCGGCAATCGGGTTTGCAGACGACGTCACTTACATACATGAGAAACAACCTGTCAAAGAGCGCCAGCAAAACAGACGAAATAAGACGACGGATACAGCTAGCACATAAGACATCTTTGTTGGTTCTTCCAATAATTAAATCGAAGCTTGTGCACAGAAATAAGATTGGATTTTTATAATGATAAATCATTATAATCAAATAGCTGCCCCGATACGTGGTCTAACGGGTGGTCTAATAAACGGTCTAATGTGCGGTCTAATAGACGGTCTAATGCGTGGTCTAATGGACGGTGTAATGCGCGGTCTAATTGAATGGTCTAACGGCTGGATGGTCTAACATGTAGAAAACTTATAATAAGACCGGATCTTGCCTTTGAAATGATGGTTTATTTCATTGACGAAGATTTCTTCACAGCATTTTTAATTCTCTCCTTTTCCTTGACTATAGTATTTGAGGTAGATACTGCCATATAACGAAGTCGTGCAATCCCGACAAACTTTTTCCCGCTTTAGCCTGGCATTACACTTTGCGTTTTTCTGCAGGAAGAGCAATCCCGCAAAAAAAACGCATTGTCGGACAAGAAGAGAACCATATAATTACACATTGCGTTTTTCAGCGGGGAAAGCTTGTGAAAGAAAGAAATATGTATATCCCAGTGAGGATATTGATGGTTTTATTTTTGTGGCAATATAGTAGGTAGAAGTCGGGAGGCCGATACAATTTCAGTCAGTCCTTAATGGATGCACTGCATGAATTTCGTCACTGGGTGAGTTTCTAGTTTATCGTTGAACCAAAAAACGGATGGTGTAATGCGTTTCATATACCACCGTGTGTTCATCTTCTCATTGCGTTTTTTTTTTTGCAGGAGAAGTCTTCCCGCTGTCGTTGAACGTGCTGCAAACTGCAGCGTTGTCGTTACGCATAAGTAGGCGTGTTTTTTTTGTACTGCGGTGCAGGTTAATTGGGTTTTATCCGGGTTAACTTACACACATTACACAAACAACTAGGGTATGTTGTTTGTGTATTGTGTGTAAGTTAACCCGGATAGCCCCCAATTAACCTGCACCGCAGTACAAAAAAACACGCCTATTGTAAAGCGTTCCATTTAAATGTACGCGTTCCTCTTCTTCAGCGACAATGCGTTTTTTGCGGGATTGCTCTTCCTGCAGAAAAACGCAAAGTGTAATGCCAGGCTTATGTATGTTTGTAATTAAATTTTCTCCTCCATATCTATAACCTTCCGCTTTTCCTGTGGGACACCTGACATTTTTCAACCACGCGTTTAATACCTTTTAAAGATAACAAAACTGCACCAGAGAACTAGACAAACACTGTTTGAGGACTAAGCAAACAAGTAAATGTGATGCATACACATAATGCTGCATATATGTAAATATAATGTGTAATAAGTCAAAGTACTATACATGATTGGCGTATCGGCGATGAAAATACATTGTTTGGTTTATGTGAAATAATGGGAATCAGGCATTTTGAATTAGTTCATAGGGATTTACGTAAGTCGGAATAAGTCAGGGACTGATGTATTGGATTTTTTTTAAGCTTTTTTAATTATGAAAGAGTGAGGTCGACATTGAAATCCAGCCACTTGCTTGGATTGAGCCTTCCTCCATTTGCGGCAAAGACACCCGAATCTGGGGTCGAATTATGAGTTCCGTGAGCGGATTACTCGTCACGTAAAAATGTGTATTTCGGATTAATCCGTGAACGTAGCAAACGTATCGTAATTGGATATTATGGTTTCCGTCAACGTATACGATATCGTATCTATCGTTCGATCCCCCATTCGATTGCTTTGAACCGTTCGTATGAGCACAAATTTCGAAAGAAAAATGGAAGTAAATAATAATAAAAAATATAAAAAGCAAGTTTATTGGTTATTCTTCAATAAATTGAATTTAAATTACACCACTAAGCTTAATAATGAGCAGAAAATATTTGGAGCAAGTTCAACTCTATAAAGGTGCGTTTAGATTAAGCGAAACCACTCGCGCAACTGGCGCGCGAGGAAAAATTGCGTGCAGTGTGAACATGTTCCTCGCCCGAAACTAATCTCCTCCTGCTCATTCCTCTCGAGAGGAACTCGCGGTGTGACGCACCTGGTTGCCCATTGTGAGTTGCTCACACGAAACTACTGAGTCTCCGATTTCGATTAGTGAACGCTGCGCGAGTATGTTTCGGGTGAAGATAAAAGCATTCATTTATGATTTAAGCTTGTAAGTAAA
The DNA here is from genome assembly GCA_964017055.1 of Chloromyia formosa. NCBI lineage: Eukaryota > Metazoa > Arthropoda > Insecta > Diptera > Stratiomyidae > Chloromyia > Chloromyia formosa. The sequence goes on from OZ024818.1 coordinate 33,283,653, forward strand.
AAGCTTGGTCATAATGTTCTCGGTCTCTTATATAGCACTTGTCTTACACCGCATTCGGCCACCGCAAAGCGGATTTGGTTCACAATTCGTACTTGTGTTACTGTCGAGGCACATACCACTGTCGAAGAGTTCCAACTCTTCAGTCTACCATAAAGGCGGAGGTATGAGTCTAAAGACCTGGATCTATGCCATCTGCACTCATAGTAACACGTTCCTCATTGTAAACACTTCCGAATAGCGAACTGATTGGTTTCTTCAATTCCAAATATTGGACGATTGAAGAGTCTCCCCTCAGCCACTTACGTAAAATGCTATGTAAAATCGAGTTCATGTGTATTGACTGCAGGAGAATCTACCGTAACCACTGCACCACACAGAACAATATTGTCATTCCATGCCCGGTAAAGACTTATAATCACAGACCAGCCGAATTTAAAAACACGACGAGGACGCCATGATTAACTCACCTAAACTGCCATCTCGCCCTCTCGAGTGAACGCAACGTTGTGCGTTGTGTGAACGAAAAGGGCGAAACTGACCTCCAGTGGGTTTCGGGTAAGTTTCTTCGCGCAACAATTGCGCGAGTCATTTCGCCAAATCTAAGCATACCTCTAAGTAATTACTCCGTCTTACTAACATCGCGTCGAGCCATCGATCATGCGGTCGCTTCTATTCGGTCCATCTGTGATACAAACACACGCACACAAATCAATCACAAATTAAGAAAAAAAGACGAGTTTAAACAAACCTTCTGTTTTAGTTCTCATTTTTTAATATTTTGATTTTTTGACATTAAATTGTCATATTTCCAATACGATTAGCTTTGAATCTATTACATTCCTTGAAAAATTACGTTCCGTTAGCAATCGTATATGATAATCCCAATGTATTCATTCGTACGATAAGTCACGTAATTTTTTTTCATACGATTGCCGTTCCGTTCACGAAACTCATAATTCGACCCCTGGTTTCGTACACCGGCGATCACTCGTCAGGTGCTGCCTTCGGTCTGCCGGTCTAAGCAGATGTTAGTTGACCCACCAAGTAACTTACTTGGACTGGGTACCTGGTGACAGGTGAACATAGCTTTTATATAGGTACACCACACTATAAGAGAAGGGTATGAATCATGTTCAAAACGAAAAAAAAATATACGTTATTTTCCCAAATGCTCAGGTAAGCCCATTAAATGTGAAAGAGTGGAGGCTACATCGAGATTCAGCAATTTGCTTGGATTGATCCTTCCTCCGTTTGCGGCCAAGACAGCAGACAATGATTTCATCTAATATAATTAACGATACTGGAATCTGGGTAGAAGCTTCGTCGATATCTTCGACAAAACATGTGTGACGCATTCGGTAACCAGACATATCCATGTACCGATGTATCTGCATGCACTGTACTCGTCATCAGTTTACTGATGTTGAACAACTGGAGACTACTCTACTACTGATAGTGTGTTTGTGATGGGCAACCATAGTGGGTGGTTTTTAGGGGTGTACAATTTTGAGAAACGCCTCGAACGGCACCTGTTCTGCAAAACTTTCAAGTTATGAGAAACTGGGCCTACGACACCGGTGGTACATGAAGTGAATATGATAAGAACGGCATTGGTTTAGTGATTATATGAAAATTCAATTCAATTTTAAGGTCGAAGAGGGTAGATTTTGGCAGCATGAGTTGCTGAGTTAAGTTGAGAGCTTTCCAACGAACGATTTTTGTGGAATGAAAACTAACATAGTTACAATTCCCTTAACGAAATCGTGACCAATTGCGCAACGGACAAATTTTCATAATGACCCCCAACGATGAGACATATCCATGCCAAAACTGAAATTGTAGTTTTCGGATGGCCACCACCACTCAATTATATTATCAATTAAAACGAAAAGTAGGCGCCACCTGCAGATTCAGCAACCGGGACCAATAAATTTCATCAATTCTCTACTCTATCAAAGATTGTTGAATTTCTTTAGAAGATGATGCCAAGTCACCACAAAAAAAAACCGATTTGACTAACAAAATTTTGCAGACAGTTCCCGGTAAAGGGAACTTACCTTTAAAATATCTTATATCATACACTTGTTTAAAAGCATCGACACTGCTTGATAATGATAGAAAATCATCAAATATCGTAAATTGATAACAACTTTTGATAATTTTTACAAGGAAGTAAATCGTTCCTTTGGCAAAACTGATACTAGAACATTGCCTGGCAATACGAGAAAGATATCGATAAGATATGATAAGAACCATATCAATATTTCTTGTATGCATCATACGTTCGAAAATCATCCCTTATCAACTGGCGAACGTCGGCTTTATTAATAACACAATGTCAGGGTTAAGCGGATATACAAAGCGCTTGGATTGGTTTTGAAATTATTAAAAGTTTTCTGAGCGCACACGATTTCCACATCAGGGTATTGATGCGCTGAAATTAATTAATATTTTGTAATGTTTATTTCTATTTCGAATGGTGCATTTCTTTTTTAAACAATCCAATATTAATCATATATGACAGACACACCTCTGTGTTTTTCAGTTATTATCTTTTAATGGGAAGTACCAACAACTTAATGAACAATAACCCATTTTGGTTTAATTTAAATCGCATTATAAGCTGTTATCTTATTCCGAGCAGATATATTTTATATACGTACGAATATTGAAATCGGTCTGATGAAAGCGTAGAACTATTGTTCTTTGTTGTCTATAGATCAAAGATAATTTATAAGAACTTTTCTATTTTTTCTTTGCAGTATACATGGAAGGAGCGCGAAAGGAATAAGAAATTTAAGAGGCGTTCACAACCGACTGGTACGTATTTTTATTTTTACTAGTAATTTTGTTGTTTCCTAAATTTTACGAAAATCGCACTTGTATCCGACATTGTATGCTCGCCCATGTTGCCATGATTTCAAAGTCGATCCCAGTCGCAAAAACTTTCGTAGATCGTAGTAATTTGTTTAAAAAGAAAACAGTACTAAGTATTCAAGATTCAGACAACTAAATTTGGTTTCACACGATCAGCGACTCAACGACTGACCAATTCACCGCTTGAAACGTTCTTTTGGGCGTTTGGCCTCCAACTCATATACTTTTCATTGAAATTTATATATCTCAAACATATTTCGACCTTGCGATGAGTTGCTGATCGTTTGAAAAACTCCAGTTGAGCAAAAGTTAAGAGCCTTCGATTGCTAAGCGACTCATCGGCTCATCGTCTGAAAGCGCTAAGCGACTCATCGGCTCATCGTCTGAAAGCGCTAAGCGACTCACCGACTCATTGTCTTAAAACGCTGATTAGACTCTGCACTGATGTATCGTATGGAACAAGTCTTGAAGTTCTGCGACCTCATAAACGCGGGCTAGGTATTGCAGAAGCCATAGGTATATCCCTGGGGACATTTGAGCCGACGAAAGAAGAGTTCATATTTACGATTTTCGTCCTATTGAGACTGGTTTACCTACCTACCTACCTTACTAACGCAGGCAATTTTTTTTTACGTTTAGCCTGTATACTCTGAGCAGTGTACCATACAACTAAAGCCGCTTCTAAGCGATGCTACGAACACGGCGATTTTTGTGCCCGAATCAAAGGGCTTCGATTGTTCCAATCTTTGTTGTGAGAGAGCACTCTGCAATACTTTACTAAGAACTAGATCTCAGAAGAAAATTTACCAGTTTTACCAGCACTAGGAACGCGTACGGCAATGAATCATACCCTTGTCGGGTATCTTTTGTATTCGCTGTCATTTCAATTATTTTCAAGTATCTTCTCGAATATTGCACTACCAAGCTCTGTATAACAAACATTTTAGAGGGGGCCCGAACCCCATGGCCCCCCTCTGGAGCCGCCACTGCATGTTTGGACAAAAATATGTAACACCTTAAAGGAGGCCCCGGAGATATGGCAATAATATATATATATATATATATAGAAATGATCAGGGTCACCTCCTGAATCGATTAAGCCATGTGTGTCTGTCTTTCCGACCGCACAATAACTTTTTCGGTTAAATGAAACTAGAAACTTGAAATTTTGGTCTAATGTTTGTAGGATATAATTGGTTGGTACTGAAAATGGGCTTAATCAGACCAAATGAACGCCGACCTCCCCTACGAATGTAATCTCAAATATCTCGTAACTTTCCATAGTAGTCCGGATGGCGCAACGGTTAGCACGTTCGCCTTCAACGCACTGGGCCCCGGTTCAATTCCGGGGATTTACGTGTCGGACTATGAGTCCACTCAGCTGTTAAATGAGTACCTATTATGGGGTAAATAACTCGGTTGAGCGTATTGCTGATCACATATGTACCTCTGCACAAAAACCGTCACGATCTAGAAAATGAGATGATGCTAACTCATCTCGAGGCCGTGGTTCAAATTGGACTGTTGCGCCAGTTATTTATTTATTTTATTCCATAGAATGAAGCTAGCTAGTTGAAATATTTGGTCTTATGTACTATATGTGGTGTGGATTAGTTAGTTGACTTTGAGAATGGACAATATACTATCCTTCCTTGAAAGTTATATTAAAAAAAAGTTCACTCGACTCAAAATGGCGCCTACCTTCCCTACGGACTGGCTGCGATTCGCTCGCTTGACTCTGTTCTCACAACATCGAAAACTATTCAGAAGTGCCGCTCGGCTCTTATGGAGATGAGTCATTTCTTCAACATTACCCTCTGCTGGATACCGAGCCACAGTGGCTTCACGGGCAATTGCAGGGCGAACGATCTTGCTCATGAGGGGACTACTGGTGTCGTCGATGGGGACCGCATTGACATTAGAATGCCAATTGCATCGTACAAGGTGGCAATTAAGTCCGTGGCAGTAGATAGGGCCAATACCCGATGGCTCAGCAGTAGTACTTGCCAAGCGACGAGAATGATTTGGCAGAAATTCGATGCCAGCCGCTCTGCCTTACTGTTGTCATTGAACAGAAAGCACATTAGCAGGATGGTGGGGGCTATCACAGGGCACTGCCCCATCGGCGAGCTCGTATGGAGCCTCCGTCTTCCTCATCATGACTACTGCAGGAGCTGTAAGGATGTAGATGAGGAAGAGAGTGTTTTACACTTTCTATGTCGATGTCCGGCACTGGCCATCAGGAGGAAGAAATTCGTGGGCTCCTGGTTTTACTATGACCTGGAAGACCTCAAGGATATGAGCGTGTTACAGCTCAATCATTACATTGCCAGCACAGGCTAGTTCGGAACCTAGGTTAACCTAACCTTCCCTACAAAGGTTACTCATTGCCTAACTTCTGGTCAAACCGACCACATAGGACACACTTTTTTAATGCCTTTGCCTATTTGTAGTTTTGGTTGTGTAATAAACCATATTATGGTCTAATAGTGCTGTTCCCACCAGCAGATCGAAGCAGCACCTGATGAGTAGGTATCTGTTGGTGGTACGAAACCAGAGGCCGAGGGTCCCATTACATCCGGACCCAGATTCGACCGCGTGGGCGTCTGATCCGTCCGCCAACCATTCCATCCTTATCGACTATTTTTTTTGTTCCCCATTTTTACCTCCCCTGTTTGTGTTGTCTTCCTCAGGCCTATGAATTTTTGTTAATACGTAAAAGACAGGGGCAACGAGCGGCGAAAACCCCGCCCACATCTTCCGAACTGAGCTACAGTAAGCATAGGCCGCTGCTTAGCTCGTTGAGGGGCCTTTTTCTTCGCCAGATGGCACAGCCCGACCTTCACGGTCAATTACGCTACCTTAGGGTCCGTCATCTTCGGATGCCCACCAAACCGTCCGTTACAGTTGCACCACTTGGTCTGTACAGGTAGGGTATACACGCTTCGGACTTGGGTCTCGTTTTTCATCGTATTGGACAATTCAATTTCTAGTACATCTCTTCATGTCATTTTTAAAAACGTGACTTTACCGTTTCTTCTAAAATATATCAAGTGCTACTATGTTGGACAACATTTTCATGAAAGAATATTTCTCCTAAATAATATTTTCTTTTCAGGACCTCCCACTGGACAAGGTCCCACTTTGGTGTACACTATTCCCACCGTTCGTCAGCTGGAAGTAATGTTCCCGAATCTAACGGACGTGACAGTAATTCAATACAGCGACCACTTACCACCTGCCTATAACGAAGTTTCAACACCGCCACCCAGTTACGATCAAATTCAAATGGATGTTCGTGCATTGGAATACAAGGATACAAGAAACGGACCTGGATGATGTCTCATTATTCGCCAATATTATTGTGACAGTAAAGTTTATTTAGCTGGTCTAAATATCCCTTTAAATATATACAATTTGCAATGTGATATAAATTATGTACGTAATTAATTTATTTATGTATTAGGAATAGAGTATGACTAAGTGTGCACTCATTCAAATTGATTCACTTTTGTACTTGAATAAATGTTAAAAAATAAATAAATAGATCAGTGTTAAAATTAAAATTTTGTTTCTCTTAGCTAGTAGATGATGATTCAAATGTATTTTGTGGGTGGGTCGGTGTACGTGTAGGCCTGAAACGGGTATAGAACCGTTTTTTAGTACCGAAATCGGGATTTACAAGTATCGGCTTCAAAAAAAAAGAGTCATAGTAAACCAAGGCTTGTTAAATTTCTCTTTATTTATCAAAACGCACCACCGAAATAGCCAATATATCTAGACCTAGCGACAAAACTGGAAATGTACCAGTCTTTGTGTTGTTGAAACCAAAATTGAAACGATTTTCAGAGACTATGTAAACAGGTTATGTCAAAGGCTAAGGCGAAACAGGCGGTCGCCTAGGGCGCCAACTTTGAAAGGGCGCCAAAGAGGATGCCAAGAGGAAACCAAGTTTGACAGTGAATTTTTTTATTATTCCCCATTTTTGCCTTCCATGTTTCTGTTGTCTTCCCCAGGCGTATGTATTTAATTTAATACGTAAAGGACAAGGGTAACGAGCGGCGAAAACCCGTCCACGTCTCCCGAAATGAGCTACAGTAAATATAGGCCGCTGCTCAGCTCATTGAGAAAACTATAGCCCCCGCATGGGGGCACGGAATTGTATGAAGAAGATAGTTAAAAAAGGGCCAGTAAGGTGGCGAGTATTTAACCTACCAGAAGTGCTCCCCTATGCCATTAACCAAGTAGCCCCCATGTTTACCTATGCTAAGTTGGTCCCCTAAATAGAAAAAAATAGAAAAAAAAATCAGCAACATCCGGTTAGTATGTCTATTCGATTTTACGGTATCATAAGTTTCCTAAGAAATACTTTTCAAATTAGATTTCAACATTGAAATTAAATTTTTGCGTTTGCTTGTTCGGCCGGGATTCGATCTCGGGTCGTTGTGCTTCAGACATTGGGTGGATAAAAAGGCCAGTGCACCTTACTGGCCTTTTAGTATTTAACCTACCAGAAACATCTTCTAATATTACTAACCAAGTAGTCCCCGTACTTACCGGGACTATCCAGCAGAAAATATGGCTGCCTATATTGGGTGGGTACATTGGTAGGCGGAAATCAAAAATTTTATCCCCCGCATAGGCGGTACGGAATTGAATGAAGGGAGACAATTGAAGAAGGTCAGGGTCGTCCAAAAAAGGAGCAGGAAGGTTGCAAGTATCTCACACCATCAGTTACTCGCAATGTTACTAACCAAGTAGGCCCTGTATTTACCGTGGCTTAAGTCGCGATTTCCAATATAACAAAATACATTCTCAATATTTTTTGCACGATCACCCATATAGTACGACGATGATAGGTCTGCTGTGGAAATTTTGACTTGGCAGATTTGTTTTCATACAAAACTGAAGAATTTTTAGAAAATTTCGTAAGGAGCGGTAGGGTGGGTGGTGAACTAATTCAAACAAAATACCCTGCCAATTTATACACCAAATATGAACATCAATATACGGGGGGGGGGGGTGTACATGGTACAAAATACATTGCATTTGATGCAACACAGCCAATTGACAAGTTCCGTACGCTTTGAGTATCTTTCGAAGCACTCTACACACAAACAATCGTCATTATCTCCATTTCCCTTTTGAACCATAGGTTCATCATCTCCATTGCTCCAATTTTTATTGTCTAATCTTAAGGAGTGTCTTGCTAAGCACATTGTTCGCGAATAGGGATCAACCTATAGAGCACGGAGCACTATTTGTGTGTACCTCTTTCATCGTCGCCTGCGATTGACGCAGAGTGGTGCCTAGCAAAACGCGCCTTTGGTTCGGCGTCCATAAGAGGCAGTTCAGGACTTTTGGAACGGTGTTCAAATGCTTCAATTGTTGTTTCCCCCGTCGCAAAAGGTGATTTGGCGTCGCATTGAGGCGAATGGAAAGATCCCTGTCGCTCTAAATCAACTCATCGCAATCCGTGCGCGACTTTGAGCCATGTCTTCAATCACTTCACCAGCTTGATTTCTAGTAAAATTGCGAGTGCTGTGATTCTTCCACCACGTTTGAGCTTCCTGATTGAAATAGATTTTAAGTGGCCGAAAGAGACTCCTGTCCAACGGCTGTAGAGCACGGTCCAGTGGCTAGGCAAGCACAGTAAAATGATGCCGTTTACGTTTGCAACTTTAAGCATTTCAATATCAGATTATGTGATTTGTGACAATCTGGAACTAAGATTAAGAAAATATAACAGGATGGAGTCATAGCCAGTATTCGGGTAACCATTTGGTCGAGTGTGGGTATCTCACCAATACTATCGCAATTGTGGCAGTGCCGTGGTAGATTTGAGATATAGGGTCAGCGTAAGTTGGCGGGAAATTTAAAAATATAATTTTTTTGAGTGGAATGTTACCTCGGAATTATACTGTGCGCGAATTACGTCCCCAAGTCGCAGCCAACAAAAATCAGCTGTTCAGCCAGTTATAGTCAAATCTCTTGTTCGCGTTCTTTTGACACATTCGAGCTGTGAAAAACTGGCTTCCTAACAAACTTGAAACACTTTTTTGAATTAAGAATAGAAACATGCACTTCCTAGCGCATAACAGTCACTTACAACAAAGCAAATGATCACCCACAGTTTTAAACCACATTCCTATTGTGAATTGATATTTCGCGGCTCGTTGATTGCGACAAAGTTGAACTCGTCTCACCTCGGAATTATATTGTGCGCGAATTACGTCCATTTGAATATATAACTAACAAAGGAATGGGTATATGCCTGTCAAACCATACAAATTGACAGCTTGAAAATGGGACGATCTTCTTCTTGAAAAAGTCGAGAGCTGGGAGAGTAAAGTTAACGGTTTTAAGATCACGTTGTGCAAATGGCTGTCAAACGCTTTGTTCTAAAAGTGGCAAAAAGGAAATACGGTTGAATTCGCGAAAGTTTGGAGCCGGTTTTTGAGTGTAAAGAGCCGCGATTATGTAGAGAAGACACTAGTGAAATTTCCGGTAGGACAAATTGGTGCGGTAGTGAGTTGTGGTAAATTGAAATGCCTCGTCGGTGACTGCAAAAATAACCAGCGTATCCCTAAGACGGGGGTGTCTGCTTATGGGTAAAACATTAAATATTTAGATGTGATGTGCGCGTTACTTGTTTTTGTGAGTTTTCTGTCAGAAAACCGATATTAAAATTTTTGTTTTCGTTTCTGACTCCCCGCTGTATATATAGCTGTCAAATTTCCGCGTCCTATTGGTGGTTGGCATTAAAAGTCCCGTTCTTTCTCTCTCCCATGAAAAATTAAACGCGCGATCAATCTGGGAAGTCTTCGAAGCTAAATTCTGATCCTTTAAAAGAATTCATTAATTGTAACTATATACCGAATACAGACTATTCCCTCTTGCGACGAGACAAAACATAGACAACAATGGTCAGTATCAACTACGTTTATTATTCACAAAATTCTATACGAATCAATTACAATACTTCCTTAAATTTTAAACATTTTAAACTAATTACCAACACACTACTACTACAATATATAGTAAAAATTTATGCGTGAATAATTAATAGATTTCAACATACATAAATTCTTATATTTTCATATATACTACTTATAAAAAACACATAAATGTACCCTACAAACATTCACAGAAGCACCTGCACCAAAAATGTTCTTACATATTTTACCTTGACAGCAGAAGACGGGCGATTGCTTCCGAACAAACTCACCGACTTTAAAGGGGTAGATGGAGAAAACTGAAAATGTAATCATAAATGCATGTATATTGTTTTCTCAATATGTGAAACATTCATATATAACTACCAGTTCAATAGATGTCTCCTGCCTGGGAACTGCAAACTGTACGTCGAAAGTAGTAGGCGTGCTAGGATCTACTTCCTACATATAATCACAAATTAAAATCGTATTCTCATGATTGTATTGGAATCTTACCATCGTTTCAATTACATCCATTTGTGGGGTTTCAGTCAAGAAGTACGATCCTTCATTCTGGAATTCAAAATCAATTTTATAAGTTTTTATAATTTTCAAAAAACTAATTACCAATCCAGAAGTAAATTCTTCCTGGAGACCACAATCAGGCAGTCCGGCGTTATATATGGATCCATCGTCTAATGATAGATTCTATGAAAATAAGTATAGTCAGTATACAATTGAATATGTTATTTAATTCTCAAAATTACCATAACTCCAGATGGTTGGACACGTACACCATTGTAATCCTCTGAAAATATCTATAAAAAAATGGTTTTCGGTATTAATATTGCATATAAGTGAAAACCATAGCAACGTACAATGATTTCATTTTCGCCACTTGAAAATGTAGAGGCATCTTTAAAATCGCCGACAGAGATAACCTACAAAATTAAGAAAGAAATTGGGTGGTATGCATAATAATGAGGATATACTCAAGAGTGAAGTCTATTGAGGACATTCCTGAGTCTGCTATGTTCGGTGAATCGAGTGAAAAATTTGTATGCATAAGACTACTCTCCGCTCCACAGTGAAAATTGAGTGGAATTCTGTCAACTCAGCTTTACTCCACTCGACTCACTTTATGCATACCACCCATTATTTCCATATTCCTCATCATTTGCATTTTGAATCATATAATAATAATAAATAAATAATCACTTCAGATGAATCTCCAAATTCCACGGCACCAACAATCATTGCGTTTAGAACATCTTGGGGAGGGTTTCCGCGAAGTTCCTTCTAAAAAATATGTGAATATAAATATATCAAGTCATTCAAGTTATTTATTTCGAAAATTACCGTCATTCCGAATGATTGTTGTCCTGCACAAGTAGCTTCGTCAGCACATACCTGTAAAAACCAATGTATATAAAATATTCATATAATTACTTGTGTTTTTACCGTCGCAGTATTTCCAATTGGAATTGCTCCTTGGCTTAAGACGGTCTTCTTCTCCAGGCATATGAGATCCGTCTCCTTGAAATGTAGCGAGCAGACCAGTGTATTTTTCGTGATTGGCCTATCTCTCCAACCCGTAGCACTAATCCATGCCGCCCGTAAAAATGGGTCCTGGGGGAACCTGAAAAATAAATAAATTCAATTAATCCACTATACACAAAGTCAAAATATTTATTATTTAATTCTATTTCAATTCTATTAGTATGAAATAAGACGTTCCCAATACTACTCAAATCAATTAATACGGATCGTCAGGTAGTCATTTCAGAACCCCTTCAAAACACCCTATTTACCCTACGCCACTGACTTGAGCTAAACAGATGATTGGCGTCGTGGTCGGGTTTTGTTTACATTTGAACGTTCATGTCTCGATAGTGGAAATATCTGTTTCGCGAGGCAATGCAATGGTTAATGCATATTTCATCAATTGGCAGTGAAAACGTTCTTATTAGCACAGATAATGTGGGCATTTACCGATGAAATGAGATTCCGGTTCGTCGAGCATCCCACTTTTTACGGCAACCTTGCATGGCGCAGCTCATCTCGGCAAATTATCACAAAATATGCTTTCACTTAACACTGAATCGAACGCGAAATAAGGGGCACTGAATTGTTTCACAGTTTTTAATAATCACTATCGTTTTTTGCAAAAAAATATGGATTTTTCGCCACTATCCTTGGATTGAAACACACTGAAAACACACGGACAATCCGAAATGACATCCAGACTAGATAAACAGCTGATCGCATTTAAAAAACGAAAACAACATTTTGGTTACCCTCACACACAGTCAGGTATAGGGTTATGCTATATCCTGGTCTTTTTCTTTATCATTGATCTGGAACTAGCAAACATTTTCCAATCGATTTATGAAGTAGGTATACTCGAGCAAGTATACTCAGCTCAGAGTTGATGAAAGAAGATTTTCAGTTCATATAGACCTTCGAGCTAACTGGCAGACTCAAAAATTCTGGCTTTCTATTGACGCCTTAAAATAAAATTTAAATAGGTGGAATGAAATTATCAGCTCCACTGTAACAAACAATTACTGTCACATTCTCTCCTCTTTCTTTGGTTGTAACTAGGGTAACATCTTTGCTTCCCTTTGATAACTTGTCCAGGTTTATTCAGCAGCTGGACACCCACTGCGCCCATATTAAATATACGAGATAGCTTCTCTAGAAGCCCTTTCTCTTACATGACTCTTTCTAGCAGGTCAAACAAGTTTTGCACATTAGCTCTGTTCATACCAGTAGTGACTAGTGGCAGTCCTTCTGCTTGTCGAACAGATAGTTCGGGATTCTTGTTAAGAAAGGATTGTAACCAGTCGACTCCTGCCATTTCAGTTTTTTTTTTTTTAATTTATAGGCAATATTTAATTTCTCAGCAAAATTATAGGCAATGGTTCTGACAGCTTTTCTGTTTGGAGGAAATCCTGCTTCTAACAATCTTTTAATGTGCTCGATCAACCCTTTTCTGTTTGCCTTTTCTAATATACCTGCATAGGAGTTATAATTTAAATAAAGAAAAAAATTTTGACATTCAAAAGGACGGATGTTCTTTTGAATTTGAGCTGAAAAACTTGCCTTGAGGTCAAATACTGCCTTTTTCCATGATTCCGGACTAAATTCTACGATCTTATGTTCGGGGAGGTACATTATAACGCCGGTCACGTTTTGTTATTGCCCCAGATTTTACATTAAGGATGGCTTTACACGGTTCATCTTAGGTCGAAACAGTTTTTTGTGTCGCTTTAATTTTTCTTTTAAAAACACGGGACATGATCCGCAGTTGAAATTCTGCATACAGTATCGGTATTAAGCAACAACATCGGAGAATCATTCTTCGAAGTACAAAAATGTAGTCTGATATATGTGATGAGAGAGACGCCTCATTTGTGCCATCTTTACCGATTTTAAGAGCGGAATCTTCCCACATAAAGTCAATGTAGCTCTTACCTAGTATTTTCAGTAAACACCCACAGTATTTCTAAATCCTACAAACGGTTAATGGGTTAAAATATAAAATAAATAACTGGCGCAACAGTCCAAATTTGGACCAAGGCCTCGAGATGAGTTAGCTTCATCTCGTTTACTAGATCGTGACGGTATGTTTTGTGCAGAAGTGTGTGATCAGCAACACGCTCAATTGAGTTATTTACCCAAAATGGGTACTCATTTAACAGCTGAGTGGGCTCATAGTCCGACACGTAAATCCCCTTTTTTTATCGAAGACTACTAAATACAGTAGGAATCGAACCGAGACCCAGTTCATAGAAGGTGAACGTGCTAGCCGTTGCGCCATCCGGGCTACTAAAATGGGTTCGAATAATTGCAAAAGAAAATCCTAATGCGCAAATATTGTAAAAACTGAAAATAAAATTATCAGTTATTCGTCATCTATGTCGTCATTAGTCATGCGTCATTTGTAATTCGACATCAAACATTCTTCATCCGTTGTCAGTCATCCGTCATCAGTCCGATGCATAGAAACCACTTTATTTCACCACATTTTCTTTGCTGTATGGCTCCTTTCAGCCATCTATCCATGATGACACCAGCCACCTAGATAAATCTTTTACCAAACCTTAGGTTCCTTAGCCTGCCACACGAACAAATTAGGAGATATGAACGGGCACTATCTTCGAAATCTCCTGACACAAATGAAAGGGTCGTGGGTTTAAGATTTCAGGCGTCATCAATGATATGTTTAAAGATATTTAAAGCTCACAAAATTCGTCGGAGAAGCCCGAAAATAATCGGCGCCCAGCGTGGGGTCAGTGTTATTTTATATAATCAATGAAATAAAAGTGCCTAGTGGACGCTTGGCACCGTTGATTACAAGTTACCTTAAGTGCCTTTAAGTTATCTTAAGCTTTTTTTTGGTTCTTAAACAGGAATGAAAGGTAATGGGCAAACAAATACGCACGAATAAAATGTCCTACGCGACAACTAGAGACGAACGTCTAGAGACGTACGACTAGAGACGCACGACCAGAGACGTACGACCAGGGACGTACAATTAGGGACGTATGGCTACAGACATACGACTAGTGACATACGACTAGAGACGAACGACTACAGACGTATAACTAGTGACGTAAGACTAGACCAGCATGTCAAATTGTATGGAATTTAGAGGTGAACGTCTCTAGCCGTCTCATAGGAATTCCTCCTTAAGCCTACCTTAAAGCAATATAAAGCTAAATTAGGCTCTCAAATCAAATTATCAATATATGTATTGTAGTTATTGATGACTATTGAAGCACTGAGAGCTTATAAAGTCATTCAAAATACGACAGGAAAAATCACGAAGAGACTCTTTTAAGCTTCTGGCTGATTCTACAGTATACGGCCAAATACAAATCACTGAGAAACATCAACACCTTCTATCCTTTACAGGGGAAAAAATAACAAAAACATTTTCACGTGTTATTCTGCCACGATTTCCTACCCTCTTCTCGAGATTAATGATGATAAGCATGCTTCCTCCTATCTTCCATATGTTCCATTCGGCAGATAATTCTCAAGTTCAAGTGTAGTAAAAAGATAAATGAAAATCAAAATCAGAAACTTGAGAAAAATTCTGGCCTTTTGTAGCTACGAGTAATTATAAATAATCAATGTTTCGATTAAGAATAGTGATAAAGGTAGGAATTAGAGGATAGGATCAAATGTGCGTCAGAATCAACTTGAGTAGCCGTAAATTATATTTAATTAAACTGCTGTCAAGTGACGACTTTACTTATCGATTTTGTGAAGTACCTAATATTTTTATCTTTCGCAGAGAGACGGTTTTTTACGCGTGTCCAACATAGAACTCCTCCAGTTTCGGTACTATAGACGAAAACTACCTGTAGCTATGGAATTATTGTTTTATTCGGATTTTGTTTAATGTTTAAGTAGTTTTTGTTTACTGAAATGACACAGCCTACCTTCAGAGATGAATTTCTAGAAGCAGGAATAATAGCGTACAACGAATCTACCCACGTTATTCTAATTTTTAATGTCAAAGATGTAAGAGCTTATACATGTACGTATGTCATCATCATCATTGTGGCGCGACAGCCCGACGTCGGGTGTTGGCCGCCTGGACCGTTATCCTGCAATTATCTCGGTCACGTGACCGCGTCCTCCTATCTTGGAAGCCCAGTAGTTGCCCGGCGTCCGCATATACTGAGCTCTCCCAACGAGCTCTCGGCCGCTCTCGCAGTCTCGCTTCGTCGACACGTCCAGTGGCGTGGCGTCCATGGAAGCAAGGGAAGCATTGCTTCCCTTATATTTGGCGATTGGTGGAAAATTTTCTAAATAATTTTTTCTGAATCGCGCAAAAAAGTCGCGAAAAAAACTCTTCGGCACAGTCTATGTAAATAAAAGTTCCAAAGAAACTAATCGCGAATATCTTACACAGCCGAATTGGTAACACCGCGAAAACCACCACACCACACCAAGAAGAAGACACATGGAAGCATATCAAAATTTGCATCTATGAGCGTTTATTTTTTTCCCCAGTAAACCTACTGTGTCGCGATAAAAAAAAATTCACGTACACGGTAGGTTGGAAGCACTCAGGAATTTGCTTCCAAGTTCCCTTCACATGTAGTAGAGGAAATTCTTGCCTGCAGCGGAGCTGCTGGCGCATGGACGCTGGGGAACTTTTCTTCCCATTTCCTCTTTGTTCGTATTTTCTTGTGGACTGAAAATATTTGCTGTGTTGCAATGCGTATGTGATGTGCTATATGAGTTTCACAAGGGTTACCAGAGTAGGATAGGAATTGAATTGTGGAAAAAGTTTCGATTTGAAATATAATGGCTTCATGGTTAAAAATTATTATTGGTAAATTCGAGAAGAAGTGATTTCGCATAGAATTATTAGTGTATACGAGTATTAGTAAGAGACGAACTCAATTATAGGGATATTTATGCATATTTCAATAACTTATATCTAATCGAAAACCATTTAACGGAAAATTCCAAGAAAAATTAAGTGGGAGATGGTAATACTGCCTCAAGTCATTGACGTCACAAGGAATTGAATGAGCCGTTAAATTTAAAACTCATTTGCTCTAGTGTAGTGCTTTAGTGTAGTGCGATTTGTGTGCTTTTTGTTGGTGAAAAGGTGAAGGGGTTTTTTAATCGGTCTAGGTGCTTATAATTGCTTATAGTGTTTTGATTTGTTTTTAAAGTAGCATGGATCAATATTGTGTTGTTGATGATCTTTTTCGATTGTCTTTTGGATCTCGATCTTTCACAGAAAAAAAAGACATTATCGAAAAGGGTCGACCGAAACCGATTTTGGAAATTGTTTCTAAAACAAAAAGATGTACTAGGCATTTTACTGCTAAGATTTATGAAGATACGGAATGGATTACCGGTTGTAAGACCAAGCAAAAATTATTTTGTTGGCCATGCTTGTTATTTTCAAATGATTCAAATGTTTGGCGAACTACCGGGTTTTGTGACTTAAATAATTTACATAAAGCTGTGGACAGGCATGGTACGAAAAGCGTTGATCATTTAAAGTCAGTACTTCTTCTTTCCAAGTTCGGTTCCGGTCCTAGAATTGAAGAATTATTAAGTAGCCAACATAGATCTTCAATAATATTGCACAATGAGAAAGTTTCGAAAAATCGAGATATACTAAAAATGCTAATTGACGTTGTGTGCCATTTAGGATGTCAAGAACAGGCATTTCGTGGTCACAATGAAAATGTGAATTCTTGCAATAGGGGAAATTACGTTGAACTTTTAAATCTTTTAGCTAAATATAATCCGCACTTGCGAGCTCACTTGGAGCAAGCGACTGTTTTTTTTCCGGAATATCAAATTATATTCAAAACGATCTCATTAGTAGCATTTCTAAAATTTTATTAAAACAGATTTATAATGAAATTCAGCAAACTAAATTTATAGCAATAATATTAGATGAAACAACCGATGTTTCATGTCGTTCTCAACTCTCAACAATCTTTCGTTACATTACTCCTTCCGGTGAGGTTAAAGAAACTTTCATAACTTTTACAGATATTTCTGATGATCAGACTGCGTCGCGTTTATTTGACCATGTTTTAGATGTTGTTCAAAAATTCAATTGCGGTAACAAACTTATTTGTCAAAGCTATGACGGGGCTTCGGTAATGTCTGGTAAAATAACTGGATTACAAACACGTGTAAAGGATGTGTATAAAAACGCAATATATATTCATTGCTTCGCTCATCGGTTAAATTTAGTTTTATCTAAATCATGCGATAAAATACGCGAATGTCGAATTTTTTTTCAATCTATTACTTGTTTTTCAACATTTTTTAATCATTCAACAAAGAGAACAGTTGCACTAGATTTATTCCTCAAAAAAAGGCTTCCAAAATTAGCTCCAACACGTTGGACTTTTAATGGTCGATTAGTTTTAACCATTTTTGATAATTTAGATCAATTAAAAGAACTTTTTGAATATATCATTGAAAATGAGAGTGGAAAGTGGGATGGCGAGACCGTTAATAGCGCAAGGGGACTTCTTGTTTTACTTACAGATTTTCAGTTTGTTTTCCTGCTCAATGTTTTTTCTAAAATTTTTCCACAAACCGACGTACTTTTCGATATATTTCAAAGTAAACAAACTGATATAATGTACAGCATTCAAAAAATTACAGATTTTGAAAATCAACTTCAATCGTTAAGAAATAGTTTCACGGAAATTTGGACCCAAACCACATCTATTTGCGAAACTCCACAACGCCGGAAAAAAGCCAGGTGCCTTGTTGACAGTAATGAAAATGTTGAACTATTCTTTACACGTATTTATGTCGAAATTATAGATAATATTACCGCAGAAATAAATTCAAGATTTTCATCCTTAGCAAGTTTCACATTTTTAAACCTATTAGATTCTTCTAAATTTAACCAATATTTGAAAACATTTCCGGACAATCTTTTACTAAATTTAACTAAAACTTATGCTGATATATTTTATTTGACCATATTTCATTAAAGACTGAACTCATTGTGCTTTATTCTGATTCTGATTTGCAGGGAAAATCTTTTCAAGGTATTTTTAACTATTTCATTAATAACAAATTAAAAGATAGCTTCACACAATTTTATAAATTAATATGTTTAGTTTTAACATTACCAGTAACCAGTGCGTCCGCAGAGCGCAGTTTTTCTTGCTTAAAAAGGATTAAAACGTATCTTAGAAATTGTACAGGCGAACAACGGCTTAGCGACTTGGCAATAATGTCAATTGAAAAGGTTTTCCTTAAATCATGTTTGTGTGAGCAAAGTTTTTATACAGATATTATAGATGATTTCGCAAAAAAAGAAAGACGAATAGAATTAAATTACAAATAATAGTATGTACGGATCTTATTATTTATTTTGACTTGTAATATTTTATATTTATTGCCCAATTATTATTATTTTATTTTACTCACTAACTGTGATTTTTTAAATAGTAAATAGTTGAATTATTTTTAATTTTTATTGTATTGTTATTGTTTTTATTATTCAAATTTTGATTCGCTGAACAAGATTACTTTCTTTATGAGTGTATGGATATTTATTTTGCAATTTTTTTGCTATTGTTGTTATTGTTATAGTAGTTCTAATAATTCGAATATGCTTTATTTATATACTTATAGTTACAGCTTTGCTTTTTTGATAAGTCTACCAACATATAATTTTTACAATTATTTATTTAAAAGTAAATTATTATATATTGGTAGCATGGGAATTAAAATGCTGATAAAATACAGTATACCTACTCTCACGTCCCCGTTCGTGATTCCTGGGTGCTTTTATATTAGAAATGTTAAAAGTAGCTAACGAGAGGGGTTCAATTAATACGCAGTAAATTTGTGGAAAGCATAATAATAGTAAATTTTTAATACCAATTGCTTCCCCTAGTTGAATTATCACGCCACGCCACTGGACACGTCGTCCGTTCATTACACTCTTCAACATGCGATCATCCTCTATTCGTTGTACATGTCCTGCCTATTGAAGTTGTTGTAGTTTGACGATTTTTGATGTATGTATGCATATGTTTGTATATGTTCCACCGCAAATATTGGTGCTGCCAACATTCGATTTCCGCGTGTTTGTACTACCTTAAGCAGAAATCCACTCCGGGATATACATATGTTCGTACTACCTAATACGAAGATGCTTACTGGAATTTCCCATCGATTTCTTTGGGTTAGTACCGTCTAAAATGCCAATTCTCCCTTAGATTTTCCGAAGTGGGTTCTTGCTTTAAGTAGAACGAATTCATGAAAATTCACTTTGGGCAAATCTCAAACAGAATTTCCGCTTTAAGCAGTACTAGCCCACGCAAATTCATTTTGGGAAATCTCAGACAGATTGCAGCTTTAGGCGTTACCAAAATTTAGGACGATTTTTCGTCTTTCTAAAAAAGGTATATTGGTCTAAAATTTCTCCAATGAGAATCACATGTTACTCGGAAATCTCTCTCTACTCTCTAATAGCCTTGACCCCTCGAGGGGCATGGGCGCGTCAATATCTCCAGCATTTCAATGCATATCTACTTTTCGGAAGTGCAGTTGCTAGCATGCACCTCCTAACCGCGCCGTCTTTATACTGACAAGCCCGGAGCACTGTGAGAGTTCTATTAGTACTCACAGGCAGTTTTTGATCGCGCCGAGATTTGATCTCTGAGCTCTAGATTAGTATCAAAGAGCAGTGACCGAACGATCACGGCCGCCACGCGCTACTCGGAAATAGCTCATTGCAATTTCCTCATTGATGCAATATTTAGATTACAGAATAATCACAATTAGTTAATATGCTGAATGCAAACGTGTTCATAAATAAGCTCTACATCTCCTCTCCATACTTGCGACAGATGACTCAGTAACTGTTCTTTTCAGACGAATAAGATGTTAATTAATTGGGAAAATATTGAGACGTTTGTGGAAGTTCCCTCGATTTCTGTTTAACATGGTACCAAATGGTGGCACTAAGTTGTTTGCTTCCCCGTCAATTTATGGAAAATGACTAATAGTCTAATGAACGGAGACCAGTTAGCTAGAGCTTCTCAGTAATAATTTCACAATTGATTGCAATTTTTGGTAAATTTATCTCACAGGCAAAGCTTTCAGAAGATAGAAAAGTTTACCTACGACTATATATGATAACACTGTCAACAACTGCCAACTGATAAGAAAATATTAATATTGGCATAAAACTGGGCTCCACGCACAATACTTCGTCGACTTCTAGGCGTATGGAGAATTATCTACAAATAACTACCTTATTAACCCTTAATCGAAGGACGGTGCATATTCACTATGCAATATTAATTCTATAACTTAAGAATATCATTTTTAATAAAAGTTATTATCGTGGTTCGGACTTCTTAGTTTGGATACCTTACTTTAGACTAATTCATTAAATTGCCCTTTGTTTCTTTAAGAGGTCGCGCAGACGGCAAAGTTTTTAGTTCGCAGAAAAACTAAATAGTTTAATCAGAAAAATAGAGCACATGGCCGTGTATGAGACCGCGCACACAGCAGACTAACGTATTTAGTTATCGCTGTGTGCGCGGTCTCATAAGCCACCATGTGTTCCATTTTTCTGACTAAACTATTTAGTTTTTCAGCGAACTAAAAAGTTTGCCGTGTGCACGAGCTCTAAGGAGTATAACAAACAAACCAAATACGAAGTAACTATAATAGGTACGGCTGACGGAAATACACTCCCAATCACAATCACTACGATAGGTTCACTTGAATTTTGGCTTTATCTCGGGAAAAAAAACTAACGCCCTATTCGGGAAACTCCATGAAATTATACACAGTATCCTACTTCCTCATTTTATTACAAGTTATGTGAAATCCATACTCCCGATAGGATTTTATTCTCTCTCTCTCTCTCTTAATTGCCCTAACCCCTTGTGGGACATAGCGCGTCAACTGTTTCATGTGACCCAGTTGACGATACTCGGCATAAACTGGCATCGGAGAATGCAGTTGCCAGCATGCACCTCCTGCCCTTCACATCCATGGCCACGAATGTCGTCGTGGACGGGATTCGAACCCGAAACGCCGGTAGTCAAACATGAGACTGATGCCTCAACACACTGCGCTACCGCCGGTCGATTTTATTGGCATTTATTTAATCATCAGAAAAAAAACGGTCGCTAGGATAGGTCCACTTGACAAGTTTGATGACTAACTCCCCCCCCCCCCCTCCTTTCTCTCCAATTTTCGGATTTGAGAATACAACTAAAATTCAGGCAATTAAATGAACTTCCAGCTGATCGTAAATATTCGTATGGACACAATTTTTTTACTTCCGCAGCGAAGTCGAATGTTGCCGGTAGTGCTTCAATCCATGATGATTTTTGGCCTATCGGGCGTGTCCGATGTATGCTGCATGTTCGTTCGATTGTCCGGGCGCTTTTCGTGGTTCGTTATCAAAAAAATTTGGTCCATTACTTCCCTGAGTGATTCTAAGCACAACTGGTCGACTGGTTTTTGCAATCGGACTTTTTTTGGACAACAGGACCTTCTTGGGTATGAAGCAAAATTGAGCCCAAACTTAGACAATATGGGTATTGTCAGAATCGAGCTAGTGATTGATTTGATTGGATTCTTGATGAAAATTAGATTTCCATCAAGTTTTAAATTATCGCGGTTGTTTACTGGTTTTTAACCTTTTCATCTAACTTTAGGGTCACTTGACAGTTTGACCTTACACGTAGCCGCTGTATTTACTTATTAATGCATACGAGAGCTGTATGATGGCTGCCGCGCTGCCTCACTTTTCACCAAAAGCCAAAAGTATTTATTACTCTTCCACAATGTGTAATCTATCCACAGCCATTTTCGTCTGCGTATCAATTCGTCCCCGTACGCCAATTTAACTCTTCATTTGATATTGTTTCTGGCCAGAAGATTCTTAGAATTCGACGAACACATGAGTTGACGAAAACTCGCAGCTTTCTGGTCTCCTACTCCTACGGAAACCTTCCATGTACTGCTCCCATACAAAAGCACAGACAGTAACAGGGAACGAAACAGGGCCAGCTTGGTCTTGATGCTGAGATAACTGGTTTGCCAGATTTTGGGCAGCATGCCGTATGCGCATTAGCCTGGTTGATACGACGAACGATGTCCTGCTCCGTACCACCATTTTCGGCAAAAATGCTACCCAGGTAGACGAAGCTGTCCACCTCCTCCACAGCCTGCCTATTAATATTAATGGCAGGATTTCTTCTTCACAATGACAAATTCCTCTGTCTGCACGCAACACATCGCTGATCACTATGAGGAATAGGATCGGTGAGAGGAAGCACTCCTGCCGAACTCTATTTCGAATCTCAAAGTCCTTCGACACCTTACCTCAATGTGATCGACACAGGAGAATACGGATCGAAAGCCAGCTTGCTCTACTTCAATTGTACTTTCTTAGCAAGCCTTTCGTCTTTCCAGAAATTCACTCTCTAATTTAAGAAATCATGGATTTTGGGGACCCTCTGATTCATTGTCCAGGAGAGTACGCACATTCCAGAATCCAACCTTTGCCATTGTACGACAGCCAAAAGTCGTAACCGTTGAATCAGTCTTTATCCGAGGTATAGTTGATGTTTCGTTAGCATATAGAAGGATAGTGCAAGTTGCTGGCATACACATCCTGTCCTTCGTTTTTCGGTTTCTACGATAGGTCCGCAAAGGCAAAAGCCGTGGTATTATTCTTACACCCTACATCACAGGGGGAATGTTTACCTCAACCAAATTATCGCACAGCCATTACTGGCGGCTTGACTTGGTTAGCAATGGTCAACGAATGCTGCCGATCTAGGGGGCGCCCACGAGGAGGACTATGGAAGATGACTTTTGCTCTTTAACCTTTTCTTTTAGTTTTTTTTTGTCAATTGCCCTTACCCCTTTTGGGGCATAGCGTGTCAAATTTTCCGTGTGGCCCAGTTGACGTTTCAACGGCATAAACTGGTTTAGGAGAATGCAGTTGCCAGCATGCATATCCATGGCCGTGAATGTCATCGTGGACCGGATTCGAACCCGAAACGCCGGTAGTCAAACATGAGACTGATGCCTCAACTTTACTTTTGGGCCCGTCCCATATATGGACGGGCATATGCCATGATCCATGATGTGAGCATTTCCAGTGGTCCGATCTTAACTAAATTCAGTATATAGGTTCCTTGAGTGATCGTGATCTCGAAACGGTGGCAGCCAATTCGATCGTCGACTGGACTAACGGTATATTCTGTTACGTTCAAACCAGAGTTAATCGCCAAAGTCTTTTCACTCTTCCAGGTTTTTCCCGTGGACTGATTTCAACGAAATTTGACACGTAGCTTCCTTGGGTTATTATTAATAATCGTATAAGTAATCGTCAAAACAAATTTTTCTCACCATGCACAACGACCAACTCCATCAAACGACATGCACGACAGCGATTGCGACTCCCCGGCCATGTACAATCAACACAAGTACCCCCCAAACAGCCGACCCCGCGCACGCACAAGTAATCGCCAAAACATAAATTTTTCTCGCCATGCACAACGATCAACTCGACCAAACGACATGCACGACAGCGATTGCGACTCCCAAATATGATGGCGACGATATCCTACACCCTGCGATGCGACTGACGTTTGGAGGAACACAGTTCCATAGACAATACACACAAATAGTGCTCAGCGCTGATCGCTGAGCTGGGATAGCTGCGCTGTCGTCGCATGGATCGGCCCGAGGAGCATGAACCTTTAGTCGAGTCGTTTGTGCAATGTTGATTCAAACGACATTTGATATAGAACGCTCTCCAGCGGTGCTAGACAGTACGTTTTATGGTATTGTATTTTGTCCGATTTTCAGTATCTAATACGGACAATTTTAGAAGAGCTCTAGAGCAAAATATGCGATCTTGAAAAATTGAAAATACGAAATATGCAATGCTTCACATAAATTGAATAAAGTGCAAAATTTTCGAATCATAATTTCTCTTTTCATTCTTGTCGAGAGAGTGTGGATTAGGTTAAATTAGATGATAAATGGGCCTGTTCCAATAATCAGTCATTTATGTTATTGTCCTGATCCTAGAGAACCGGAGGCGATCTGTTGGACCAACCTGTTCTTTCGATAAATAGACTGAGATGGCCAGTTTTAATCGAGGCAGTGCCGAAGCATTCAATCTTCTTTAGCAACCTAGTCGATTCGACCTTCCAAATTTCCGATTCTTAATTTTCAGAGTAATGTTGGCAACGTAATTTTGTTCTTCCTTTCAGCACAGAAATCTGTGGCAGTGTCCTGAATGGAATTCCATTCGAATCAAAACTGACCCATTGAGTAGGGTCGGTTTGCAATTTTGATGACGTCTGCCTTCGTTTTCGTAACATTCAAATATCCCAATTTTCTTTTTTTCTTTTACATTTATACTTGCAGCAGCACCCTGAACCGAATGGCGTTCGAATCAAGTGCGTCCATTGTTTCGTGCTTTTGATAGCATCTTCTACCGCTTTAGCAACGGTCTGCTTTTTTCGTTTCTTGGTGGACTATATAAAAACGGAACATTGAGCATAGAGGTTGACTTGCTTCCTTTTTTATGATATTTACGTTAATTTATACACCCGTTAGCGCCATACCAGACTTTCCCTCTGTAACTAATAAATTACTATTTGAGCTTATGTATTATAACTGTGAACAAATATATCATCTTTGTTTTCTAGGTCTATTATGGACTCCACATATTTCTCAAACCTACCAGAGCGCAGAACTCATGATCGCGTTTGCAGATCCTATTAAAATTAAGTTTTTGCTTCGCGGTCAGCACAAAAAGTTATGGAGGGCAGCATGCGGCTTGCGGGCCACTGTTTACCGACCCCTGCGTTAGACTAGGACATTTTGAGTCCTTTGGTGACGAAAAAGGACATTCTTGGCAATGAAGTGATATACTATATAGGCAAGGAGGTTGTCATATGGCTGAGAGTGTTAAGACGAATGTACTGGACTATGTACTGTTAAGGGCATTTTCAGTCTTTTGGTGACGAAACGGACATTCTTGTCGATGAAGTGGTACATAGAAAAGATGGGCATCATGTGACTGTGGGTGTTGAGGCGAAGGCACTAGACTGCTGTTGAAGTCATTTTGAGTCCTTTGGTAAAAAAGGACACTATTGGCAATGCAGTGATATATATAGGCAAGATGGGTATCATATGACTGCGAGCCAAAAGGGGAATGCAGTAGACTACTGCTGATTTTATTTTGAGTGCTTTCATCAGGAAAAAAGACTTACTGTGTTCGCCTGTCAGATATGAATATTTCCTGAATCTGGCGATAAGGACAACATTTTTCAAAGCAAATCATAGACAACTTGAAAGCAAATGGATCAAAATTTAAATGTATTTTTCATGGGACAGGCCTAAGGTGCCCACGAATATCTTCGCTCGTTTTGTGTCATTAGTAAATTACAAGCGAAGTCAAACCGGAGTTGATATTTTTATTAAATGTGTCTTAATTCAGTTGTTACATCTGAGTTTAATATTCGATGAAACTATACTGAATACTGAAAGAAGGAATTTCGCGCCCAATGTGGGCCTATCACCGTATGTTTCCAAAATTGTAAAATTTTGAATTTATTTTAATACTGAATCGTTGAAACATTTTCGATTTTCATGCTGGCAATATTATTAAATATGAATACTACAACGCTATTTGCATAAATAAACTTAAAAAATCAATGATTAATTCTATGTTGAAGGATTTCCGATATGAGTTTCAATATTGATCACGACCGATGGCGATGACGTTGCTGCAGAGATTTGGGCCGGCGATGATGCTATTTCAGATGCCGCCGCCGTAGCCCTTGTTGACTGGGTGTTGCTGTCATTATTATTATTTGCATCAATAGCAGTAGCTTCTTCGTACGTTGGAAGTCCATCATCTTTTTTCATATCGCGATCAGAGATTATCCCATTTCGATTCAAATAGAATTGATTATTATTTGATCGGCTACATGGCAGAGGCATGTCTACAGCACCTACGGATAAGCTAACTCTGCAACTGGAGGTCGTATCGGATTGTCGTATGTCTCCTTCAACGGTGTAAATTTGAGTTGCTGGAAATGTGGAAAGGAGAGAGGCGTTATCCAAGCGGTAAGTACAGTATGAGTTGTAATCAATTACCATTGTTATTTGTGGCCGTATTCTGATTTCGTCTATTGGCTATTTGTATTTGTAAAGATTTGCAGCAACGTTGTGTTTGAATCTGGAAAAATAAATAAAACTTAAATTTAATTGAATAATATATTTTGGCTATCTGACCAATTTTAGATAAGCCAATCTAGTAAATAAAGAATCTCGAAAAGTTAAAAGCTCCCGCCAAATTAGTGATTTTAAGCATGACGGTTAAACTCGCTGTAAAAACTAATATCACATATTTATCGCGTGCAATGCAGACGTCATTTGTTAAATAAACAAAAAAAATGAACTTTCTGTCTGGAATGGCCCCAGGGCCCCGAGCCCGTGTTTTTCTCGGTGGCCCGAAAATTTGAAAAATTGAAAAAAAAAGAAAAACGTATCTACGGTTTGAGCTTATTTTTTGTTCATTGAGCTACGAGTCGCCATATATGGGCGCCTACAAAAGTTGAGTACCGGGCCCGGATTTTCTCTCGACGGCCCTAAATGGCCCTATACCTCGATATGAGTTATGTATGAGTTAGTTAATCCCATGATCTAGATCCAGTCCACACGAGCAAGTGTGTGATCAGCGGTATGGTTAATGGAACTTCCGAATTTATTATCAATCGAAAAGTCATGTGATAGTACCAACGGTTGGGTCATCGGTTCAATTATCTACAAATATTATTTGAAAAATGTCTCATTTTTATCCCAATCCAAATATTTTATTCTTAAACAAAAGCTAGTTACGTCGCGTGTCGTTATGTTTATTTGTGCCACGTATGACGATTCTTCTTGTGTTCACTTGCTGTTATCGGCCGGCCGCCTAATGAGCTCATTCCAATTTGCAAAAATTGTTTCACAGTTTATTGATATTGTAGGGGATCGAATAGTGTCTTGGCGATAATCGCCCACAAGCGTGGCGGCACTTAACGCAATTTCGTTCTGATCAGAAAAGAGGCCTCGAAACAGATCAAGGACAAATGCTACCAAATATTGAAGCGCAGTAGAAATTAATTGCGAAAAGGAAGAAAATGTGATTATACACATTTAGTTGAAACATAATATTGACGTTAATAAATTAATTTCTCTGGAATAGAATGTACAATACATTCCGGGATGTTTATCAATAAAGATAAAAAAAAGATTGTTAATGATTTTCTTTTGAGGTCGTTCGGACATCTCTTTCTGATATGATAGCTAATTAAGGTCGGAGAGTCTGCGGTAACAATGTACAAATTCACAAGAAAAACTGATTACGTTTTTCTGTGCAAATTTGTGTTGAACAGTTTGTCTATCTGCAGCCCGCTATTGACAGACTAAAATAGCAAGTGGTAGACAATTAAACTGACAATATTACCAATTATATTGCATATTTGTTTCCGTAAAATCTTTTGCCATCTGTTTAGTTGTTTTAGATAAAATAACCAGCACGTGCTGTATATCGATCTTCACATCGGCTGAATATTTTTCACCATTCATCCAAAAATCTGCAAGACAGCCTAAGACAGTCTAAGAATTAGGTGGAAAATAAAAGGAAGCTTTGGTGAAGTTTTGATTTTTGGTATCTTTATCTTTTTGGGGTCGCTGAACACGAATTTCAAGTTTTCCATCAACAATTTTCCCGGAAAGTACGCTATTTTCGCAAAAACGTGTTAAAATAAGATTTTGACTCTGTTTTTCCAAGATAACTCAAAAGGTAGATGTGTCAAGATGAAAGTGCCAATTTTTGCATCCGATATGAAATATATACCCAAATTTTGGGCTATTGGGCAAACTCTAACCGGGTCACCCTTTGTTGGGTACCTGGGCATCGGGGCATTCATGGCAACGAAGCTGCAGATGAACTTGCTAGGCAGGGCTCATCGGGGGAATTTTTCGGACCTGATCCCTACTGCGGTCTAAGCTGGGCCACAGCCAGGGCGCTGGTGAGGGAGTGGTCTGCGGGCGAAAGGCTGCGGCACTGGAATAATCTCCCGGGACTACGACAGTCCAAAGATCTTATCAACCCCTACGGTCTCACAGAAGCCAGCCGATTGGGCAGAGCTGACCTGAGACTGGTCGTTGGTTTCCTCACGGGTCACCACTGGGTGAGATATCACTTAAACAAAATGGGCCTGTCCACTGAGACGGAATGCCGACTTTGCCTGGAGGATACTGAGTCCACCAAACACCTTCTCTGTGAATGCCCCGCGGTTGCTCGCGCCAGATTCTTGTTTCTTGGAGATTCCATCGTGAGCTCCGGTGTCATTAAGAGTACTGCTACAAAGGACCTACTGGCCTTTATCAGGTTGGTTGAGGGTCTTTTGGATTAGTTAAGGCTATTATGGCACAATAGATCTTATGGTCGCAGTGCCTACCAGCTGGGTACCTTAGCCTGCCTTTATTTATTATTATTATTATTTGGGCTATTTTCAGACAATACTGGGCAAAAAAAAAATTTCGGCTCTTTTAGTTTTCTGGGAAACAGCATTTTAAAATTTTTGAAGGCACTTCCAACTTGATGTCAAATTAGGGGTGAACTATCATGTGGAAGCATTTTTTAACAACTTTGTTATTTCACTTTTTAGCCTATTTTTGGGGTTTACAAAAATCCTATAATCATTAAATTTCTTCAGGAACTTTATATTTTATACAAATTTTAAAATAATAGTTGATTTTTGCAATAAAACCGATTTCTTTAAATGATTGGCCGTAGGAAACAGTCAGCCATATCGGATAGTGTTCTCAGTTTTGAAATGACGCCGTTTTTCGCTGTTTTAGGGTTTTGTAGTAAAAACAAAACCCTTATGAAATTGGTCAATTGTCCATTTGCCTGTTCATGAAATATCTCGCTAACCGCTGAAGCTGCATGCATGACATTTAGATTGAAAAATGTAGAAATATTATAATTCTTTGGAGAAAGCGATGGGTCATAACAGGCCGACTTGCGGGAGGTGGGGGGTTGTTTCGTCTGGAATAAGCAAGTGGGGCATCGTGACAAAGGTACATTTTCTTCAAATTTGAAGGCAGGAGAAAAGAGGGGGACAGATATAAATACATATGTACATACTGACGATTGAATCCATGCTGCGTAACTGACTTTTTTTCTAACGAAAGCGAGGCAATCGTATCGTGCGGGTAATAATTAGGTCGGGCGGATAAATTCTAAAAATTTTGGTTTTAGTAGTAGAACTTTCCGTTCGAGAAATAAATGCAGTGAATCTTTGAATCCTAACAATGCCAAATGAAGATAGAAAATAGATAAACAGGCGAAGAGAAAAGTGATTTCTCTGGAAACCAAAACCAAAATTCTTGATCGTCTGCGCACTGGAGAACGAGTAGTCGATGTGGCTAAATTTTATTCTGTGAATGAAGCTACCATAAGGACGATATGGAAAAATTAAGAATCGATCAGGAAAAGCATAGCTTCTGGATGGTCTACGAGCTTAAGCACGTAGGGATGTTGCGATGAAAAAAATGGAGCAGGCTTTAGTGATGTGAATAGAAGACTAAGCTCAAAAAATGATTCCACTTGATACAAGCACTACTGCCAACATGGGATTGAAAATTTATGGAAAAATTAAGCTTGAGTTACCAGCATGAAAACATAAAATATTTTACAAGTGGCAGTTATGCCCAAAAACACGACTTCCCTATTGGAACCTTTAAGCCAAGGAATAATTTCGACATTCAAGGCGCTATAACATTGATGGATGCCTGGAAAAAATTTACAATCTTAGATTGTGTTAAGCATGTTGGACTTTCGTATAGCCAGATTAAGCACTCAACATTAAATGCCTGCTGGGAAAACTTATGGCCTGACGCAGTTCAAAGTGAGAGTTCCAGAGTGTCATTGCAGGATAGATTTTCTCAAATAACGGAGTTGGCGCACAGAATGGGTGGTGGACGTTTTTACGATTTAGGTGAAGCAGACATAGCTGAGCTTATGGCAGACGAAGAATTAGACGAGGAAATTTTTCATTTCAATGCTTGATGAAAAATCTTCCTGACAATGATTCCGACAAATATGAACCCAAACCAACAGCTTTCACCCCAGCTTTACACGCAGAGCGAGCGCTCATTTGTCCATATTGTACATTTACGCGGAGCCCACGAATATTGCATTTTTCCACATCTTCAATATATCAAACATTGAGTATAAGTCAGAATTAAAAGATACTTTTTAACATTTCTTTTTTGTTAATAATAATAATCTTTGTGGATATGTCTCGATGAACCATCCCCCAAAAATGGGCGCTAATGTTATAGTTTTTGCGGGATAACTCTTTGTCCAAAGTTTGGAGGGATGTGCCATCTTTTTTAAGGTGTTTTGCTATTTTAGGGGGAAAGGCGGGCATATCACGGGTAACAGACTCACCAAAAGGGGTTTTATGCTCATATTTGTCAGGGTGTCGGTGGTACAGATCGCTTAGAAGCGTCTTCTGGGACCATAGAAATGAGTCGAAGCCGTCCTGGCAAATTCGTCAGCCATTTCATTTCAATGCTGATGTGTCCAGAAAATCAAATTTTCACGAGAAATTTGTTTTTTTCTTTTTCGATAAAAACATAATTGTACCAAAAATCAAAACTTTCGTTTATTTGTCCTTTCGGAGCCGTAGTGTTTAGACTATCTTCTTCTTTAGTGATTTTTTTTGGGTATGGTTAAGCTGACCAAATGCTTATGTCGAAAACCAGAAGACACAGTTCCTTCTTAAAATGCTGCACCCTGGCATCTCTTTTGCAGGGAAAAACTTTCCGATGTCTTTCAATATCCAGATTGATAGTATAAGAAGCGGCACCAAAATTAGCCATGGCGAAAATGGCCATCCGAAATAATCCATATATGTAAATACTTACGTTTTGAACCGAAAGTGTCCATCAGAAAATAAACGAAGTAAGCCATGCATGGACAATATCGGTTTCAAATCAAAATAGAGCATGCGAAAAACAATGTCCATGGTAGAAATGCCAAATTGACAATTGTGTGGTTTGCCGCCCTTGCCCCCAGAGCAAGCAAATCGAGCGTTCATTTCTTGCGATACTGAGAGTTGTGATTCCTTAAGCGCGAAACGAGCGGAGCCCAGACAAGAGACTGTTGCACTCAGTGCGTGCAAGGCGAGCGTTCATGTGTGCGATACTGATGGTTGTGACCCTTAAAAGCGGAGCAAGTAGAGCCAACACATGAGACGCTTGCACCCAGAGCGAACGAAGCGAGTGTTAACTTTTGTGTGATACTGAGGGTTGTGTTCCCTTAAGCGCGGAGCAAGTGGAGCCCACCAAAGAGACTGTTGCAAACAAACAAAATGAAAGATATTGAGTAGTTTAATAAAAAAAAAGTTTACGCCTATTTTTCCGTATCTTTAATAGGTTTCGATGTACTGTCACTTGGAAAATATATAAGAAAAACGAAGATTTGTCGCTTTTTAATCTTTTTCAAGTGCGAATATTTCGAAAACTATTGTAAATACAATTAAAGTTGCGTTAACGTTTTTTTATTGAACTGCTCAAGATCTTCATTTTGTCTCAGAAAGTTTTTCGATAAATTTCAAAATATTTGCAAAAAATATAGGTTTTTGTCGATGACTACTCGTAGAATTCCATAAAAAAAAATTGGATTCATAATCACAAAAAACACAAATAAAAAAAATCCACACCACAGTTTGTTTTAAGCAAGACACTAAAACAAAAATTTTGTTTTTTAAATTAAGTTTTAGTAAATTTAATAATATAATTTCAAAGAGATATAGGTTTTTTTTATCCGGGTGAAATCCGGGATACTGTACGATTTATTAAGTGATGTTTAGATCCCCCTCACTCCAGTCAGATTTTAATGAAATTAGTTTCTGCTATTATCTATGTAACTATATTTTCTACATCCAGCTCACTTATCTCAAATCAATGCGTACTTAATTGTCAATAAATTCATTTCTTTCATATTCCTCATAGGATATGTTTTTTTTCCGTTATTTGGCGTAATACAAAAGATAAAAAATAGCAGCATGAAAATTAGTATTTTTCAAGTGATAATATCTCGAAAACTATTAAAGATACGGAAAAAGTAGCGTGAAACTTTTTTATTGAACGGCTCCAAATCTTTCATTTTGTCTCAGAAAATTTTTCAATAGGGTTAACCGTTTTCAAAATATTTGAATAAATAACGAAAAAACGGATGTTTTTTTTTTTTGACTAGAACCCAAGTTTTTGAGGGAAAAACCTCGAATTCGTAATCAACACCCCAATAAACATAAATAGAAAAAATGAAAACTACATCTCAATTTCTTATAGGCGAACTACCTGATGACAAGACTGGTAGCACCTAATCCGAAAGTTTCAAATTCGTAACCGATTTCTACGCGAAGGTCTGCTATTAATCGCTCTAAAAATTCCTGTCTTTGAACATTTTATACCCTTCAAATGTAATAAAAATGTTAGTTACAAAAGCTAAGCGTCAAATGTGCAATTGAAATTTGGAAAATTTACCATAAAAAAAAATGCTGGAGAGTTTCATCAAAAACAGGACACTTTGGATATTATTCCAGTCCACTAACCTCATGCGAATATATTGCACTTATCTCTCCCCCGAAAAAATGACTGCGTAGACTTGCACACAGCACATTACCGCGGCGCTCTACTTAACACGTGATTTTCCCTTCGACTCAAAGGACCGGTTTCCAAGCGAAATAAAGTGCAAACTATTTGTTTTTGCGTGAAAATTGCTCATAATGATGTGGGGACTTTTTTCTTTGGATGAAATATGTTAGTACTGACAGAGCGAAAAATTTAACTTTTGGAAGTTTTTGTATGCGATTTCGCACGAAAAATTGATCTTAGTACCTAGCTTAAACGGGGACAAGGGGAAAGATTGTATAAAAACAGAACACGTATATGATGTGCAATCTTTTTACAATAATTATGTAAAACTGTCATCAAAACGAAAATAATTGATGGTCCCCCTTAAAGTTGAACTCGAAACGTTAAAAATTTGCGTTTGGTCAAATTAGAAAATATTTTCGTACTACACGAAATGACAGAATATTTAAAGATTTGCTCTAAAGAAATAAATATTTTATGTGATGCTTCTGTCTGCTACAGACAGTGGTTCATCCATGGCAATCTGAAGTCATTGGCATTGTGTAGACGCATGAATTTCATTACGAGGTCCAGTGTTTAGAAGGCGAACATGCTAACCGTTGTGCCATCCAGACTACTGAAACAGAAATATTGAGAACATCGTGTATACGAGTCTCTTGACAAAATTGGATAGGTTCAGAATATGTACATTGCTACGCAACGGTGACGCAACCGCGCAGTAATTCATTTTGCACCCTCTGAACGGCAAGTACCATCAGCTGTAAGTCTTTTGTATATACTCTTTCCGAATTTTCCCTTACACAACATTTGCATCTGTGTGTTTCTAAGGTTCATTCTTCCTCTGCAAAATGAGTACATATCACCTGTGAACTGTCAAAATCATTGACGCAATATGCTGAGCAAATTGAACAGACATATTTGCTGCTCAGCTAAATGACATTCCATCCGCACTTGTTCACCTAGGCGGGAAAAATCATAGATATATCTATAGATCCATTGGAGAAATTTACCTCATCGTTTCACAACAGTTGCGTCTTCTGAACTCACACATTGTGAGTGAATTTAATTAAATTTTGACGTTATGAAAGAATTTGCGCATATTTGAACAGAAAATTAACATTCTGATCAATCCAAAAGTATTTAAACGTTTAACATAGTTAAATATTTAAAAAGAAACAATTGTTCGTAACAACGATATTTTTTTCTATTCAGTACCTTACTTTTGGAGCTGCTTACTTTCGGAATTAATTAAACAATTATTGTAGTTAGGATCTGTTTAAATATTTAATTAAGCTCAAACGATAAAAGGTAAAGTATTAAATGAAATTTTAAACCTAGAAACTATCTATCTAGAATCAACTGTGTAAATTTGTCGTTGCTACCATGACTTTCAATTTAGTATTGAAAGTCATGATAGCAACGACAAATTGAATTGTGAATTTTTTGCTGAAAAAGACTGCTAATTTTGTTATATCCACTTGCTTTTGAAGTCAAAGAGGGGAAGGAGGCCCATGTACAATATAATCATATCAAAGGGAATAATGAGGACATTGTATTTCTGGTAACTCTTTTCAATTTTAAGCAACTATAGCGGAGCTGCATACTGTTATCCGGTCTCCGACAGAATCATGACCACCGTGCCTTTATAAAATAGATAGCGGGTGTCGCTGCTCAAATCGCTTGTTAAACTGAAGCTTCTAAACGGCGCTTTTAAGTATTTTTATGGCACTGTTAAAGCACTGTTGACTATAAAAAAATAGCTGCGGTAACAGTCAGACTGTTGACTATATCCGAAAAATTTTCGGCGTGGGTAGTACCACCTCCACTACCCACACCTTCCGCCCGCCCTGAATAAATTCAATTTGAGCCCATGTTTGATCTATCGGTCGGTGACACGATGAGCCCATAAGCCGGTGACCGACTCACGGACTCATCCGTCTGAAAGCACTGATTTAACTACATACAAGTATGTACTGATGGTCATGGTGAGGTTGTGTTCATTCTAAGGTATTGTGGACTCACATACCATCTATTCATGAGCTCACCGTGTGAACTCACAATTACCATAAGGAATTCTAATTCAGTCATTTGGTAGTCCAACCTACATTTTTCGAAGATACATAGTTTTATTACTATCTCGGAAAAAGGCAGATTTGACTGCTGACTGAAGAAATTTCTTGTTGCCACAATAGTAGTAGTAGTAGATACGAGTAATTCCTCCGCATTCCCTATTATTTTCCCAATTAAAAATAACAATTGACATTGACAATGATAAGGAAATGTTCTAATTATTATCAGAGACACACCACTTCAGTACTACTCAATTTAATTTCAACGATAGCATTGTATTCGCAATTAACCGCGTTTTTTTTAGTCGTACTGATAAAGTTCTAATTTTGATCACTGGCTGGTCGAAAAGGATACGATTAAACTTATTTAGGAACATACCGCCGAATAGACAAGGAAGAAAATGATGACGAAAATCCACGCGAAGATTGTTATATCCATTTCGTTACATCGCCGTTTTCAATGGAAGTTTTAAAATATTTAGTCACAAAATAAATTAAACCAATCACGGAATTCCTTAAAGGATAATAACCACTTTACACGAAATTCCCAAAAAAAAACTCCTGCCTTTTCAGTAGCCTTCGGCGAACTGAAAGCCTAAATTTTTGCACCCAGTTCTTTTCTATGCGGGACTCAGTGCAAAAATGAACGTATGCCGCATATTTACCTAACAATAATATCAATTTCGTGATAAGATAAATTCGTAAAAGATTATCGAGAACATCGAATCGCTCGTCGCCCCGCGGCCGTTAATTAAACAAAATATTGAAAGAAAATAAAAATAATGGAGAAAAAAAAGAGACAAAAAAACAGACGAATAACAAACACTTACGGTCGTTGTATGTGTACTTAATGTAATTTAAATGTTTCCTACCAGATTCGATAGCAACAAATAGATACTCCCATGTGATGTGATAAAAGAATGTGGGCAATGCGTGGACGGATACGTAACGTACGAACATTTCTTGTCGATTTCAGGGTGCAACATCTTAATTTGTTTTAATTCATTGACAATTTTATTGATAAAATATTTTGAATGCTGAATGTTGTTATTATTTGAGTAGCGCTTGGAATAGTCAGTGTGAATTTAAGCCAGCCGGAACGGGTTATTGACATAAAAATGGAGAATTGAAGTGTTTTGTATTCTTTTTTAAACCTAATTTTTGGAATATACAATAACTCACAAAAACGTTTATAAAAACGCACATTTTAAATTTTGGCACATATTTATTTTTGTAAGTCACTTTATGAAAGAAATTATTTCATAGAAAACTTCAAAATGCTTTATTCCAACTATCCAAAATGAACTGAAAATATTTTTATTTTATTTCTTTAAACGTAAATATACGCTTGTATATTTATTCTTAAATTAACAGTTATGAGAATTGAATAAGGGATTCTTTTTTTTTAATATTTTTTAATGAGTTATTAATCTTTATATGTATATAAAAATCAATCTCTTTTTTGTGTGCACCGACCTGGCGCTTAAACTACTGGGCCGATTTAGATGAAAATTTCAGAGTTTGTTCTAATTAGCTCTTCACGGGTTTTGACGCTTGTTTGCAAAAAATCCAAAAAGCATAATATACCACAAAGAAATCATGTCATTTATTGGCCCATAAATTGGTGAAAATCAAAAACAACATACTAATCACCGTCCCTTATTTAAATTTTTAAAAATGTTTTGTTAAAAATATTCAAACACTTTTTCAGCAATAAGTACGGGAAATCGAACGTATTGATGGAACTCTATCATCTTTACAATATGAACCATTTTCTGGTCTGGTTATGCTGCTTCCACCGGCAGATCTATGGCAGCACCTGATGGGTAAGGATCTGTCGGTGGTATGAAACCAGAGGCTGAGGGTCCCATTACGCCTGGACTCTGATGCGAACACGAGGGAATATGCGCCGTCTGCCAACCATCCCATCCCCATTTTTACCTCCCCTATTTTTGTTGTTTTCCCCAGGCCTATGAATTTTTGTTAATATGTAAAGGACAGGGGCAACGAGCGGTGAAAACCCCGCTCACGTCCTCCGAACTGAGCTACAGCAAGCATAGGGCGCTGCTTAGCTGGATGAGGGGTCTTTTTCTTCGCCAGATGGCACAGTCCGACCTTCACGGTCATATACTTCGTCTTCGGATGCCCACAAACCCGTCCATTACATATTTGGCGCCCAACGTGGTCAAGTTTGGGGGTTTCCAACAATATTGGGAGGGCAGGGCCGCACCGGGCCCATAACATCTAGAGCCATACGAGTATTAAGCCGTTCAAAATCAAAAGGCTCATCTGGTTTGTAGAGGTGAAGGATCTGTCCTGATTGGACGGTATTCTCGTCTTCGCTGTATCTTCGGCCCTGTGCCTATTTATAGTTTGGCTGATGCAGCCCTGTGTCCCTGCACAGGACTTTGTATCTTTTTTCGTATTTTTGGGAGTTTGACGTTTGTATTCATAGTTAGGTTTCTCTTTTTGTATCTTGTTCTTTTTGATAGGTTATTTCGCGTTCTTTTCTTTGAGTTACGGGCAGACGTGCGATATCTTTCTTGGTTGATAATAGAGGAGGCCAGTGACTGCCGTGTTTCGCCCACCCCAATACTCCCGACAGCTAAGTTGGTCTGCCAGTGCACGTCACAGGTGGTCCTCGGAGAGTGGTTCCTTGACACTTGGTGTCCGACTACTACGGTATCCATTATTACAACTACTACTGCAATACACGAAAATAGTCAAATTGTTTTCCGAGCTTTCAGAGTAACTTCTATTACTGTAAAATTATTAATTTTTTTGAAGGAAAAAAAAATATTACTTATTAACCTAATATATTAATCGATTTCGCTCTCTTAAACTCTTCCCTATATTCTCTTCATTCAGTTATCAGCGCACTCTACCACTCTCGTTTATTGTTACCATTAGCGAGCGAGCCAGGCACAACCCACAACCCAGCAGTCTCCAAACTGATGGCAAAAATAATCTTGAACCGGATCAAACAAACAGTTGACCGCACATTAAATGACGAACAAGCCGGCTTTCGTGAAGGCTTCTCATGTAGCGACAATACCAACACCCTCCAAATTATTATTGAATAATCCGCAGAGTGTAGATCCCCATTACATCTCATGTTCATCAATTTCGAGAAGGCGTTTAACAGCGTTGACCGGGAATACATCTAAAGGGTTCAACGCAGGAGAGGTATACCAGATAAAATAATTTCCATCATCAAGGAATCCTACCAGGGAGTCCGATGTGACGTCTTACACAAGGGTTAAGCTATCAGATCCTTTCGAGGTGCATAGCGGAGTGAGACAAGGCTGCATTTTGTCACTTATACTGTTTTTAATTGAAATTGTGTTACAAGAACACAAAGGTATAAGATGGAAGTTGTTCAAATACCTTCAACACCTAACTATGCTGACGATATTTGTCTTCTGTCAACTAAATCGGATCAAGCTCTGATGCTCTGCATTACGTTACGGCTTCCGTAATGCGGGGCTTAAAATCAATGCTGCCAAAAATAAGTACTTGAGCTTCGATCCTGGAAGGCAAAGCGGAATTTGTATTTCGAGGCAGGCAGTCGAGAGAGTTGACAATTTCTGCTATCTCGGAAGCGTAGTTACAGCAGATGGTGGAACGGATGCTCATGTACAGTCTCGCATCAACAAGGCTCGAGCAACTTTTTTCAGTTTGACTCCTTTCTGGCAAAACAACAACATTTCCAGACGAAATCTTCGAAACCAATGTAAAATCAGTGCTTCTATATGGCTGTTCAACTTGGAAGGTGACCAATGAGAAAAGAACTGGTTTGCAAACTTTTGTGAACCGGTGTATACGGCTTATCCTAGACATGCGGTGGCCGGAGGTCATTTCTAACGACGACCTTCTTACTATTACTGGCCAGGACAGGATAGATACTTCCGTTAAAAGGCGAAAGTGGCAATGGATAGGTCACACTCTCCGAAAAGTGCCGAACAACATTGCTCAACAGGCCCTCAATTGGAACCCGCAGGGAACCAACGCAAGTTGCCGTGTTGGACGACCTAGTAACACACAACTAGAGAAGATCAGTTAAGAGAGAGGGTGACTCAATAGGCAAGTCGTGGAGTGGACTGAAAGCGATGACGATGAACAGGACGAGGTGGAAGGTAGGCGTGGTTAATGCCCTATGCCCCACAAGGGGTTAACAGGCCACAGAGAGAGAGAGAGGGAGTAAAATACGACAACATTTTTTAGTAATGACTGGAGCTTGGACAATGAGATTTTGTAGGATTTGGAAATATTGGGCAACGCTTCCCATATTAAAATGTTCCGAAAAGGAAACTAAAGTTTAAATAATGTTTTCGGAGTCTCGTCATATTAGGTACCATACTATCTATAGAGAATCCAAAAAAAAATTCTGGACGCGGTCTCACCACACAAAGCCATCCTTTTTTGTGCGTTGGAACGTCACGTCTAGCTGTGCTATACTTTTCTCGGAAAAGTGGATTTTTGATGTCAACTATTTGGCTGCATACAGCGCTGTTCCAGACGATATTTTCTGGGATAAGCTTTCTGTGAAAAACGAATCAGCCTTTCACACGGTCACATTCGATTTGTCATGTAAATAATTTTATCGAATAGATTTTGCCAAATCTCATTGTATTCACAGGAAATACAATTCACAGGGCGGAGCATTCCGCATCCGTGAATCCAGATGGGATGTGCTCATTGCTACACACACTTGCGTTCAAAATCTGAATTTTCCCTGGTCAAATCCAAAATTTCCCCAATGTATGGATCTGACGGAGAAATTTTGGATTCGACCGCAGAAAATTTGGTTTTTGGTACTCAAAAAGTATCGAGTATTCGATTCGCTTCGAATGAAAAATTTCATCGATATTATTGAAATGGAGAAATTCATTTTCGCTTTACATAGTACCATTTTCATCCCCTCCTCTCATTAGTAGTGAACATAACCTTAAATATAATGGCCCAAAGCCATAAAGATTTAGTAGAACTCCACGCACGACTGGTTTTCAAATAACTTTCGGTATCTTTTGTAAAGTTTTAAACGGATGATGCGGACTGTTCATGGAGCAAACTTTTAGGCAGTGATCTACCTTTAAACCTGTTAAGCTTGAGGAAAAAACTACGTAAGAATGATATGTATGTGGATTCCTCTAGGTTCTAGGACATTTGTTGTTTACCTATAGGGTAATCTAAAAAAAATGGCCTCCTATTGGATGCGAACAGTCGTTTCGGTTGACAAAAAATCTTACAAAAGAGTGTTTTAGGCATCATTTATGCGATTTTTTAGTCCAGTTTAGTGTAAATTAAGATAGTTATGTTGGGTGAAATTTACAAGAAATTTCCGTCAATAAAATCCTAGCGTATTCAAAAATTTAATCTAACAACAAAACACAAAAATATGTAATTAGATTGCCCGTAAATAATGTAAATTATAGCTAAGACCCAAAAATTGAAGCGATTTTTAGTTACTGAGTATAATCAGTAAAAAAAAATAACAAATAATTTAAACTGTTTCCACTGCAAAAAAAAAGAAACTCTTACGATCAGTTCAATTCCTAGTCTAATTAAGGATATCGTATTACTCCATTTCGCAAAAAAAAAAATATAATATTCTTGGTTTTAAATATCTGAGTTGTTATTTTTATTGTCATGCTAATTCTCAGAAAGCTTAATACTAGTAGAGATTTCCAATTGTTCTTCCTTGATTGCCGCTTCAAAATCAGGGAGTTCAGTTACTTTCACAATATCGTCGTATTTCGGAAGATCGTCCGCACTTACGGTTCTTGTGTAGCGGGTGGGAAGCGTATATACTGCGGGCTGATTGCTTTGTTCGAAAACAACAATCGCTAAAAAAAAGTTAAGAAAAAGAAAAATTGTTGGTTATACAAAAAATTTTAATTTATTAAATGAAAAATTAATTACCAGTACTATTTGGGTTTTGAATCGACCTCGTTGTTCTGTTGTCGTCAGAAGATCTCGCCCTAGCAAACATTCTTTGCAGCTGCGCCTGAGAAGGTAGAAAGCAAAAATAGTTAGTTCAATGCAACCATTGAATTTTATTAAAAGTCGAGACTTTTGTGTCACCATACACTGTCGAACTCGAACTCGAGCACGAACCTGGTACAAATGTCCTCTGACACACACATACACTTCACATAGGTGTGAAGAAAACCGGTCCACTTGTACTAGGTTCGTGCTCGAGTTCGAGTTCGACAGTGTATGGTGACACTTACAGAGACCAGCTCTACCATATGCGCCGACTGTGCATTTGAACAGGGCGTAATTATGATACATAGGGCCGCGAAGTCTCCTTTCTAATAAATTAAACTAAACGCTCAATTTTAACATTCATAAGGTGGCCTTAAGGCAAGGTCTGTGACTAATGGTATCGCGTCTGCTTGGTTTCATAAACCCCACATTGGGAGCCGAATATTTTCGAGCTTTCTTAACAATTTTCTGCAATTAATTTTCACTGACGTAAGATGAAAAAAAAAACCTTGAGAGCTTATAATAGTTCGTCCTATCGCTTTAAGTGGCACGGCGTGTGCCTCCATACCTCGTGCCTCGCAACAGGTTTAATCTTAATCTTAACTTATTTTATCGGGGTGACAGAGTTAAATATCATATGCAATTCAGTGATTGTACAGATTTTTATCGAGTCTTTGGTAATGTGAGGTAGGATCGGTTATTTTTCAAAAATTAGAATGCTTTTAGCCCTTAAAGTATTCATAATTAAAAAAAAAAAAGACATTTCAGGATTGAGGAAAACTCACATCGATAACTATAGAAGGCTTTGTAGTCAGTATTGATGCAATAGAGACCCAAATACTTGCAAGAGTAGCCTAAATTTGGATCGACAGCATGCGCATCGTTAAAAAACGCCGTGAGAGGAGATTGAGTCACCTATGGTGACCGGTGTCGCGCTCAGTGGCCGTGATCGTTGGGTCACCGCTCTACGATGCTAATCTAGAGCTCGGAGATCAAATCTCGGCGCGATCAAAAACTGCCTGTGAGTACTTATAGAACTCTCACAGTGCTCCGAGCTTGTCAGTATAAAGACGGCGCGGATAGGAGGTGCATGCACTGCACTTTCGAAAAGTAGATATGCTATTGAAACATCAACAAGGCATATAAATGCTAGAGATGCTGACGCGCCCATGCCCCTGGAGGGGTGAAGGCAATTAGAGAGATGGTGACCCGTGGCCTTTTCAGCCAATTATCACCCTCTGTGTCCATTACTACAATGGATCAGATACAATGGTCTTTTTTTGTGCAAAACTACACTCGACCTGGATAATTTCAAAAGAACGCGCATAAACCGGCCAGATACGTCCAGGTATACCTTGAGGTATACGTGCCCAGGTACAACTGTACAAGATTGGACGCCTCTCCAGGTCTTGACGCCTATGCAGTGAGACAACATACACTACGGTAGACCGGTTCACGTATACCTCTAGGTATATCTGCACAGGTTTAACTAAAGGTATGCCTCAAGGTATACTTGAACGTAGGAGGATAATGCTCCTTCCATTAATATGTATTGGAATAACGGTTCAACCGTTCTACGATTGTATTACTGGAATTTTATTGTTATGTTGAAATTCGAAATAATATTTCGATTCAAATTTCTTATCATACTTAAAGCCATTATTCTCCCAAATCTCTGCATTTATGGTTAAATCCGTTAAGATTTAAGCACGTGTAGTAGATTGTTCATTATCTGATAAAGTGAATTATTTTGTTTTCAACACGAACTTATACTTTTGCGCTAGGCACTTATTCAGCCATTTATTTGTTTTCTTAGGATCGGTACGCTGACGTCGCGTACAAGATGTGCTTTCTTTTTGTAACAAACGTTTAATTTAAAGCTTTTATACCACTTCTAAGGAGGGCAGTGAACATGATGTTCATTCTGAAAAACGGGTTCAAAGTTAGGGACTACCGTAATCCAACAGTGAAGTGTGTTGTCTTCCCCCTCTGGTGCGTAATAATAAGCCACAGCTTCTCTGGAGTTG
This sequence comes from Chloromyia formosa, assembly GCA_964017055.1. Classification (NCBI taxonomy): domain Eukaryota; kingdom Metazoa; phylum Arthropoda; class Insecta; order Diptera; family Stratiomyidae; genus Chloromyia; species Chloromyia formosa. The sequence continues at coordinate 33,326,799 of OZ024818.1, forward strand.
TCGCAGGTAGGAGGCTAAATGAGACAGTAGTAGGTGCATGCTGGCAACTGCATTCTAGTACTAGTTTATACCAACGAAACATCAACTGGGCGACATGGATCAGTTGATTCGCTATGCCCCACAAGGGGTTAGGGCAATTGAGTATATATGTAGTACATATTGTAGAAACCATTGAGCAAACAAATTTTTCATGACGAGGAGTTTGCTCTGTGCTCAATTGATGTCAGAAATACATATATGTACCTACGGCCACTATCACGGGCGTGTAGTCTACTCCACGTTGGGTAACATCTCAATATGCATTAACGCTGTTAAAGATTGTCCTCAAGATATGGTTCTTTACCCGCTTCTCTGGACACTTGTCGTAGACGAGTTACTCGCTAGACTTGATCGGAGATAAAGCTTCCTAGTTTTATTCACTCAGAAAAGGAACTGCTAACACAACCTAGGTCATCCTAGACATTTGAGCAGGACGGGTCTAGATATTACGCTCGACTGGAGGATCAGTTCGAGCAAGCACCTCGATATTGATGTAATTATAAGCAAGGCCACTTGCTTTCAGACTTCTCTTTAGCAAAACCTGAGTACTCACCGCTAAATGGCTGGCGGTGATTTGATACGTATTATAACGCGTGGTCTAACGGCTGGTTGGTCTAACACGTAAAAACCCTTAAGATAAAATCTGAAATTGAGTATGACTTACTATTTTCCTTTGAGGGTGTAAAAATCGTGATTCACGAATTTCGAGATAATCTCAAAAACAAACCTATAAATTTCCCCTTGAACATTTTGATCTCGCCCAATGTGTTTTTTCTTGCAGGGTGGAGATTAATCATCTGATCGAAAATTATCAGAATAAATTTATCAAATGGCTATTTAGCTGTATGCAAGATGAAAGGTGCAATAATCAATTCGTAATAAATTATATTATTCCGAAATATAGATCAGACAAACGATTGCAATATTTTTTTAAGATAGTGCAGTTCCAGATACCAAATGGTGATTAAGCCAATATCCATGATTCCAATTACAAGCACATTAGTCCAGGCTAGGAAGTTCGATAAAGATTGATTTATGGAAAGAAAATCGCGTAGTTTTGAAATTTGGTACAGTTGTTGGAGACTATCATCTGAATATGTGCTCAAGGCTCCCCGATAGTAGAGGGCCCGGAAGTGTAGAAAAGAGGGGGTCAAAGGTAATTTTTTCAGTTTCCCCTTGATTATTTTGAAAACTAAGGATTCTATAATACAAAAAAATGTCCCAAGGCAGAATAGAAATACATACTGCCTACTTTAATTCGATGGGGCCTTATTAGCATGTTTGCAAATATAGTATTTTTAGGGGAGGTAGGCATACCTTTGATCAGATTGCACCCATTTTCGGTACCAACTAACTAGATCTCAACACGATATTTAACCAAATGTGGTGGAGGGGTTGAAAGGGCGGCCGCCTCTAGCGCCAATCTGGGCTACAGTGGCTTAGTAGGAAGGCATGTGTTAATGTTTGTCCATCTAGAGTTATTCTTGCTAATCGATTCGGACTTTAGAGCTAGTTTCCAAGCAGCGATAGATATTTATATGGTCCTAACGTGAGGCAAAACGTTGACCGTTCTATTCGAGTCTATGTCAAAATGACGCAACCTCGCTATCCACTACCACACAGAAATAATCAGCTAGAAGCCAATTCATGCTGCCTCTTGGCTTCGTCCACACCATGGATTTCACTCATCAGGAGCAGTCTTAATCCATGGGTATAGCAGCTTGACACAGGCAGGTCCTGATGAGTAAAATTCATGGTGTGGACGAAACCAAGCGACAGGGTGAATTAGCTGATGTGTGGTAATGAATAGCAAGGCTGCGTCATTTTGACAAGGCCGAGCTTAGAAACTGCAGGAACACCTGCAGTTTACAAATTTGCACTAATTCCAATGGAACAAACCGCGTTAATTCAGTTTGGATAAACTCGGCCTTAGTGTCACCATCCACTGTCGAACTCGAACACGAACCTAGTACAAGTGGACCTTAGCAACTTGGATATGCGCTTATGCATGAATAAACACAGTCGAAATTATAACTTTTTAATTAAACACATTATTTTCACTCACCGCCACAAATATCACAAATGTAAAAATACATATCCAAATAGCAATAGCAAGGAAATCCATTTTTGTCGAAATATCACTAAATTATAATAAATAATTTCACTTAAATCCAATATGTATTAATAATTACAGTCTTTCAACTTTTCATTCACATTTCACGTTGGTAAAAATTTCACGAAGCACTTAATCATTTCGTTGCTACATTTCACACTGACCGCGCACTTTCGCCGTTGTTGTATTATAAAGCCTATAAAATAATCCCAGATTTACAATATTGATAAATTGATTAGATAGTGTGGAAGTAATTATAAATATTCGTACGTTCATATAGCGATAGATATGTGGATGTCCGAAGGTGTGAATTATCGGAGCCATTTGCAATTTAGCGATATTTATACGCAATTAATTGAAAAGAACCAGAAAATCCATTGTTTGTATGAGTACGCCTAGCCTATTAGTCCAGCTAATTCCTCGGATCTAGAATTGTATTGATAAAATTGTGTTTTGTTTTTAATACTGTATTAGTTCTATTAATGGGATACTAGAGCTGAGTGCTACGAGTACGCTTCATCTGGGAAAAACATGAGGTCTAATCTGATTGTTAATTGAGAAAACCCTTTGTTGTAGATCTTCCATCCATTAAAAAAACACCATTCTTATACGCACTGTAAAGGACTTTGGAGACACCCGAAGGTGTCAACGGGGACGGAGCCATTGTGACCGTTAAGGTCCGGTAGTGACAGCTGCCAAAATTGACAGCTGCCATAATTGGCTCCTCAACGAGCTAAGCGGCGGCCTGTGCTTGCTGTAGCTCAGTTCGGGAGATATGGGCTGGGTTTTTGCCGCTCGCTGCCCCTGTCCACACATATTAAAAAAGGGAATCACAGGCCTAGGGTAGACTTCACAAACAAGAGGGACAAAATTTGGACAAAGGAAGATAAGTATGGAGCCAGCCTGCTCAAAGGCCATCATTGATGCTCCGAGGCCCAGATGGCGGTGGACCTCGGCCTTCTATACCCGCTGAAATAAAAGAAAAAAAAAACCCGACCGTGAGGCCCCTGGCCGAAAACAGAAAAATTTTGTGGGGGCCTCCCATGGCGAAACGTGAAGAGATGAGGCCTTTACCTCATCTCACCATCAACCTAAAAAGAGGGTTCGGGAAGTTTCTCAAAGGTAAAGCCAGGATTCTACAATTCAATACATTTTTTTATTTTTCTGACGATTCATTAGGCAAAAATGAAGTGACACAAGAAAAAAAAGACGTAACTCAAATTAGTGTAAATGATCGATGCAAAAAAAAATTCCAGAAATGAAGCAAAAATAGCAAGAAAATTTAGGAAATACAAAAAAAAATATATAAGAAAAATGAAATATATAGGAAAAACTATTTTAATTTAAAGACAAGGAAAAAGAAATATTTAAAAATTTTTCTCTAGACAATATAGAATATGACAACATTTACCCGCAGAATCGACGAGGGCCATCTCGAACTGGAGTCACGATAATTTTAAATTGGATCAGAAATTTGTATGACACATGTATTCCATCACAAGAACAAAGGTTAATTAAACGAAAAAAAAAGGCAAACCAAAGTAAAGCCAGAAACAGAACAAAAATAAACAAAAAAAAAAAGTGCGAAAATATTCTTGTCAAATTATCATTTCGTTATCAAATATGATCAAACGGAAGAAAAATATTCGTATCTTCGTGCGATATAATCTAACTCATGTCACGTTGCCATTTCCGTTCTAATAGTCTGGTTATTCTATAGCTTTGTTTTGACACACTGAATTGTTCTTTTTTTTTCCCCTTCTTGGAAGACACGAAGATCCTTTAACCTCCAATTGAACTGACAGGTCTATTCCAATATTCGCAACACAAAACAAAAGAAAGGCGTTGGCATCACCGTGTTGTGACGTTCCACTGTACGGGCAGTCTAGTTTAGGTTATGTTTGAACATGTCGCTTCCAAGAGCCAGAAACAACACCAACTCCACACTGGCCAGTATAAAAACTAGGAAATAAACCTCGATGACCACCAAAGACTTGATCTCGGCTGCAAGGTAGTCGTGGGCTCATTTTTGTCGAAGTCCGATTCCATTCGATGATGATGGCGGATCGATACATGCAATCTGTACCCCTCTTGACGATACGGCTATAGCGGCAGCTTGCGAAGCCTCCACAGCGTTGTTGAAGCCCGAAAAACAAATTTCACCGACAGGGTTAATAGTGGACATGCAAAGCGATGCTTCGTTTCTTTTTGAATCACACGTCTAAAATGCACCTGATGGTGACGGTAGGTGACAAAAAAAACTCCCAAAAAGAAATCCGTCCGATCGTCGTGGCCGATGACAAGCAACTCCCAAAAAAAACCGATGCCGGTCTTGATGGCGGGTGACTACAACTTCAACAACACGCAGTACCCGTCCGACGTTCTCGCTCGGCCAATTCCAACCCCCTTGACAGACGTTTTGGCGCGATCCCATCTCTTCGAGACGCTAACTCTCCGGAGTGGTTACACTCCTCCTCAAAAAAGATGGCCGCCGCGTACGTTTACACGGGTACGATTCAAACTCATAAATGCCCATTTTTAAAAATTGTAACGACTTTTCACAAATATAAACGATTTGAAATAAAGTCAAATCGAATACATTTGTGAAAAATATACAAACTTCAAAAATAGACACTCATGTGTCAGAATCGGTCCGTTACAGCACTTTCATTTTTACATTTTTCTCCAAAATACTCGTATATTTTGTGCCGTGTGCCATTCTAGATAAAATCGTGGTACTTTAGTAAGTTGAGTCATTCCTAAATTTTATAACGAAGGTTGAGTAGGCGACAAGTTAAATAGTATCATCCCTTCTAAAGTAATAAGTAACTGCGACAGCACATTTTAGATGGAAAGTGTTAATGAAAGCTTTTAGTTTTTTCTTTAATTTTTTTCCTTTAAACATTATGAAGCAACATTTCAAATTCCAACAAGATGAAGCCAAACAAATAACAAATGATACTTGAAAAAGATCAAAATATTGTCAAACGAAATAAGTAATAGTAATAGGACAAATAAAAAAAAAAAAAAAAAAATTTTTAATTTTTACTAATTCTTATAATTGTAATATGACAGGATTGCCATGTAATATTTATAGAAACGTAGACAGAAGATGAAGACAGAGTCGCCGTTTATAATCAGAGAAAAGATGCGAATAAATGGGAATAGCTATGTATTAGTGAACGGTAATTTGATGAGTAGCTGTTCCCGCTCATTCGAAGGCATTCACTGCTGAAATACTTACCATGTTCTGCCCAATTATGTAAGGCAGTGGTCAACTTAGGGTTACCAGACGCCCTCTTATAACAGGACATGTCCTCTTTTGGAGTAAATAAATCGTCTACTCTTTCTTTTTTTTCAAAACATAACGATTTGTCCTCTTTAATCATGATATTTCATAAATCTTTTACTATTTATTAAATTGGGGAATAATAGTAAGTGTAATGAACCACCTGTAACGAACCATATTATGGTCTGGTAGTGCTGCTCACACCAGCAGATCGAAGCAGCACCTGATAGTTGGTGGTACGAAACCAGAGGCCGAGGGTCCCATTACACCCGGACCCAGGTGCGACCATGTGGGCGTCTGATCCGTCCGTCAACCATTCCATCCTTATCGACTATTTTTTTCTATTCCCCATTTTTACCTCCCCTGTTTGTGTTGTCTTCCCCAGGCCTATGAATTTTTGTTAATACGTAAAGGACAGGGGCAACGAGCGGCGAAAATCCCGCCCACATCTCCCGAACTGAGCTACAGCAAGCATAGGCCGCTGCTTAGCTCGTTGAGGGGCCTTTTTTTTCGCCAGATGGCATAGCCCGACCTACACGGTCATATGCTACCTCAGGCTCCGTCCTCACGGGCATCTTCAGATGCCCACCAAACCGTCCGTTAATAAGAATAAAACACATAGCAAGATAAATTAACTTGTAATAGTCACATCTGCGTCATAAGGAATATAAAAATTATTAAGTCAATTCTATTCAACCAAACGTGTTTCTTGGCCCTCCACCATTCAGATGAAGGATAGTAAGTCTTTAGAAGGCGTTTCTTGATATCCATTTCGATCGCCGGACATTCGCACAGAATGTACTTCCTAGTCTCAACTTGCTACGTACAAAGACAACATCACGTCTTATTAGTCGAATTCATTTTGCTGGGTAGAAGTCATGGACCGTAAAGTTTTAATAGTTTTAATCAGTTTCTTCGATTGCCGCAGCAAATAGAATATTTTCCGAGTACCTCTTCAGACCGTATAAACATTATCCTGGATGAAGTGAAATCTTGCTCACAGTAAAGTTGTAGATCGATAGAGTTGTAGGATGAACTCTACCTGTTGGTGAATTCATAAGCAGCTTCGCGTTTCTCTCATTACTGATTGCCACGGAGACCTAGCACCTAACCGGAAGAAGATTCTCTTAATGGCGGCTCGATTCTGAAGGAGTTCATGACAGTCTTTCACAAATGTTGAAGAGAGTTTGTATGATGAAAGCGCCGATGATTGTCTAGCTATCTGTGTAGATACCAATATGTGCGCTGCACCATGAGGTATTTTTCCCAGAATCACCTTGGTGTAGACAGTAATTGTATGGATCTCGGCTCGAAAAACAACGAGGCCGATACTCATAAAACAACTGAAAACTTTGTGCTCGGTCCAAGTACAATACAAGTAAATGTCACTCGCAGTATTCCCAGAAGGGTACTGCCCCCCACATAGGCATTGTCATCCGCGATAGCTTGGGGTTTTTATGTTACTGAAGCGACTACTTTGGTAATTATAACTTCGCGGAGCTGCTGTTTCTATAAAGTAATTTTTAATTCATTTCAACTGTTATAAAATAAAAATATTATTTTACGCCTTTTTTATCGAAAACTACTGCATGCTCCGAGGACACCGCTTTGACACAATAGAAGAGATTCAAGCCGAATCAAAGAAGGTGTTGAAGGCCATACCCAAACAGGACGTTTCAAAGTGTTTTGATGAGTGGAAAATTCGCTGGCATAAGTGCATTGCAGCCGAGGGGGATTACTTCGAAGGCGATAAAATAATAGTACAAATTTCTCTTGTGTCATAATTGGCTCAAATGTACTATTATCGACTATTTGCAAAAAACTTGTTCGAAATAATTTTTTCAACTTTAGCGCGTTGTAACATTTTGCGTATTAGTTCAAACTAAACAGTTTGGATACAAAAGTCGAAGATAATTTGATGGCAAGTAATTAGATAAGGTAATTCAGGGTGAGTTGCCCCACTTAAGAAAAAGCGCTATATATAATTCCAGAAAAAAAAATTTATTCTTATGTGTAAGTTATAATATAGAACAAAAGGTCTACTTTCATTTCACAAAAAAAATTATGCAAAATAAACAATATTTTAAATTTTTAAACAAAAAAAAAAAAAAAAAATTATCCCAAAACTCCGGGTGAGTTGCCCCAACTGTCAAGGACAGATGCCCCACGTTGGAATTGAGTTTATAATCAGTTTCATTTCGCAGTTTTGGCTTTCTTGTTACGTATTTCTATTCTACCGCAAAAATTGCACTTTTCGTTATACATTGTGCATGTTTCATGTAACCACTTTCCACAGCTCAAACATTTGATCCAGTCCACTCTTTCTCGCGTTTTGGAGTACAATTCCAAACATTCGACACATCGGTCTTCCCCAGAATTGACAACTTGTTTCCTTTACCGTCTCTTCTTCGCTTGAAGCTTCATACTAAGCGATGCCAAAGGTTCGGTGGAGGATATTGACGTATCGCTTTCTATATACTTAGAATCCCGTCATTGCCATCTATACTTTCGTCCGGTATAGATGCCCATGATTTATAATCAAATGATACTTGATATTTAGAAGTAATAATGACATAACAAAGAAGCACAAATCATCACTATAGTACTCATAACAACAACATTTTTGCTGAGTCTTTGTTTTTGATTTTAAATGTAATTATTAGATATACATAAACATAAAAGGTGACTTACTCCTAATAGGCCAGTCAAATTAAATATTATTAATAATAATTAGGGAAAGATCTGGAAATAATTTTAATCCCTTCCATAGATACTGAGTACATAAAAAATAATATTAAAAAAAGGGCTCAAATTTCTCGGATTTTCGCCCTCCAAAAGTTAAGCTCACCTTCTACGACCGTGGAAACTCGGTTTCCATGTATTCAGTATCTATAGAAGGGATTAAAATTATTTCCAGATATTTCCCTCATTATTATTAAAAAGCCCCAAAATTGGCTTAATTTGACTGGCCTATAAACATTAATTAATAATAATCAAGTTAAATTATATTCTGTAGGCTTGAAAATGCTACATGAGTAGCGAAACGTCGCCGAAACCTTAAGTGAATCATCATTCAATTATATTAAAAAAAACTCTTGGAAAAGTGGAAATTGCTTTATTGAATTTACGCATAAACCAAGGATTTTAAAAAAAACAACACACAATGATTTATAATGTTCATTTTCGATTCAATATTTCAGACGAACTTGGGCCGAAACGACCATATGGATCTTTGGGCAACATGAATACATCCATATTCCATGAATAGCCAATAACACTAGTTTCTATAACTTTTCGGAACTGTGCATTCTCATTAATTAGATCCCGGAACTTATCATTTGATATAACTACACCGTCATTATCGTAAGCCATTTGCAATATGAATCTGTAAAAAGAACTATCTTCACATCTGCAAATACGAGTATGTGTTCGTAAAATTATCATGTATTTTATGTTACGCAACAAAAGCTCTACAAGTGTGCATATCCTTGATTATATCTTACCGATCATCATACGAGCAGACATTTCTTCCAGAAATGATTTTACACGGAGTGAAAATGATTTTGCCTTGTCCATATAACTCTCTAAGAAGATTTGGGTCTGAACTTTGGCCAGGTTCTAGTCTTTTGTCAGGGACCACTGCCTTCACGACATGTCCTAAATTGTCAAAATAGTTTAGGGCAATTCGGACCCCCTCGCAAGAAAAATACGAATGGTTTGAGTGCCTGCAAGGTAAAATATTAGATTTGAATGTATTAGAAGCTACACAACTTGACGTTTTTCAAATATGATGAAAAATACGCTGAGAATGTGAAAATTATGCAGAAGCTGCTGAATAGGTGATATAGAAAAGTAGACACGCCACGGTCACTATGCTACCTAGGCTCCGTCCCCACGGGCATCTTCGGATGCCCACCAAACCGTCCGTTACACATCCCCATAGTAAAATGAAAGAAGTTTACAACTTTACGACAAATACGACGTTTACGATGTGAGCATGAGTCGCCCTTATATATCTGAGGAGTTTGTGTTAGGCATTTTCTAAATTGCGATTTTGGGCCCGGGGATTTTTCTTCATTTGCCGATTTAGTGAGTACGATTTTAACATGGTTCCCTTCTCTCAATTGTTCGGGTAAATTAGAAGAATACTTACGCGTATGCAACATTGCTTCCATCCATAATTACCATTCGTTTCCCAGAGGTCTGACGACTTGCATTTGTCGGGTGATTATATTCGGCTCTTATCCAATGTGAAAAATTTCTTTTGAATCTTGTCAAAAGTTGTGTAAAAATTTCATAAAAACCAGGCCGCCTATATTTTTTTATTTCTTCAAGCCTCGGTTGAGGCTGTCGAAGATGCTGGGAAAAAAATAAAATATAGTTACATTCAAATAAAACTTTAAAATTTGTATCTGTTTTAGTGAACATCCTGCGTCGTTTTTTTTTTACTAAAAATCATTTTTTGGCAATATAGCATGCTGTCGGCTTTCTGCCTCCTTATTTCGTATCGACGATGGCAGCTAGCGCGAAGTGAAAATTGAGAAGCAGTTTGGTGAGGTGATGCAGGATGACGAAGTGGCAGAAGTACAGGTATTCGTTAGATGACGTTCAAGCCGACTTTAACTTTCTATGGTTGACAGACACTCGATTTGACGAAGAATCCCCAAAGTATATTATGACAGAAGCCTCCATTTTTGGGGTGATTTTCCATGACTTACCTTTCTCCTCCTCCTAAAGAATGACAAATCCACCAAAAAAAAATAAATTTGCGCCAAAAAACGGCAAATCCCCTCAAATTTTCACATGAGAAATTCCCCTAAAATCATCTGTGAAAAAGTCCCCAAAAAATGGTGTTTCAAGAAATAAATTAAAATTTGATCAGCTGAGGAGATAAAGGACTGTTGGAACAAGCTCTACTCGATCGCACTAAAGGGGTTGTCATCCCCAGTAGGCTATAGAACGTTCGCTTGGCTTGCTCTATGTTAAGCGGTGTTGAGGTGAGAGCTCCTAAATAGACTTCGGTTAATACACTCTTCAATCGATTTCTGCTTAAGGCCATACGAACCTACGTTTTCAATGTGAATGTTGAATGATATGTATTGACTGATGAGGAGTTTTCAAAAACCTTGAATAGTCAACGCATAACATTCTTCTTCTCTTTTGCCATAGATCGATCGCCAAGTGATTTTAGGAAACCCTCAAAAAACTTAAACTCAATTCGAATTGAATGTAAGTAAACATTAACCTCAAAAATTCAGCCAGAAATTGCGTACATTACTCATCGTCCCCTTTGATATGACCAACCATGTCCATATGTATACGAACAAATAATTTTCACCTAGTTTTCCCTCTTATGCCTAGTACCAACCTTTTCTTTTCGTGCGAAATTTGAATTTCATTGATGCTGCATTAATTCGTTGGAAAATTTATACTTCCTTCGCTGCTTCTAAACTAGCTCTAAAATTTAAGGCGCTTAGCATGACCAACCGACAAACTCTGGATGGACAAATTGTAAAAAATAGCTTTCGACAAAGCCGTGACCCAAATTGGATTTGTCCCTGAAATGGCAACCAATCAGAGCTCTTGTTGGAGTCGGAGCAACGCCATCTAGATAGACAGGCCTGCGCTCAGCTGATTTTGACGGCTAAATTACGTAACTATTTCCTTTGATGACGCCATCGTATCCACAATCCAGTGGTCGGCGACTGATGGCGGCGAGTCCCCGGTATTTGTGCGTTCCGTGTTTCGTTTTCGTTTTCCGCGTTCAGTGTTTATTTGTTATTAAAATTTCATCTAGTGATCCGGGAAAACAAACACGTGCGCGATGAAAGTGTGTCGTGCGGTCAAAAGATGTATTTTGTCAACTGTGAACTGTTGCACGATACTCTGCGACTGATCCCCGGGGCTGCGGCTTCGACCAAATTGCTGCAAGTGTCCACAAAGTGTATTTTTAGAGGACTAAAATGCCGTCTGACGCAATTCCAATTGTAAACATATGTCGTGCCGGGGACATCGTCGTGTGCAGTCACTGCTTTGGCGAAGGAAATAATGACGTACACGATCAGCTGAGCGCAGGCCTGTCTATCTAGATGGCGTTGGTCGGAGTCATCACTGGGTATTGCGTATAGAGTAATAATATTATGTACTCTATGGTTAGGGATTGCAAAGATTACTTTAGAAACGGCGGTAACGAAGACAAGGAGGAGTGTATTTTTTATCTTCGCTGCACTTGTCTTGCTCTGAGAGGAGAATGAGACATTTCTGGAACTCCACTCCTTTCCTGAACTTGATGACTTAACTAACTAATGTTGGTGGTGGCAAAATCCATTGTTTTATTGGAAGTTCCGGCCGATTCGATGATTAGGATTATCGAGTGATGACTCCTTGGTGGTAACAGAATGAATGCCATTGTAGCTCATGTGAGCCACGATAAGCAAGGCAGCCCTTATACCTGACCTTATTTTGATTCATAATATTGTACGTTTATCTTTGCACATGTCTCTCTCAAGTGGAATGCGTCCGCGCTTTCAACAGACGCATGCTTCTTGATGACAAAAAATTCAGTAAATGTGGACATACCCTTGGCCCTCTAGGAGGCAAACAATGTCGGCCCCCTTCGAACTCGATTTCTGGATACCTGGTTCGAATCCTACTGAAGGCACTAGTCTTTTCGATAAAAGGGGACTTACGTGCCGGACAATGAGCCCACTCGTCTGTTAAATGAGTACCCATTCGGGGTAAATAGCTCGATCGAGCTTGTTGCTGATCACACACAACTATGTACACCGTCATGATCATTAAAATAAGATTGCTAACTCATGCTCTCGACATATTCTCGGTGAAATCATCCAACAGAGATGTGGGCGTAAAGAGGATGAAGTGTGTTGACATGTACCAGATATATAATTACATAAATGTATGAAATATATTTTTTGTTTGCTACTGAAATTTTCGGCGAGAATGTTAGTATTCCTCGGGACAATTATTTCGATTATGATGAATCAGTCTTGATGGCAAGAGATGATAATGTTTGGATGAGGATTTCAGTGTGATGAGGTATCATCGTGTATGTTGTGTGTTACATGTGTATGTACACGTAAAGGACCTCAAAACGAGATCGATGTTGATTTGTAGTTACACCAATTTCATATCGATATCGAGCAGAAGACGAGTTGAGGTCGAGCTAATGACGAGCAAAGTTCCAGTAATAAGTGGGGACTCTTACTCGAGTTGCAGTTGCATCGATGGCCAGCATAGATTGAGTATTGAGTGCGGACTCTTAGTCGAGTCTTCTTCTTTTGTTGGGTGCCAGGCCACCATGGCATTGAGGGGAACGAGGCTGCGGATGAACTTGCTAGGCAAGGATCATCCAGTCGTTTTCATGGACCTGAGCCTTACGGTGGCTTTGGACTCGGCCAAACGGTGGATCACAGATTGGTCTGCACTATTGCGCCAACAGTACTGGAATAACCTTCCAGGGCTTCGTCAATCAAAGGAGCTGATAATGCCCTTCAGTCACAAGGGTACTACTCAAATGAGTAGAGCCCACCTAAGACTCCTAGTGTGGTACTTATCTGGCCATCACCTGGTCAGATATCACCTGAACAAGATGGGTCTGTCAAGCGAGACTGAATGCGGTCTTTGTCTGGAGGACGTGGAAACGACCAAGCACATCTTGTGCGAATGTCCCGCCATCGCGCGTTTTAGGATGTCACTCCTCGGGCAGGCTACTATCAGCACTGCAGAATTCAGGTTAATTCCTGCTAAAGACTTACTGCCCATTATTAGAAGGGTGGACGGTCTTCTGGATTAATGAGCTACGGCACAATAAATCTTTATGGTCGCTGTGCCTTCCTGCTGGGACAATAGCTCGACTATTTTATCTTATCTTATCTTATCTTAGTCGAGTTTCGACTGTGTCTAAACTGAGCTAACCAGTTAGCATGAAAATTAAATTTTCAGCAAAGAAAAGTTTTTGATCTATCTTTCCCGTCACCCTTCAAATACATAACATTTCTAGTTAAAATATACATGAAATTTATTTAAATAGTTACTTGAAGTATATAAATTACATTAAAATTGTATCACATTATTACAGAAACCAAATTACAATACAGTTACATGCAATTGTTCGAGAAATAAACATTATTCTATCAACTCCTTGAAAACTTACGAACCCTATCAATTTCAATGCTAAATTGGATTATAGAACTGTGCTTGGCTGCGATTGGCTCAACATTTACATTACATGCTTTCTGAAAACATATTTTTTTTTCCTCTACTATTTTTTAAGCTCTTCTATTTCAGACTTAATATTTGCACGAGCCGCTTCTTCGAATTTATCCCTAAACGAGTCGGTTGCGTATATTGCAGGAATCGTCAAAAAGGTTTGTAGTATCTGAAAATGTTGCAAATTAAATGTTTAAAAATGTGCTTTTTTTAAATCCGTTTATGATCGATATTACCTTTAGACGCATACTTTTATAACTAGCATCATTAAGATGGGAATATTCCTTCCTAAGCAATTGAGTATAGTTTCGGTAGTTTTCTGTGGAAAGCCTGAAATGAATATTGTTATGGGAAATCATTTAAGATCAGGCTTAGCTTTATCATAGTACATAAAACGAATAATGGGGGAATTTCATTGCCGGCAGAAGCGGCAGCAGCAGCACCGTCTGTGTCTTAGGGCGACCACAGAGTGAAAGCTGAAGCTGATGCTTATGCTGGTGTTTTGATTGTGAACACTCTGCGAAGAGAAACATTCACATGAAACGTGCTCATGAAGCTTCCCCTCTCCATGTTGCAGAAGATTACATTCGTAATTGTCCGGTGTATTCGTTCATTTTTATGTGTCTTATGAATGGATTTTATATATGAAATCACTGGACAATTACGAGCTTTAGCGATAGCATGGGCAGGGAAAGCTCCATGAGCACGTTTCACGTAAACGTTTCTCTTCACTGCGTGTTCGCAATCAAAAACTAGCATAAGCATCAGCTTCAGCTTTCACTCTGTGATCGCCCTTAGGTAGGTATGCTTTCTTACACCTAACTCGCTACTCGCACCTCGCAAATTTTCTGAACGGAAAGCTTAAGCTTTGTAATGAACCACCTGTATTGAACCATATTATGGTCTGGTAGTGCTGCTCTCACCGGCAGATCGAAGCAGCACCTGATGAGTAGTGATCTGTTGGTGGTACGAAACCAGAAGGCCGAGGGTCCCATTACATCCGGACCCAGGTGCGACCGCGTGGGCGTCTGATCCGTCCATATCGACAATTTTTTTTTATTCCCCATTTTTATCTCCCCTGTTTGTGTTGTTTTCCCCAGGCCTATGAGTTTTTATTAATACGTAAGGGTCAGGGGCAACAAGCGGCGAGAACCCCGCCCACGTCTCCCGAACGGAGCTACAGCAAGCATAGACCGCTACTTAGCTCGTTGAGGGCCTTTTTCTTCGCCAGATGGCATGGCCCGACCTTCACGGTCACCATGCATCCTTAGGCTCCGTCCCCACGAACATCTTCTGATGCCCACCAACTACAAACAAACCTCGCAAATATTCACTAAAAATTTGGGAATAATAAAGCTCTTCGGAAAAGGGGAGGAAATGTTGTTGCATCAAATCATGACCTGCTATCAATTGAAAGTCAAAAATCAGTTCGCATTTCAAAATTTATACTTTCTCTAGGAATATTCTAACTAACGAACCTCATGCCCCATATTAAAAGATTTTGCCAGGTTCGTTAGGTGGTAACCATAGCCACAATAATCTAGTTGTACGGCAGATATTGCCATCAATCCATCTTGCATTGGCTCTGTTTATCACCTCAGATTTGATAATCAGTTTGCAAGAAGCAATAGGCGGATAGATATTACCATATTATTGGAGCTCCCTATTCAAACAACCAAGTCTGGCAAGCCCATCAGCCTGACAGTTACCAAGCCACTGTGGCCAGGGACCCAGCACAGGACAATGCTAAATTAGCACATCCATTCATAGTGAGATGATCGACAATTATCCACTGTCCTAGATGTTATCATGACTGATTTCAACGATCTGACTGCAGCCTGGCTGTCCGTATAGATGGTAATGTCTCTACAAGTTATGACATGTCTTCCTAAAAAGATTAGAGCTACCAAAATCGCCGTGACCTCAAAACACTACAGTGAACAGGTAAACGGAAAGGCGGGCTTAAATTTAACCTGTCCCAATAGACGCCGGTCCTGCCCCTCCGTCTGACTTGAATCCGTCCGACTTGAATCCGTCCGTATATATGCCAATGGAGTCAGCAATTGTAAATTCGCCTTCCTTCCACTGATACCTATTTGTGATGTAAAGTTCTTGCCGAATAGATGTTTGGGAGTGAAATAGTCAGTTACTGCAGGAATATCTAAACTATTTAAAATCGATGAGTGGCCGGAGGGAGACAAGATTCATACTCCAGTTTCACGAAGGCGTATGTCAGTGATTCCAGCAGTTTGTTCGCCCATGATATCTAGAGGGAGCAGGTTGAACAGGGCTGCAGACGGAGTTGACCTGAATGCTCCGCTACTATGAGGACACAGGCTAGTCTTTGGGCCTTACTAAGCAGGTTGCAATAGGCTGCAAGTCTGTTTTTTATTGTAATCAAATCGTGTTCACATCATTTCATCCTAAATTCTTAATTTTGGGCAGTAACAGCCCTATAAATGAAAAAAAAATTACACTCGAAAAATGCACCAAATACGCCTACTAACCAAAACTAACTTGTATGAGGAATCGCATGTTGAAGTCCGTGTCCGCTAATGATATGACACCCTATATGCAGTAATAAGCCACTACTCTTTTTCCGGATATTTGTTCAGAAGAAAAATAAAAACTTACCCGAGTACAACTAGGTCTAAATCCTGCATAACTTGCATATCCTTTTCATATTCATCATAAGTTTCGACGCTCTCATTTCCTAAAAGTCTCTCGACCTTCTTCATATTAGTTTCCTGAAATGGATACATGTGCATATTATTTTAATTAAATGTGCCAAAGGAAAATCAAATATCTAAACATCGTTACTTACATCACTGTATCCTGCTTCAGTGCAGAAATCCCGAAACGTCTTACAATTTTCCTCCACACAACTTTTTTTCACATCAAAATCGAAATATTGGAAACACACGGCAAACACTACAAACTCGTTTGCATCCGTCAGATATTGGGCTTTCGTCTCTACAACTTCATTCCAGTTGTGAAAGAATCTTCCCGTTTCCGTGGAGGACATTCGCGTCCTGATTTTGTTGAACCAACCCGTAGCTACGGGTTCAGGAACTTGAAACTTTTTGCATGCAGACATCCAAACGTCCTCCATATCGTCGTGTAATTGGCGAATGCAAACAAGGTATCGAGACAGATAATTGAACTGAACTGTTGTCACAATACGTTGGATATGAATCACACACAAAGGACTATTAGTAAAGACCTTTGAGTCACGATGACTAAGAGGTGGGAGGGAGTAGAGCCACTTAGCAACCAACCCCAATGACATTCGTAAAGGGGAGTGGAACAATATGGGGAGACGTCATGGTGGAAAAGTGAAAAGTGGTGAGCATGCCCACATCCTAACGCTACGCAACGATAATTTATTATTTCAAATATTCTTGAAGAAGCTAGAATATTAATAAACGAGTCCCATTAATCACAAATTTATGTCTGTTGAACGTAGATGCTCACGCGTTCTGCGGCAATTTAAAAAAAAATGCTACCTATTAGCAGCTGTATAATATTCTTCGGGAATATAATGGCCAAAACTCAGTTTAAACAAAAAATTAAATTTATCAAGAGAAAAATTGGAAATCTTACTTCTAAGTTCGTCATTTTGGTTTTTCTTTTGGATTGCCTGCCAATAATTTTATTCTTCTTGGGTTGCGAGTATTTTGATATAGATACCAGTTTTTGACCACAGCTTTTTTTAACCTTTCTGCTTCTTTCAATCCTTTTTAGCTTCATCCTCTCCTATTTTCAGGTTATTTGTATAAACGAAAATTTTTGCGACTATAAATTTTTAGTTCTGTTTAGACAGCGAATTGACAGCGAAAATTAGTAATTTTTTTGAAGGTGTGTCGCCAAAATTGAAATTACTGGGCAGTTTCATAAAACAATAAATCAATCAATAATAAAACAATTTTGTTGTGCAACCGCTGAGTGAGAGAGGGAGATGTAAAATATTTCGAATCGAATGGTCAGCAGCATTTTTTTATAAACCTATACTCAAGTGTGGAGGTGCATGCTGGCAACTGCATTCTCCGAAATCAGTTTATGCCGTCGAAACGTCAACTGGGCCACATGGAACAGTTGACACGCTGTGCCTCACAAGGGGTTATCATGGCTGACTTTAAGGGGAGGTCCTCATAGAGGGGAAAACAATTATTTTCATCTGCTATGGTATCATGAGAAAGGTAACGTCGAGTACATTCCATTTTTGGCATTTTCACCAAATTGTTAAAAAGGGGAAAAGAGGTAGAGTGGAAAATATGCGATCGTAACTTGTCCCACCCCCTTGCATTTCGAGACCGTTACACTTAGAAATATGAAAACTTGCAGAAAGGTGGCTTCCGACTAGTATAGAAACCTAAAAATAACGGAAAATTGATATCTTGTCAAAAAAGGATAATAATAGTATATTGTATACACCCCTGCATCATTCAAACACGTTCCAGGTCAAGAATATCGATGGTCAGCAATAATCAACACCATGGGCAATAATGTCAGGTCTAGTAGGATGGAATGACTTGCGTAGTTGGACCTGCTACATAGTTATGTGGGCTCCAGCACGTTTATTAAACCATCTGAAGCAGCTATCTCCGAGGCCATCCCCTGAATGGGGTTAAGCGACGTGCTGACAACTCGTCCTTGTAAAAACCACTCCATGTCAAGAAACCTGGAACAAAAGCCTCGGATTGGACGGATCAACAACGACGACCACGCAAACGAATAAAGGATTATTCTTTCGGATCCTGGAATGTACGCTCCCTGAACAAACCGGGGGCCGAGAAGGTCCTCCTTCAACAGGTCGAAAAGTACAAACTGAGCATTACTGCAGTCCAGGAAACAAATTGGCTTGGCAGCGAGATTAATGACAAGAAATCGCACACAATTTTTACAAGTGGCAAACCATCGGGCCGCAAAGAGTTTGGAGTAGCATTTATAGTGAACAATCACCTCAAACCGCATATTACTGACTTCAAACCCATAAATGAACGGCTGTGTGCGATTCGCATCAAGACTCGATTCTTCAATCTCTGGCTCATCAATGTGCATGCCCCCACTGAAGTTAAAGAAGACGCAGTAAAAGACGAGTTCTATGCCCGCCTTGAAACTCTCTTCGACTCACTTCCAACAAACGACGTCAAATTGCTGCTGGGAGACTTTAACGCGAAAGTCGGGAATGAAAGTTGGCATCGGGGGACCACTGGATGCCACAGCCTCCATGAAGAATGTAACGATAACGGCCAGCGACTTATCGACTTCGCCTGCAGCAGGAATCTAGTCGTAAGCTCTACGTGTTTCCCGCATCGACGCATTCACAAGCAGACCTGGAAGTCTCCAGACGCACATACCGTCAACTAAATTGACCACGTCCTCATTTGCAGGAGATGGGCGTCTAGTGTCATGGATGTCCGCTCCTATCGAGGAGCAAACTGCGACTCAGATCATCACTTGGTGAAGACGACCTACAGATGTAGAATTTCCTCAGTGCACCAGTCAAGAATCAGCCCTCCCAAAATCTTTGCGGTTGATAAGCTCTTGAGTGATGCTACAGCGGTGGCGTATACTACCGCCCTTGAGGAAAAACTATCACCTATGCTACACAACATCAGCAACACAGGCGTCCATGGGTTCTGGGAAGAACTCAAGGGTACCATCAAGGATGTCGCAGAGAAGGTCGTGGGATATAAAGCCCGGCGAGCGCGAAATGACTGGTTCGACGAAGAATGCAAAAACTCACTTGACGCGAAAAACGAGGCCTACAGACAATGGATTCAACGAGGAACCAGAGCCAGAAGAGAAAAATATGACGAGCTACGGCGAATATCGAATAGAATAATTAGACGTAAGAAACGTAAATACTTTGACGAGCAGTTGCTGAACATAAACGAAAACTTAGCTAATAGGAACACCAGACAAGCGTACAAACTAGTAAATACAATTAAGAACGGCTACCAACCCAGGACTAGCCTCTGTAAGGACAAGGATGGAAACATCATCAGCGACACCGATGGTATTAACAAACGATGGGCCTCTTATTTTGAAGAGCTTCTAAACCGACCATCTAACATCCCCACACGGGAGGCTCTCGACGATATTGTTGATCTAGGCCCACCCATTCAACCCCCGACAGTAGAGGAAGTTGATCTCGCGTTGCGGTCACTAAAACGAAGTAAAGCGCCGGGCGCTGACGAGATTCCAGCTGAACTGCTAAGATTCGGTGGAACGAGTCTAGTCGATGCCATACATCAATTACTCCTGCGAGTATGGGAGAACGAGGAGATCCCAGACGATTGGCGCAGAAGCATCATCTGTCCAATTCATAAAAAGGGAGATAAACTGCGGTGTGAGAATTACAGGGGCATCTCACTAGTTTGTACGTCCTATAAAATGTTGACGAAAATTCTGGAAAATAGAATAAAACCGTACGCAGAACGAGTCATTGGCGAATATCAAAGCGGTTTCAGACCTGGTCGCTCCACAACCGATCAGCTCTTCTCAATCAAACTGATACTCCAGAAGTGCTGGGAATACAACGTAAACTTATACCAAATCTTTGTCGACTTCAAGCAGGCATACGACAGTATCGATCGTGGAGTACTGTAAAACATCATGCTGCAATTTGGTATGCCGCCTAGTGCGACTGACAAAGACGACGATGACCAAATCTGCCTCACAGGTCAGGATCCATAATAGACTTACTGATCCATTTGAAACACGCACTGGTCTGAAACAGGGCGATGGACTAGCACCAACGCTCTTCAACCTAGCACTGGAATACGCTATTCGGGCTATGAATATGGACAACAGCAAGACGCTACTCATCAAGTCGACGCAATTAGCAGCGTACGCTGACGACATCATCATGTCCCGAAGATTGGCTGACGCAGAAGAACTTCTGTATACGCTCGATACCGCTGCAAAAGAAGTTGGACTACGTAACAACGAGGGCAAAACTAAAATAATGATGCAATCGACGACAAGGACACCTGCACAACCGAGTATCAATGCGGGGGACCTCAACATCGAGTTCGTGAACGACTTCATATAGCTGGGTTGCAACTTGTCAAGAGAAGTCAACAAAACTGACGAAATCAAGCGACGGATA
The DNA here is from genome assembly GCA_964017055.1 of Chloromyia formosa. Classification (NCBI taxonomy): domain Eukaryota; kingdom Metazoa; phylum Arthropoda; class Insecta; order Diptera; family Stratiomyidae; genus Chloromyia; species Chloromyia formosa. The sequence continues at coordinate 33,347,586 of OZ024818.1, forward strand.
CAGTTAGCTAATAAGATTTCAGAAACATAAAGCTCCGCGTGTACAAAACCATTATACGACCAGTGCTATGCTGTGGCTGCGAAGCATGGACTCTAACTCAAGCCTCCAAAAACATGCTAGATACATTTGAACGTAAGGTTCTACGGCGAATTTTCGGGGCTGTTTGCGATCGAGATGGATGGCGCATCCGGTACAACCATGAGTTGTATGAACTGTACGATGAGCTGCAAGTCTCAAAAATCGTCAAACTACAACGACTTCAATGGGCAGGGCATGTACAAAGAATGGACGATGATCGCATACCTAAGAGAGTAATGAATGCAGAACGAGTCGACGGAGCGAGACTGCGAGGACGACCGAGATCTCGTTGGGAGAGCTCAGTAGGTGTGGATGCCGCGCAGCTACTGGGCTTCCAAAATTGGAGGACGCGGTCACGTGACCGAGATAATTGGAGGCCCGACGTTTGGCTGTCGCGCCACGATGATGATGATGCACATTTAGCCTGGTTGATACGACGAGCGATGTTCTACTCCGTACCACTATTTTCGGCAACAATGCTATTCAGGTAGATGAAGTTGTCCACCTTCTCCACAGGATGCCCATTAATACTGACGGCAATAGTTGTCGGATTTCTTTTTCGCAATGGCGGGCTAAGAAACTTGGTTTTGTTGGTACTAATCTTTCACTCAACCTTGCTTGCCTCCCACTCATTATCAAACGCCATTGCGGACAGATTTATGATTTTATGGGAGAGCAGACATATGTTGTCAGCATAGTCAAGATGTTTGTAGATAAGATGTTAAAGTCCATTGAATTCCTCTGTCCAGTCTGGATAGGGCTGCATGCTACACATTGCCAATCACTATGAAGAATGGGATCAGTGAGAGGATGCATTATTGAAATTATTATTGAAATGGAGAAATTAATTTTCAAGTTACAACGTACCATTTTCATCCTTTCGAATGCAATTCGATTCCAATCGAATTATATGATGGGCCACAGTAGACGGGCAACGATAGGAACACGAAAAAGAACTTCGTGCAGTAATATAGCCGCCCAAGAAAACCCTGATACGACTATGATAGAACGGTATACAGTTTCTCGGAGTGGGAAACAGCCGTGTATGAACCGAAATGAATGGAAGGGGATAAGTACCATATAAAAATTATATTTATTCCGTGTATATGTTTACATTTGTGATGCTATTTATTTGATTCACAAAGAAAAATCTTAAGAACAACAACATATCGCTTATTCCTATGTATAAATGAAATTAAAAATAAATTAATCATATTCATATTGACATGTATGAACGGAAAAGTCTTCTCGACCCAAACATAAAAATCTTTTTTTAATAACTATCTTTTCATATCCGATTAAGAATAACATCTAACGAAGGACCATGACGTCCATATGGATCTTTTGGCATTATAAACACATCATTACACCATGAATATCCAATAACCCGTGATTCAATCACTTTTTTGAACGCCGCATTTTCATGGAGCAGGTCACGATATTGGTCATTCGAAATTATGGCGGCATCGAGTTCAACAGCTAACTGTAGTATGAAACTGAAAATATAACACTATAATTAGATATAAAGAAAAACACTAACAAGGCACACATCCTATTCAGAAGCTAATTAAATGAGTGTACTCATACTTTTGTATGTGCAAATCACCGAGAGTTCTTTGGAACATGCTACAAACTTAGATTAAGTTCTGTGGTCACTGGAGTGACAATGACAGACATATGCCGTATAAAGCATTCATACTTACCGATCATCATACGAAACCGAACTCTTTCCAGGTAGAGATTTACACGGTGTTAAGACAATGTAACCCTCCCCATGGAGTTTGTCCAATAAAGCTTGATCGCTTGATTTGGACTTTTTCATTCGAATTTGTGGCACTACAGCTTTCACTTCATGGCCTAATCGCTTGATAGCCTCAATGGCAATTTCAATTCCTCGCACCGAAAACTCCTTATTCAGTGAATGACTGTAAAATGTGAAAGTAAAAAGAAACAAAATAAACACTATGTCAAAGAATAAATAAATTTCAAGACTACAAACCTATATGCAATGTTGCATCCATCAATTATGACCATTCGTTTGCTTGATTTTGGTTCTTCCGTATTCGGATTAAAAGTGTTTGTATTGTAAGCAGCCATCCGCTTACGTTCTGCAGTTGTCAACAAACCTCGACTTGTGCTTGGCTTTACTTTCTTGCGCGGTGGGGTTGTATTGAGCTGTTGCGGAATAAGAACGTTTAAATTAAAGGGGCAATAGAAAATCTCCATTTCGAAAGAAACAAACCTGTTTATCTGCTATATTCGAGCAATGATCAGCTAAGGACACGTAATCGGGACCTTTGTTGGAAACTGATATTTGCGGAGCTGCCTCTTCGCTGATAAATATGACGGAATCGTCCATCCGTTTCCGCTTACGCTTCGATTTTGATCGGGTAATTGGTGTACTCGATACTATTTCCAAATCGTCGCTATCATCACCAAGCACAGGTTGTCTATTAATTGTGTTTGCGTCATAGATCGGAACATCATTTCGATGTACAATTGTATTAGGCGCCGTATCCTCAAAAAACATACTGACGTTTTCTACATCCCTGACACTTTCATTAATGCATATGATAGAAGAATCGCCAGAAATATTCGTGGGATTTTCAATAGATCTCTTGAGACGTTTAGTTGGAATTTCATCTGTATCGATTGATATGTTTTCTGTACTCGATTTCGAATACTGCAGTTCTTCTTGCATCAAGGGGGTTTGGCAGCTCTTGGCCGTTGAAGAACGAGTCGTTCCGGTACGAAGAACCGGCTGCCGCAGGAACACTGTTCTCGATTTCGAGGTAGCTGTTGATTCGTTAACAGATTGTATGCTGTTATCACTTCCAAAACTCGCAAGCACCGACTGAAAACGCGCCAGTGACACATCAATATCAGCTGAATGTGTTGATTGAGATCTATCTTCCGTTCTATAAATTTGACTGTCGTATGTCCACCCGAGATTTTCCAGTTCTGTATCATCATCGCCATCAATGACAATCAGATCTTGTTCCTCTTCGATTATCACGCAATCATCATCATCTGAGGTCGATTTTTGTTCATCTCGTCGGTTGAATATTTTACATCCTTGCTGGTGTTCGTATTCCGATTTCAGCTCATTAAGCCTTTTTTTGAAAACCTTCATTTGCTGAGCAGATAGCTGAAACGATATTGTAATCTCGAATTTATCTATTGAATTTATATTAGGCAGGATTACTAACTATATGGGCCGCGCGAGCCCTAAATGAGGCTCAAACTCTCATCACATACACTAAACATCTTAGAGACGGGGGGTTCTGTTAAAACCCAACAATGAACAGAATCGTAATAAGCTTATGGAAAGAAAAAAAAATGAATGACAACTAGCTTATAGAAATTTCTAAAGATAGACTCCCGAAATTGGCTGTCTAGGTAGGTAATCTGGCTGCCAAGATAAGCACAGCACATTTAACACACTTAAGTTGGTCCATTGTGATACTACAGGTTTCTATATTAACCCCCATAACCCTAACTAATTATTAAACCAGCCTGAGTTGGTGATAAAACGGAAGAGGCAGTCGATATTTGCATTCACCAGATCCTCCAGTCCTGAGAAAAACAGGAGCCAAGAGTTGATCTCATCTTACTTGCCAAGGCCGGACAAGAACAGAGGAGATGGAAACAACTCTCCTCTTCATCGACGTCTCCACAGCTTCTGCAGAAATCGTTAAAAGGAAGGCGAAGCCTTCTAGCATGCTCCCCAATAAGGCAGTGGCCAGTAATCTCTCCCACAACAGAACTGATATTCTGCCTTTTCAACGATATGAGTTGGGATGAGCGAACAGGGTTTAGGCGAGGCCACATCGATCTAGTTGCATGACATGTGTAATGCCACTCAACCACCTAACATTCGCCTTATTGATAACCTCAGACTTAAAGTATAGCTTACATGAATTAATGGGCATACAAATATTAGCATGTTGCTGCTGAACCACGCCCAGTCTCCTGCCTAGCAAGCTCATCAGCGTGGAAGTTGCCACCAAAACCACTATGCCCTGGAATCCAACACAAGGCAATGTTTAAAAAAAACCCCTGCCTCAACGAGGGTCGAACGGCATTCAGTTATTATCCAAAGATCTTATTGCGGCTTGGCTATCTGTATAGAATGTGATATCCTTAGGGGTCACTACGTGCCGCCTCAGCCAGGTAAGAGCCTCCAAAATCGCAATGACCTCCGCCTGGAGGACACTGCAGTGATCCGGAAGACGGAGCGATAAGCTTTAGTTAAGTTGATCGGAGTAAACGCCTACTCCCACCCCGTCGTCAGTCTCTGAGCCATCCGTATAGATGCCTACAGAGCCCGTCAATGGAAACTCACTATCAATCCACTGATTACAAGAGGGGATCATACTAACAATATATAATAATCAGTACCAGCATGGATTTCCAGGTGGTTCAAGACCTCCGAGTGGCCAGTACTCAATGAAAACCACTGCCCTGTTTTACGAAGGCGGATGGCAGTTAAAGCAGCAAGCTGCTCACCAAGAATGTCCAAAGAAAGCAAGTTAAGCATAACAGCCAAGGCAGCAGAAGGAGTAGTTCTCAGGGCTCCACTAACGAGCAAACAGGCTAGTCTTTGCACCTTATTCAACAAGCTGCACAAACCCGCCGTCCTAAGAGCATTCCACCAAACAACAATGTCATACAAGAGAATAGGGCGTACAATTGATACGTAGAGCCAGTAGACAATTTTAGGTTGAATAGCCTCCAACTGCTTCCAATCGCTTTTTTACAAGCGTAGAGAGCAACAGTGGCGTTCTTCACACGCTCCTGTATATTAGGTCTCCAGCCTAACTTTTATCAAAAATCACTCCTAGGAATTTTGCTTTATCAACAAAAGCCAATCTGGTTCCCTCCAGCACTGGAGGTGAGATGGGAGGTATCTTATACCTTCTAGTACATACAACGAGTTTCGTTTTATTAGAGTTAACCCTTAAAACACAGGAATTAACCCAGCGAGTTAATAGAGAGAGAGAGAGAGAGCATTCTGTAGCAACTCTCTGATGACACTAGGGAACTTACCCGATATGGCAATGGCGATATCATCCGCATAAGCAATGACTCTACGCGGATAAGGTGAAAAGTTCTCGGCCTGACACAGAAATACCGTTACAATCAGCAAAAATTTCTGTTTCCTGTCTGGGTGCACGTGTCATTAATTCGTATGACAAGTTTTGACTTGTTTTCTCAAGTAGTTTGTTTACACGATTTTTTTTTTTGCAGTAGACGTCTTACGTGTTTTTCGTTAGAATGGAGAAACTTGAATATTGTGCGGTCATAATATTCTTCGTTTTGGATGGATTAACCCCTAAGGAAATTCATCCGAAGTTAACAAAAGTTCGATGTCAACCGTTAAAAAATGGGCACTGAATTTGAACGTGGTCGCACGTCCCTCGAAGACGACCTACGTGAAGGACAGCCAGAAACCGCAACCACATCGGAAACCATCGAAAAAGTGCATGATATCGTGTTGGACGATAGGCAATGAAAGTGAGTGATATTGCTGAGGCTGTGGGGATATTGGAAGAAAGGGTGCGAAACATCTCGCACAAATAATTAAAGATGCGAAAGCACTGCGCAAAATGGGTGCCGCATTTGCTGAATGCCGCTCAAAAGCAAATGCACAAACGATTTTCGCAGCAATCTTTGCACGGATTCAATCGGGATCCGACCGATTTTGTGCGGCGATTTGTCACCATGGATGAGACTTGGGTCCACCATTACACGCCAGAAACGAAACAGCAGTCGAAGCAGTGGGTGGAAGCCGGTGGTTCAGCGCCAAAGAAAGCAAAGTCGATCGCATCTGCCGGAAAGGTCATGACCAGCGTGTCTTGGGATGCGAAAGGGATCCTGTTAATTATTACCTTGAAAAAGGCAGAACAATAACAGGCGAATATTACTCCAAACTTCTTGACCAGCTAGATGCTAAAATTCGTGAAAAGAGGCCTGGCCTGAAGAAAAAAAAATCATCTTTCACCAAGCCAACGCACCTGCACACAAGTGTGCGTTGGCAATGGGAAAACTGCGGGATTTGTTGTACGATTTACTCGACCATCCCCCCTATTCTCCTGATTTGGCACCCTCAGACTTCCATCTGTTCCTAAACTTGAAGAAATTTGTTTCTGGGAAGCACTTCGCATCCAATGAAAAAGTTGAGAGGGCCGTAGATGAATATTTTCATAGCCTTCCAGACTCTCACTTCCGGGAAGGAATACTGATGTTGCAGAAACGCTGGACCAAGTGTGTTGAAGTCAAGGGAGACTATGTAGAAAAATAAAATCATTTTTTAACTGAAAATCACAGTCATTCATTGTCCGGCCCAGAACTTTTCACCTTACCCTCGTACATCCCAGTCCTTCCAGGTCTAAAAACAGTCTATTCGCCACAAGATTCGAAAGAAGTGGAGATAGAACACCACTTTGCGGAGTGCCCCTCTTGACACATCTATGCTCCAAAGATGAACCCAGAGTAGTGCGAACAACCCTCGACGTAAGCAGAAGGTTGTTAAGCTTGACAAGAGATGCGGTCACATTTAAATGCGTGAGTGTGTCAGTAAAAAAACGTTGTTGAAAGTGCACTCGATATCTCCGAAGACAACCATGGTGAATTCCTTGTGACTAAGAGACCTCTCAATAAAGCTTACCAAGGAGTGCAAGGCAAGGCTGTATCCACCGACCTACCCTTCCAGTAAGCATGGTGAGGTGAGATATTTACAGGAGTGTTCAGGTGGAATACTGCTGCGTAAATACAAATCAATCAGCCTTTCTAAAATCTTTAGTAGATTCGAGGATAGGCTCATAGGTCTAAGATCATTGGGGCGTGCATGAGAGCTTTTACCCGTTTTTGGAATAAAAACAACATTCACTTCAATCCATGAACGAGCGATATAAACCAAATCCAGACAGGCCCTTAAAATGGATATCCAATTTGTGTTGCAGATCGACAGGCATAATACCGTCCGGTCCAGCTGATTTGAACGGTTCGAAGCTGCCAATACCCCATAAAATCTTCTCCCTTGATACAATCGCAGCAGTGTTAAAAGACGTAGCCCCTGCCGAAGAAACAGGAGCGAATAAGATGTCCGTAGAGCTGTCAGGAAAATGGGTATCAAGCAAGAGACTAATAGTTTCCGAATTAGATGAAGTTCACTAGGTACCGAAGGATCTAATCAAAAACCAAAATTCAAAATTTTCTGAAGTCTAGAGGCTTCACTGGACTCTTCGGTCCATTCACAAAAGAGCCTGCACGACTGCCGCTTACTTCTACGTAACTCCTTCTTAAATAGGCTTAGGTCCTTCTTATAGGTGAGTGCTGTGTAGTCCAAACAGTGCGTTTTTTGAAAACAACTTTTGGCCGAAATGAAGCACCCACCGCGCCTGCCGTACGCAAGTTTGTGCAAAAAGTTCGTGAGACTGGCATGCTAGTGGACAACACTCATGGTCCCCGTCGTCGTACGGTGCGCACAGACGAGAATGTGGCTGCTGTAGCCGAGAGTGTGAGACTCACTCCATGAACATCAACTCGCCATCGATCTCAACAGCTCAACATTTCACGCACTAGCCTGAGGAGAATTCTTCACAAAGATCTCGGATTATTCACTTACAAGGCCCAATTAACTCAGCAATTGAAGGCGCACGACCATCCGCTTTGTTATCGCTTCGCAGTTTGGGCCTTCGAGCAGCTTGAATTGGACAATGATTTTGGGCGAAAAATCATCTTTTCTGACGACGCGCATTTTCATCTCGGAGGCTATGTTAACAAACAAAATTGCCGCATCTGGGGCTCGGAAAACCCGCACGTTATTCTCGAGAAGCCAATGCATCCACAGAGAGTGGCAGTTTGGTGCGGATTGTGGTGGTGGCATCATTGGACCATTTTTCTTCGAAAATGAGGCTGCGAACAACGTTTCGGTCAACGGTGAACGTTACAGAGCCATGTTATCCGACTTTTTTTTTACTGAAATTGAAGACATGGATTTGGACGACCTCTGGTTCATGCAGGATGACGCGCCATGCCACACAGCCCGTGCCACAATCGATCTTTTACGCACCAAATTCGCAAATCGTGTTATCAGCCGTCTTGGCGATGTCAATTGGCCGCCCCGGAGCTGCGATTTGACCCCTTTGGACTTTTTTTCTGGGGAACCGTGAAAGACCGATGTTATGCCAACAATCCAGAAACGATTCAAGCACTTAAGGCCAATATCATCCAAGCAATCCGTGAGCTACAGCCCAAAACCATCGCCATGGTCTTGGAAAATTGGAATGACAGAATGCGGTACTGCGAAGCCAGCCGATGCAGCCATATGAACGAAGTTGTGTTTCATCATTAGTGGGAATGTTTGCTCTTACTAATTAAGTCATAATACATGGGAAAAAATTTAATTTTGTTCTTTTTATTGCATTTTTAAAAAGAAACTTGTATTTGGCCCACCCTGTCCATTCTAGAGTGGATTCTCGCCTTAGGGAGTGCCAACCCATGGAAATCTACTCTGAAAAATCTCAGACAAGAATTTTGCTTTAGGCAGCACGACCTTACAATGGACGAGTTTCTAAAACGGATCAGTTTTCTGATTCTTGGATCTTTTTTCTGATTTTCTTAGAAACGCTGCCCAGTGCGGTTCCGGTGCAATACAACATGTTCCAGCGTTTTACCCAATTTTTTGACAGCTGATACATGCAGACGAGTTTGCGGTCGCTAGTTTTCTGTTTTATGTCATCTGTAAATGAAAGACACGGACTGACACGGAAGAAATGGATAAGCACGAAGTCGTAATTCAATCCGAATGCCGTCAGCTGTTCAATTTGGCAGAAACATTAAAACTGACAGCTGATAGATCATAGCCCATAGCCGTTTCTGAGACATCTTATGATCCACGGACCTGGGACTGGACCACGTTCCTGATTTTGGGATCGCGACCAATGTATTCTTCATAACGATCGCTTGACAACTACTGAAGTACAATAAAATGAAAATATTAAACTTCTAGTCAAAATAAACATTTACCCAAAGATTTGGGGGCGATCTTTCTTTTACTAAAAACGGGTTTGGGCGACAATTGCACGTTTTATGAACTTTAACTTTTCTAGAACTGTTCTAAAATTTTGCGAAATTTTAACCCCAATTTGAGACAACTGATGGCAACCTCAAAAGTACATAAAATTTGACTATAAAAAATAAACAAAAGATCCTAGGTAGCCTAGGATCATTTCTTGTGTAATGTGATACAGGACTCATGTTTGGATCTTACTCGAAAATATAGCCGCGTTTCTTTGTAACAAAACATTTCAGAACAGAACAAGCGACAAAGAAACAATACACAAAATGGAATATTGCCTGGCTTACTTTGGTTGAGTTAGTTACGTCTTCAAACCTTATCTCAAATTTAACAAGCTAGCCTTCGGCTTCGCGTGAAGGGTATCATATCTTTGTTATGACTTATGGTGTATTTGCCACTTTGAAATTGGTAGTAAAACTTATTCCGATTTCACTGTTCCTATGAGAGGTATATGAAATAGTGGGCCGATTTCAACCAAATTTGAAAACTTGATTTCGCAGTCAATATGATTGAATAATATGAAATTTCAGATATCTTCAGAAATAAAAAAGTTTTTCTAACAAAACTTGCTTTTGGAACTGTCGTTCCTATGACAGCTATATGATAGAGTAGTCCGATTTTAACCGAATTCGGGAATATGATTTAGCTGAAGATAATAATATTGATTAGTGTGAAATTTGAAAAAGATATCTTAGAAATAAAAGTGTTTCTCACAAAGACGAATTTTTGGACCGGTCGTTCCTATGGCAGCTATATGACGTAGTGGCCCGATTCCGTTGGTTCCGACATATTTACAGCGTGCAATAGAAAGAAGGCTTTGTACAAACAAAATTTTAGCTCGATAGCTTTAAAACTGAGGGACTAGTTTGCATAGAACCAGACAGACAGATAGACGGACCAAGCTTAATCGACTCGTCTCATCATACTGACCAAGAATATATATAGTTTAGATGGTCGGGGATGCTTCCTTCTGTGCGTTGCAAACTTCATGACAAAGTTAATATACCCTACCACATCCGTGAATTGTATGAAAAGAAGACCTAAATTCTAAAGGTCGCCACACATGACAGCCATTTTGGTCGCGAGCATGCATCGAACCATGTCAGACTCAATAGAAGAAAATCTCCTCATTTCCACCGTTCTATGATATTTGATGGTCCGATGGAAGTTCGGTCGTGGTTCAGCGCGATCATGTGTGACAACCTTAATATATCAGTGCAAATAGAATCTAACAAATTTCAACGAGCACGCATTACACAAATAACGAATATCATGTTGTTTGAGTATTGCGTTCTCGTTACGCTAAATGAAACGGGATAAAGTCGCAAAGAAACGCATCTATGGTTAGTGTAAGCCCGGCCACACACTGTCGAACATGTACATGGTCTCAGTGCACAATTTTCTTCAGTTTTGAGTGAGGGATCACTTTTTCTCAAGCGATGTGTCAAGATTTCCTCCGAATGGATCAAGACACATCACACAAATCTGAAGAAAATTGCCCACTGGGACCATGTTCGTGTTCGACAGTATGTCGCCGGGCTAACGTATTTAGGTGTTCTATTCTGTACGCAAAAAAAAAAAAAATTCGGTTAATAAGAACTAAGATACTGGGCAGCACCGGGGAAAGTAAAAAAGTATATTTTTATAGAAAAAAGAAAACACTCAAAATGAAAAAAATAGGATCCGAATAACAATCTAGAATCTTTCGGAAAGAAAAAATATTACAAGTCCTACACTGAAAATATCGTTTGTGGAAAAAGAAAATGTTGGATCGTCCGCCCATTTCCAAAAAAGCGTTGACTTGTTCCCTATCCCCGATGCCCTCCATTTAATAAGAAATAGCCCACCTGTTTCACTACCGGAATTGTTCTGTCTTTGAACAGCGTTGTAAATCCCAACTGGAATTTCCGTATGTCGTATCACAAACATAGAAATAAAAAACAAATGAATTGAGTATGCAGTGAACATAAATAGCGAAGAATCAAGTAAACACAAACCTGACGCAAAGCCTTTCTTTTTAGTTTTCTCATCAGTTTTTTTCTTCTCTATAAATAAAATGAATTAATAGCACTTGCTCTCGTTTTAAAATAAAATTGTTTAAACCCACCGATCTTAATTCAGTATTGGATGCTACATTAACCCGTTGAGTGGTTGATGGTGGCTCAATCGTTACAGTTCTCGGCGCTTCGTCGATCGCTTGATTAATTGATGTGGTTTCAATCGCTTTAATTGTTGATGCCACCTCAAACATTTCTGTAGTTGATACTTTCTCAACCGCTTGGGCAGTTGATGCTTTCTCAACCGCTTCGGTAGTGGATGCCTTCTCAACCACTTCGGTAGTTGCTGCATTCTCAACTGCTTCGGTAATTGATGCCTTCTCTACCCCTTCAGTAGTTGATGCCTTCTCAACCGCCACCGTAGTTGACGCCTTCTGACCCGATCCGAGAACTGATGCTTTTTCAAACTCTTCTATGCATGACATATTCTTAACTGTTTCTGATGTTGATGCTTTCTCCAGCTCTTCTGTAGCGGATGCTATATCAATCGCTCCAGCAATTGAATGAGACGTCATTACTGGTGCAATTGGAGAAGGGACGAGTATGGATTGCATGTTATTCCCGCTCACGCTGACAGGGACAATCACCTCGGTAATTGGAGTAGGGATGAACATGCTATGCTCGATGTCGCCGACAGGAGAAAAATCCGGGACTAGCGATGGCACCGATTCTTCCAGAAGCATATTTATACTTCCTCTCGTAGAATTCATGTCAGCATCTTGACTTGAATTTTCTGTACAACTTGATGCATTATTAATAGCTGCACGTGATTTCGAATATTTCAATTTCAACGACTCCAGTGTTTCCTGATAAATCTTCTTTTGCTCATCAGATAACTAAATAATTGATGGTAATAGATGTTCATTTATCATCATTGTCGAAAAGTGTTCTCGTATATAACTATAAATGTTGCTAGGTACAACCCCCCAAGGAATGATTGGAGCTTAGAAGGACTTAGCGCAAGGCCACACGAGCGGATGTTGTTTTGTACGAACGTGTATAAGGGGTTCACACGAGCTAACTGAAGTACGTCCGCGGCCGCGTGATTTATATCTTGGAACTAGAAGAAATCCCAGTAAACCAAAAAACGAATCATAACTATAAATGAAGACCTCGCGAATATAGTTCCGCATATATCGCTACGGTCGCAGTATTAATCTCAGTCAAACTGCAAATAAAGCGATAATCCCCCCTCCCGGCAAACAAATAAACGAGCACATCTCAACTCAGTATTCATCTGGCATCGTGCCCGGAGAGATCAACGACTGATGTATTTTACTATATGTTTATTTTTCAGCTCTGTGTTCAGAAACTATCGATATTTTTTTTTTTAAATAAAATCATAACTGCGGGAGACATTGAAATAATTATAAATTGTAATTAGTATTTATACCCTTTTGGGCGAAATTGAAAAATGTATCTTTTCCAGACACTACTCTAACGACCGCAACCGCGATACTGAAGGCCTAACCTTAGCGTTATGATAAAGGTGCTTCAGATAAATCTGCACCATAGCAGTTCCGCATCAGCAGAGCTGCTGCACACGCTACAGGAGCGAAACTATGATGTGGCACTCATTCAGGAACCGGGGATTTCTGGGGAGGGCCACATCCAGGGACTCTCAACGAAGAATTACAACGTTATAAGCTGTCGGAAAGAAGGCAGGCTACGGACAGCTATCTTGGCAAGGAATAGCCTCAATGCCCTTCTGGACTCTGACAGAAGCACGAACGACCTGACAGTTATTCATGTAGAGGGCGCTCAAAGACGATCCCTTATGCTTATGCATCAGCATACATGGCTCACGACAAACCCGCGCCGCCGCACGAGCTGCACACATTGCTTGATTACGCGACCGGAAGGAAAGCGAATATAGTGATAGGCAGCGACGCCAACGCACACCACACGATATGGGGAAGTAAGGACGACAACAAGAGAGGTGAGTCATTACTACTTTTTCTACTCAACTATAATTTGAAAATAGCTAATCGTGAAGGGGAACCGACCTACAGGGGACCTACTAGCGAGAACGTACTAGATGTAACACTACACTCAAACGGTGATACGTGTGATGTTCAGAACTGGAGGGTCCTGCAAAGACCCTCATTCTCGAACCACATGTACATAAGCTTTGAGGTAGGGTTCACAACCATGAATGAAACGAAGAAATACAGAAACCCGAGGACAGCCAACTGGGGGGCCTACAGCCAAATTGTAGATACCAAACTTTCCAGTAGGCGCCCGGAGTACATACGTAACGTTAAAAGTTTGGAGCGCACGACCCAGACTCTAACCAACGTACTTACTAAAGCATATAATACTACATGTCCCCTCAGAAAACCCCCTAAGAAGACCCAACCACTATTGTGGAACAAGGAGATTAGGGAAGCCCGCTGCAAGGTAAGGAAGCTGTTCAGCAACGCCAAACGCACGGGGCATGACGATGCATGGGGCGAGTACAGGAACTCGTTAAAAGCATTTAAGAAACAATTAAGAGCGGCAAAGAGGAATAGCTGGAGAGACTTTTGCAGCCAAATTGAAGGCACGACGGAAGCTTCAAGGCTAAGAAAAGTCATCTCCAAAAATCCGATACCACCCTCCACCCTCAACAAGGAGGATGGAGGTTGGACACAAGAGAGCGCAGATACACTAGATGAACTTCTGAACGCACACTTCCCTGGCTGCGAGGACCATCACACCCTCGCAACACGGCCGGAAAAAGGAAATGGCGACGCAAGAAGAAGCAACATTCCGGGGCTATTCACGTGCAGACGCGTAAAATGGGCGATAGGCTCGTTTGACGCGTACAAATCGGCAGGCCCTGACGGAATCATACCGGCAATGCTGCAAAAACCCATGGACACAATAGCTCCTTGGGTGGTTGCCATACTAAAGGGACGTCTCCGACTAGGCTACGTACATCTGGCGTGGAGGGAGTCTAGAGTGGTGTTTATCCCCAAAGCAGGCAATGGCAGCCATGCCAATCCTAATGACTTTAGACCTATCAGTCTAACGTCCTTTTTGCTAAAAACAACAAAGGGGAAATCGGTAGAAACCGCTCTATACAAGGTGGTCTCAATGATCGAAACATCCCTTCAATATAAGGAATTCACTCTCGGTACATTCCTGGACATAGCAGGGGCTTTCAACAACGTCACTATGGAGGCTATAGTGGAGGCCCTGGAACTTGTCGAGGTGAATGCTACTCTAAGGAAATGGATCGAAGCACTACTCTCGAACAGGCTAGTAACGTCTGAATGGGGAGGTGCTAAAACCACTAAGAGTACGATGAGGGGCACTCCGCAAGGAGGAGTGCTATCGCCGCTCCTATGGATACTCGTACTCAACAATCTACTAACATCCCTCGAATCGTCCGGAATACGTGTGGTAGCCTATGCAGACGATGTTGTGATACTCGTATCAGGCAAGCACCCGAACACACTGTCAGAACTTACAACTATGGCTCTCAGTAAGATACTAAGGTGGACGGATAGAAGAGGTCTAAGTGTAAATCCTCGGAAAACTGAACTAGTCCTCTTCACAAGGAGAACCAGAATTTAGGAATTTATCCTGCCAAGATGGGTGACACTGAGTTAACTTTGTCAACCCATGCAAAGTACATAGGGATGATCCTGGATAGTAGACTTAACTGGGGTCGTAATGTCGAGGAACGAAACAGGAAGGCCAGCATCGCCTTCTACACCTGCAAAAGCATGCTTGGCAAAAAGTGGGGTCTCAAACCAAGAATAACACGGCTGTCGTTCATTGTTCAGCCCCCTTGTTCAGCCTAAACCAATTACACTTAGTGCTTGAGCTGATTTCGTCACCCGATTGACTTTACTCTTCAGGAGATACCTTGAGTCTATTGGGGAGGTAGGTTGACCAAGCCCAAAACTGTGTATTCCAACTTTCGTCAGAATACGTCACTTCGCACAATGCCCATGGTATAAATAGTGTGCATTATACGACACTAGTGCGAATTTTCACTGCGTGAAACGCATTACCCATTTGCACACTATTTATACCGTGGGCATTGTGCGAAGTGACGTATTTGGACGAAAGTTGGAATACACACTTTTGGGCTTGGTCGAGCTACCTCCCCGATAGACTCAAGGTAGCTCCTGAAGACTAAAGTCAACCGGGTGACGAAATCAGCTCAAGCACTAAGTGTAATTGGCTTAGACTGAACAATTTTTGGGTGGGGATCATTGCTAAGTGGTCTTGTTGACTGCTTAGCAATGGTACACTAAAAATGCGTGACAAATTGGTAATGCGTGTCACACAGTAGAAAGTATTCTGTCTGTACAAGTTTTACCGGAGGGGAACGCATATGTAGGAGAATTCAAGATATGTCAAATCCTGATCCGCTCACAGGAACCCACCCAATGTGAGTTGAATGCGTGCCTCTTTCAATTACGGATTCACATAAATTTGCCATCTCTGTTGCTCACTGTCATTTACTAAATCAGTGATAAAATATCAGGCTCGCGAAAACCCGATCTATGAGAAGATACATTTTTCCGTTTCGGTCAAATGCGTATAGAGATATGATGATGATTATTACCGCCACTATACGTTGTTTTTACATTGTTTCACAATTGTAATTTGGTTGACTCTAAAAGAGGTGCATTTTTTGGATCTAAACGGTTTCTGGACACAGCGCTGAGAAATAAACAAATACATGACAATTTTTGCAGTATTTGGCGTCAAAGTGTAATGAACCATATCCTGGTAGTGCTGCTTCCACCGACAGATCGAAGGCATCACCTGATGAGTAGTGATCTGTCGATGGTACGAAACCAGAGACCGAGGGTCCCATGACACCCAGACCCTGATGCGAGGGGGCATCTGAGTCATCCGCCAACCATTCCATCCTTATCGCCATTCTTTTTAATTGTTCCCCATTTTTGTCTCCTAATTAGTGTTGTCTTCCCCAGGCCTATGAATTTTCATTAATACGTAAACGACAGGGGTAACGAGTGGCGAAAACCCCGCCCAAGTCTCCCGAACTGAGCTACAACAAGCATAGACCGCTGCTTAGCTCATTAAGGGGTCTTTTTCTTCCCTAGATGGCACAGCCCGACTTTCACGGTCATTATGCTACCTTAAGGCCGGTACTCAGATCGCGTGGAATAAAAAGTGCCGCGAAATCCCATACAAAATCGCAAAATTTTTCGTCGATGAAAACAGACGTGAAATTGTGTGGAAGCTAAATTTCATTGAAGTTTGTGGATTTCACGAGGATGAAATTTTTTCTCGCACAAAATGTACGAGAAAAATTTTCACTGGCAGCTCAGCTGTCTCTGTCGGTGTCATTCAGGTTGTGTTGTGTTTTCCCCGGTGTTGTTTATAGTTGAGCGATAGATAAGTAAACAAATTAGTCGTTTTAATGTTTGACAAGTTTCATTTCACCGGTACACAGATCGGGTGAAAAGTGAAAAAATGACATGTTCCACACACTTTTTTCCACCAGCCATTTGGCCGATGAAAAGTGCTGCTTTCAATTTTTTCATTTCACGCGATCTGAATACCAGCCTTTACGTTCCGTCTCCACGGTCATCTTCGGTTACCCACTAACCCGTCCGTTACAAAAGTCAGATTACTACTGAGTTGAAACTTTCTCGTTTATTGGTTTGTAGGGTAAAGCTCTCGGTTTGGACGAGATACTACATGGGCTGGAAAGTCCCGGGATTTTTCAATAGGTGGCACAACTAGAAAATGGACATGACTCATTTCGAGGGGCCCATCTATCACTAGTTTATGTATGAAGTTTCATGACATTTCGTTCATTCATTTACAAGCTACAGTCGTTTGAGTGACGCTACTTTCGCCTTCGTAAAAAAATGGAAAAACAGGAATATCGCATCTTGATCAAACATTGTGTTTTGATGGGAAAAACTTCTGAACAATCATTGCAATGGTTGCAGAAATGTTATCCCAAATCTGCTCCTTCGAGAACAACAGTTTATCGGTGGTTTAGTGAATTTAAAATGGGTCGTACAAGCACCAAAGACGCACCTCGCTCTGGAAGGCCAAAAGAGGCTACGAATGCGGAAATCGTAAAGCAAGTGTATCGAATCCTTTTGAATTATCGTAAAGTGAAGTTGCGCGAGTTAGCTGAGGCCGTGGGCATCTCAAAAGAATAGGCGGGATACATTTTGCACGATCTTTCGGAGATGCGCGATGGGTGCCGCGTTTGCTGACCGTCGACCAAAAACAGCAGCAGTGCATTGATGATTCAACGGGAGGTTTGGTGGTGTTGCAGCGTAATCGAGCGGACTTTTTTCGACGTTTTGTGACGATGGATGAAACATGGGTCCATTACCATATGCCTGAGTCCAATAGGCAATCTGCAGAGTGGCTGGAGAACCACGAAAGCCGACCAAAGCGGCCAAAAGACCAACGCTCGGCCGGGAAGGTTATGTCCTCGGTTTTTTGGGATGTGCATGGCATAATCTCCATCGATTACCTGCATAAGGGAAGAACAGTCACAGAAGAGTATTATGCAGCGTTATTGAACAAACTGAACGACGAAATAAAAAAACGGCCTCATATGGCGAAGAAAAAAGTTCTATGCTATCACGATAACGCACCGTCACACACGTCCTTGAAAGCGATGGCCAAATTAGACCAATTACGATTCGAATTGGTTCCTCACCCACCGTATTCCCCAGACTTGGCCCCCAGCGACTAATATCTGTTCCCAAACCTCAAGCGGTGGCTCCAGGGAAAGAGATTCAGATCGAATGGGGAAGTCATCGCGGAAACCGGGGCGTATTTCGAAGGCTTGGACGTGTCGTACTATAGAAAGGGCCTCGAAATGTTGGAAAATCGCTATACCAAGTGTATCGCCCTCGAAGGCAACTATGTTGAGGAATAAATATAATTTTGCTAAAAAAAAGCTTGTTTTCATTAAAAAAAAATCCCGGGACTTTCCAGCCCATGTAGTATATGGGGTGCAACAATTGCGAAATATTCTGACTATCATTCGTTTCTTGGTTTGCAGGGTAGCCAATTCCTTTGTTCCACTGAAACTCACCCCGCATCACCTCACCAACATGCATCTCGCATTCACCTAGCCTAAGATTTTATTAATTATGGTTCAATTTTAGAAAAAGATCGTCGATAAAAAGTCGACGTACGTCGATTTTTATGCGCGCACTTTGTATGAACTATTCAAGTCAAGGTAATTCTTCAACCGAAGTTGAAAATCAGCAGCAACGGACGTACTTTGTACGCTCGTGTGACTTTAGTCAAGTTAATCGAATTGAACGGATATGAAAGACTTACTGAAATCATATTTCGCATTAAACAAATAGGCTGTCAAAAAAGAGGGAGAATACTATAACTCTATTAGAGCTATTGAATTACAACTATGACAGCACGAAAAAATATTATGTCGTTACCGAGATAGAAGTAAAGCACGGAAAACGTAATGATTCGTTTCATCGCAAACATTACAAAGGAAGTAATACGTTTCATAAAATACAGAGATGGAGAATACACTTGACGGTTAACTAATGGCGCGTCCCATTACTAAGGAAATTTAATAAAAAGTTGTACGAACTATGAACGGGAATACTCTGTCTATAAAAAATACTCAAAAGATCGTGTTCTAAATAGGGTGTATCATTCCTTGGGGCTTGTCCCTGTCTTGGAAAATCGCTATTGGATTTGAACATAAACCTATCTGTGCAATTATTTAATAAGTAACCCACCTTTGCCCGTTTCTTGTGTTTTTCGGCTCTAGGTAATATTTCTGCTCTTCTTAACTGGATTATAATGTTTTCGAACAAAAAATAGTAATTTTAATTTTAATTTAGTAAATAGAATAAACAACAAACCTGCTGCCAAGCAATTCTTTTTAGTCTTTGCATTAATTTCTATAAATAGAATGAATTAATCCCAATAGATCTTTTTTTTTTCAAACCATAATCAGAACCCACCTTTCGTCTTAGCTTCCGAAGACTGACTTTCCTTTTCCTAATGGTTTTTATAACAGGTTCTGTAGTTGATGTTGTGTCAATGGCTTCGGTGGTTGATGCTTCCTCGACAGTTTCTGTAGGTGATTGTATCTCAATGGTTTCTGTCGTTGATACTGGCTCAACACCTTCGGCAGACGATGCCGCCGCCGCCTGAGTCGGTTCGCTAGTTGATGCTTTTTGAACAGCTTCAGTAGCTTCGCTGGTGGATACTTCCTCGGCAGTTTCCATAGTTAATGGTATTGTAGCACATTTCGTTGTTGATACTGTTTCAACATCTTCTGTAGTTGATACCACCGCAGTTGATGCTTTCGCAACAGCTTCAGCAGTCTCAACAGTTTCTAAACAATCGTCAGAAGTATTCGCTTTATTGATTTCAGCAGATTCTGAAACTTCATTTGAATCAATTGAATCGTTCGCTATACTCGACTTTGGTTCATTTGTTGATTCGTTAACAGTTTGTATACTGTATTCATGATCAGCGATGCACTTTTGTATCAGTCGAACACTGTTCTCGATGCCAGCGACGAAGTCGGCAAAATCAGTAACTTGTGACACTTGTGAATGTTCGTTTACTAATCTTTCCATTCGTTCGCAATGGATTAATTCTCTTCCGCTCGCAGAATTCATGCTAGCATCTTGTGCTAGATCTGTAATACAACTTGATGCACTATCAGTGGCGGCTGCTGCAGGATTGGAGGAGGATTCGGTAGACTCTTTTTGACTGTTGTATGTCGATCCGTGATTTTGTTGGTCTATATCATCATCGTTGGCATCGATAACAATGGTATCTGGTTCCACCTCGATTAACACACAATCATCATCGTCTGATTCCAAAGTTGTTTCATTCTGCTTGGATAAATTTCGGCTCTTTTTGCGTAACAATTTGACCCTTTGGTGGAAAACCTTCGCTTGTTCTTCAGTTAGCTGAATGATATTGTAATAATTTACATATAGTTCAATTATTTATCTATGCGCAGCGGAAATGTATAAATTAGATTAAGACGACTATGAATCTACAGATAGGCCAGCATGAAGAACGACACAAAAAGAGTGATGATACTCATTGGCACTTTAGGCCCGTCCCATGCAAATACATTTTAATTTTAACCCATTAGGTTTTAAGTTGTTTATGATTAGGCGCGTTATTTTCAAAAGCCATATACCTATAGAGCAGAGCAGCTTAAGACCACACAAATACACTAACAATTTGATATGTGCTGCTCTGGATAAAACGTCAGTGCAAGAATGCTGCACCGTCAAGTAGACTGCGTTTTGAAATGCAGGCGGCGCAGATGTCGAAGTTTCCGAACAGTTTACAGTTTGGGAAGCACATACAGTTCATTTCCTATCAATGAAATGTTCGTTTTGTGTAATTATTTGGAATAGTAAACATACAAATTAATTGTGCTGCCTAAAGGAAATTTGTCCGATTGTATATGTACAATACTACGGATTAAAGTTTTCTCTTGAAATTTGAGTTGACATTTGAATTCTAACTAAACCAAGACACACTCCCAGCAAAGACATGCCCCGTTTTCGTGTTCGCTACCCTAATTTGCTCTCAGAGAAGAGAGAGATTAAGAAGGATAATCACAATCTATGTATTGTACACTAAATTCCCTGAAGCAATTTCACCTTATTCCGTCAGCTGAAAAGTAAACAGAGAGACACGCACCCTCTACCCCGGAACACCCGTCCGGTCCATATAGTCCCGAACCAATCTGTCAAACTCACATTCCCCAATTTCATCTCATTTCCCCGGAACACCCGTCCGGTCCATGTAGAGGAAAAACCATGCCAAAACAATGCTACCGAAAATTGCTTCGTTTCTCTCGGGTAATTTCATTTGCTTCTTTCTCGCTCTTCTCTGTTTGCTCTCGATCGTTTTTTCCTTTGCCGCTTAAAAATCCTAATATGTGCGTTTTTTTTCGTACAGAGCAGAGTAGAGCAGGCTAAGCGGCAAAAAAAAACGATCGAGAGCAAATTAGGGTAGCGAGCACGAAAACGGTGCATGTATTTACTGAGAGTGTGTCTTGATCTAATATTGTAGAATACACCATACACCATCCGGAATTCCTTCCGGAAAAACTAATCAGGCCCGGCCTTGAGGAATTCCGGATCGTGTATGGCTGCTTCAGGCTGCCTTGAGGCCGCCGGACAGGCCTTTGAGGCGGCCGGATGGATAATTGCAAATCGATCTTATCGCCATAGAATGAAAGTATCTAGTATCTATTGCTTTGAATTGTACTCCATTTTACTTTCCATAGCCAAGCTTCAGATACATTCGTCTATTGGAAAAAACTCCAGTGAAAATTCATTCTAGTCACGCAGCCGGACAGACAAAGCAATAGATAGATACTTTCATTCTATGGCGATAAGATCGATTTCCAATTATCCGGCCGCCTCAAAGGCCTGTCAGGCGGCCTGTCAGGAGGCCTGTCCGAGCGCCTCAAGGCGAACTGTCCGGCCGCGTGAGTAGAATGAATTTTCACTGGAGTTTATTTCAATAGACGAATGTATTAAGTGTACAACTTTGCTTCAGCCGCTATCCGACCCAGCCGTCTGTCAGAAAACGGCGGAAGCAAAGTTGTACACCTAATATCCGAAACACGCGGCCAGACAGCCGGACAGGCCGCCTCAAGGCGAACTGTCCGGCCGCATGAATAAAATGAATTTTCCCTGGAGTTTATTTCAATAGACGAATGTATCTGAAGCTTGGCTATGGAAGGTAAAATGCCCTACAATTCAATCTAATAAATAGATACTTAAATTCTATGGTGATAAGATCGATTTCCAATTATCCATCCGGCTCAAGGCGGTCTGCAGATGCTATTGACGATCCGGAATTCCTCCAGGCCAGGCCTGATCAGTTTTTCCGGAGAAAAATTCCGGAACGTGTGTGGTGGAGGCCTGGCGGGAACGATTTTTCTTCCGGCCGCCTGAAAGGCCAATCCGAAACGACCATACACGATCCGGAATTCCTCAAGGCCGGGCCTGATCAGTTTTTCCGGATGGTGTATGTTCGGCTTTAGGTCAACCTTGATATTCCCGAAGTGACGGACTATACTTCCCCGAAATACCTGCACAAAAGGGGTTTACAAGCCTGATACCCTCTAGGAGTGATTTGTCAGTAAACGCTATTCACGAATCAGATGCTATTAGCATTTTTACTGATGGCTCTAAGACAAACGTAGGTGTGGGTGGCGGCGTATACTCGGAGAGGATGGATATTAGCTTATCGTCCAGTCTCCCGGACTTCAGTAGCGTTTTTTCAGACGGAAGTTACAGCAATATCTAGCCTGTTTGACGCAAAACGTTGTATCTGTTAGGAATGTTGTGATCTGCACGAATAGCCAACCGGCGATCAAATCGCAACTCCCTCTTAGAGATGGGAAGACTCTTCAACATTTCCGTGTTGGGTGCCAGGCCATGATGGTTATGTTGATAACTGCAGGACCGACGAAGTGGCTCGGGCGGGCGCGAATAATGAGAACGGCGGGTTGTTGTGTAGCACCAGCATGCCTCTAGCTGCTTGTAAACGGGCTATTAAAGATGCGGCATATAATAGGCGCAGCGTCAGGTGCAGCAGTAGCAATATATTTAATGCGGCTAGACAGGTATGGCCCAAACTGTATCCCAAACGATCCTCTGGGTTGCTAATGCTAAACAGAAATTATCAAAGAACTGTCATAGGAGTTTCAACTGGATATCCCCTAATTGGGGAGCATGCCAGGAGACTTCGTTTTTCACATAATGATTTTTACAGGAGCTGTGGGAACGAGGAGGAGGAAAGCACGCCTCGTGTACCTGTACCGCCCTTGCGAGTTTTAGGAAAGACCTTCTTGCCTTCTACTTTTTCACCGATCTGGATGACCTGAATGAGGTAAATGTGGGTCGGCTTCATCGTTCCATTGTGCGCTCTGGCGGGTTTGTAGTGATGTGTAGCACATGAGCGAGTCGTTCTTTATGAATCTCTCTCTCTCTCTCTCAATTGCCCTAACCCCTTGTGGCGCATAGCGCGTCAACTGTTCCATGTGGCCCAGTTGACGTTTCTCGGCATAAACTGGTTTCAGAGAATGCAGTTGCCAGCATGCACCTCCTGAATGAATGAATGATGAATGAATGATGAATGAATGATGAATGAATAATGAATGAATGATGAATGAATGATGAATGAATGATGAATGTATGATGAATGAATGATGAATGAATGATGAATGAATGATGAATGAATGATGAATGAATGATGAATGAATGATGAATGAATGATGAATGAATGATGAATGAATGATGAATGAATGATGAATGAATGATGAATGAATATTGAATGAATGATGAATGAATGACTCAACAAAATGAGCGAAAGAGTCGGCACACTGACATAGCTGTCGTGCCGTTCAATTTATGAATGACACACTGTGAAACGAATATCCAAACATGCCTTTAAACATTGTACACATATGCTTCAAACCCGTATTAATTCTACGCAATGCGCAACACATAAATAATCCTCGTTCATTATCCATCTCTCAATTCATATTACATGCATTCATTCACATCACAATGCATTATTTACCAATCTCAATCTCTCTCTATGCACATGCAGTGTGTATCTATTTACTCCTATTTATATACACAACACAAAAATACTGCTGACGCCGGCTGCATTAAATCAAAAACCATATACTTACGACAGACAAACCGCACACCCAAGGTTCTCTAAATATGTATGTATATCAAATCATACCCAGAGAAATAAGCAACATTATAAATCATAAGTAATCGTCTCTTCTCTACTAAGTGGTATCCTTTTTGTATCAACTTTAGATGAAACGAAACCAAATCAAATCAGCACTGTACTGTAACCACAGAGCACCGTGTGCTCGGATTGTAGCTTCCACCCTTCCACCACAGCCACAGTACGAGCGACATAAATGTACACGTGTGCTTGAAAATAAGCAACTCGCTCTGAGTTGACGAGTGTGCAAGAAAAACATCTCGTTCTGAGTGTATGAGTGTGCTGTACAGCACACAGCACACTCGTCAACTCAGAGCGAGTTGCTTATTTTCAAGCACACTCGTACATTTGTGTTTCAGTATATGAGAAATGGTAGTGCAGTGTTGAGGCATCAGTCTCATTACCGGCGTTTCGGGTTCGAATCCCGTCCACGACGACGTTCGTGGCCATAGATATGCAGGAGGTGCATGCTGGCAACTGCATTCTCCGAAACCAGTTTATGCCGTCGAAACGTCAACTGGGCCCACATGGAACAGTTGACGCGCTATGCCCCACAAGGGGTTAGTATAGGAGTGCATATAGTAAATGAGATGATTATGAATGGGTTTAAGTTTTGAAAGAACATAAGTGGTAGGTCTGTTCAGCAGGTTTGCGTAGATACATATGTTATGTATTTGATTTAATAGGTCAAGAAATTGTTGATTGATTTCTTTAGAAAATTTCCCTTCAATCTTGCTGGAAGAAACTAAAATGTTTATTTTTTTGAATCGCTGAATGTGAATCTGAAGTAAAAAAAAACATTGTTGCCTATTGGAACTGTACGATACCCCGAATTTTGAATACTCCCGAATATTGGGACAACTCGTTTTGAACGACTCTTTATGAATGACTCATTGAAAAGAGTCAGAGTTTATGTGCCGGCACACTAAAAAGAGTAATTTTGCCCATCACTACTGGTTTGAAGATTGGGTTGGTCTCAGATTGCCGAGTCTAGGGGTATCACAACGGACCCAATGATGTTCAATGTGTGCTTTTTATTTCTTAAAGCAGCCCTTTTTAACCTAACCTTACCTATGGTGGCTTGCCGTGCATACCGAGGCTAATCGCAATCTGCTGTCGAAGGTTCAGAGTAATGCGCAGTAATAAGCGGAGCTTTTCGGACAACTCCATCTGCTGCGATGGATTTGATGCTTGATCTGCTTTCGGTGGACATTCTAAGAGAGCAAATGGTGGTAAATACCATTAGGATTCTGGAGACCGGCCGGTGGAATTCCTTGAGTACTGGTCACACAACAATATTGAGCGGTTGGGATATCCCAGCTTCAACGGATTACAACTCACCAACGTACTGGTTCGAGAAGAACTATCAAAGCCTTAATTTCACAAAGTAGTCAATGGAAAGTTTCGAATTCGTTGAGACTATACACAGTCGGGTCTAAGACCCTTAGGGCGACCACAGAGTGAAATCTTATGCCGAACTGGGTGCTGGTGTTTTGATTGTGAACACTCAGCGAAGAGAAACGTTCACGTGAAACGTGCTCATAGACCTTTCCCTCCGCATGCTATTGCTAAAGCTCAAGATCACATTCGTAATTGTCCGGCGATTTTCTATATAAAATCCATTCATAACACACAGAAAAATGAAACGAATACACCGGACAATTGCGAATGTGATCTTGAGCTCTAGCAATAGCATGGGCAGGGAAAGCTCGTTGAGCACGTTTCACGTGAACGTTTCTCTTCACTGAGTGTTCACAATCAAAACACCAGCATCCAGCTCGGCATCAGCTTTCACTCTGCGGTCGCCCTTAGAGGCGTCCACTCCAAGGAACTTAATCTCAATCTTTTTTACCGGCCGCCCGATCATTGCAACATTTTCCATAGAGAGATGGAGAGATCATGATTTTCACAGACAGCCAGGCTGCGATTAAATCCCTCCAATCAGGCGTATGTAAGTCTTAACGGAATGCCCAATATGCTTTAAGGAAATGGGCTATTTCTTTAATATTCTGCTATATTGGATTCCAAGTCACAGCCGTATTGTCAAAAATTGGAGGGCTGATGAGCTCGCTAGAAACGGAGCAACCGATGTGATACAGCAGATCAGTAGAAATATACCCATTTCCATATCTCTCCTAATATCGAGTGTAAAGATGGCTGCGGTCAACAAAGCCAATCTAAGATGGACTGATGACCTTACATGTCGTATAGCTAAGCAGATTTGGTCAAAGTTCTACATCAGCTGCACCACAAAACTACTGTCAATGTCAAGGCAGAAGATCGGCGTGGTGGTGGGTATGGACACTGGGCACAACAAGTCTCATTGAAGAGCACACCAGAAGGCAGTGGCTTCCGCGTAATGACTTCTGTATGAGCTGTGGATGTGGAGGAGGAAACTATTTTTCACCTTTTTTGCGATTGCCCGGCGCTAGCATACAAAAGAAGGTCAATTCTTGGTGACTATTTTAACGATCATCAGGGCGAATTAGCAGAGGTGGGTCAACTACTCGGCTTTGGTACTAGCTCCGGTTCGTTTTTAGCTTCTTAGCTATGCTGTAGTCTCATTTTGTAGTCTCAGGGTATCACAACGGACCTACGTTTCTGGTCTAAGTGTGCTGTGGCGACGCGGCGGCCCTTTAACCTAACTACAATTAAGTAAAATGTAAAATTTTGTATCTAAAAGTAATGTAAATGACTAGGGGGTCGCTCCCACGGTAGCCGGTTCTACGCAACGGAGCGACCCGTTCTTCAGCAACGGCCAAGGGCTGCCGAACCCCTTCAACGCTAGTAGGCGTTGTTACAAAAACTAGGGGGTCGACGGTGTTAAAAGTTTTTGGTGAAGGCATCTGCGAACGAGATAGGATTCTTGATTCCTAGGTACTTGTCCCAGTTTCCGGACTTACTCGCAGATTTCAACATCCAAATTGAAAATACGAACATATACCTATTATGTATGTATGTATGTAATAGTAAATAACTCACCACATCACTAATCTTTTTCCACTCTCTTTCTTTACTGTATAAAGGCCGTATCTTGGAAAATCCCAGCTGAATTAATGAATTTTCGACCATAAACATGAAAAAAAAATACTTGTGTTGAATACTAAACATGTAGAGTGAATCAAATAAAATACAAACCTCATCCCAAGCCTGTTCCTTTAGTGTCCGTAGCACTAATGCTTTCCTTTGCTATAATTGACATGAATTAAAAATGTGTAGTTTTCCTTTCAAGCCAAAATCAAAAACCTACCCGTCTTGACACTTGTTTTGGCGCATCTGCAGTTGCTATTTCATCAACCGCTTGTGTAGCAGATAATCGTACATTCTCAACTGCTTTTCTAGGTGCCATTTTTTTAGCATCGACGGCAGTGGATGCTTTTTCAATATTTCCTATAGTTGGTAGTTTCTTATGAACAGCTTGAGCGATTGAATCTTTCTCAATCGCTGCTGTTGTTGAAGCTTTATCAATTTTTTTTGTATGTGATGCTTGCTCAGCCTAATTGTTATGCAATAAATAGAAAATTATAACAGAACAAATAAGAAATAGCGTTTGAAACTAATAAATAAAGTGGGAAGAAATGTAATTAAATTAGGTAGTTTGGCGAATGCTTGCCTCCACTCTAGGACAGTAAAATAATTCTAAAAACGAGTTTTTGACAAGTTTTTCTATTGTGGATAAATTTAATGCGCAGTTGTCAAGCACTTTGACAGTTAATTTCTTATTTTTATTCAGCGGATTCAAACGCTAAAACGAAGCATGATTGTAAATAGTGGAAATTTATTACAAATATTAACATGGTGGTTGGTGGTGTTTGGGATAAGTCGATTGGTGATTGATTATGGCTATTTCACTAATTTTATTGTTTTATGACAGAAAAAAATCCTAGCCGCATTCTTTTGTACTTCAGTGTAGGCTAATTCGAGTTAAGGTTAAGCGCCGTGCTCGGATTGGTGCGCCTATAAACAGAATCTTAGTAGGTTTAAGAAGGAAGTGAGGAAGGCGAAGCGTTGTTCCTGGAAACTTCTCTGCGAAAGGATTGAAAAGTCGAGCGAAGCGTCTAGGCTTCGTAAAATACTAGCAACGAACCCAACTAGTCCGACCTACTTAATGAAGCTTGATGGCTCGTGGACTTCCTCAAACAAGGAGACGATTGACGCCCTGCTAGATACACACTTTCCAGACAGCTCGTCGGAAAATGGAACTGGACACTTGCTGGATGGTCTGCACATACTTCCATGTGACTCCACAGCTATTGTATCAACGGAGAAGATTCTCTGGACCTTTTCCAGCTTTGAGCCGTTTAAATCGGCTGGGCCAGACGGTATTATTCCTGCGGATATACAGCACGTGTCAGACATTGTATATCCCTGGATTGATATCATTTTTAAGGACTGTCTAGACCTGGTCTACATCCCTCAAACATGGTGGGAGATCAAAGTGATCTTCATTCCAAAAACGGGAAGATCCTCGCATGCACGCCCGAATGATTTTAGGCCCATCAGCTGGTCCTCCACTCTACTTAAAATGCTGGAGAGGCTTATAGATATTTTACTTACGGGGTAGCATTCCTGCGACCCTTTTATCGAACTCACAGCATGCTTACATAAAGGGAAGATCTGTAGACACAGCCGTCCACTCCATCTTGGGCTATATTGAGAAAGCACTAAGATACAAGGAGTACGTTATGGTCGCTTTTCTGGATATCGAATGCGCCTTTAACTACGTGAAACCTGATGCAATCACTGATGCACTATCTTGCATGGGAGTGGATGACTCACTCTGCAAACTTATTAACCTGATGCTAACATTGTTTGCTCAGAGCTGGGTGCTTCATCTGTACGTAGGTGTGTTGGAAGAGGCACTGCGCGGGGGGGTGTCCTCTCACCGCTCCTATGGAACATTGCAGTCAATAGACTCCTCCTGGACCTAGAGGCACTGGGATGCAAGGTTATTGCCTATGCCGATGACATTGATATTGCAATCTCAGGTACAATAAGTTTCCTACTTCTCTTAGTGAGGTACTACAAAACGCCCTCTCTCTGTTAGCAAACTGGGCAAAAAAATGTGGTGTTGGGGTGAATCCAAGCAAAACGGAGATAGTCCTCTTTACAAAGCCCTCTGAGATAGAGGGGATGGAACTGACTTTCACGGAGAAGGCGAAGTTTCTTGGAGTTATACTGGACAGGAAGCTCAGCTGGAGGCCCAATATTCAGGAGTGCGTAAACAAGGCTTTGATTGCACTCTATTCTTGCAGGAAAGCCATCGGAAAAACCTGACACTGCAACCGAAAGTACTACACTGGCTCTATGTGGCGGTTGTTCGCCCCATACTCTTGCACGGCGTGATCGTTTAGTGGAATGCGCTTAGCATTGGAACTAAACGCAATTTGGTGGGGAAAGTGCAAAGAGCTGCTAGTGTGGCAATCAGTGGAGCCCTCAGAACCACCCCGTCTGACGCCTTACATATTATACTCCACCTTCTTCCCTTAGACATTCTCGCAGAACAGATGGCTGCATGTACGGCCGTTCGCCTTCGCGAGACGGGTCAGTGGAAGACTTTAAACACTGGGCACTCGACAGTTCTAACCAGTTGAGATATCCCTTTAACGACTATACTACGCCTAAATGTTTGTTTGGTACAAATTTTGTAACTTTGATACCAACACGAGCGCAGTGGGTAGATGATCTTTCTTCATCCCCGGACTCGATGTACTTCTACACCGATGGTTCCATGACTGATTCTGGCGTAGGAGCCGGCGTTGATGCCAACGGGCCTGGTCTAAACCTCTCGTTTCGACTTCCTTCCCAATGTAGTGTTCTCCAGGCGGAACTCGTAGCGATTCGGGAAGTTTTGACCTGGTTGGGAGGCCATGTCATAACCACGAGAGACATTACTATTTTTACGGATAGCCAAGCTGCGGTTAGATCCCTTGTATCCGTACTTACCACCTCAACAGTGGTGATGGACTGTCGTGCCTCTCTTTTGGAAATGGGCAAATTCTTCAACATTACCCTGTGCTGGATTCAGAGCCATGGTGGCTTCGTCGGAAATTGTAGAGCGGATGAGCTGGCTCGACTGGGGATAACGGAAATTGTACCAGAGAATCAACTCATTATTGATATGCCCATGGACTCATGCAAGCATGCCATTAGGCTGGCTGCGATCAGCAAAGCGAACTCAAGATGGCTTAATGGCAGTACGTGTTACAGAGCAAAGATGATGTGGCCAAGATTGGATATCCACCGCTCTACTAGGTTGCTAATGATAAAAAGGCAAATTATTGGTGCTATCGTGGGCGTTGTCACTGGGCATTGTCCAATCGGGAAGCACGCCCGTAGACTTCGGCTTCCATATAATGATTTCTGCAGAAGCTGTGGGAATGAGGAGGAGGAAGCGAGCATTTTTCATCTTCTCTGTGGATGTCGTGGCTTGGTGGGCATGAGGAGGTCAACTCTTGGTGAATACTTTTTCGCCGAGCTGGGAGACTTGGAAAACGTCGATATTGGCCAGCTCCAACGGTTTATCGTACGCTCAGGCTGGTTCGGGGCATAGGACGGTCGGGATAATTTATCCCGTGAGGTATCACAAAGGACCCAGACGTGGTCTATGTGTGTCGTGGCTATCACGACAGCCCTCTAACCTTACGTAAGCGCCGTGCAAAACAAACGTTCCGAGACAACTACTCGGTTAAGTGTCAAAAACGCAATGGGCACCTGGCGTCAATTTAGTTGTTCATCATTTTTGATTGTTTTTGAGAAAAAACGCAGCTTGTAGACTGAACACACTACTCTCTTCAATTGATTATAGGGTAAAGACCCTAATGTATAAAACGTTAATCCGCCCTGCAATAAATTACTGTAATCCGGCTTGGATGAATATCTCTCCGTCCGTAGCGAAAGACCTAAAGATCTTTGAAAGGAAAATCCTACACAAATGTCTCAAAATACCGACGTCCCAACAAAAAAAAATTTCTGTAACTCATTAATTTATGGCGGATCCGGAACCACTTGTTAGCAGAGCCCCTTTTGAAAAAATGGGAAGAACACCCGTTATGGGTTACTCGCAGTCTATACCGAAATAATAGCAGCTTGCAACAAGCAAACTCGTATTATAAGTCACCTTTCCAACTTCTATTTCCCTCTTCATATGCTCTGCCTGAGCTATTGCCTTCGGGCTCTTTCTTGCATCCATACTATGTAAAGGCAAGTGACTCACTGAGAGGCTGAATACCCCATATTTGCACTTACTTTGTATTAAGATAACCAGAAACTGGCTCCCTTGAAGTGGGCTATCTATCCTTTGTGGGTAAAAAAAACCGACTCATAGCTTTTACAAACTAAAACTAACATTATTTACTTTGAATTACGTACTGCGCAGGGAAACCATAAGTCATTCCCCATTAGTTCTTATCTCAATGAAGCTTAGAGTGATAAGTAGCTCCATGATTGACCAATCACAATGGAGCATCCTATACCTTCTCTTGTGATCCTTTTCCGGAGGTCATTTCTAACGACGATCTCCTGTTCATTACTGGCCAAGACAGGATAGACACCTCCATAAAAAGGCGAAAGTGGCAATGGATAGGTCACACACTTCGAAAAGGGCCGGAAAACATTGCTAAACAGGCCCTCGATTGGAACTCACAGGGAACTAATGCAAGCCGCCGCGTTAGACGACCTAGAAACACCTGGAGAAGATCAGTTGAGGTCGAGGGTAAGTCATTACGCAAATCGTGGAGCCAGTTGAAGGCAATGGCGGCGAACAGGACGAGGTGGAAAGTCGGCGTGGTTAATCCCCTATGCCCCACAAGGGGTTGACGGGAACCAGAGAGAGATAATTCTGGAAAATAGAATAAGACCGTACGCAGAACGAATCATTGGCGAATATCAAAGCGGTTTCAGACCTGGTCGCTCCACAACCGATCAGCTCTTTACGGTCAAACTGATACTTCAGAAGTGCTGGGAATACAGCGTAAACGTATACCAAATCTTTTTCGACTTCAAACAGGCATACGACAGTATCGATCGTGGAGTACTGTACATCATGCTGCAATTTGGTATACCGATCAAATTAGTGCGACTGACAAAGATGACGATGACCAACTCCGTCTCACAAGTCAGGATCCATAATAGACTTACTGATCTATTTGAAACACGCACTGGTCTGAAACAAGGCGATGGACTGACACCGACGCTCTTCAACCTAGCACTGGAATGAATACGTTATTCGAGCTATGAATATGGACAACAGCAAGACGCTACTCATCAAGTCGATACAATTAGCAGCGTACGCCGACGACATCAACATCATGTCCCGAAGATTGGCAGACGCAGAAGAACTTCTGCATACGATCGATACCGCTGTAAAAGAAGTTGGACTACGTATCAACGAGGGTAAAACTAAAATAATGATGCAATCGACGACAAAAACACCTGCACAACCGAGCATCAAGGTGGGGGACCTCAACATCGAGTTCGTGAACGACTTCATATACCTGGGTTGCAACTTGTCAAGGGACGCCAACGAAACTGACGAAATCAAGCGACGGATACAGTTAGCTAATAAGACTTATTTCTCGGTTCTCCCCATAATGAAATCGAAGCATGTGCACAGAAACACGAAGCACCGCGTGTACAAAACCATTATACGACCAGTGCTATGCTATGTCTGCGAAGCATGGACCCTAACTGAAGTCTCCGGGAAAATGCTAGACACATTTGAACGTAAGGTTCTGCGGCGAATTTTCGGGGCCGTTTGCGATCGAGATGGATGGCGCATCCGGTACAACCATGAGTTGTATGAACTGTACGATGAGCTGGAAGTTCCGAAAATCGTCAAACTACAACGACTTCAATGGGCAGGGCACGTACAACGATTGGACGATGATCGCATGTCAAAGAGAGTAATGAATGCAAAACGAGTTGACTGAGCGAGACTGCCTAGACGACCGAGATCTCGTTGGGAGAGCTCAGTAGGTGTGGACGCCGCGCAACTACTGGGCTTCCAAAATTGGAGGACGCGGTCACGTGGCCGAGATAATTGGAAGACAACGATCCAGGCGGTCAAGACCCGACGTCGGGCGCCACGATGATAATGATGACATAACTATGCAATAGTCGTTTTTGCCATTTGTGTTAAGGGGTGGAGGAGGAATGCAGCGGAATGCACCTCTTTAAAATGCCTAGAAGAATATTTTCGACCTCGTCGATGGAATCACAGGCCAGTCACGGCACTGTGGCGTTACGGTCGTGTGTGAATCGACCTTTAATCCGGCTTAACGCTTGTTGTTAACCCGAGAATTAGCCAATGCACGAGTACGAAAGAATGCGTCTAGTCTAGTATTGTAGGGTGTATGAATAGGAAACAGCCTTTCCCGACCTAGCATCGAAGGCGACTTAATGGACAGGATGTGAATGCTACCGAATTGGAAAAACATAAACGAGGTCTCTCACAGGAGTATTTGGGGCGTTATGCCCGCAAGTGTTAACGCTAAATAGTAAATATACAATGAGAAATAGTAAAATTAAATAATTAAATATAACTAACAAATATACTTACCATGAGTAATAAGAGGGGCACTTACATATTCGCTTGTAGGTGTATGCTTGGTCGACACATGTTTGGCCATTCCTAAAGCAAACCCACTAATATGTAAACCATTTCGAAATCTTATACAAATGCATATTTCATATTGCAGCTAGTTTATGCTCAGGTCAACAAGTTCTCGGCACCAGTTATCAAGAGTTATTTTAGAAAGAAAATATTCCGATTTATTTTTCTATAAACTTCTGAATAAAAAAATTAAAATTAAAATATATCGACAAACGGAAAGGCAGACATTTGTTACAGATGTTCAAATTTGCTTCATGAATCTTGCGATTCAAACAGGCGAGTACTTGAACGTGTTGAAGAATTTTCTTGAAGCCGCTGGAAGAAAATTCTCATTCACACGCTCAAGTACTGTCCTGCCCTGCAAGATAGATCAAGCCAACTTGAACGTATGTAGCGAACATCATCCGAATAATCAATAAATCTAAGCAACGCACCTGTCGAAAACGGTTCGCAAAACGTCTGAACATCCGAAAAAAAACCAAAAGAATAATTAAAATTTTGTATTAAGTATTTTGAATACTGCCCCAATACCATAATATCGATGGTGAAGATTCCCATCCCAACCTCCTATGTAAATTCATGAGATTTTTCTCCCTTTTACTAAAGTGCTTTTAGAATATTTATACACGCATGAATTGTTCAACCTTCTATGTTGTTATTTCTAATGAAAACCCAATAGATAGCAGCAACAACCAAACCCTCTATTTCAATGTTGTTTTTTTTTATTTTTACAGCCTCCAAACTAAACTGACTGCAGAAATACCATTTTTGACATAGGAGGTTGGGTACCTTCGCCATCGATATGTAAACGTGGAAAAGTGAGTAGATTTTCGCAAGAACGCAAACCCTTTTACGACTGTTTTTGAATATTGAGACAATGGTTCCAGAATTACGCAGCGGCAACGCGTAATGTTGGGGACACGGATATTTTTCTTCCTTTCTTCAACTTTTCGCACTTCCGGCCAAGAACACTGAAATGGTTGTTACACGCTCGCAAATATAAGTGCACCTCCCATTACTCTATTATACTTACCCGATAGTAATTGTCGTTCGGTTCACCAAGTTTGTCAAAACGAAAAACTACATTTGTAATTTTTCTAAAACATTTTCTTTATAGAGAAATAATCGTTTGAAAAAAAAACATCAGAAATGAGAAGGATAAATTAGAAATCGTCATGGCAGCTGGTTCTTTGCATCGGAGCGACCCGTTTATCATGGAAGAAGGAAGATGTACGTGTGTCACACACTTTGGCTCTTGGTTTTTTTTCTGGGAATTGCTCTCAATTCTCCTCTCTCGCGCCGGAATTGAGCTCAACCCAACAAAATACTACACCGTAACGCCACCAAATAAAATGTACATGCTGCAACAACTGATGCCACATAACTATTATAATTGAGATTACGTCATTATCAGGAAAGACAGGCTGAATAACGCCTGGAGGAGGGCTTGCCTTCATCATTCCATGAAATACCGGGAAACAGATGTCACCAACAATGACATCACCAAGGAAGTGAAAACCTTTCCACCGGTATCCAGTTGTCCCTCAGGTTACCATGTAAATATCACGCAGGTCAACACCGTCGCCTGCTTGGTGACTTTAACGCTCATGAACTCTGGCACTCACATCTTAGCAACGACGCCAGAGGTATCTCAATTGCAGAACAACTTGATGCTTCAGATTTCTGTACACTGGATGACGACACGCCCACTAGTCATGATATGACCTGCTCATCTTGCGGATCAGGTCGACTTACTCCGAGTCCGGCAACGGACAACTAGTTTCTTGAACCTACTCTATCGACAGACGGACCTATTATCACAAACCTATTCACTGTTCACTGACCTGAACTTAAAAGAATCAAATGATCTAGGTTCGTTTTCCTGCTCCGAAACTGATCATTTTTCGACCTGATCATTTCTCGATTGCGGACCTAGGTCGACCTAGTTCGGTATACGGAGTAGATTAAAAAGAGTAGGTTCACGAATTGGCAACCATGACTAACGCCCACCCGTATTGCCGGTACCTGTTCCAGCTTTCCAGACATCACGATTGACAGTGCTAGCTTCACAAATGAAACCCAATGGGAGCTGGTCCTTACCTTACCAATCGTGATAAGGCTTGACAAACCGACAGATATCGTATTTGTCGAACATCGCACTTTTGTCAACCACAAGGCTGACTGGAATAGTTTAACCCAATATACTAGTGCTAAATTACTCGCTCTGCCAACTTCCATCGACGTACGTAAGACCGAGTCCAATATCAGGAAAGTCCTTAATAAAGCGGCTGCGAAATTTATTCCTGCAGGACGCATTCCGAATATTCGGCCTAACTTTGCTACCTCAGCCGACAGACTTCTTCAAAGACTAGTAGCCCAATACAAGAGGTTAAAATAGAGTACGCATCTGAATAAATGCAACCTGACCAGAGATATAAGCAAACTATGGTCGACAGTCCGTGCCCTCTCTAATCCCCCAAAACAGAAAGGGAATGTCGCCATACAGTTCGGAAACAATTCAATCAGCAACCCCGCCCACTGCGCAAGTCGCTTCAATACGCAATTTATTGAACATCCTCCACCAGACAGACAAAAGCGCATAATCCGCAGGAGGATTCATAACTGAACTGCGGACAACATACCTGTCTTCACCGCGGACGAAGTGGCGGCAGCAATCAGGAAAGCGAACAGTTCCAAAGCCTTGGGACCTGATGGAATCTCAATGGCAATGCTTAAATATCTCGATTCACCAGCTATCGGATATTTCACGGCTACATTCATCCTACACATCACATCACTGATCGTCCCGGAACTGTGGAAGACAGGGAGAATAATCCCAATCTTGAAACTTGCGGAAAAAAGCGACACTCGGCGAGTCCTATCGTCCCATCACACTTCTATCACCAGTTGCCAAAACGCTCGAAGCACTAATCCACCCTGTTCTTGCGGCCCACATCCAGCTTGCAAGCCACCAGCACGGCTTCAGAAAGATGCACAGTACGACGACGGCCCTGAATGCCATTGCAATTCGTATCCACAATGGCCTTAACCAATCTCGTCCATGCCACAGAACATATAAACACACTTTCCTTCTTGCATTGAAGGGTTTTGGCAGCCCTAGTAAAACGGGTCGCTCCGGTGCGTAGAACTGGCTGCCGCAGGAACGCCTAACGTCTCAGCGTCTAAATCCTCGGCAACTCTATTTACCACCTGGACGAAGGAGGTCAAGATGCAGCTTGAAATCTCGATCAGGAATCATCCTATTCCTACTATAAACCATCCCAAAATCCTAGGAGTCACGCTGGACAGCATGACCACATGTGCGACCGGATGCGCAGTAGCAATAAAATCCTCAAAGCCCTGGCCGGTAGTACCTGGGGCAAAGATAAGGAAAAAGGGGGGGGGGGCGACCGGTAGCGCAGTGTGTTGAGGCATCAGTCTCATGTTTGACTACCGGCGTTTCGGGTTCGAATCCCGTCCACGACGACGTTCGTGGCCATGGATGTGCAGGAGGTGTATGCTGGCAACTGCATTCTCCGAAACCAGATTATGCCAACGAAACGTCAACTGGGCCTCATGGAACAGTTGACGCGCTATGCCCCACAGGGGGGGTTAGGGCAATTGAGTACGTACAAAGCAGTCGGAAGATCAGTGGCCAACTATGCAGCTCCTGTGTAGTCGCAGAAGCTGTGACACAAAAATTTAAGCGTGCCAAAATGCCATTCTCCGTACCGTAACTGGCTGTCTCCTAATGTCCCCCCGGGACCATCTACATCAGGAAACCAGGATGATGCCTTTAAGGGACCACAACCAGCTTCTTGCCAAGGAATACCTGGTGGGTTGCTACCGAAGTGATCCCCCAAACTCCAACCTCATGGACAAGACACCGCCACCAAGACATGTTGGGCGTGATTTGAGAGAAGGTACAAAAGCGTTCCCTTTGACAACAACGCATACAGATCAGCCATCACAGCAATACATCATGGGGAGGTACAAACATCAATTGCAGGTCAAGGTCCAAATAGAGTTCTCTCGGCACAACCACCAGCCATTTCTCCCGATGAGAGAATACTTCCGAGAGCAGCGAGAACGACACTTGCCCAACTTCGGCCGGGCTGGTGTTCGCGTCTTAACTCCTACCTCGCATTATCCCGGTCAATGCGAGGTATCACAAACACATGCCCCGCCTGCAATGGTACACCTCACGATGTGGACCACATTTCCAAATGCCCAGCTGCACCCACACACCTGACCCCCAGATCGCTGTGGGAGAACTCAGTAGAGGCAGCTATATTCCTGTCCCTTAACACCGAGGAAGACGACGAACAATAACAACATGTAACACACTCACAAAACGAACTTCTGACGATTGTTACAACAATCTTTTTACATGAAAATGTGCACGGAGATTTATATTTTTTTCTGATAAATAAAATGGCATTTTCAAGTGGGTGTACCCCCTAAAAGGAGGAGTCGCGCTTGGTGGCCGTGTTCGTTCGGTTACCGCTCTATAGTACCATACTAATCAAAAACTGCCTTCGAGTACTAATAGAACTCTCACAGTGCTCCGAGCTTGTCAGTATAAAGACGGCGCGGATAGGAGGTGCATGCTAGCAACTGCACTTCCGAAAAGTAGATATGCTATCGAAACGTCGACAAGACATAGAAATGCTAGGGATGTTGACGCGCCCATGCCCCTGGAAGGGTCAAGGCAATTAACAACACCCCATTAGAGGAATGACGACACGAATATGCCACCACACATAAAATGGCTCTCGTTTGCGAGACGCAATTTTACAGTTTAAGAAGTAAATTTAGCCAGAAATGTTACCACACAGAATTTCACAGCACCCTCGCCTCCTGACGCAGTAAATTCATTTACCAACATAGCGCGACAGCACTTTCCACCGAGTGTCAACTGTTGAATTTAGATTAGGAGAGAAGTTTTTAGAAACGAACCAAATGGTAGAGAAATACAGTTTCAAGGCTCCGCAAAGGGCAAACATGCCATTTACTCGGACCCAATGAAGTATCAACGCCCTCCGAGGCCAAGCATCCAAAATAATGTATACAAACATACTACCTGACTATTAATTGTCCTCATGATTTTATCAAAACGACTCCATCTTTTCTTTGGTCTCGTCTTTTCTCTCACGACTTGCCTCCTTGTCTTCCCAACACTTTTATCCATAAAAACCATAAAATCTCTGCTCCAAGCAGTTTCAATTCGAAAATAAGCAAAAAATCAAGTGCTACCACTATTTTACAAATATTACGGACATCACAAACAATGCGGAAAATGGTTTCTTTCACTAACTTCGCAGCGTCGACCAAACAGGTTACAGGAGTCAACCTCAACGTGACGTTACGTTAATTTAGGAAAACAAACATGTGCTGAAATTTGAAATATTGAGCACTTTGTGTGCGTTTACACTGCGTTTTTATTTTCATTTGGGAAATTCTGTGAATAAGGCGGCTATTACACTATAAAAGTTCTTTTACAAATATCTTTTATGAAAGCTATTTTCAAAGAACTTTTATAGTGTAATAGCCGCCTAAGAAAAGATTTGCGACATGGACGTTGCTTGTTTCAACTACTTTTCTAATATGCTTGCACACCTTCCCCCTTTAGAGCGCGTTGACATGATCAAACTACGATTTGACAAACTAGCATTTGATGAAAAGTTGAGCACCGTCCAGCTAGGGTTTGACAGAAGCACAAGACATCAAACCAGTTTGACAAGGGGTTGACACGTTCAAGTAGGTGGTTTGTCAAACCGTAGTTTGATCGTGTCAACGCGCTCTTAGCGGCTAATATCATTGAGTGCGTTCAGAAGGTGGCAAAAGAGCAGAAACCGCTCGCGAGTAGCTCCGCAACTG
The DNA here is from genome assembly GCA_964017055.1 of Chloromyia formosa. Lineage (NCBI taxonomy): Eukaryota > Metazoa > Arthropoda > Insecta > Diptera > Stratiomyidae > Chloromyia > Chloromyia formosa. Next base: position 33,387,022 of record OZ024818.1, read on the forward strand.
CTCGCGAGCGACTCCGGAGCTGCTCGGTTTGGAGTCTGCACCTGCTGAACGCTACTTCACCAGCTGACAAATCGACCAGCTGAAAGCTGACGATGACAATTTTAGACGTCAAGTGCCGAAAAGTGGAAAATACATGAATCCCACGCTGTCCATTACAAAAATCACGAACAACGAGAAAATAAATTCAAAAGCACCCGAAAACCAAAGAACTCGAAGCCGAAAACGGCGAAAACACAACAACCAATTTGATAACTGTCAAAACTCGAAACTCGCAACATGAGCGTGAGGTTGAAAAAGAAGAAGAAGAACCTGAGCACTGAGCACTGATCAGTGAGCAGAAATATTTTGTAATGGAAGCCTTTAGGGATGAATGGGCCTAGAGATATCACCTCCGTTTTCGAATAGTTGATTTGATTTAATTTTTGACAAACCAACATATCCGAGAACGGATATACCCCAAGGCCAGAGCTCGACACTTATTTGACATCAAATGGCAAAACAATTACCTGTCACTAGCAGTTGAATTCCCTCCTTGGTGGTCCAGCGTCTTGTTGACAAGTAATCCATCTGACAATGGAGAATTGTCAAACAAGTGAAATTTAGCATATGGGGAAATTTGTCAATTGGGTAGCGTCCTGAAATTGGCAATTTTTTCTGTAAATTTCCCTTGTGGCTCGTGAGGTGGGATTCTTAGTTACTCACCTCACAGGGCGTTTCCGGAAAGGAGACAGAAAAGTGAATCGAAACCACCACATGGTCTTTTCCTGTGAAAGTCGTGCACAAAGTGGACGTGTTCCCTCGAGTGGTCGTATAGTTCGGCTATCATAGGAAGTGAGTAAAGTTAAAATATAGCAACCCGGTGTTATTTGTTCTTTTTTTTTTTTTTTTGTTAGATTCTTCGACAATTGTGCCGGGGCTACGCCCGCAAGCTGACACAACAACCGTGACGGGGCTTCGCCCACCAGCCGGTCAAGTCGGGGCTACGCCCGCAAGTCGCACGACAATTGTGTCGGGGCTTCGCCCGCAAATCACTGCCACGACAATTGTGTCGGGGCTTCGCCCGCAAATCACTGCCACGACAATTGTGTCGGGGCTTCGCCCGCAAATCGCTGCCACCATTGTGCCGGGGCTACGCCTGCAAGTCGCTGCAACAACCGTGCTGGGGCTTCGCCCACAAGCCGCTCAAGCCGGGGCTTCGCCCGCAAGTCGATGTCACAACAATAGTGTCGGGGCTTTGCCCGCATGCCGAGAAATTGAAGGGGGATCCGCCCGCAAGTGTTCGAGAGCTTCGCCTCCTATACCAATAACAAAAAAAACAACAACAACAAAACAAAAAAAAAAAAAAAAAACAAAAAAAAAAGACTCGAGGTATTCCCATATGTGTAGTTGTAATTGTTGGTGTAGATATATGTATGTTTGCGCGCAGTAAGGAAATCTAGTGATTGAGAAAAAAAAAAAGAAAAAAAAAAAAAAAAAAAAAAAAATCAAAGATAAATAATATAATGATAGTTCAATTACGTAATTGTTGTAATTGTGGTAGTGGTATTGTCCTGTAGCGGCCGCCATAGGAGTAGTGCTACCGCGGTAAATTTCGCCTGGAAAAAAAAAAAAAAAAAAAAAAATATATAGAATTAGTGGATAAGTTCAGAAGGCTAAATTGAAAAAAAAAAAAAAAGAAACAAATATGACCGTGCGCGTAAATGATTTTTAAAAGAAAAAAAGTAGAAAAAAAAAAAGTTTATAACATAAGCGGAATAGCATACATGCGATTATTGTCAATATTTAAATGGATTTTTTTTTGTCTGTAATAAAAGTGGTTCATTGTTTAAGTAGAAAAAAAAATAATGTGTTATTAGTAATTGGTGTGGTGTCTTCCCTCTTCCGTCGTTGGAGATGCCAATTTTCAGTGTGACTCCGTCTTCCCTCACATAGTTCTGCCTAGTTAACCGGATGGGTGCGAGCCCCGTTACGGCTCGCCAGTGGCCATGGTATCGCGGCTTAGTAGTTTCCGGGTCCTTTTTTTTTTCTTCCGTTTTTTTTCTCTAACGTTTGTGACTCGCTCCCGTTTCATATAGCACCTGAAAACCCCTCCGTAATGAAAGTCCCGGTCGGAAATTTAACGTGAACCCACGACAAACATTTATTTTGTTTTTCCCTCCCGAACAGAGCTGCCCTCAAGCAGGTGCTTTGATTCCGTCCTTTGGTGGGATAATCGTTACAAAATTGGCGCCCAACGTGGGGCCCGAAGCTATGGGTCCTTTTACTTAAGGGATCCATAGTGGATTGGTCCTGCACAGCTGATGTGACTTTGGCTACAAATACCAGTCTTCGATGATTTGAAGTCTGACACCAAGTACGTCATGCTTCATTTAAATATTTTTTCTATCTCTTCGTAAAAAGATTTCTTTCGATTTGCTTTTGCCAATAACTTAACGTAATGTGAAACTACCATGGCCTAATTGTTCTGATTTTTTTTTTTTTTTTCCCCGTCAGGAGTCCTTCTGTGTGTTTGTGTGAGTGGTAGAATTGCCACGCAAGGACGTCCTTAAAAAACCCATCTTGACTCTATATAAAAGACAATGTTTTTAATATAGACAGGGGGAATTTTTGTTAAGGATGAATCCTTGCCTTTGTGTCGGAAGATCACTCCTCTACTTCAAGACCTATAGGATTCTCTAGAAAGCGCTCTCCATTTTCTTCTGGAAAGATTTGAGGCATTGCAGAAAATTTGGGGGCTTAGTTCCTCCTAATTCTGACCCTGTTTGGACAGAAGTTTGCTGTGAGTAGTGTACTTTTCGGAGATGAACTATATTCGTAGTTTACGTATTTTTTTTTTTTTTTCTCATGATGAGCTTAATTCCTGGGGCTCGTCTCCCATTCGGTTCAATTCGTAAACGGCAACTCAGGACTATATATTCACCCGTGAGGCAACGTCGGATTGAGTGGAAGACACCTTTATTCTATGTTATAGAAAAATATTCTTGTATACATATTTGTTTTTTTGTTGTTAATTTGTGAATTGGTAGTTGGAAATTTAATATATATACCTAATATATTACTGCGTGTAGAAAAGAAAGGAGAGAAAAAAACAGGAAACGACTATGCCTGTGCATCGAAGTGTTGAAGACCTATTGACTTTGGACATGGATCCTTTACTGTGGTGCTCAATTTGCAAAGCAAATTTTGTCCATACGGATCAAGTTGTTGTAACTACCTGTGACCATCCTTTTCATAGGGATTGTATGGTCACTTGGTTGGCAGAGAAGAACTCGTGTCCCCTATGTAGACGGTCTTGTGACCCGGGGAGTTTGGCAGCCTTTGATCCCTTCAGTAGGCAATTACCCTTGGCAATGTCCGAAGCGGTGTTAGGTGATGATGATCAAAGGAGGTCTCAGACAGGGACCATCCCGAAAGACCTTGGTCCTGTCACTCGGGCTCGATCTAGAATGCAAAGGGCGACATCTCCCAAAAGGGGCTCCCGACTTGAGCCTATTATTCAAAGGGAAGCTCAGCGAGAGCGGTCTTTTGATTTGGGACGGAGATCTCGAGTTGAGAATTTGGAGACTGAAGACGGGAACATTCCCGTTACTACAGGCTCTCTTGACTTAACTCTTAAATCACAAATTAGAGAGTTGATTGGAGAAGTGCTCCGTGAGCAATTAAATGAATTTTCTTGCAATCAAACTGCAAAGAAAATCAGTGATCCATCGAACTCCAGTCGAGAAGGGAACGCGATAGTTAGCCATGCTCCTCCAGTTGTCCCCATGCCCGAACAGTTAAATGTTGCTTCGAATATAATTCGGGATAACAATGTGCAGCGTGGCCGGGAGTTTACTATTCCATATCAGATGGTGGATAGAGACAAGAATGCCTATCACGAGGTACCGAGAGGGGTTGCACCGTTAGCACAACGATTGTCGCACCCAAGTTTAAACGTTCCTCGTACAGGTGCCTCTGATGTGCGTTACGTGCCGTTAGTGAGGAATTCGCCTGCGGCTAATATTTCTCGCGACTCGTCTTTGACGTCTCGGAGGGCCGATCACCCTAGTAGCCATCAGACTTTCGCATCGGAAGCGCATAACCAAAACGCGTTATTTACACCAGTTACAGGATTTCCTCTCGAAAAAGTGGCTCGTATTATCAGTAGTTGGAACCTGCACTTCAGCGGAGAAAATCCACACTTGTCGGTGGAAAAATTCCTCTTCCAAGTTCGGACTTTGGCGAATCATACGTTAAATGGACAGCTCCAACTTGTAACCAATTATTTGCACTTGCTGCTGGTTGGCAAGGCGGCCAATTGGTTCTGGAGATTCCATAGAGCCATCATAAGATTCGATTGGGATCAGTTTTGTGAAGCCCTACGGGAACAGTTCCAAGAAAGACTGTCGGACTACGACTTAATGGAAATGATTCGTAACAAAAAACAGGGTCAGTCTGAGTCTTTTGATGCGTTCTATGAGAGTATCATGGAACTGGCTGACCGCCTTGCTTTACCGGTAGCAGAGTGGGAGCTCATAGAAATCCTTCGCAGAAACGTAAAAATGGGACTTCGTTGCCATCTACTAAATGTCCCTATTTATTCCGTGAGACAGCTACGCACCCTAGTATTTCATTGGGAAAAACTACAGGAGGAAATTACACCTACCTTCCCACCAGATCGGATGATTCCATCAAGGAGGAATATCTCCGAGATGGTTATGACAGACCCGGCTATCCCAGTCGATGATTCTGGTCCCGAATTTGTCTCCGCCATCGGTGACAAAATGATTTGTTGGAACTGTCGCAACGAGGGACATCGTTTTGACGAGTGTTTTGCTCCTCGGACGATATTTTGCTTTGGCTGTGGAGCTCCCGAAACGTATAAGCCAAACTGTACTAATTGTCGCCAGTCACCAAAAAACGGGATGAGATCGAGGGTCCCAAACAGGAACCGACCCTCGATTCCACCACCGAATACGAAGGAAGTGACTCCTCAATAACACCTGCTTCTGTAACCATACCGGACACACTAGTCAAGACATCTCCTAATACTGTGGGTTTGTCTCGGGATTCTGCCTCAACCCTGACAGTATCAATCAATCCGTCTTCTACATTTAAGGAGAAAAACAAGACCCGGAGTCACCACAGCTTCAAACCTTGGCACGTGCGTTGGCAGGAATACCAAGCCGCGCGCGACCGAATTTTTAAAGCGGAAGAGATTTCGTTGCGTCGTTCTAAGCGTTCGACTTTGCGTTGGCGAGCTTTTTGGAAACGGATTAAAGAAGCTCGTCGATTTTATTGTTCAGCCTTCTGTTCTAGCTCCCAACTAACCGACGTACGCCCTTATGCGGAAGTTTCGTTGTTGGGGGAACCAGTTTCGGGGCTTATCGACACAGGTGCCACTATTAGCTGCTTAGCTTCTGACTTGGCAAAAAGATTCATCAAAGAGAATAAATTTAGTTGGGAACGGTTTAAAGTCAATGTCAACACTGCTGATGGGACGGCGCATTCCGCTATCGGAAGGGTTGCCGCAGATATTACTTTTAAGGGTAGGACTCAGACGATGACATTTTTAATCATTCCTTCCTTGTCACAACAGCTATATTTAGGAGTGGATTTTGTTCGGCTCTTCGATTTGGCCTCGGACTTATTCGTGTCTTCTTTGCGATCAGAGTTTCCGGCTGATACCTCATGTCATAATAACGACAACCGACATACCTTGACTGCAGCCCAACAGAACAAACTTAATGCGGCGATTGCGATGTTCCCCTCGTTTGCAGTGGAGGGTTTGGGACACACAGATTTAATCAAGCACGTCATTGACGTGGGTGAAAATAAGCCCATCAAACAACGGCATTTCGCTGTTTCTCCCGCTGTGGAGAAACAGCTTTACAGCGAGATTGACCGCATGCTGGCTCTTGGCGTTATAGAGGAGTCTCAAAGCGCCTGGTCGTCGCCAGTAACTTTGGTAGTGAAACCTGGGAAGGTCCGCCTATGCCTGGACGCCCGAAAGGTAAACTCAGTCACAGTGAAGGATGCTTATCCCTTGCCACTCATCGAGGGTATATTGAGTAGGCTCCCTAAGGCTAAATTTATTACGAGTTTAGACTTAAAGGATGCCTTTTGGCAGATACCTCTGGATGAGTGTTCTAGGGATAAAACCGCCTTCACTGTACCAGGGAGGCCGTTGTATCAGTTCGTGACTATGCCGTTCGGACTGTGCAACGCGCCTCAAACGATGCAACGACTGATGGATCGGGTGATTCCAGCCCACCTTCGCCACCAGGTGTTCATTTATCTCGATGACCTGTTGCTGGTGACTGAGACTTTTGAGGAGCATCTCCTTTTATTACAGGAAGTTGCTTTATGCATGAGGAAAGCTGGACTTACTCTGAACGTTGAGAAGTCCAAATTCGTAATGAAGGAAGTACGATATTTGGGACACCTTATTGGAGACGGTACTATCCGCACAGATCCTGACAAAGTACAGGGAATTGCTGAATTTCCGCGCCCAAAGACCATTAAGCAATTACGACGTTTTCTGGGCATGTGCGGGTGGTATCGTCGCTTTATAGATAACTTTGCTACATTGGCGTCTCCGTTGACAGATATGTTGAGCCGAAAACGTGCATTTAGTTGGACGGAAGACGGGCTCAAAGCTTTCGAGGCTTTAAAGGCAAGTCTGACTTCCGCGCCCGTTTTGCAAAGCCCAGATTTTAAGCGACCCTTTTCGATACACTGCGACGCTAGTCAATTTGGAATTGGTGCCGTTTTAGTGCAGACTTCAGATGATGGCGTTGAAGTACCGGTCGCTTATATGTCTCAAAAGCTAAACTCCGCCCAACGTAATTACACGGTTTCGGAACAAGAGTGTCTGGCAGCGGTGGCGGCAATAAAAAAATTTCGCGCTTACGTGGAGGGCTACGAATTTGAAATCGTCACCGATCACGCCTCGTTAAAATGGCTGATGTCATTAACGGATCTGCACGGCAGATTGGCCCGGTGGGCCTTAAAACTTCAGGGTTTTCGGTTCACGATTAAACATCGTAGAGGTAACCAACACATTGTTCCGGATACCTTGTCGCGTGTCCATGCTGCTGATGCAATTGAATCTCTTGCCTTGTTTGATCCTTCGATTGAAGTTGATTTAAATTCACCAGCTTTTAAAGCCGATTCATACACATCATTAATAGCAAAGATTGCGGACAAACAACGTTTACTTCCGGATATAAAAGTCATTGATGGTTTCATATATCGGCGTTCGGAATATGCGACCGGGGATGAAACTCAAGAGGAGAGTTCGTGGAGATTGTGGATTCCTCATGAATTGACGTCGACTTTGATAACACGCGCGCATGAACATCCTTTATGTGCACATGGCGGAATTGGTAAAACACTGAAACGCTTAAAAACGTTTTACTTTTGGCCACGAATGTCAATCGATGTTAAAAACTTTGTCAACGAGTGTGTCAAATGTAAGGAGACGAAGGCTACCCATGAAATACTCCGACCTCCTATGGGAAAACTGATTGTCCCCGATCGAATATTCCAACGCCTGTATGTGGACTTTTTAGGTCCTTACCCACGGTCTCGTTTAGGCAACATTGGAATCATCGTTGTTCTAGATCATCTTTCCAAGTTTACATTTGTGGAACCTATTCGTAAGATGACTGCAACAAATCTAGTGAATTTCCTTGAAAAAAGGATCTTTCACACATTTGGGGTTCCTGAATCTATAACGTCAGATAACGGTGTCCAATTCAAGTCTGCGTTGCTCAAAAGCTTTCTTGAATCTTATGGGGTAAAGCACATATTCACGGCCTTGTACTCGCCCCAGGCCAATGCCTCAGAACGAGTCAATCGATCATTGGTAGCTGGCATTCGCAATTATGTTCATCCAAATCAGAAGGATTGGGATGCCAAGTTGTCCTCTATCAATAGTGCTTTGCGCTCGGCAAATCATTCTTCCATCGGATTCTCCCCGTACTTTGCAGTGTTTGGTCAAAATATGGTTTCACATGGGGACACGTATTCACTGCTTAGGAGCTTGGATCTCCTTAATGAGCCAACTGCAAGTACGATAACTGAGAAAAAAGAGTTAATTCGAGCAAAAGTACAAGAAAATATTCGCCGAGCGTACGACACTAATGCTAGGATCTATAACTTGAGATCTAAACCGGTTGCGTACCAGTCGGGGGATGTAGTGTATAGACGGAATTTTAGGCAGAGCAAATTCACAGATAATTATAATGTCAAGCTCGATCGGAAGTTCATCCCAGCAAGAATAGAGAAAAGAGTCGGCGAATCTTGCTATTTGCTATCCGATATGTCCGGCAATATGGTCGGGACATTCCATGCCAAAGATATCCGGCGTTGAAACTCAGACTTTTCTACCTCCACAGTTCGTTAGAAAAGCCTGCCCTGTAATGGAAGCCTTTAGGGATGAATGGGCCTAGAGATATCACCTCCGTTTTCGAATAGTTGATTTGATTTAATTTTTGACAAACCAACATATCCGAGAACGGATATACCCCAAGGCCAGAGCTCGACACTTATTTGACATCAAATGGCAAAACAATTACCTGTCACTAGCAGTTGAATTCCCTCCTTGGTGGTCCAGCGTCTTGTTGACAAGTAATCCATCTGACAATGGAGAATTGTCAAACAAGTGAAATTTAGCATATGGGGAAATTTGTCAATTGGGTAGCGTCCTGAAATTGGCAATTTTTTCTGTAAATTTCCCTTGTGGCTCGTGAGGTGGGATTCTTAGTTACTCACCTCACAGGGCGTTTCCGGAAAGGAGACAGAAAAGTGAATCGAAACCACCACATGGTCTTTTCCTGTGAAAGTCGTGCACAAAGTGGACGTGTTCCCTCGAGTGGTCGTATAGTTCGGCTATCATAGGAAGTGAGTAAAGTTAAAATATAGCAACCCGGTGTTATTTGTTCTTTTTTTTTTTTTTTTGTTAGATTCTTCGACAATTGTGCCGGGGCTACGCCCGCAAGCTGACACAACAACCGTGACGGGGCTTCGCCCACCAGCCGGTCAAGTCGGGGCTACGCCCGCAAGTCGCACGACAATTGTGTCGGGGCTTCGCCCGCAAATCACTGCCACGACAATTGTGTCGGGGCTTCGCCCGCAAATCACTGCCACGACAATTGTGTCGGGGCTTCGCCCGCAAATCGCTGCCACCATTGTGCCGGGGCTACGCCTGCAAGTCGCTGCAACAACCGTGCTGGGGCTTCGCCCACAAGCCGCTCAAGCCGGGGCTTCGCCCGCAAGTCGATGTCACAACAATAGTGTCGGGGCTTTGCCCGCATGCCGAGAAATTGAAGGGGGATCCGCCCGCAAGTGTTCGAGAGCTTCGCCTCCTATACCAATAACAAAAAAAACAACAACAACAAAACAAAAAAAAAAAAAAAAAACAAAAAAAAAAGACTCGAGGTATTCCCATATGTGTAGTTGTAATTGTTGGTGTAGATATATGTATGTTTGCGCGCAGTAAGGAAATCTAGTGATTGAGAAAAAAAAAAAAAAAAAAAAAAAAAAAAAAAAAAAATCAAAGATAAATAATATAATGATAGTTCAATTACGTAATTGTTGTAATTGTGGTAGTGGTATTGTCCTGTAGCGGCCGCCATAGGAGTAGTGCTACCGCGGTAAATTTCGCCTGGAAAAAAAAAAAAAAAAAAAAAAATATATAGAATTAGTGGATAAGTTCAGAAGGCTAAATTGAAAAAAAAAAAAAAAGAAACAAATATGACCGTGCGCGTAAATGATTTTTAAAAGAAAAAAAGTAGAAAAAAAAAAAGTTTATAACATAAGCGGAATAGCATACATGCGATTATTGTCAATATTTAAATGGATTTTTTTTGTCTGTAATAAAAGTGGTTCATTGTTTAAGTAGAAAAAAAAATAATGTGTTATTAGTAATTGGTGTGGTGTCTTCCCTCTTCCGTCGTTGGAGATGCCAATTTTCAGTGTGACTCCGTCTTCCCTCACATAGTTCTGCCTAGTTAACCGGATGGGTGCGAGCCCCGTTACGGCTCGCCAGTGGCCATGGTATCGCGGCTTAGTAGTTTCCGGGTCCTTTTTTTTTTCTTCCGTTTTTTTTCTCTAACGTTTGTGACTCGCTCCCGTTTCATATAGCACCTGAAAACCCCTCCGTAATGAAAGTCCCGGTCGGAAATTTAACGTGAACCCACGACAAACATTTATTTTGTTTTTCCCTCCCGAACAGAGCTGCCCTCAAGCAGGTGCTTTGATTCCGTCCTTTGGTGGGATAATCGTTACAATTTCTTGCTCGGTGAAATTTGATCATGATCACCCGAGCAGAAGTTGCTCAGTCACTTCTGAACCCGCTCGTTCTGAACATGTTCGCTGAGCGGAAGTTGCTCAGTTCCTTCTGAACGCACACATTCATAAAAGTACTTTTGAAATATCGTTCGTCAAATATATTTGTAAAAGAACTTTTATAGTGTAATAGCCGCCTAATAGCCGCCATACATTATCCGATCCGTCGTCCGATCGATCGGCCGATGGATCGCCACAAAATATCTGCCGATCTCCACTGCACACACACTGAGCGATTTTCGTGCGATGCGATAACGAATGACAATTCAAAAAATATTGTAGGTTATGATTCACTCCCAATCCAACCTAGATTCATTTTTGTTAACTATTTGGATGTGTGTGGTATTTTCGTATACCACATATTTGATATTTCGATTGCAGTGCCATTTAAATCATAAGAATCCTTGAAATTTCATAATTTAATAATTTGGTAATTTGACATTCACTTGCGATAATCACATACACTATCCAATCGATCGTCACCGATCGATCGCACGAAGATCGCACAAAAATATCGGCAGATCAAAATTGATCGGCCGATCGGTGCGATTTCCACATACACAGGCCGACCCATCGGCCGATATCGATTTCGGGCGACGGATCGGCCGATCGATCGGTGTGTGTATGGCACGTTTAATACCCCACATACACGGAGCGATCCGACGCCCGATCGATCGGCTGATGGATCGCCACAAAATATCAGCTGATCAAAATTATATGGAACTGTTAAACAAATCGTCAACCATAAGACCCGCCATATACGGTGCAATTTGTGGATCGCCACAAAATATCTGACGATGGAAATTATGTGGAACTGTCAAAAAAAAGCGTCAACGATAGTCACATACACAATACAAACCGTAGTTGGATCATGCCAACGCGCTTTTAGGCCGACCGCGCATTGCGTCGTAGGCAGGGCAGTCCGCGCAGCGCGCACATAGCATTGTTGTCGTAACAAGTGTCAAAATCACATTTTACAACAACAATACACTGTGCGGGCTTCCCTGCCTACAACGCAATGTGCGGCCGGCCGCGGCCATAGACTGTGCGATCCGTCGTCAGATCGATCAGACGATTAATCCCAAACAAAGTTGGATGGTGCTCAACTTCCATCAAAAAGATCATGGTAAATCGATAAGTTCACAGATGTTGATGGTTTTTATTTAATTTGCAGTGGTCTGGATATAATGCCACATTATGCCCGGTTCACATTATTCCAGTGTGTGTGCAGTGGAGATCGGCAGATATTTTGTGGCGATCCATCGACCGATCGATCGGACGACGGATCGGATAATGAATGGCGGCTATAATGGTGAATATTCTTTCCAAATCAAACTTTGGTAAAGTCTACTTTGAACATGTCAACCGGCCTTTATTGCTCGTTTCCCTTTTTGTCAAGGGAATGGGAAAGTTATGCCTTCCTATTGCGCTCTTTTGACGCTCACTGTACGACATGGCTACCAACTGTTGTTTATTGAAAGAAATGACTATCAGCTGTGATCTGTCAGCTCTGCTTTTGACGTTAACGTCAAAACAAAGCGATCACATTCGCGAGCTTCGTGGTCCGTGGTGTCTGGACTTCTGTCTGTACAGCGATTTCGAATCCGCATACTCGTATTTCGTATTGAATTGCTTCTTATTATTAGTACGTGTTACAAAGCGCGCAAGCTAGTGATTCATAAAATTCGTACAAGTTACGGTGAACAGTTAAATTTCGACCCAGTGCGGTTTCGTTACCGTTTTTTTTTTGCTAGACACCTGTCGCGCAGTCAGTGCACAAGAACCAGGCAGCGACCATGGATATACTTACGCCGATTCTGATTTGCCTGTTTGTCTTCTTCATGTGCTCGATGTGCGGCTACTGTTGCCGTCGGAGACAGCAGGGGGCCATATTCTCAAGTAAGTGCTAATTAGAATTAGTGTGAGCATATTTGCGACACGGGCGACAAATTATTCATGCTTCGTGGCCTTGGAAGTATTGTCTCGGGCCGATGTCTCGCATCACCGCGAATTTTGCATTCTGAAAGCATCGCACAAGCCAATCGCAAACGTTCTACGCCAAACCACTTGTTGCGTACGCTGGTTCCTGGGCAAACGAGATCCGGGAACTTCCAAAGAGACTGCTAAGCACTTGTGCAAATATTTCAATTAGTTAATTACGATGAGATTGTTCCAGCACGTAAATTTTTTTTATAGCGTCGATAAGGCTATCAGATCTGTCACTTTAAAGTGGTTTACGATCTCGCGATGATGAATGATAACTCTGACTAATGACTTTCTCGTGACCAGTGCAGTGTGATCCATTTGTTTGTGGCCACTGATTATAATACGAGTATGGACTCGTAGTAATGTACTTGCTTGGATGGAGATATGAACGCCCTACAATCGCTAATTTAGCAAAAAATAAACAGCATTCCAAATGAAACAAAGATGACGTCGTCTAAATGAAACATGAAACTTTGGTTGGAGTTCGTGCAAACATTCTGTGGGAAACGGGTCTGTAAATGAAAAAAGAAAAATTCGACTATATACGTAGTTACAGACAGCTAAAACTGAGCCCGAGCTTCATCTAACCCAGGGGTGGGGCAAAGTTTCTCTGGGAGGTGTCATTTTTGGCCCGTCCCATATAAAAATGTTATGGACGGGCATATAGTCCGGTGCATGCGGTTTGTTCGGGCGCTTTCCGTGTTCTAATCTGAATGAAAGGCCAAACCTTAAATATTATCACAACTCCTTGCTGTTTAAAGAATCTGGCATAACACCGCTATTTCAGTATATGACCCTTAGCAGTAGAGTCCGATTAAAAAAGTGGGAGACGCACCCGTGTTGGATCACTAAAGCTCTCTATGCCAATGTAGGATTACAAGAAGTATTTTATAACTCGCCGTTCCATTACCTCTTTGTGCCTTCTTCTGAGCTGCCTGATACTCTTCCTCCGAACTCGTTCAGGCCGCCTTTCTATCAGAAAACGTCGGGAAACAATCTAGATATCGAGTTCAAATCTTCAAGCCTATTTTTAAATCTAGACTTATAGTGGCGGACAAAAGTCTACGGCAGCACCTTATATTGAGGTTCTGGTTAATTGAAAGCTTTAATCAAAAATCCATTGATGCACATTTTTTCAGTAACGTAAATATATTTATAAAAAAAAAAAAACAAAAACAAAAACTTTTCATAACAAACTTAAAGAGAAATTCATAAAAACATAAAAAATTGAATGGACAAAAGTCTACGGCAGTCAGTGCTGGCTGACTTATACACAAAAAATTTCTAATTTCCAATTTCTCGGCGCCGCCAAGATGTTTTGCTCCCAGTGAACATAAAACCGGTTGGCCCGGAGTCCGAAGCGTATATACCCTAGACTTGTACAAACCTAGTGGTGATACCAAAAGTACCAATTGGCAACAACCATTTGCATTAAAAGTGAGTTTCCTACATGACCAGTTTATAGGGGAGGTTGGCACTCATTCAGGAGGATGTTGACCAGTCTCAAAATTAATTAACTAACCCATTCTACAAATATTTGTCGAGTTTTTCAAGTCATTAGCTTCATTTTATCGAAAGTTATCGCTTAGTTGAAGTGTCATTTGTAGGGGAGGTATGGGTTCCTTCGGTCGGATCTTGCCCATTTTTCTTACTAACAACATTCTACCAAATTTTCAACTTGCTAACGTCATTCTATCGAAAGTTATCGTCATTAAAGGAATATTTAATTTTTTGAAATTTGTAGGGGAGGTAGGCGTTCCTTTGAGCCGATTATGTCCAACTTACTAAAACTCAAGCAGCTTCTCACCTCAGGGTTACATGCCAGGTGTCTACGTCAATTGGTTCAAGAGTTATAGACAATAAACTTAAAAAGTAGGGTAGTACGGGTCTCTTTGTAAGAAAACTACCGTTAGCTCTTAACTGATCGATTTGATTTTCCCAGGAGAGTACAGATTACCCTCGCGAGCAATCTGCCAAAGCTGGAGCTTTTCATGTTTATTTAATCGGGAGTTATAGACACATTTAATTATTTTACATATGTAGGGGAGGTAGGCGCTCTCTAGGCCTGATCATGTCCATTTTCAATACCAACCAACTAGATCATACTTCCAACATTTGACCAAAATTTCAAGGGTCTGGCTTCATTCTATCGAAAGTTATCGTGCGAACGGACAGACAGACATGGCTAAATCAAATCAGGAGGTGACCCTGATCATTTATATATACATTGCTATACCTCCGGAGCCTCCTTTAAGGTGTTACATATTTTCGTCGTGACAAAAATAATATACCCTATCCTATAAGTCTATGGTATAAAAAGACGATACGAGGCATGTAACATACAAATACACTTTCCTTCTTGCAGTGAAGGGTTTCGGCAGTTCTTGGCCGTTGTAAAACGGGTCGCTCCAGTGCGTAGAACCGGCTGCCGCAGGAACGTGTTGTGGGTGGTCGTGGCCGATGATGGATTCGATAAAAAGATGGCATTGAATTGGGTGCACGCACATTCGTACTTATATGAATTATTCAACTTGGAATAGGTGTTGCGTTGCTTTGCGATGCGAATGATAGAAGATAAGCTGATAGGATCCGGAATTGGGAACTAACTTAGGTACTACTATAATTAATAAATGCAAGAGATGGGGACGACTCAAATGTCGGCACATAAGATTTCAAGATCGGTTTTAGGTTTAAAACGAAATTGAGTTTGTACATAGCTATTTTAGATTTCCTTTGCATACCTGATTTCGATTTGAAACCGAAATTGTGCATAGACAAAAAAAAGCAAATTCTGGTTTCAAATATTCTAGGACGAAACGGATGCAGGTACATATAGAAGAAGTCAAACAGGCGACCTGGGGCTATATGCGGGGGGTCGCAACCCCCTAGGGGCGGAGCTAGCGCAGCTCGTTTCAAACCGAAATTGTCCTTCTTCTTCCTTGCCTTTTCATACCATTCTACGGCTTCGCGTTGCTCTACCCGTGGTGTTGGCGCTTCGCCCATTCTGGCGGTATAATCTCAGCTTCCTTCTGCAGGCTGGTCGGTCTTGGATCGTATCATCGCCAAGATTAACGCGTTGTTGTTACTTTTTCATCTGATCGATCCACGTGTGTTTCCGTCTGCCTCGACGTTTGGATCCAGCAAATGGAACATTCATTGATAGTGCTTTCATGACAGCGTTCTCAGGCGGACGCCTTAGAACGTGGCAATACCAATCCATACGACGATCTTCGAGCTTTTCAGTGATCGGTTGCTCAACAAACAAGCTGCCTCGGATGTGGGTACTTTTGATACGATCCTTTTTGGTCATACCAGCTAATTTTCATCTCGGTCGCAGTCATTTTACTTTCGTATGTCTTATACATAGTCCAGCATTCAGACGCATACATGAGTGCGGGACGTACAACCGTTTTGTACAACTTGCCCTTAAGCTTTCGTGGCATCTTCTTGTCGCAGAAAACTCCAGAGTTTTCTCGCCACTTCATCCAACCGACACTGATGCGATGTTTGATGTCATCATCGCAGGTAGCTTCCTTGTTGACCATCGAGCCCAGGTATTTGAACCCTGTACGCGACTTCAGCTGCTCTCCTTTAATGTATTGTAGATATCTTTTTATCTCTTTATCATTTTTACGGATAGTCAGCCGGCGATTAAGTGCCTTGAATCTGTGATCACAAACTCAAAGAGTGTTGCCGCATGCCGCACCTGTCTCCTGGAGATGGGAAATTTTTTTAACATCTCCCTTTGTTGGATTCCGGCCCATAGTGGCTTCGACGGAAATTGCAAAGCGGATGAACTAGCTAGAAGAGGCTCTATTGGGGGGACCGGGTTTAGTCACTGCCATCTCGGGTGGTCTTTATCAGCCTGTAAATTGTTGATAAACAATGTCGCGTTGAGTGCTGCCAACACGAGGTGGAGTAATGGTAGTACTTGTACTGTTACTAAGCAACTTTGGCCTAGGATCGATCCCAAACGCTCTGAGGAGCTGCTGGCGTTGAATAGACGTAATCTACAGACTCTTGTGGGGGTGATTACAGGGCACTGCCTGATCGGCGAACATGCTAGGAGATTGGGGCTTCCACACAATGACCTCTGTAGGAGTTGCAAGGATGAGAGTACCTTTCATCTGTTATACGGGTGCCATGCCCTGGCTAGAAGAAGAAGGAATACGTTGGGGTCTTTCTATTTTGGCGATCTGGACGACCTTAAGGATGTTAGCATCAGCGGGCTCCAGCGCTTTATCAACAGCTCAGGCTGGTTCAATGAATAGGTAGGACTCGGGTTTGTGGAGTCGATGGTGGTATCACAAAGGACCCAGTGGTGGTCTACGTGTGCTGTGGGTATCACGGCAGCCCCTTTAACCTAACCTAACCTAATGTATATATCTGGTATCGGTCTCTCTGAATCTGAGAAAGGACAGCAAAGATAGATACTCAGTTTTTGGTATGCTAATCCTCAATTCATGATCCTCCAGTATCTTACACCACTTATTCAGTGCAGCCTGCAAAGCACCGATGTCTTTGCTACCCAGGACAGTGTCATCGGCGAAGAGAAGGGATATTTCCAGGCCGTCAGAAATGAGTGTTAGTAAATACAGCATGATGATGTTGAAGAACAAGGGACTCAATACACTGCCTTGGTGAACTCCGACTTTAACCGGAAATTCTTCAGACTCACCAGCTGTGCACCTAACTTTAGTGGTTGCCCAATTATACATGTCTTGTATCATCTTGACATATGCCTCGGGGACCTTAAGTGTTCTTTGGGTCACCCATATCAGATCGCGAGGAACTCTGTCGAAGGCTTTTTCCAAATCGATGAACACAAAGTGCAAGTCCGTCCGTGCATCACGATGCTTTTCCATCGTAACACGTATGCACTGAATAGCATCGATTGTGGGCCGACCCTCCACAAAGCCGCATTGACGGTCACCCAACTGTACAATATCTTTCAATCGATTGCAGACAACTCGCTCGTAAGTCTTCAATGTGTGAGATGTTAACTTGATTGCCCTATAGTTGTTGAGCTTGCGTGAGTCACCCTTGTTCTTATAAAAGGGGAGAAGGAAGCTTTTCCTGAAAGCGTCAGGCATCGGTTGCCCTCTTTTAATTTTGTTGAAAAGAACAGTGAGCCATCTAAGTCCGACATGATTCACCTTCAACCAAAATTCCAAGGGTATTTTGTCCGGTCCGACTGCCTTTCCGCGTTTCGTCTGCATCATTGCCTTCATCACCTCCTCCACTGAAAAATCGGCGATATCAGCAGTGTCAATCAATTGTTATCATAAGCGAGACCAGAAATTCTTTTTTTTTCGTAAACTAAGCAAAGCAAGGGTTTTTTATTATGGCTTTTGTTCTAATCATAATGGATATTACGTATAAACACATCCCGAAAAGAATAGATACTGCAAGAATGCTTGTCAAATCCATATCTTCCTTGTCTTGTTGCATTTATGTCTATCGTCATCGATGTGTCTCCAACTTATCATGAGAAAATTGCCAGAGTACTAACGGGCAATTCATCATTCATGCTTAAAACTATCATTTAGATTAGATAAAAGTCTACAAGAATACCCGATTATAATCGACAAAAAATATTGTCGAAAATCAGTTTCGATATCACACCGTCGAGTTCAAGTTCTAATGCCTGATGGTGTATCCATTAGTATATTTTCGTCCTCGGTTCGCTTATACATATTGGAAAGTTCGTCCCTGTCATAGTTCGGTTTAATATTTTTGCCTAATTCGCAACGCGATATGTCGAGAGCGTTAGTCGGATATTGGATAATAGCCCCGATTCTTGCATTAGTCGTGATTATTTGTGTCGTCCTTATACACATAATTCGACGAAGAAGATACGTATCGACGGAGACTCCAAGCGGTTAGTTAGTGTGCTGAAGGATCCATTTCGGGATCCATGAAAATAAAGTCAGTCGTAGGAACCGAAATGGTTCTAAAAGAAATCTTTTTTTCATTTTCATAAAAATTAGTTTTATAGATGTAAACTTAATCGTTAGTATGACGATGCAGGTGTGAAATGATTCATCAATATTAGGCGAGTTTTTTTTTAACAGTCCAGATCAAGAGTACATAGAACAACAATAGCACACATTACACTAAGAACCTGTTCTGTATAGACTAATTTTGGTAGTGTAATGCCGGAACCAGATAGAACGCAGAAAGCAGCAGCAGCAACAACACCAAAATGCAGATCTGCTTTCGCCGCTGCTCAATCTAGGTCGTGTAAGGGAAATGCATGCTTTCTAATTTGACAGTTCGCCGCCGCTGCTGCTGCATTCTGCGTTCAATCTGGTTCGGGCATAACGCGTGCAATTTTCTGTTTTGATCCGAACTGTTGAAAAAAAACACGCCTATTGTGTCGCAAGTATCAAAAAGCATATCAAGATAACAAACATTTAAAAGGAAAATCACTCATATTTAAATATTTGTGAAACGATATATAACATATTTATAAGTATTACGCTAGAAATATTGGCTCAAACACTCGAAACAACTGCGTTAAATGAGTTAATGAGTTAAAGACATGTCAAATTTCCAGATATAGATATACACTAGCGGTCATGAAAACTGCACCACCATCAATTTCACAGAAATTGATATAACTTTGTTAGAAATTCGAACTATTCGCTCGAACCGAAAAAACAACTTATTCAACACATTAAAATAACTATTTTCATTATAAATTTGATTCAGCGTCGCTTCCTTATTTAAAAAACATGGAGAGAATCCTTATCATATATTTATTCATTGAATTTTAAATAATATCAATTGAAAATTGTTTATTTACTACACATGCTCCTAACTAATTTTTCTATGAAAACGTATAAACATAAGACTAACAACATGAAAGTAATTATTTAATAATGCGTCGACCCTCCCTTGGCGTCAATTGTGGCTTTTATTCTATCTGGCATCGATTCCACCAAAGCTTCTCGCAATTCAGGCTTTATTTCCTCGAACCAGGCTTTTTCAAGTGCATATTTCAACGCTTGAATATTGTTCGGCTTGTGCTGCTTAACCTTAGCTTTTAAAAATGACTAAAGATTTTCGATTGGATTCAAGTCTGGAGAATTACCTGGCCAATCCAGCGTCTCGATTCCCATGTCGTTGATCATTTCTTTAACCTGCAATAGGATTTTTTAATTTTTTTTTTAATTAATTAGTGTTTTAGAGTAAACCTCTTAAGGTTTCGTATTAATATTACACTTACAGATTTCGCACGATGGCAAGGGGCGGAGTCATCTTGGAAAGTGACTCTATCTGCATGGCCTAGGTGCTCTTCTATTGATGGCAACAAATTATCATTTATTATTTGCCGATATCGTTCAGCATTTACAGTGCCGTGTATAAACTCCAGCTGACTGGGAAAATAATAAGAGAAATATCCCCACACCATTTGGCTTTGAGAATGCTTCACGGTCCCAAATGGGAAAAGTAGATAATTAGAGTCAGTGGTGCAGTTTTCATGACCGCTAGTGTATGTGCTGTTATCAACTAATTAGCCAGCAGTGATTTTTTTTCTACTTTTTAATTCGTCACTGTAAAAGCTTCTGAGAAAGTGAAATTTCATATCAGTTTTGGAAATCGTTCAGAAGACGGAATCGCTGCGCCCCATCGTTCCTCCTACCTAGACGAACAAAGTTGCGATTAAATGTCATATTACTGCGGGCAGAGCATATTCCCACTCAATTTGCTGAAAATGTTGCGACAACGACTGTGACGGTCAAATTGTATCCACAGTCAATTTGAAAGGGGTGGAGGAAAGTGTCAACCCAAAAATATTGCTACTGTCGTTTCGAAGGCGCAAAATGCAGTTCTGAACGGTTGCACAACCGCTCCATAACAGTGTGCACCTTCAGTCTATCCATTGTGTAGTATGCTCGCACCGACTGTAGGTCAAGGCGATGCGCAGCGGATTATCGGGACTTGTTGCTCGTTGCCAATGCAATTACTATGCACATTGCACATGCAAGAGGCAAAACGAACAAAGGATTTAAAGTAAAGTGGCCGGTTTAATATCCAAGATCAACAAGCTTGAGGTCGCGATAGTAATGTTAATATTCGGAACCTCTCTTCAGGAATTACGTTTTGAGATCTCTTTCTCTAATTGCCTTGACCCCTCCAGGGGCATTGGCGCGTCAACATCTCTAGCATTTCTATGCCTTGTTGACGTTTCAATAGCATATCTATACTTTTCGGAAGTGCAGTTGCTAGAATGCACCTCTTATCCGCTCCGTTTTTATACTGACAAGCTCGGAGCACTGTGAGAGTTCTATTAGTACTCACAGGCAGTTTTTGATCGCGCCGAGATTTGATCTCCCAGCTCTAGATTAGTATCGTAGAGCGGTGACCGAACGATCACGGCCACCGAGCGCGACGTTTTGAGATGGCATCTCATCTTTCATAACCATCACCAGACCGGTTTACATTCGATAAATACAAATAGAGCACTATGCCGGTTCCTCAATCAACTAACTTAATCCTGAATGTTTTGTTTGGCGGTAAATTTTTCGGATGGCATTTGACAGAAATAGTGCTGCCGGTAGCTCAGTGCGTTGACGCGTCAGTTTATTGTCTCATCAAGCCGGTTTTTTGCGGGTTCCAATCCCACCGTGGTAATGGACGTTTGTGTTGGGTATGTTCCTATTTCACCCGGCGACGCATCGTGGTTCGCGCCTTGGCTAATAGTTGGTTTACCGCTGTGGGATATAGAGCGAGCGCTGCGAGCGTTCCAGAACGGTATATTGAGTGTTGCAACCCCTTAAGCCGCTCGTTCGCGACCGGAGCCCATGCGAAGGAAGTGAGAAATCCTGTCAAATTAAAACCCACTATTGGGCAAAGACGCGAACCTCTATGCTTCGTCCGGTCAAATAAGAATGTTTCTTGTGTTGTCTTCCCAGTTGGCGTAAGAATAAGCCACAGACATTCCCGAATGATTACAGAATGTGGTTAAATTGGCAAGAGGTGTATGCTAGTAGCATGCTTCTTTCGCGATCAGTTGTGCACTAACGAAACATCAACTAAGCTTCTTAGTATTAGGTTGGTGCAGATGAAATTTCGGATTCAGCAGTAAATTTTTGAACAGCTGTAACTGTATAAAGATAATTTTATTAATCGAAATAGGTACCAGCGGATGCGAAACACTTTTAACAAACGAGATACAAGCGCATTTATTTCTGCTTCGTAAAAGTCCGAGTTTCTGGTTCGAAGAAACTCCTCGTTGGCATTTTTGACAGCTGCTTCTTTGTTAAACTGTTTTCCTGTCAAAAAGGGATCCAAATGTTTAAAGAAATGGTAATCTGTTGGCGAGAGGTCTGGTGAATATGGCGGGTGAAGAAGAGTCGCATAGCGCAACTCGTTCAATTTTTGGACCGTTGTTCTCGATACATGAGGTCGTGCGTTGTCATGAAGCAATATAACTCCATCCCTGTTGACTAGCCTAAATCGTTTAACTGTCAATTTCTGATGCATTTCGCCCAGTGTAGAGCGCAGTATTTCTCAGCGTTGATGGTTTCGCCAGGTTGCAGGAACGAATAGTGGATAAATCCAGCTACAGACCACCAAACAGTCACCATTATTTTTTTTTTGATGAAGGCTTGGTTTTGGCATGTGCCTTGGAGCCTCATCGGCATCTAGCTATTGGGCCGGTCGACGACGATTATCGTGTAGTATCCACTTTTCATCGCAGGTCACAATTCGGTTCAAGAACGGTTCGTTTCTGTTGCGGGAGAGAAGAGAACTGGAAATCTCCATTCGACACACGGTAAGAGCATGCGGAACCCAGTTGTCAACACTTTTCCAAGTTGTTGCAAGTGGCGGCAAACTATCGAATGGTGCACGCCCAATTTCTCCGCAAGATCCCTTATGGTTTGGCGGGGGTCAGACTCCACTAATACACGCAGCTCGTCGTTATCGATTGATGGTCCTGGGTTTCCACGTGGCTCATTTCGAAGGTTCATATCTCCGCATTGAAATTTTTCGAACCACCGCTGAGTAGTTCGTTCGTTAATCGTATCAGGTCCAAATGCCCTGTTGATATGCCTCGTTGTTTCCGTTGCGTTGTGCACTAGATTAAATTCGTAAAGTAAAAATAGTCGTTTTTCACTCGCTTCCATGTTTTTTTTTTGTTCACCGATCACCATGAAGTGCAAAACCGAAATGACTCCATAAGCCAAGGTAGCAGTACTTATATTGTACTTCAATATGTCATATCACTACATAAAAATCGCAGCCAACTTCATATTATTGCAAAATCCGACATTTCATCTGCACCAACCTAATAGAATAGGTCCTGCTCTCTAGGATCGGGGCATAGCACAATAGAGAGGCTGTCGCAGTGGTTGTAACTCTTTTCCCTTCCAGGACTGCGTCAATGGAAGGAGCTGATAACGCCCTACAAATATAAGGGTTCTACTCACATGAGTAGAACTCATCTAAGCCTTCTAGTAGGGTATTTTGGGGTCAGATATAAATATAAGGGTGCTACTCACATGAGTAGAACTCATCTAAGCCTTCTAGTAGGGTATTTGTCGGGCCATCATCTGGTCAGATATCACCTAAACAAGATGGGTCTTTCCAGGGAGACTGAATGCCGTCTTTGCCTGGAGGGCGTGGGAACGACCAAGCACAGAGGCGCCGACTATTAGAAAATATGGGGGGGGGGGGGTGGTCGGATTGCCTTGTTGGGTGATTTTTTGTGATGGTATCTTCACAACCTGACCTATTCTTGAAATAACAATTAACGTATCTCTTACACTTTAAAGAAAATTAACTGATGATGAGTTCACGAACAGAAGGGACAATAGTCCTTGCTAAAAAAGTCGACGTCTTAAAGCGGGTAAATATTTGATATCGATACGAATGTATAGTCTCGTACAGTCAATCAAAATGGTCTCACGATTGAGGTGACCCAATTTAGAACCAATTTCTTCGTCAAGTCTCGAGTTGTGCGGTCCCGATCGTGCAAATTATCAGCGTTGTATGGAAATGGTTTTTTTTTTGTTTTTAAGAATGAAGCCAATTTATCAAGCATTTGTAAATGGAAACATAATGCTTTTTTGTTTGATAATACAAAATAATAAATTAAATTTTAATTAAATCCGAACTCAAAATATTTTTACCGTCCACGGCTTACCGCTTAGTTATATTGTGCATGAAAAACGTCCTCAAGACGCATCCAACGAAAATCAGCTATTCAGCCTGTTACAGTTAAATCTTCTGTCCGTTTGATACATTTGAACTGTGGAAAACTGACTTCCTGATAAACTTGCACTTTTTAAAATAAAATTTGTAAAAGTAGAAACATGCTCTTCCCAGAGCGTAAAAGTAGCTTAGAACAAAATAAATAGCCGCCCACAGTTTTAAAACACAAGCATATGTGAATTGACACTTCTTGGCGCGTTGATTCCGACAAAGTTGAACCACCGCCATCTTTATCCTCAGGCCGGAGTGTCAAAGTAATGACGTCATGACAAGCAGTGAACCATATGTAAACAAAGTGAAAAACGCGTGCAGTCGACCTCTTGAAATCTGGTGATTTTCGTGCGTAAAAGTGATTTTAGTGTCGCGATTTTAAGTGCAATTGAAAGTAGTGCTTGTCACTGATATTTGGAAGTGAAAAAACCCAAGGTGCCGCGAACTTCCGAACAAAATGAACTGCTCGAAAGTGCGCGAGACATGAGTGTGGTTATGAAAGTGCGACACGAAAAATTTCACATTTTTCGTTAATTTCCCGGTAATTTGGCTAGTGTGAATGGTGCAGCACTACTCTGGGACGAATCCTTGGGCCGGTGAGTTCAGCGGAAACTCCCGGAAGTGCCCCAAAAAGTGAATCCAAAGTGGTTGTCAAATGACAACATTACAGGTGATTTCCGGCCTTTTCATCAGAATTCATAGGGTAATTATACGTTTTTTGTTGTGCAAAAATTTTTGTGAATTGATGCGCCCCAAAATATGGGTTTTAAACGCGTTGTTGACGAGCCAGACGAAAGTTTCACTGCAGCTGACAGGACCAGATGCCTAGCAGTGAAACTTTCGTCCGGTTCGTCAACATCGTGGTCAAAATCCACACTTTGGGGCGCATCAATCCACTTAAATTCCACCACAACAAAAAACGCATACTTACCCTATGAATTCCGATGAAAAGGCCGGAAATCACCTGTAATGTTGTCATTTGGCAACCACTTTAAATTCACTTTTTGGGGCACTTCCGGGAGTTTCCGCTAAACTCACCGGCCCGAGGATTCGTCCCAGAGTAGTGCTGTACCATTCACACTTCCCGAATTGCCGGAAAATAAACGAAAAATGCGAAATTTCCCGTGTCGCACTTTCCTAACCTCGCACTTTTCAATACACCATTTTACCCGATATTTCCCGGCACTTCACGTTTTTTTTTTCACTTTCACACGGCACTGATAGCCACTTCTTTTAGTTACACTTAAAATTCCGGCACTAAACTCACTTTTACACACAATTATCGCGATATTTCACCGGGCGACCGCACGCGTTCACACTTCGTTGACTGCTTGTCATGTCGTTAGTGCTTTGACAATCAGCTGACACTCCGGCCTGAGAGTAAAGATGGCAGTGGTTGAACTCGTCTTCGTGAACCACGTGTTGTTCGCGCAGAGTATACTTATCGCCATCTGAAATACATTGGTGCAACTTTATTTGACAGCAGAAGTCGTGTTTGTTGCGCACACTATAATCCAGCGTTTAAGATCATTACAGTTAGCACAACAGATCCATTAAGTTTTGACAGCATCTTAACCAAATTGAACGACGAGTTTTAATACATTCCTGCGGCAGCCGGTTCTCCGTACCGGAACGACTCGTTTTTCAACGGCCAAGAGCTGCCAAACCCCCTCAATGCAAGAAGAACTAAAGTATTCGAAGCATCGCTACTACCACCACCACCACGAGTTTTAATACCATATACGGCCATTATGGTTCGGGCTAATACCACACGGGTTCTTATGAATCGGGACCCGGAAGATTGACGGCTGTCAGGCATTGTTAAAGGTGCGTTACTATTAGGCACACGATCGTCGTACATTATTCGCGATTATCGATTAAGCTATAGAATACGGGACACTATTTGTATGTATCTTTTTGATCGTCGCCTGCGATCGACACAAAGCGGTGCCTAACAAAGTGCACCTTAAAGCACAGGATTCAATGGTATTATATTAGGATGTCGCTCCACGGGCATGCTACTTTTAGCTCTGTAGATATCAGGTTGATTCCTGCAAAAGAGACAATGTATTTTATTAGAAGGGTAAACGGTCCACTTATGGTCGCAGTATCCACCCGCTGGAACAATAGCTCGAGTCTTTTATTTTATTTCGACTCGACTCGGACTTTGCTAGAAAATGCTCTCGATATCCGATGTAAACGAATGGAAGTTCGTGCACAGTCGGCTCGACCTCAATTCAACTGCGATTCGGACTCTTCACGACACATGCCAAAACACTCCATATCAGCTGTCCGCCAAGCAGCATGATTGTGTGTGACCCAACTATACAACAACATCGCAACGCAACTCATGTCCTGCAAACAACCTTTGACTAATTTGTGCGAAGTAAGGACTCTTGAGGTATCTTCTCCGTGGCTCTTGTGCCTGGATGCGGGAGCGGAACGGCTGTTAAAGTGATGATTGGGTTTTAGGTATATGTTACTACAAGAATAATTTTCTGTGATAGTACAATTATTGAGTTCATAAAACTAACTATGTACATACATATTTATATTCTAGTACATTTTTAATTATCAATTTCCTACCTTTCTCTCATTCACTTATCTCTTATCACCTTTGTACGACTTTCTTCTATTTTGAATATGTGTACTTAGTAATCATACTTGATCCGCATGTTTGATGTATGTATAAGTGTTCATCACCCGCCGAGTCTTCTTGTTTGCAAGTCATTTTGTTATTGTTGTCGAGCTGACTATTTATGCGTTTTCTTAAGTACAGTGATTTCTTATTAAGGTGTGAGTTCCAAGGTCGCGACTGGGCGACTGTAGTTGTACTGTACGACTGTACTTCCGCATAAAACACACGAATAGTGCTCAGTTATGACAGTTTTTTTCACAGTCGCTAACGCGAGTCGCTCAGTCGCGGTCTTGGAACTCACAGCTTTAGGGAAAGTGAATGCATTTTTTCCGCTGCGATTGTTTTCGCGTCGCGTTCTTGTGGGTTCTTTGTACTCGCTCGTTCTTCCTCTGTAAGTTTTATGTTGGAATTGAGATAAACGATTGGAGCATCGGTGGGAGTAGCTCCAACATAAATACCTCTGTTCAAAAGCATATATATAATACATTTTCACAGTTCCAACATAACCGAACCCTTCCGCCTAGTACGTACTACGATTCTTTGAATAGCTTCTTTTGCGTCTCGCCTGCATCGACTCATTGTTACCGTGAATTTTGTTTGTACGAGGGCTGTCTTTTAAGTTTTACGTACGAACTTCGAGGCTGCCACGAATCAAATGTCACTACTAAATATTAACCGCTCCCACGGCAGCCGGTTCTACGCATCGGAGCGACCCGTTCATCAGCAACGGCCAAGGGTTGCCAAACCCTTCAGCGCCAGTAGGCGTTGCTACAACAACAACTAAATCTTAATCTGCATCCTTTGTTAAGCTAAATCCAAAGTGTTAGTGCGGTACGTATAGTGTTACAGCTACAGCGAATTGTCAAAGTCGTCGAGTTATCCGAATAATGGAATTGAACCGAGAACATTTCCGCGCAATATTTTTTTTTACAATTTTCGAAGACAATTATCTCAAAAGGAATGCCTCGCCGAGTTGGTTTCTGTTTTCTCTGTTTTCGACAATGAAACTACACACCAGTCGACTATTTCTCATTGGTATGCAGAATTCAAACGTGGACGGGTGAGTCTTAGCGACGATCCAAGGGCGGGTGCACCAAAAACGGCAGTCACCCAAAAAAAACGTCGATGCTGTGCACGAGCTCATCACGGCAGATCGAGATGTGACATATCGCGAGATTGAGGCATCACTGGGGATTTCAAAGACCCCAATTCAACAAATTTTGCATGAATTGTGTGTAAAAAATAGTTTCCCGTTGGATACCGCATTTATTGACCGAAGAACAGAAAGCAGCTCGGGTCAATTGGTGTCAAAAAACATTAGACCGCTTCAACACAGGAAACTCTAACAACGTGTACAGTATCGTCAGTCGTCTGTTCGAGTGTTCCAAAATGAAGAAAAGCCGACAAAAGTCATCCGTTCTCGAAGTGTCTTCAAAAAGATGGTCGCAACATTTGTCTCAAAAGCAGGTCATGTAGCAACAATTCCTCTGCCTGCCCGATCAAAGAAGTTTGCAAGTTTGCACACAGCTCGCAAGACAATTGATTTTTTAAAGCAACAAAACGTCGAATTGTTAGACCATCCTCCGTACAGTCCCTACCTAAGCTAGGCCCCAACGATTTCTTTACATTTCCGAAAATTAAGAACAAACTCTTTGGTCAAAGGTTCAAGTCGCCAGAAGAAGCAGTTGAGCGCCTTCAAAAACCCAATTTTGACTGTACCATCAAACGAGTGGAATAACTGCTTCCAGAGTTGGTTCGAACCATAGAGAATACCTATGGAGGAGCAATCCGCATATACTCAACACTAAACTACTTGAAGCAATTCCAGTCGTAAAAAGTAAACAGAGAGACACACGCCCTCCACTGCGCAACACCCGCGCAGTCTATATAAAAGCACAGGAAGCACGCAAGATGTCATCCCCTCTCCTACTTTTCCAGTTGGAACAATAACATTCCAGTCTGTCTCTCTGCCGCGGAACACCCGCTCGGTCCATATAGAGCAAAAGAGATGTCAAATTTCCATCCGCCTTCCTACTTCCTCACTTGTGCCGAATTACTTCGTTTCTCTCGCTCTTTTTCATTCCCTCTTATACTCTCTCTTCAAAGGTTCGAACGCATGCAAAAGTGCATTAATCTTCGTGGGAAGTACTTCAAAAAACAATAAAGTCTTTAAATGTTTTGATTCAGCCCTATATGCAAAACTTAAAAGACAACCTACGTATTTTATGCATCTTGCAATGAGTCGAGGCGGGCGAGACGCAAAAAAATTTATTCAAGAGTCCCAGTGCGTACTAGGCGTTTGAGCGATTTCACACTTGACATTTTTTTGCCGGAATATCGGCCGATATTCTTAAGCACTAGCTAGACGATCCGATGTAAAGTTCTAAGAGGCTGGCGGATCGTCCAGCTAGTGCTTAAGAATATCGGCCGATATTCCGACAAAAAATGTTAAAGTGTAAAACCGCTCTTAGTCATGTATATTTCTCGCAACGTATGAACGTATAGCAGACCAAAATAAAATAACTACTGATAAGGAGATTTTGTTTTGTTTTAGTCGTAAAGTATTGTTGCCAAAAAGTGATCCACATTCAACATGTATTCACGGTTAATGATCGTCCTTATTGTCGGTATGTCATTTTGTGAAATACACAGTTTTGATGGAGAACCTTTTGAACGTGACGTGAAGGACGTTCCGAGTTTTTTTATAATAATAGTTACTGTTTATGCTAAATTTATTGTGTGGACAATTATACTCGCTTGTTGCAGTGCTGGTTGCAGATTATTTTGTCCATGCTGTTTCTTTAACAATGATGACAGGAATCGGTCGCCAGAGCCTGGTAAATTGTATGATTTTATAGTGGTAGTTACATATGTATTATTATTATGTTTGAATAGCTGATTGCAGAAAGGGAACATGTCCCTAAAACATATGTATTTTACAGGAGACACAAAACACCTGTTTGTGGACCTACTAAGGATTTTTTTTTATGAAACATGGTCCCTCTAGATGTGATAAATATCCATTCATGCCCAAAACAGTCTTGGTCGTAAGATCCTACGGGGATTTTTCTAACCAGGACGTGTTCCGTTTTTGCACTTAAGTTAGGTACTAGCGGAAAGGAGTTAATAATGATAAAAACGTTGAAAAGTGATTTTAAATGTTTATTTGCAAGAAATACATGTTATCCTTCTTCTTCCTTGCCATTTCATACCACTCTGCGGCTTCGCGTTGCTCTGCCTGTGGTGTTGGCACTTCGCCCATTCTGGCGGTATAATCTCAGCTTCCTTCTGCAAGCAGCTCAGTCTTGGATCGTATCATCGCCGAGATTAATGCGTTGTTGCTGCTTCTTCATCTGATCGATCCACGTGTGTTTCCGTCAGCTTCGGGGTTTGGGTCCAGCAAATGGACTATTCATTGATAGTGCCTACGTGACTGGGTTCTCAGGTGGACGCCTTAAAACATGGCAATACGAATCCATACGACGATCTTCGAGCTTTTCAGTGATCGGTTGCTCAACAAACAAGATGCCTCGGATGTAGGTACTTTTGATATGATCCTTTTTGGTCACACCGGCTGACAACCGAAGCATTTTCATCTCGGTCGCATTCAGACGCATACATGAGTGCGGGATGTACGACCGTTTTGTAGAACTTGCCCTTAAGCTTTCGTGGCATCTTCTTGTCGCAGAAAATTCCAGAGTTTTCTCGCCACTTCATCCAACCGACACTGACGCAATGTTTGATGTCGTCATTGCAGGTAGCTTCCTTGTTGACCATCGAGCCCAGGTATTTGAACCTTGTACGGACCTCAGCTGCTCTCCTTTAATGTAGATATCTAGTTTCGGTCTCTCTGGATCTGAGAAAGAACAGTAAAGGTACTCAGTCTTTGGTATGCTAATCCTCAGTCCATAACCCTCCAGTATCTTACATCACTTGATCAGCGCAGCCTGTAAAGCAACGAAGCAACGATGTCTTTGCTACTCAGGACAATATCATCGGCGAAGAGAAGGGATATTTCCAGGCCGTCAGAGATGAGTGTTAATGAATAGAGTATGATAATGTTGAAGAGCAAGGGACTCAATACACTGCCTTGGTGAACTCTGACTTTAAATGGAAATTTTTCAGACTCATCAGCAGTGCATCTAACTTTAGTGGTTGCCCCATCACACATGTCTTGTATCATCTTTACATGTGTCTCGGGGACCTTAAGTGCTCTTAGGGCTACCCATATCAGATCACGAGGAACTCTGTCGAAGGCTTTTTCCAAACCGATGAACACAAAGTGCAAGTCCCTACGTGCATTACAGATGATTTTCCATCGTAACACGCATGCATTGAATAGCATCGACTGTGGACCGACCCTCCACAAAGCCGCATTGATTGTCATCGAACCGTACAATCTCTTTCAATGGATTACAGACAACTCGCTCGTAAGTCTTCAATGTGTGAGATGTTAACTTGATTGCCCTATAGTTGTTGAGCTTTCGTGAGTCACCCTTGTTCTTATAAAATGGGAGAAGAAAGCTTTTCCTGAAAGCGTGAGGCATCGGTTGCCCTCTTTAAACTTTGTTGAAAAGAACAGTGAGCCATCTATGCCCGACATGATTTAACTTCAACCAAAATTCCAAGGGTATTTTGTCCGGTCCAACTGCCTTTCCGCGTTTCATCTGCATCATTGCCTTCATCACCTCCTCCACTAAAAAAGCAGCGATATCAGTGGTGTTTGGCTCCACAGCTTGAAAAGCTCGCGGAAATGGCCCTAAATATGTGAATAAATAAATACATTCACAACACAGTCATTCACAACCGCAGTACAAGAAAACACGCCTAACATAACCCTTAGTGTCACCATACACTGTCGAACTTGAACTCGAACACGAACCTGGTACGAATGTCCTCTGACACACACATACACTAGGTGTGAAGAAAACCGATCCACTTGTACTAGGTTCGTGTTCGAGTTCGACAGTGTATGGTGATACTTAGCTTATTTATTTTTTCGGGGAGACCTCATGCTTTGACTGCAATTTGCTCTACCCCCACGATGATGCTGTTCGCCCTGCTGATCGAACGCCGCCGCCACTCAAAAAAAAAGAAACACTGGTACCTCGGCGCGGCGAAAATTGCCGGCCCGACTTCTTCACAAACTAAACACAAAAGAAACTGAAACCGTCGGCACAAATCGATGCAACGCGACAAAACAAACACAGAGTCGTGAAGCGGCTCCGCCGCGCAAACTCGCCTCCTGTCAAAAATTCCTAACCGCACGCAATCCACCTGTGTGTGTGTCAGAGGATATTGTGGAGACCGCAACTTAAGGTGCGCGCGACTGCTAAACTTGAAATTTAAAACAATTTTTCACAAATACATTTATTTTTGAAAAAACCAAAACAAATATTTTTGTGAAAAATATTTTGAACAAAACGTACCGTACCGGTCACGCATCAAAATTTGGTTCATTACATAGGTTAAAAGTATTTCGCGGAGTCGTGACCGCGTTTTCCCGCCTTTAGGAGGACCGTGCCCTTAATTCCAGTTTACTATCTCTTTAGCAACATGAACGTATTGTCAAAGAGGATTGATATTCTACAAGAGCCCATAGAACTTTCCCCTCCGCCGGAAGATTTGTATGTATTGACAAATTGTATAGACTACACAGTATAGATACGCAAGCGAATCAATTCATACAAATCTACCGACGGAGGCGGAGTCAGCTTTCTTGTATATGTAATGATTCTCTTGTGTATCTATACCAAAGATTAAACATTACTAAGATACCTCACTTAGTACGATTTAATTTTTAGAACGGGATGCACTCATGTTAAATCTTTGCCAATAATTCAAAGGTAAATTCCCTTAAGAGAGATAGAGACGGCAACACTTCAGTAATGGCAAATGCCTATAAAGTTTCAATGTGTGAGTAACATGCTTGTTAGTTGGCACCACCTCTTTGTGTACGCATATGGGAACCTACACATACGCAACTACTAGTCAGTCGCGTCAAAGAAGATTGATAATTCTACAAGAGTTATCACTCCATTTAACTTTCCCCTCTGCCAGGAGATTTGTATGTATTGACAAATTAATTGTATAGACTTCACAAGAAAGCTGACTCCGCCTCCGGCGGTAGATTTGTATGTATTGATTCTCTTGTGTATCTATACTGTGTAGTTTACACTATGTTTATACAATTTGTCAATACATACAAATCTCCTGGCAGAGGCCAAAGAGGATTGATAATTCTACAAGAGTTATCACTCCATATAACTTAACCCCCTGCCAGGAGATTTGTATGTATTGACAAATTGTATAGACTTCACAAGAAAGCTGACTCCGCCTCCGGCGGTAGATTTGTATGTATTGGTTCTCTTGTGTATCTATACTGTGTAGTTTACACTATGTTTATACAATTTGTCAATACATACAAATCTCCTGGCAGAGGCGAAACTTGTATGGAGTGATAACTCTTATGGAATCTATACTATTTGGTCGCGTTAATTTGTATGAAGTAGGGTATCTTCCTTATGGTTAATCTTTGTCTATACTGTGTAGTTTATACAATTTGTCATACATACAAATCTTCTTGCAGAGGGGAAAGTTCTATGGAGTGATAGCTCTTGTAGAATATCAATCCTCTTTGGTATTGTAAAGTTGGAGTTCTCTGCAAAAGCTAAGTGTCAGTGTAAGGAATTTCTGATTCAGTCGTAAAGTAAGTGATCGACATTCGGCATGTATTCATGGCTAATGATCGTCTTTATTGTCGGTATGTCATTTTGTGAAATTCACAGTTTTGATACAGAACGTGTAAAAAGTGGCGTGGACGTTTGGAGCGTGTTTGCAATAATACTTAAAATTTTTGTGCGAATCATCGGTTGTTGCGCTTGTTGCTGCTCTTGTTGCCGCGCTTGTGACAGACAAACCTCTAATAATGACGACGGGAATCAGCCGCCAGAGCCTGGTAAATTGTATGATTTGATAATATATGTATGTAGTCCCAACTTTCCGCTCAGACAATAGAAAAATGTTTTTTTTTTGTAACTAATACACCGGAGTTCATTGAATTTTCACCAAGGTTCCTAAATACTCGCCCGATTATTAGACAGAACGTCCCTAGGTTTTTCCAGGTAAAAATGTTATAATTTCTACGCTACTGGAAGAAAACTGATACTATTACCAGTGCTGCTGAACATCTGACGTATACGGCTTCCAATACCGGTGCTGAAAAATACATAGACTGATGCCTCAACACACTGCGCTACTGGTCGCCCCAAAAAGTACCGGGAATAAATTTAAAAAAAAAGCCTGCCCGACAGGATTGTCAATATTCTTTTTGTCGCTAAGTTGTCACAACTGTCCTCTATACTTTCACGGAGTTTGACAGTCATCTGTCATTTAGTTTGTTAGCAGTACTCGTTATTGTCAGTTCATCTCAAGTGTGTTTTGTGAATTCTGTTTTATGTCTTCTATCGACTGAAAGCGAGTGCCTCGAGCTTGAAGTTGTAATTTGAGTTTCGGGAAGAGAAAAAAGTCGGACGGAGCCATGTCAGGTGAATACGGTGGTTGTTCAATGGTATTTGTTGAGTTTTTGGTCAGAAATTTCTTCACAATGATAGCCTTGTGCAATGGTTCGTTGTCGTGATGCAAAATCCAAGAGTTTTCTTTCCACAAAACTGGCCTTTTTCGGCGAATTTACCCTCTCAATCGCCAAATAATATTCTTCATTAACCGTCTGACCTTCGGACAAGAATTATGAGTGCACGACACCACGGTAATCAAAGAAAACTGTCAACATTAGACTTTTGATCGACTTTGACGTGGTTTTTTCGATTTCGGCTCAGTTAGAAGGCGCCATTCCGTTTGGTTTGCATGTCAAACTCGTAAACCCATGTCTCATCATCAGTTACAATGCGTTTTATGAATATGTGGTCGGAATTGCAACGCAAAATTTAACACAAATTCTTTGTTCGATAATGTCATCCATTGCAAAAATCGCAAAATACACTTGAGACGAACTGACAATATCGAGTACTGTAAACAAACTAAATGACAGATGACTTTTAAACTCCGTGAGAGTATAGAGGACAGTTGTGCCAACTTAGCGACAAAAAGAATATTGACAATCCTGTCGGGCAGGCTTTTTTTAAAATTTATTCCCGGTACTTTTTTGACAGAATGTATTCTCGCCATTTGACGCTATCGCTTCCTCGTTAATTATTATCGAACCGCAGACGGCGAATTCCGACCACGGTGGTTTTCCCCAGCCCAAGCCTATGCCAAAAAGCACTAAGTGCATGAGCTGGTTCCATCATTTGCTTAGGCTGAGAAATTTTTGGGTGGGAATCATTCCTAAATGGTCTTGTTGATTGTTTTGCAATGGTACACTCCACTTTTATTCTTAAAAAAAAATATGACCATCCGCTTATTCGTGAAAAAAGGGTAATGCGTTTCAAAACGATAGTTGGCTATAATTTTTTCGCCCACTGTATTTGTAAACAAAAATAACAGACGCAGGCATGGACATATATGCAGCAATGTTGAATTGATAGCTAATCGCAGTCTTTCAGTTGCAAAGTAGTGCTCCGTTCGATATGTGGTCGTGTTCGCCGTTAATTATTTTAGTCATAGTTCGAGTTGCTTTGTGTGAAATAACCGGTCCGGATGCGTCTACGGATCTTACTTCTGATGGGAAACCTGATCAGATATTCTCATCAAGAAATTTTTCATTCATACCGATAAGCGGAGGATATACGGATTTAGAGTTCCTTCGCAACAAGCTTGATGCTGATAGACGCAAATTGGAACGCGAAATGGACGAGTTATTTTCATCATCCAAAGAAATCCCGTACATACCGCCGTACACACCGCCGCCACCCCCACCGAGGAGATACTTACCTATAGTTTGGGCTATTGTAGTTCTTAAGATCGTATTCATCTTTATCTATATATGTTTGAAATGTTCTAAAGGCAAACATTGCTATGAATCTGGTAAGTTTAAGTTATTTAAATTGAAAAAAAAAGTAAAGAATCGGCAGTGTGTGGGCAAATAGTATCAAAAATGTCTCATGTCCACCCTTTATCTTATGTAAAGGCCGCCACATACGGGAGAAAAGTACGCACTCCAAATGTCCCCCGTCCAAATTTCGGGGACACACACTGCAATCCAAATCCATCGCGAGCCAGACGTTATTTCAAAAGTCAAGTTCGATGACGAACTCAATCTTCTTTTATCCGACTTAATTTAGCGCACCGTAAATTGCATGGCATGGCAGTATTGCCGGCCGCCAATACGTAAATACGTTTTATTTGTTGCTATTTAACACCGACAACACGAAACATAAACAAAATTTGACTCCGTTCAGTTCGGATTCCGCGCACAAGCGGCGTGGAAGTCGGGTTCTGGCTCGTGGCTTTTTGAGCAAGTTGAGAATATCCAACTTGGA
The DNA here is from genome assembly GCA_964017055.1 of Chloromyia formosa. Taxonomy (NCBI): domain Eukaryota; kingdom Metazoa; phylum Arthropoda; class Insecta; order Diptera; family Stratiomyidae; genus Chloromyia; species Chloromyia formosa. The sequence goes on from OZ024818.1 coordinate 33,422,632, forward strand.
TTGCAGTGGATTCCGGAGCTCTCAATTTGAACCCCACACAGACTACGAATTTTGGATTGGATTTGATTTTGGACGCTGGTGTATGTCGGCCTTAAGGTTCACACTTGTGACCAAAACACTAATTCTGGCCAGTTCACTTGATTCGAAACTCACATCTGTACCTTTCTGACAGTTTCAGAACCAGTGGTCTGACCAGATAAAATGTGCGAACCTTATCCCTCTATGAATGGGATACGATTGTACTCGGTTAGATTAGAAATTTAGGGTCATTACAGACTTAGCACCGCTTTCCATGGGCGGTTTTTGACAGCCGCGGTTTTCCTATGTACATATTTTATGATTGCGCAACGACAAAATACTTAGGAAAACCGCCAACTGCGGCTGTCAAAGTCGCCCAGGGAAAGCGGCACTTACTGTTTTTTTCCGCTGCGACATAACATCGCCTCGTTGGTAGATTTCCGGTATTTAGATGGAAATTGCGGTGCCGCAATGGCGTAAAACAAAATCCAACTCAAAGGGATGTTGCTGATCCATTTGCAGACATGATGTACCAACTGTGTGTTGAGGAGGACTAGGAGGAGAAGTGGAGAAGTGTATAATAATGGGGGATCGGCAGCTCAGTGAGTAGAGGCGTTAGTCTTATGTCTGACTACGGTCATTTCGGGTTCAAGTCCCGTCCACGGCGTTCGTGACCAGGATGTTTGTTTTGTTTTCCCCCTGTGGTGCAAGAGGTAATAATAACTCACAACACCTCCCGATCTGTCGCAGGTAGGCGGCTAAATGGGAGGAGGCGGTGCATGCTGGCAACGTGCATCGTCCGAAACTAGCTTATGCGAACGATACGTCAGCTAAGCCGTATGGAATAGTTGTAGTAGTAGGTGTGGAATAGGACTTATTTTCAAGACTATAAAGGCGTGTACGTGTACAATAAGATGATGTAGCCAGAACCACGTTGGTGTCTTTCAGGCTAGTATTCAGTTGGACTCTTTGGGGCGATGCTTTGTTTCACCTGAATCCCGTGCTTGTCTCCTTCATTTCAGTTTGCTTATTCGCCGATTCTCTGTAACCTGTTGATCATGTGAATAATGGGGAAATGTAGTACTTTTCTGTTCAACCTCTATAATGGTTGCCGGCTGACTCCGGTGCCCAGTTGGCTCTCTTTTTTTATACCCTTCACGGATGTGATAGGGTATATTAACTTTGTCATGAAGTTTGCAACGCACAGAAGGAAACATCTCCGACCATATAAACTATATACAATATATTCTTGGTCACTATGATGAGACGAGTCGATTAAGCTTTGTCCGTCTGTTCGTCTGTCTGTCTGGTTCTATGTAAACTAGTCCCTCAGTTTTAAAGCTATCGAGCTGAAATTTTGCACGAAGCCTTCTTTCTATTGCACGCTGTAAATATGTCGGAACCAATGGAATCGGACCACTACGTCATATAGCTGTCATAGGAATGCCTAGCCTAAAAGTCGGTCTTTGTGAGAAAAACTTTTTTATTTCTAAAGATATCTTTCTCAAATTTTGCACAAAACCTTCTTTCTATTGTACGCTGTAAATATGTCGAAGCCATTGGAATGGGACCACTACTCAAATAGCTGCCATAGGAACGACTGGTCCAAGAGTTGGTCTTTGTGAGAAGAACTTTTTTATTTCTAAATGAATCTTTCTAAAATCTCAAAATATTTAATAATATCCTTTGCCAAATCACCTTGCCGAATCTGGTTGAAATTAGGCTACTCTATCATATGGCTGCAATAGGAACGACCGTTCCAAAATTAAGTTTTTCTTAGAAAAACTTTTTTATTTTTGAAGATATCTTTACCGAATTTCATATTATTCAATAATATTTACTGCTTAATTACACCCCTAAATTTGGTTGAAATTCACCTACTATTTCATATACCTCTCATTGGAACAGTGAAATCAGAACAAGTTTAACTACTAATTTCAAAGTAGCAAATGCACCACAAAACAAAACAAAGGGTATCATACTTTCGGCTAGCTTGTTTTCTTCTATTTTTAGCAGCACACTCTGTCCTCAGCTTCTTTTTCTTGGTAGAAGCTGCCCTGTAATGAACCACCTATAATGAGCCATATTATGGTCTGGTAGTGCTGCTTCCACTGGCAGATCGATGACAGCTCCTGATGAGTAATGATCTGTCAGTAGTACGAAACCAGAGACCGAGGGTCCGATTACACCTCTGGACCTCGATGCGAGCGCGAGGGGAACTAAGCCGTCCGTCAACCATTCCATCCTTATCGCTAATTTTTTTTTTATTATTGCCCATTTTTGCCTCCCATGTTTGTATTGTCCTCCCCAGGCCTATGAATTTTTATTAATACATAAAGGACAAGGACAACGAGCGGCGAAAACCCCGCCCACGTCTCCCGAACTGGGTTTCAGCAAGCATAGGCTGCTGCTTAGCTCGTTGAGGGGCCTTTTTCTTCGGCAGATGGCATGGCCCGACCTTCATGGTCATTATGCTACCTTAGGCTCCGGCCCCACAGGCATCTTCAGATGCCCACCAAACCGTCCATTACAATTGTTGCATGCAAAATGGTAGATAAGCGTGTAGATCGCGCTTAATGTATAGGTATACAAAATATATGTACATATTACTATATTATACTGAAAACTACTTAACTGTGAATCATAGATTTCATCTGAGGTAAAAACCGGCTGATATGGATTTTCACAGAATAATATTCGTAATTGTAATCATGGAAACTGGAAGTCGTTCCGATTGCATGGTGTGGTGAGTCTCGGATCTCTTCCAATCAAGCAGTGATAGTTTAGCTGAATGTCGCATAGTGTAGTGCCGTGTATTATGTTTCTGTAACTCCATCAAGTGTGCTATTGTGCTATTGATATTGCAAAATGATAGAATATATGTTGCCAGTGTTTTTGTTCATAATTTGTTCTGTAATTGTAACAATAATAGTTTGTTTGATTTACGGATGTTGTTCCGTTATTAAAAACCGGCCAAATGCACAATTCGCACGTAGGTTCTCCTGTATCTGTATATTTAAATCTAAATTAAACTTTATATTTGTTCGTCGAATTGCTGAGTCATTATGTTAAGAAAAACATTACGAATTCTTACGTTGTGTGGCTCTCTTCCTGGTAATGTAATCTAACATAAGGTCTCCCATTAAAAATTCCTACAATCCATTCAATATTTGATCTGAGAAGTGTCCTGCTGACAGTCTTAATTTCTCGCAAGGTACTCATAGATACACCTTATGAATGAAATGAGTAACTTTCTTCTTTGTTTTCGTTGTATTCTGTCTTCATTGGTATTGGTATTGTCGAGATATACTGTTGTTACAAAATTCAGAAATTGATTTAAGCAAAAATATTAATCGAGAGGAATCCCCTCGAAAGCATCCAACAACAAACAGTCGAGAGCATGCAAGTTTTGGCCAAGCAAGTCATTCACATATACAGTATGTTAATGGGATTGAATTGAAATACAAATGTCAACATGAACTCGTCTCGTTCTTCTTCTTGCTGTGCCGCTCCTTAACGAAGATTGCACGGCATTATCGCAATTTGCACTTTTGACACTGCCGGCCGCTCGGAAAAGCTCCATTGATGTACACCGTAACCACTCTCGCATGTTTTTCAGCTAAGACCCACCATAGACGCAGCGATCGATCGGCCGATCTGTCGCACGATATCAATATCGGCCGATGGATCGGCCTGTGGATGCCCCTATCGTTATCGATTTTTTTGACAGTTCCATATAATTTTGATCAGGTGACATTTTGTGGCGATCCATCTCCCTATCGATCGGGCGATGGATCGCTCCGTCTATGTGGAGTTTAAGATGTTCTCCCTCTTCCTGCTGATCGTCTTTCTGCGATTATCCCTTGTATCATATTATGGCTGTAGTAATTCATATTTCGAGTTTTTCATGATGACCAAAATATTTCAGCTTTCGTTCTTTGATAATGCCGAGTAATTCTTTTTGCTTATTTAAGGTGTGAGTTCCAAGACCGCGACTGAGCGACTTGCGTTTGCGACTGGAAAAAACTATCATAACGGAACACTATTCGTGTGTTTTTTATGTGAGAGGACAGTCGTACAACCACAGTTTGCTTTCGACGATCCACTTAACTTTAAAAAACACGCGAATAGCGCTCCGTTATGACAGTTTTTTTTCACAGTCGCAAACGCAAAAGTATGTTATTTATTATTTGTCCATTGATTACCACGCCTTCAAACCTACCAGCAAGAGCCTCCTTAAAAATAATTTCGGGGTAAAGATTGAAAAGCATCGGTGATAAAGTACAGCCTTGTTGGACGCCCCTTTAAATTTGGATCTCGTCGATTTCTTCACCATCTACGCAGACAGTTGCCATCTGTTCCCAGTATAAGATCTTAATGATCCGAATAGTGTGTCAATCAATGTGTTTATCAGCTAGGAGACGCAGCAGTATATCATGGCAAACTTTGTCGAACGCTTTGGCATAATCGATGAAACATACATGAACATTTAGGTTCATATCCAAACAACATTGACGCAAAATGCTAAATTGGAACAAAGCATCGCGAGTTCCCAGGCCATTTTCTCTTGCACTTTAACTTTACCCACTATGTTCACGGAGCTCACTAAGTCACTGGGACGTCGTATTTATTGTACCACAGATTGCATTTATTTTTAAAACAAAGAACCAGCCAGGACAAACGATAAAACGTTGGAGCTGGTCAGCATCAATGTTCTCGAAGCTCTCCAGCTTAGCAAAGAAATATGCTCCAAAAATTGACCTCCTCATACTTGCGAAATCCTCAGAGAAAATGGAATGTGCTCTCCTATTCTTCATCGTTCCCAGAACTTCTGCAGAAGTCGTTATTCGGAAGCCGGACAATGGTCAATGTCCAGTGATGACGCCCACAACCTCACCGATATGTTGTCTTTTCAACGACAGCAACTTAGTAGAGCGTCAAACGTCCAGCCTGAGCCACATCTACTTTGATCAGTAGCACGTACTGCCATTTAACCATCTTGAATTGTCCTTGCTAGTCGCAGTCAGCCTATTGGCAAGAAAAGAATATAAAATAAAGAGATGCGGCTACTGACTCTAATGGTGGCAATCCGACTATAGGAGGTCTATTGTGCCATAGCCATTAAATAATTATAGCAAGAGACTCTCTATCATTCTTACGAAGGTTAATATGAGGACGACTTTAATATCTGAGGCGCCAAGTTTAAATGATGGGTTTCAATGAAATTCGGTCTGAAATGGACGAATCTGAAGTCCTTTTCTGCGAACTCATAACCAGAGATATTTACCTTTAAAGTTGGAACTTTTGTATGGGGAAATCCAGTGCTAGAATTGTATTTAGCAATATAGTTACGAACCTACTATGATATAACCTACTAACCTGACCTTGTGACGATCCGCCCGAGAAGCGTAAACTTGCACGTGCAATCGCGTCACCGATAAAACTCGCCTCAGATATTGAAGTCGTTCCCTCCCTAATATGTCTTTTGTAGGAGTTTTCATGATATCTGCAGAGCTTGTGACGATCCTCCCGAGAAGCGTAAACTTGCGCGTGCAATCGCTGTGTATTCACATAAAATGTAATATGTGGTCTCAACGTTCGCCAAACAAAGACGATACTTCGTCTCTCTAGATAAACCTATCTTATTTACGTTAGATGATGGCCCGAAAGGTAGCCCACAAGTAGCCAGGGCTCTACTCATGTGTTAGTGTCTGGAAGGTCATCTCAGTAGTGCTGTCGTAGCCTTTCAGACCATTACTTTATGATTGTCCTGGCCTAAACCAGGCTCACCAGGTAAGTTCATTCGCTGACTCATTTCTCTCAATGCCACAGTGACCTGGCACCCAGTCCAAAAGGACTTGGTTGTCGGTCGCCAGACATTGTAGAATTTCGCCACATTCTTTCACCAGCCTTGAAGAGAGCTTGTGTGAAGATAAAGCCTTTACTATCCGTGCAGATAGCAATTTGAGCACCTCTAGGTTTGTTCTCCAGAATTATCCTGTCGCAGACCTCTATGGATTGGATCTCGGCTGGACAGGCACGATTAGAGATTAATATCCTGGTGTTAGCTCCAAAGACGCCAGCACCAATTCCCTGTTCAGTTGAAACTAGGTAGTGCCCAAAGCTCGAAGCCGCACCCTAGCTAGTGCTGGGAATTTACAAAGAAAGTGTATCAGAGTCTCCTTCTCGACACTATCCTTGCAACTACGAATCCACTCGTTGTAGAGAATGCCAAGTCTGGCTGCGTGCTCTCCCACTGGCCAGTGACCCGTAGTGACCGTGACAATACAGACCGGGTCCTGGAGAGTCCTTGAGAAGGCCAGAATACAAAGAACTGTATTATAGGACGGCCATAGTTCCCCAGAGATGATGCACGTCCTTAGTGCGCCTCATCTGTTGCTTGCTAAGTTTATATGGAATTTATGTTAGTGGCACTAAGTGGCGCATTGACAGTCACTGCGTAGGATCTGCTCATTTCCTGCTATACATCTATGATCCGGAACCTAAACGTGGGTGACTCTGTGAAGGGTGGCCAAAGCGTTCAGCTCTTGACGGTTCCGTTGTACTATTTTTGATGATACTGTCGCTGTTTCTAGGGCCATTATGGCGGCCTGACTATCCATGAAAATTGCGATATCGTTTGTGGCAACCATGGTGCGCATCAACATCTGGCAAGCCTCCTTAATTGCTAGTACTCCCGCCTGAAATACACTAGCGAAATCAGGGAGGCGGAACGACTTAGAGACTGCGAGGCTTTCAGAGAAGAGTCTTGCACCGACTCCACAAGGCATTTTCGAGCCATCGGTGAAAATCCTTAGGTCTCGAGGCAGAGTAAGTGTAAGATAAACATTAAGTGCGTCATTTGGACAAGACCTCAGAGCACCTGTTAGTCCGATAGGCCACCAGACCAGCGACCCGTATGTGAATATCCGTTGGTCGCACAACAGCAGTGTACATCCACAAAAACATTCTTGGTTGGACTCTCCAGTTCTTGCCGCAGGTTCTCCTGCAAGGCTTTCTTGATGCGATGCTCGACGTTCAATTTCCAAGAGAGCTTCAAGTCGCGAATCACTCTCAAGCACTTTATGTTGGTCGATAGAGTCAGTGAGTGTCCGTTTAGTTTAAAGAGTGCAAACTTCTCAGTTTTAGTTTTTGTAGGGAGTCTAGGCAGGAATTGTCATTTTCCTCATATCATGCAGTCCGGCATGAGGGCTAAGAATCGACGACGGAGGCATAGTTCCGTGGTCATATAATCTGATCTTAGGCAGATCTGCATGAGAATGTTCATGTGACCGTTGTCACTAGGTGTCACCATACACTGTCGAACTCGATCTCGAACATGGTATAAGTGGACCGGTTTTCTTTACGTTTATGTGAAGTGTGTGCGTGTGTCTTGAGCTATTCAGAGGACATTTGTACCAGGTTCGTGTTCGAGATCGAGTTCGAGCTCAAGTTCGAGCTCGAGCTCGACAGTGTATGGTGACACTAATATACTCAATTGCCCTAACCCCTTGTGGGGCATAGCGCGTCAACTGTTCCATGAGGCCCAGTTGACGTTTCGTTGGCATAATCTGGTTTCGGGGAATGCAGTTGCCAGCATACACCTCCTGCACATCCATGGCCACGAACGTCGTCGTGGACGGGATTTGAACCCGAAACGACACTAATATAAACTCCAGAGAATAAATGTGTCCTAAGAGCATTTAGAGCTGCTGTTTCTTCAATGAAGATGTGCAACGACATATTTCAATGATCGTACTCATAGCTCTTGTTATACAAAGACAAGCTAGGCGTTGAACTTGTTATATTTCAGTATGGCTGAGCTCTGTTGAACCTTGGACCACCATATCAACGCAGCGCTTGTATAACTAGAGGCCGCGCCAACATACAGTACAGCCACTTCACCATCATTGGTGTCAGCCCGCATGTTCGTCCGAAGAAATTTTCCAAGCCCACATTCTACGTGTGGCTTGCTTGCCAAATGGCATATTTGCGTGAGTCCACTGACATGCCAATGTTGCATCGATTCCCAGGGACAATTTCCGCTCTTCCCCATCGAGCTAGCTTATCAGCTCTACAATTTCTGGCGAAGCCGCTACCCGGGAGTCCAAACACAGGCAATGTTGAGGAAATTGCCCATTTCTAAGAGAGATGCGCGACAATCTAGCACCGCTTTTAAAGTGGTAACTACAGATTCCAGGGCTTTAATCACAGCTTGGCTATCCTTGAATCAGGGGTTAAAAGAAGATCTTTATTCGATTGCGCCCGTAGCGGTATCAGGCTTGTGAAGTTTTTATCAAACATATATTTTGACCGGAATTGTTTGTGACACTTGGTTTCATTCTGCACACCAACTTAGTATGCGTCTGTAGCTTAGCTCGGTAACGCACCGGGCATTTTTTTGCTACTCGAAACACGGTCTCTGCGTATATATTTCGACGTAGTACTCGTATAATCCGTTTTGATTGTTTAGAACTGTTGAGTGTCCACTGTCCAGTGCTTTATGTCTTCCATTGAACTGTCTCGCGAAGACAGATAGCCGTACATGCAGCCATCTGTTCGCCATGAATGTCTAAGAGAAACCGGTTGCTTATAATATTTCGGGCATTGGACGGGGTCGTTCTGAGAGCTGATTGTCACCCAGGCGTATGTTTATACTTTCCCCACGAATAACCGCCACATAGAGCCAATACAGTACTTTCGGTACAGGCCCCAACTTTTTCCAATAGCTTTCCTGCAGGAATAGAGTGCAGTCATTGCCTTGTTTACACGTTCTTGAATATTGGGTTTGCATCTTAGCTTCCTGTCCAATATAATACGTTCCTTAGTATTATATTAACCTCGTTCGTGAAAGTCACCCCTCCATCACAGGAGGCTCTACATGTGGTATCCTATACTTTCCTGTAAAAGGACAAGTTTCGTTTTATTTGTAATCCCCCTTAGATCACAATTTAGTGGCCCAGTTCACTAACAGAGCTTACACCTCACTAATGCCGGACATTCACGGGCGTCCAGAAGCCAAATTTTCCCTGGTCGAAGCTAAAATTTCCCCGGTTGCACTATGGATTTGACAGGGAAATTTTGGCTTCGACTAGGGGAAATTTGGATTTGGACCGTCCGTCAATGTTCACGATAAGAGTAGCTGGAAACTTTCCGGAGATTGCAGTACGAATACTATAACAACAAACACGACATTTTTAATGGCACTTTGTTTTTGGTAATTAGTCCAAACCTTTACATTTCCATTTGAGTATTATCTTTATACAATTGAACTACTCGATTAGATAAAAAATTCGGATCAATTAATCATAGCTTGGTTTGGGATCAAGAAAGAAGTTGCTTTTATTTTAAGTCGATTTTATTTTACGATTTTAAATTAATCTCGCTCGTTTAAATATTTCTTTAATATAGTTGTCCTTTCTATTGTATAGTGTGTTTGAGCCTGTGATCTAAAGTTTTCATAAAATCGCGAGATTATTAAAAATGGGAGACGTAACTGTGCTGTTGATAATTGCTGCCATTATCATTTTCGTGATAATGCTAATTACGTCTATGTGCCTGTGGTGTGCACGTAAATGTATGTATTTGTTGTTTACTTATTAGTGTGGGGTTCTTTGGAATGTTCGTGGTTGGTCTGCTTAAATTGATTTTTTTTTAATTTTTGTCCAACAACTGTTCATCATCTTAGTCAAGTTAGGGTTGATACTGTCATAGTTACTTTAATTCTCCAAATAATTAAATGTAAATTCCAGTAATAGTGAAACAGGGGACAAAAATCCTCTTCCATAGTCCTCCTTGTGGGCGCTCCCTGGAACGGGCGTGGTCGTTGATCATTGCTAACCAAGTCAAGCCGCCACTAATGACGGTGCGATGGTTGAGGTAAACATTCGCCCTGTGGTGTGGGGCATAAGAATAATACCACGGCCTTTCCTTTTGCCAGCCTGTCGTAGAAACCGACTAAAAGAACAGGATGCGTTTGCGAGCAACTTGCACTATCCGAAATCTTCTAAATGCTAACGAAACGTCAACACCAACAACAACCTCGATTGCCCAGAACAGACTACGATGGCGCGCAGGAGTGGTTGACGCGCTATTCCCCACTGTGGGTTAAGGGAAAGTAATAGTAAAGACTTGTTTCTAAAATAACAGCTGAACGTGCTGAAAGTAATTCAGTAGCATTATGATTAACTGAAGAAAGTAAATGGCAATGCCAATATTAAGAATATACTCGTATCAGTCATTACTGTTGAAACATTTCTCCGATTTCCGCCTATACAAATAGAAATAAAGTTAACCAAAAGATAGTATTTTAGTGTAATAAAAATAGAAAAGGTTAAAATTCTGGAAACTATTCAACAGTTAACCTCTTTCGAGAATATTCCAAATATAAATTGATCTTATGAAAATTGATTTAGATAAATTGCGTTGAAAAATCCACCTCATCCTACAGAAACAAACGTTGTCCTAGATGAATTATTTGCTACCTTTATATAATTTCAAAACACTGTTTTATTTTATGCTTATTCTAAACATGTGTGTACATTTTAATATCAGACACTATCTTAGAAGTTATGTACTAATCATGTAAATTTAGAGTTCGGAAAGTAGTTTAGCTAATACTTACTTAGCTTTATCTATAAATACAGCCTCGAGCTACAAGCTACTTCAGCGGATATTTAACCACTTTGTAAAAGCCGAAGGAGATGCCGTTATTTGGAAGCAAAAGATATAAAAAAAATCTTTAGTAATGTTTACCGAGTTTTAAGCGCTCAGTGTGCGGTTATTGTAGCATTTTCTTTTCATTTCGTTGTGATACTATACAGGAGTGAAAGAATGCCCGTCCAACAATAATCCGATTCAGCTGACCAACCACGACCACAGTCGTCAGGTCAACAAAGCATTGTCAACCTCAGATATGCCAAAGCCGGACACCCACTGAGCAAATAAGTAGTATTCTCCTCCTCCTCCTCATCGTCGCAGCTCTTACAGATGTCATTAAAATGAAGCCCAAACCCCAAGGCTCCTTGAATGCTCCCCGATTGCGTGGTGTCCAGTTATGATACCTACAACTGCACTTATATAACTCCTACTCAGCGACAACAATCTCCTGGAGCGACATAAATCAAGCGTAGGCCACATCATCTTCGTTATCCGCCGCGTACTGTTAATTAACTGATAACTAACATCTAGTTAGCCTTGCTAATCGGGGGTATGCTGATAGCGTGCTTGCAAGAATCAAGGGGGATACCAATGTTCCGCCGATTTTGAGAAAGTGCCTCCGTTGTCCGCTGTCGATCGAGCTCATCAGGTCTGATATTACCGGAAAAAAACGGTGTGACCAGGTATGTAGCATAGCTTTCTAAGAGAGAGTCGCGGCAATCTGCAACCGTCCTTTCTGTCGTAAGAATAGACTCTAGAGAACTTTCCGCAGCCTGGGTATCCTTCTCTAACCGTAATAATGTTACACTCCAGCCAAACTCGCCGAAACCTCCGTCTGAAAAACGCTGCAGTGCTCTGGCACACGAATGGATAAATCTAAGTATATTCAGTCGATCGGAGCAGACCCCGACACCACAACGCCTGCCCTATTCTTAGATATATCCATGTAGATACGTGACGAGTCAGACATCAAAGGCTGGTCCCTAACCCACTGGCTCCGTAGTGGAGTCCGACTAATGAAATTCCTATCAAAGACATAGTGTGGTGTAATATAGTCCGTCGTAGCGAGGATGTCTTGGTTGATCAGAATTTTGGAATGCCCAGCACTAAACACTGTTCAGTGACCCGTTTCGCGAAGACGGACGGTCGTGCACGCAGCCAGCTGTACGGCTAGGATATCAAGGGGGACCAGGTGTAGCAATATATCCAGAGCGTCGCTAGAAGTCGTCCTTAGAGCCCTACTAATAACGACGCAGGCTGATCTTTGTACCTTTCCTACCAAACAAACACAATGCCGTACAACAAATGGGCGGACGACAGACACATAGAGCCACTGTAATACTTTCGGCTGCAGGCCCGAATTTCTACCAATAGCCTTCCTGCAGCAGTATAGAGCGATACTTGGTTTATTCACGCGCTCCTGTAGGTTCTAGCTTCCTTTCAGGTTCTAGCTTCTAGCTTCCTTTTGAAGATTTCACCCAAGAATTTAGCCTTGTCAGTAAGGATCAATATTAGTGTCACCATACACTGTTGAACTTGAGCTCGAACTCGAACCTAGTACAAGTGGACCGGTTTTCTTCACACCTATGTGAAGTGTATGTGTGTGTCAGAGGACATTTGTACCAGGTTCGTGCTCGAGTTCGACAGTGTATGGTGACACTTAGACGGACCTGATTACTAACCTACCTGCAATGCTGTAGGTTAGTAATCAACCTACAGCATTGCAGGTTTTACTTGTGGTATCGTTTGCTTATTTGAAAAAAAGAACACGTTTCGTCTTATTGGGATTGACCCGAAAACCACAATTTGCTGCCCAGTTGGTCAGCAGGTAGAAAGCATTCTGGAAAACCTCACTTAGTGTTCTGGGAAATTTCCCCGAGACGACAATGATATCATCATCCGCATAGATAATCACCTTGCGGCCCAGCTGCTCTGGTCCGGAAGCAGGCGATTTATAGTATCGATCCAAAAATATGGGGAAAGGACGCCCTTTGAGGAATACCCTTGCTCACTTCTCACTAGGTGCCTAGCTCGGTACAAACAACTTTTGATGTTAACGTCAGGTAAATTATCTTACAGAGTAGGTTATCTACCATCCGGTTAAATAATGCCTCGATAATTAAGTCCGGTTTGACTTTGTTAAAGACATCCCCGATGTCCAGGAAGACGTCCATAGTGTACTCCTTATACCCTTATATCGCGCTCGGTGACCGTGGTCGTTCGGTCACCGCTCTACGATATTATAGTCTTGAGCTGGGAGTTCAAATCTCGGCGTGATCAAAAACTGCATGTGGGTACTAATCGTTGGCGGACGGCGCAGATTCCCTCGCGTTCGCATCAGGGTCCAGGCGTAATAGGATCCTCGGCCTCTGGTTTCGTACCACCGACAGATCCTTACTCATCAGGAGCTACCATAGATCTGCCGATGGAAGCAGCACAACCAGACCATAAAGGTGGTTCATTACAAGCGGCTACCGAGAATATGTATAGGTATACTAGCCAAATTATGCTAACTAAACGTCTCTTATGAGTAGTTGGCACGTTATGCCCCACAGGGAGTTGAGGCAAATTGTAATATGTACACTCAGTGTTAATGGGTTCATGGGTTAAATGTAGATATTATTTAAACATAAATGAACAAAAAGAGCATTCAATAACAGCCATGAATAATATAGTAAAACATGAGCTATGATTAACCAAGTATGTACATTATAGCTCAAACTGTAGTGCGGTAAATCTCCAAATATGAATTTATACTCGCATCTAACTTCTATTTTATTTACGGATGAGTAGAAAATTTGTCAGTATTTCATATTACATATTAGTAAAATACGAATTGACACGTTCAATATTCCCAGTTAAACTCGTTATTATGTAAATTATATTAAGTTGATATTGGTTTGGGACGCTTATAGAATAAATCGTGATACCAACTTTGGCTCCTGCTTTTGAAACACAACAGAGACTTCGCAAAGACTATAAAGATAGCCTTGAACTTTTCGACGAGTATGCACTTTACAAACAAATGATAACAAATTTGGTATGTCAACATACTTTATTTTACTGTTTTTACACTTTTATCACCTTTTTATATAATAAAGATGTTTAGTTTTTCTATGTAATGAAGAGCCGAGCTTAATGGCTATGCGAAATGTTTTTGTAACTTCCTTGGAACGGTATTTGAGGAGAAATGAAGTATGACAAAGATTTAGTTTCGTAAGAAGATTCCATTTTTAAGTGGCAGAGAAGTACGAGTCTAATCAATGTCATTAAAAGTGTTGGTATACCAGTTTCCCCAAATTTATTTCATTATAATAGCCTGGATTGGTGGATTGGGCCACACGCGTTATTAAATTTAAATACTTTCAGTTTCAGTTCAAACTTTTTGTCGGACTTTTTGACGGCTTTAACATTTAAGTGATTTAACAAACCAACAAAAAAATGTATGGAAAATGGTTGTCTCACTTAAATAAAAATTAATAAATAACTGGCGCAACAGTCCAATTTGAACCACGGCCTCAAGATGAGTTAGCATCATCTCATTTTCTAGATCGTGACGGTTTTTTTGTGCAGAGGTATGTGATCAGCAACACGCTCAACCGAGTTATTTACCCCATAATGGATACTCATTTAACAGCTGAGTGGGCTCATAGTCCGACACGTAAATCCCCGGAATCGAACCGGGGCCCAGTGCGTTGAAGGCGAACGTGCTAACCGTTGCGCCATCCGGTTGTCTCACTTATCTTTCGGAATCTCACCGCGGTAACGATGTGCCTATGGGTCGTTCAATGCTTTAACATGGCAAAACCAGCAGAAACAAGGAACCATCGTCCAATCATTTATTCAGAGCAATAAACCGGTGCACAACTACAGAGGCATTTCACTAGTCTATACATCCTACAAAGTAATGGCGAAAATCTTGAAAATTAAAATAAAGCCCAACGCTTAGTGGTGAATATTAAGGCGGCTTTAGATTTGACCGATTAACAACCGATCAGCTTTTTATGCTTTTTTTTCAAGCGAAGCCGCCGAAATTGCTGGGCTGGGAATACACTACCCAATACCCGACGCATACCCAATTTTCGGCTGTGAAACATGGACTCTACCCCAAGCTCCTGATAACTTAACCCCCAACTCCAATCCAATTCAAATTTTTGGGGGATGTGTCATTTAGGGATACTTTGAATTTTGTGGCGAATCTTACGAAATATCCGCTCCATATTGGGGGAATATTTCATTTATCGGGAGGATAATTCATTGTGGGGATAGTTCGGAGAGCCTTTACCATCCGCTGATCCACTACAACTAAATTGCACTAAGCTTACAATCATTTGTTGAGAATAAAGTGAAGTGGGTCTCTGCGAGTTTGTCACAATGACTGAGGCTAGCTATCCACTGCTACACATTAGGCATGAATAAACACAGAGGTACAATTATTTGCCATTTTTCCGACTAGAGACTCATGTCTAAGAGACCATCTTGCAGTGACGTGCACTCGTAATAAGCAATTCCAAACTGCTTGACTTACCGAAATAAGCAATTCAGTAATAAACTTTGCTTACACCAATACACATATCATCATTTCAGTCAATGTTTTTCTTTAAGCTGAAGAATACATATTATCATTCAAATATTCCTTTACACATTCAAATTCTGATCCGCGCCTTCTTTTGGTTAAAAAACATTCGTTCAATTACTTTAGATAATATTCAAACCTCCCACATTTTGCACACCATAGACACCAAACTTAGAATAGGAAAATGTGCCTAGATCTTTAGATGCATGTACCATGTGTGCATCCAAATACTAGAGACATGTTGATTCCAGAAAATGGGAATCTTGGATTTCGGTAGTACATTGGGCAACGATTTTTTTTGTTTTGTTCGCAAATTTATATGAGACAAGTCAAGCACTGGCGCGACTGCTTTTGTGTGTGGGATAAAGCCCAATGATGCTTGTTAATGAAATGTTGCCAATGCAGGGAATGTTTATGGGAATTTGATTTTTCCAGTAGAGCTTTTGTTTTTGTTATGTAATGGATTTTCCGTTGCAATTTAAAAGAGGAAATCAGTGCAATCGGGTGATTTTGATTAAATTGTGATTTGAAGTTTTTTTGACCGTTTGTAGTGATTTAAAATAATTGATTTGATTTGTGATAAAAGTGGTAAGTTTTCTTTTCGCATTATGTCGGAGTATTGCTGCGCGACGGATTTCGTACTAAAAGCGGGATTTTCAACTCTTTCCTTTGCCAAGAAAAGAGAAATTATAGAATCGGATAGACCGAAGCCAGATCTTAGTTTAGAGTTTAAATTAAAAAATATTACGCGAAAATTCCATATCGAAACGTATGAAAAGTACATTTGGTTAACGGGAAGCTGTAAATTAAATAAGTTATTTTGCTGGCCGTGTCTTTTGTTCACGAATGAAAAATCTGTTTGGAATAAAGCTGGATTTAGTGATTTGAATAATTTTACGGGCTCAGCAGCAAAGCATTCAAGTTCCGAAAAACATCTTCAGTCGTTAATTAAATTAGATAATTTTGGTTCTCTGCGTATAGAGTTTATGCTTAGTAACCAGGTGGCAATATCTGTTAGTTTGCATAATGAAAAAGTTGAGCGTAATCGTAATATTTTGAAACGTTTAATCGATACTGTAATTTTTTTGGCAAAACAGGAGCTTCCTTTTCGCGGAAATAATGAAGACTCTTCTTCAAATAATCGTGGTAATTTTATCGAAACCGTAAATTTCTTGAGTTTGTACGATCCGATAATTGAGTCCCACATAGATTCTATAAAAGCAAATGCAGCGTTTTCGGGTTTGTCTAATAGAATCCAAAACGATCTTGTTTCCGCTATAGCTAATGTGGTTCGAAATAAAATCAATTTGGAAATAAAGGAGGCTCCATTTGTAGCTGTAATGGTCGACGAAACGCCAGATGTTAGCGGTCGGGAACAATTAACGATGATTTTTAGATATACAATATCAAATGAGATTGAAGAAAGATTTATCGGATTTTTGGATGTAAGCGCTAATCGTACAGCTACAGCAATAAGCTCTCACATTTTAAAACAATTGCAAAATTTTAATATCGATAAGAAATTAATTGCACAATGTTAGGATGGCGCAGCAGTAATGAGTTCTCAAATTCGTGGAGTTCAGACTTTAATTCGGGAAAAACATAAATCGGCAATTTTCGTTCCATGTTATGCTCATTCACTAAATCTAGTATTGTCTAAAGCAGTTGAGTTTATTCCGGAAATTAAATTATTTTTCGCGCACATCAATAAAATCGCATCATTTTTTAATACATCCACTAAAAGGTCGGACCTTTTTGCAAATATAGTAAATCGTCGTTTACCATCGGTTTCCAAAACGCGTTGGCATTATCATTCGCGTATTATTAACGTTATATTTGAACATAAGCATGAAATTTGTACAGTTTTTGAGACAATTTCGAATGGTTCTCAACACTGGGATGGCGATTCCTTGACTTTTTCCGATATATACTTACAAAAATTCGCAGAGTCAGATTTTCAATTATATCTGTTAATTTTTTCTGAAATTTTTTCGAAAACTGATATATTATTTAATATTATTCAGAGCAAAGTGGTAAACATTTCATATGCAAGCCAAAAAATTATTGAATTTGAAAATTGGCTTGAAAATGACTTTTCTAAAAAGTTTGATAATTTCTATTCGACAGTTACAGCAGAATATCAGCCACCACGTAAGAAATGTAGAAATGCGATAGATCCTTTACAAAATTTACGGCGGATATTTCGGGAGATTATAGATGTTATTCTCGGGAAAATTCGAGATCGATTCCATTCGTTTAAAGATCTTTCATTTTTAGAGTTGCTTGAACCGAATTATTTTTCTAAATTCAAGTCAAATTTTCCCGATAAAAATTTTGACTCACTTATTGAATATCACGGTCAATTTTTCGACAGAATAAAGTTGAAAAATGAGCTAAAAGTTATTTATTCTTCAGATGAGTTTAAAAACGCGAATCCTAGTAAAATTCTCGATTATTTTCAAAAACGGCCTTATGTCGCAAACGGTTTTAAGCAAGTTCATATTTTAGCAAAATTATTAACGTCAATTCCAGTCACAGTGGCAACTGCGGAAAGGTCAATTTCAACACTAAAGCGCGTTCACACATTTTTGAGAAATCCCAAGAACGACTTTCGGATCTTGCTTTAATTGCGGTTGAAAAGGATCTTCTTATACAAATGCGAAGAGAAAACGATTTTTTTGATAATGTGATTAAAGAGTTTTTACTTAAAGAACGGCGCATAGATTTGGAATACAAATAAATGGCAATGGCGAAAGAATATTTATTTATTTCAAATACCCCTGAATTTTTCTTAGTCTTAATTAACATAATATTTATTTATCATTTTTTTTATTAGTAATATTTTATTTATTTATTTTTTTTTTGTATTCCGAATATATGTGCCAATATTTTATTTATATCTTTCCTGATTTCTTCTTTAAGGCTTAAAGCCGCTTGGTATAAATGTTTTTGTGACTGTCCATATTCTATTTTATTATACAGTCCATTTTTGTTTATGCTAAATTGGCTTTAGGGCGCCCAACTGCTTGACTATGAAAAATTTCCACTGCACGTCACTGCCATCTTGAATCAATGTTCAAAATGGATTACAGCTGCCGTTTCTGCGAAGGTGTTGATATAACATCATAAGCTGTGGACCTTAATTGCTCGCAGCTCCTATTTCTCTTACTCCTATCTAGGTCAATTAGCGCGCGTCTTCGAGTGGAAAAGTATATTGTTTAAATACATAGAGGCGATGTTGAATCGCGCCTTGAAGCAGGACGTCACATAGCTTTTGTTTCTCAACATATTCAATAAAGTGGCGTCTTTTTGGCCGTGCAGCGCCTTCAAGAAGGCCTCTCCTGCCGTAGCTATACTTGAACGAGCTTCCTGGGGATCTTGAAAAACTTTTATGACGTCTGTCAAATGTGAATTTCTCCGGAGGACGTTAAAAAATTTCTTCTTCCCCTGGTTGATTAGCGCACTGGTAGAGTCGCATGTAAAAATAGTACGTTTTGAGAAATTATTTTCTCAATTGCGAGATGAGGAGCGTACAGGGTTTGCGGCACATTCCCTTTTGATGGTTTGAGGAATAAAACGTTTTGTATTGTTTGCGTACAAAGACCAATCAGAATGACCAAAAGATCAACGTCTTTCCCTGCCACTGCGACGGATTCGTTTGTTGGGGCCAAGGAGAGAGCTGTCGTGATTATGAGGGTATCTGCGTCTTCCCTGGCTTGCTCGCAACAACAACCGTCAACAACAGAAACACAAACCCAATTCAAATTTTTTAGTTCAGGACCGCATTGTAAGTGGAGCTGAGAGCTAGTCCAATCAACTAATCCGATATGTTTACATCGTGGTCAGTTTGCTGGGATTAGTTAATACTGAAACATAGTTCCACGGTATAAAAGTGGCCAATTCGAGAGGCTTCACTCGATAAGCTCTTTTGAATTTATCTTCCAGAAAATCGTCTCCAGCTATGCGGTTTATTCCTTGCACGCCCACCTCTTTAGCCCAGTGGCAGTCTATCCTGTCATCTCCGAAAATGCCAGTACTTATTAGTGTGAGGTCTGATGTGTCTGGGGAAGGGGGATGTTCATGAAACCAGTCCATAGTTTCCTTAATTGTTTCGCTTGAGTCTCAGAAACAAAAGTTGTTCACGTGCCAGAATTTAGAACCGAACTGTCTGACCTTCAGCAGGTAGGGAGCAGATGGCTGGGTTCTGTCTTAGAAGGATGAAGATGGAAGGGAGGGGGCCCGAACGAAACAATAAATGGGGCAGAAACCTGGAGAAACTGTAGAAGCTTTTTACCTGATCACAAATTGCACTTACAAAACATTTTCCGAGTTGTTACTCGTGGAAGTGCTACCGAGAACGTTCCAGGGAACTTCTGGATGGAGCTGTGACTGCGGTAACTGGAAACGCAATGTTTCTGGTGGTTAGAACGGTGACCTATTAAAAAAATGCCCGAAAATGTGTTGTATGAGAACACTCACTCAAAAAGTGTTTAGTTATTTCGAGTTTCTGAATTTTCTTTTGAACGAATTAAAAAGTTTGATTCTCTACAACTTATACTTCTTGCATGTTTACGTATTAGTAGCCGTTTTCAAGTTACAAACGTTCAAATGTGACCATAACATAACATCACATCGTTGACATTGGGAAAATATTCTAGTAACTGAATTTTCAGTTCGTGTAAATGTGTTTTTTTTGCTCTCTAACACGCTCTTTATAACCAAATTTTCAAAAATTTTCAAGTTCAAGTTCACATTTTTATCAATACATATAATCAAAAGTTGCATCAAATGCGTCAAAATTATGTTTTTTCAAGGCATACTATCCTGCAGAAACAGATCCCAAATACTTGTTCGGTAAAAATTTAGTAAGCCCTTCGCGAAACGAGTAGGCAGACAATTTTGTCCAAGAGTCAACTGCCATAAAGTTTTATAACGATGGCTCTAGGACTAGGACGGATCAAGAAGTGGAAGCGGGGGCGCAGATTGAATATCAACATATTACATCTCCTTGACTTTAGCAGCATTTTACAGGCTGATATCGTTACCAACCACTGACTACTTTTGACTGAGACGTACACAAGCAAGTCACTTAAGGGCAGGTGAACTCTATGGCGTCATTGATCAGCTGTGAACCAGCCTGTATATATAGATGCCAGTTTTTCTTCCTTATTTCCTTAAAATGATCTGGTTTATGTCAGCTCGGCCACGGAAAATCGTGACTGGAATACCCGGGAGTCTACTTTAGTTCAGTTCATAGCACATAAGTGACATTAGTCCCGGGGGTAGAGTCACTGCTAAAAATACAGGCCGGCTTTCAGCTGATCGAAAATGTGCCTTCGTCAATGACGCTAAAGAGTTCATATATAAAGTAGCCAGTGGTTGGTGACTGATAGCGGCGAGTCCGGTTTACGTTCATTACGTGTTTAGTTTCCGTTTTCCGCATTCAGTTTTAATTCGTGTTTATCTTGTAGTTAAATTCCATCTAATGATCCGAGAAAATAATATGTGCGTGAAGAAAATGTGTTGTGTGCGGTTATACGCAAGGTGTTTGTACCACTGCCTTTATACACAAATTCTCAATGACGCCATGATGACGTAGTCAACGAAGGCAGAATTTGTATGTGTGCGGGCGAGTTGTTTTTTTACAGTCTTATTAAGATGGCAGTGGTAGAATAGAAATCATTATGACATGCCTCAGATGAGAGAGATTAAAATGAAATGAAATTGTCCGAGAGAAATGAAGTAATTTTGCTCAAGAGTGAAGTATGAGGGGAATGAGTCGACGTCTCTTTCGTACCTATGGACGGGCATTGTAGTTAAAACATATTCATTTGAGAGTAACGCCAACGCCATCTATATAGACAGGCTTGCGCTCAGCTGGTTTTGACGCAATTATTTCCTTTGATGACGCCATCGTATCCACAATCCAGTGGTCGGCGACTGATGGCGGCGAGTCCCCGGTATTTGTGCGTTCCGTGATTAGTTTTCGTTTTCCGCGCTGAGTGTTTCTTTGTTAGTTAAATTTCATCTAGTGATCCGAGAAAACAAACACGTGCGCGATGAAAGTGTGTCGTGCGGTCAAAAGATGTATTTTGTCAAGTGTGAACTGTTCCACGATGCTCTGTGACTGATCCCCGGGGCTGCGGCTTCGACCAAATTGGTGCAAGTGTCCAGAAAGTGTGTTTTTGGAGGACTAAAATGCCGTCTGGCGCAATTCCAATTGTAAACATATGTCGTGCCGGGAACATCGTCGTGTGCAGTCACTGCCTTGGCATTGCCTTGGCGAAGGAAATAATGACGTAACGATCAGCTGAGCACAGGTCTGTCTATCTAGATGGCGTTGGTAACGCTCGAATGTTTACTTGCGCATGTGCAGATGTTCAAGGTGAACTGAGTTTCGGAGCAGAGCTCAAATCAAATGGCGACTATGTGGACCGGTGGGCTTTTTACCATCTCGTATGTGTTAGAAATGTATCATATAATTTAGTATACAGTATATGGTGGTTTCATTTCCTTCTATGTATCTGTGTGTGACATGCATCCAGGCGCTCATCATAAGCTCAGCGATAATATCATCATGCATGTCTAGCAGGGATGCCTTCCATTTCCAATAGCGTGTGTCCATATGCCGGAAGTTAGATAAAAATGCGTAAATACAAGTATAAATTCTCACATCTAACAGTAACAGTATAATTTGTAATAGTTAAATCACAATGGGGGCATAATGCCGTAAACTGTTAACCAATTCCTATTATTCTGTTCACGCTAAAGCATAGTACATACTAAGATCAAATTTTCACGCGAAATCGCATACAAAAACTGTTAAAAGTTTTGTTTGCACGACAAATCTTCGCTCTCTCAGTACTATCTAAGTACTAACATAGTTTATTCAAAGAAAAAAGTCTCCACATCATTATGAGCCATTTTCACGCGATAACAAACGTTGCACTTTATTTCGCTTGAGAACCGTTTTATGGGTAAGGTGGGGAGTTCAAGTGTAGTGTAGACCACCGCGGATATGTGGTGTGTGCAAGGTTACACTGCATTTTCGTAGGAGAGATAATTGCAACATTTACGCATAAATACAAAGTATCTACACTGCATGCAGATACATCGAAACATGGATATGTCTTATGCCTACCGAAAGCGTGGGATGTG
Organism: Chloromyia formosa; assembly: GCA_964017055.1. Taxonomy (NCBI): domain Eukaryota; kingdom Metazoa; phylum Arthropoda; class Insecta; order Diptera; family Stratiomyidae; genus Chloromyia; species Chloromyia formosa. The sequence goes on from OZ024818.1 coordinate 33,445,043, forward strand.
TTTTGTCGAATGATTTCATCCAGTATAACTATACTGGGATCTTTATAAAACTTACGTCGATATCTTCAACACAACCGGTAACACGCAGTCGGTAGCCAAAGACATATCTATGTTTCGATGTATCTGCATGCAGTGTAGATACTTTGTATCATTTCCCACCAAAAGCCAATAACCTGTCTTCCAAGAACCGATTCCCGATAAACCCGCTCCAAATCAAACTTAACACCCCCTTTAAGAGACAGAGAGACATACATCATTGAAAGCTAACATCCCATATGAACCGGATATACCCGTTCTAATGAGATTGAACACCCAACCACATGAGACAGATAGACACGCCCTATTGAAAGCCAACATTTATGCTGCTAATACATCGTACCGTATGTGGAGATTTTGTTCTATGTTTATAGCACGTAGTATAAATCCGCCATTTTGTTCTATATGTTTATTGCACGTGTGGTGGGGGCCCACATTGTGAACCAGTCACACCTCAAATCGCCGCCATTGCAAATGCACAACCACAGTAGCTGGATCACCCGATTTGGCTCGAATTAACTTCATCCGCTCTCGCTCATCTTCGGGGGCGGGAACTATGTACACTCTCTCAAATTGCGTCTGCGCATGTCCAAGTGTTAGTCGAACTGACTACTTGCTACTTTTTCTGGGATCCTAGAGATTCAGATAGTACAATGGGTGCTATTTTAAATCGGCCACTACATTCATTCTTGCCGTCCACAACGTCAATCAACATCTCAACATGTACACACAAGATCCCCGCAAGCGCGCCGCCCGCGCGGATCCACAAGCAACAGCCATGCACAATGACCACTTCACTCAAACGACATGCACAACCAGAATAGAAAAATTTTCAATGGGTTTGTTTCCTCTTCTGACCCCCGAGTAGAAAAACAGACATTTCGTGTGACGGGCAGATTTTTAGGATGACCCCCAGCTATAAGACATATCCATGTCAAAAGGTTAGTACTAGCCTTAAACAAAAAAAAATGCTAGCTTTGCATTGCTAACAAAAATGAAGATTGTCGTATGTATGTACATAGCTAACTCAATGACAATGTCGTCGCTTTACGTCACGAATTTCAATTTTATCTTTTCATTATATGTGTGTACGAATACATACGATTAGATAAGAACTACCGTTGTAGGCGTGAATCATAGATCTTACGGGTAAAAATGGCAGAAATTCCATGAAATGTTATCACTTTCATATTTCCTGTGAATCAAATTCCCCGTCTGTGCAAGTACCATAGTGCAATAACAGCAGTTTTTTCTCTCGCGTCAATTGGTTCGCAGCTTTTCGTATATCCGCGCGGAGTTGAGTTGTTGATAAGTGACACAAGTTGGGCAGATTGTTAACAGACAAGTGCCACAAGTGTCGAGTATCGGTGATTCAGATTGTGCTTCGAAAGTTTATTGAAATTTGCATAATGGGAGACGATTATGAGATATTAACGGCGGCCCTTGTTGGTGGTTTTGTAATAATGGTGATTGTAGGCGTTATCGCATGCTGCCGCCGAAGGCGACGAAGGGGTGCAATACTTGGAAGTTAGTATATGTTGTCTAATGTCCGAACCAGATTGAACGCAGAAAATAGTATCAGCGGCAGCAACAACAGGCAGATCCGCTACTGCTGCGTTCAATCTAGGCACTGGCATCTACCTAAATTATACAGACCTGCGCTCAGCTGATCGTGCTGAATTCTGACTACTGCTGACGTCAATTTGACGTCATTCCTGCCTTGCTAAGGCAGTGACTACACACGACGCTGTCCCCGGCACGACATATAGGTACATATGTTAACAATTGGAATTGCGTCAGACGACTTTTTTGTCCTCTAAAAAATACACTTTCTAGACACTTGCAGCAATTTGGTCAAAGTCGAAGCCCTGGGGATTAGTCGCCGAACAGTTAACAAACTTTTTTAGCCAAAACTATTTTATGATTCGTTCAAAAAATAGGGTTTTTTCACCAAGCATTTTGATACTTTTCCTGCGGTAGCCGGTTCTTCGTACCGGAACGACCCGTTTTTCAACGGCCAAGAGCTGCCAAACCCCCTCGATGCAAGAGAACTGCAGTGTTCGAAGCATCGCTACCACAACAACAACATACTTTTTCAAACTTTTGAAAAAAAAAATACGTCTTTTGACTGCGCGACACATTTTCATCGCGCACGTGTTTGTTTGCTCAGATCACTAGATGAAATTTAACTAACTAATAAACACTGAACGCGAAAAATGAAAACTAAATACGAAATGCACAAAAACCGCCGCCATCAGTCGCCGACCACTGGATTCTTTTTCACAGACTCGGCTAAAGGGAAATGCATGCTTTTTCTTCTTCTTTCTGGTCTTTCTTGACATTTCGCTGACGCTGCTGCTGTATTCTGCCTTCAATTTGGTTCGGGCATTATTCTTGTTATCAAAAATGAAAATTTGGTAAACTCGTACAATACATATCAGTTTTTTAGCAGTGACTTCTACTTTTGGTTTCATGATTTCGGTGTACTAAGTTTGTAATCTAACTTCTGGCAGCAGATAAAATGCTGCAGTGGTCACATGCGCAAGTGAATATCAACAGTGACAGATATACGAGATTTTATCAGTTATGGTAGAAATAAGAATGTCTTTTCGACAAATCCTTAACAACTTCCAGTTTCCTGGGATCGATTATTTGACGAAGATTCAAAAATTCGATCAAAAATCCGTTCACGCATTGTCTTCGAGAATTTTCAAAAGGCTCAATGAAAGGATTATTAAAATTTCAAACTGTCTTCTCGAATTTAAACCTTTCTTATTGTTTGCGCTGGCAATTATTTTGATGGGGTCGCTGGAAAATCGACGCAACTGTCACTGTACTTCATTGACAAGGTTGCCGATATCGACTTCAATTATATCGTCTAATAGTTCGCTACTAGCAATACGAGGGACGTTTATTACTTATAGTATAGTATGATACTTCATTCGGACCAAATTTTCTCCAAGTTTTCACGGTCGGAGGTTCACGATGGAAAACTCCTTTCACAATTCAAGCAGTGTTTTTTTTTAATCAGGATTTGCTTCCATTTTTTCTCAAAAGCTCCACGGATTTGCACTTCTGGACAGCTTGGGCATCTGCCCACGTAAAGACGTGTTTTTCAATTTCCTGCGGCGTCTTTAAAGTGAGAGTATTTTTGTTTGGTTATGGGGAACCAAGACAAATTCTTTTGTTGGGAGCTAAAATATAATAAGGTTTCTTCATTTTTTCGATTAACACATTTCCCACTCGACCAACTTCTCCAAGAGAACAGTTGATCCAGCATTAACCTTTTCTCTAATTATACCGCTCACGGATGTGATAGAGCATATTAACTTTGTCATGAAGCTTGCAACGCACTGAAGGAAGCATCTCCGACCATATAAACTACATATATATATTCTTGGTCAGTATGATGAGACGAGTCGATTAAGCTTTGTCCGTCTGTCCGTCTGCTTCTATGCAAACTAGTCCCTCAGTTTTAAAGCTATCGAGCTGAAATTTTGTACAGAGACTTCTTTCCATTGCACGCAGTATATATGTTGGAACCAACGGAATCGGACCACTACGTCATATAGCTGCCATAGGAACGATCGGTCCAAAAATTCGTTTTTGTGAGAACAACTTTTTTATTTCTGAATATATCTTTTTCAAATTTCACAAGAATCAATAGTAATAGATCGTAATTTTGTCTTCCAATGGGAAAAAATCTTGGGTTTCAATTAAGTCTAAGATTTGTTAAACTCACCATTTCTTTGATAATGCTACATTAGTATGTGTTGATTAATCCGGTCGCTGGTTCGAATTCTGCAAGAGCCATGGGTATATTTCTATTTTACCGGTTGACGCATCGCGGTGGTTTTACCTCTGTAGCGTATTAAGCGAGCAAAACGACCGTTCTAGGGCAACCCCTTAAGCCGCCGAGCTCGCGTAGGGATCCGAGCCACGCAAGGAGAGTGCAAAATTATCTCAATTAAAAACCCACTATGTATTGGTCAAAAACGCGAACCACACTATGCGTCGTACGGTCAACTAGGAATGTTTCCTAAGCCGCTTAAGAGACGGACAATATAACGGGCAGAGACAATCAAATCAAAATTCGGAAATATTTAGAGGTTGTGCTCATATCTGTAATGGACGGTTTGGTGGGCATCCGAAGGTTCCCGTGGAGACGGAGCCTTAGGTAGCATAATGACCGTGAAGGTCGGGCCGTACCATCTGGCGAAGAAAAAGGCCCGTCAACGAGGTAAGCAGCGGCCTACCCTTGCTGTAGGTCAGTTCGGGTGACGTGGGCGAGGTTTTTGCCGTTCGTTGTCCTTATCCCTTACGTATTAACAAAAATTCATAAGCCTGGGGAAGGCAACACAAATAGGGGAGGCAAAAATGGGGAATAAAAAAAATGGGTGATAAGGATGGAAAGGTTGGCGGACGGCTAGGATGCTCTCGCGCTCATATTGTGATCCAGGTGTAATGGGACCCTCGGCCTTTGGTTTCTTACCACCGACAGATCATAACTCATCAGGTGCTACCATCGATCTGCCGGTGGAAGCAGCACTACCAGACCAGAATATGTTTCATTACATATCTTATATAATAAAGCTCGGCTCTAGATTTTTTTCTTGTCGTTATTTCCCCTAGCTCTGAATAGGTTTTCAATCATTTGAAGAATTTGAAATCTTTCCTTTTCCGGAAAGTCATTAAAATGGTCGAATAAGTTGAAATAATAATCTTCGGTTATTATTGAAATAATAATCGTCGATTATTGTTTATATCAGTTATAATATTTAATGTGAATTTGGTGACATACAGTAGGTAGTCCGACCACTCATGGTGCCAATAGCCGTACGATGTGTCATCTCATTACTAGGGAAAAATTCGAGTGTGTGGGGTAACAAGGGACTTCCCAATACTTGCTTGTACTGGCCCTTCCACGAGGTAGAGGCGATTCATATCGTTTACTAAGATTACGGACAACACTATTAGCGGGGTCCTCCACTCCAAGCGTAATTGGGCGGCTTCTCATTCCTGCGACACAAGCGTTGGAACATTCCCAGTTGACCAAGCGACGCATAGTGCTTCACGTCTTTCACCAAAAGGGGGTTTTAAATTGAGATGATTTGGCACTCCCCTTGCGTTGGCTACGCGAGCTCCGTGGCTTAATGGGCTGCAACTACTATAAAAGGTCAGGCGACGACAGCGCAGCTATTCCAGCTGACCGATCAGTCCTGAGCACTATTTGTGTGTATTTTATATGGAGCTCCGTCCTCCAAAGGACTGCGACTACGCTTGCCAACGAGGATCGGCATGGCTTGATCGGTCGCAACGCAAGAGTTTGGATATTGTCGCCATCGTATTTGGGCGTCGCAATCGCTGTTGCGCATGTCGGCTAACTGAGGTTAGCATCCGTCATTTGAACTAGATGATCCGATATATTTGAGAGAAGGTCGATGTGGTCGCTACATGAAAAGCCCTCACGAAAACCAGCCTGTTCATCGTTCAGTGTGCGGTCAACTGTATGCTTGATCCGGTTTAGGACTATTTTTGCCATCAGTTTGGAGACTGCGGGGAGGAGGCAAATTTCACGCCAATTACAATACTTCAGGTTACTTTTCTTCGGGATCTTAATAATGACGCCCTTCTTCCATTCTTTAGGGAGAGTTTGCCAACACTCTTAGATAAGGGGGAGAAGAATATCCGCAGTAGCGTTGATATCCGCCTTAAAGAGTTCCACTGGAATTCCATCTATCCCCGGTGCTTTACCCGCTTCGATCGATTTAATAGCCACAGTTAATTCCTGTTTAGATGGTGGGCTGGTACCAACTCTGGCTATTTGCGGAATATTTTCTACTTCTAGTGAGATGAGTTCAAATGTCCAAAGGTGTTGTTGAGGACCTCAATGAAGTGCTCTTCACCATCGCAGTTGGTCTTCATCAGTGACCAGCAGGGACCTGTCTTTATCTTTCACGGGATGTTCAGTTGCAAAAGATTTGCCAGTTAATGGCTTGATAAGTTTGTAAAGGGTTCCGCTATCACCACGGTAAGCCGCTTCCTCTGCCTTCTCCGCTAATGCATTGATGTTGTTGCGTTTGTCCCCCCTTACGCTTCTTTGCACGCCTTTCTGAAGAGAACGGTATTCAGCTCTAAATTGTTCTTTGATTGCGTCGTCAGTAGCTGAGTTGATTTGTTCTTTAATTCTCTTGCGTGCAGAAATTAGAGAGAGAGACCATGTAGAGTCACTAATGAATGGCTTTCTACTATGCTCCAATCTGCCCGCAAAAGTTTCACCGTACGAAATAAATGGGTCCTTAGCGACGTTCTATCTATCATCAATTGTAGGAGTCTCATAAGGTGGTGGTGCATCAGCTCTGCCGTTCGTAAGCGCACTTTTTCGACAACAAGGTGGTGGTCGCTGCCAATATCAGCACCCCTCTTCGACCTGACGTCTAAGAGACAGTTCCTCCATGTCTTGGAAATGGCTATATGGTCAATCTGGTTCTCTGTTCTGCCATCCGGAGAAACCCAGATTGTTAAATGGCATCGTTTGTGCTTGAACAAAGTACCGCCGATGACGAGCTGACGAGAGTTGCAAAACTCCACAAACATCTCGCCATTTTGGTTCCTGTTTCCTAGACCATGATTGTCCATTAGGTGTTTCAAACAAAGATTGTCACTAAATACATAGTACCTTCGTTTTGATACACTTGCACGTGGAAAACTTCCAAAAAATGATTTAAAAAAACACCATTTCAAGTCAAAATGCCGACAGAAAATAGAAACAAACTCACTTCATAGATAGAGACTGACAGTGACAACTTTTTAAAATTATTAAAAATGATTCGAGGAACAACGGAACAAATCACGAAAGAAAAGTAAATGAGAATCAATTATTTGTTGTCGAACATGGTCTCAGTGGATAATTTTCTTCAGAATTGAGTGATGCGTTAAGATTTCCTCCGGATGGTTTAAGACTCTTTGACACAAATCTGAAGATAATTCGACAGTGTGTTGTTATTAATTGTCTTGACGTCAATTTGACGTCAAAATAGAAGTTTCGCTCTGCTGAGCGGAGGCCAGTATATTAAGATGACAATGGTCGAACATCCCTTAGATTACTATGCCTTGTTGACGATTCAATAGCATATAGATTTCGGATGGTGTAGTTGCTAGCATGGACTTCCTATTCGAGCCTTCCTCTACTGATGAGCTTGGAGCGCTGTGGGAGTTCTAATAATACCCACAGGTAGTTTTTATTGACGCGCCGGGGATCGAACCCACGTTCTCTAGATAAAGTATCGTATAGTGGTGACCGAAACTTCACGGCCACCGAGCATGTCAGTCGACAGTGTGTTACCGGGCTAATAATTTGGCAATCTACTATACATGCAGAAAAAAACTGTGGCGATGAACTGGTTGACGGATGAAATTTGTTTGCCCTGTTTATAGTGCTGATTTACCAAGAAAAATATGCGGTTTCAATGAACTCCTAGTGTCTGGCGCATTGTGAAGGACAATCTCTCCGAGCTCTTATGCTGTAACATTAGTATAAATATTTTGGATTTGATTATTGTATTACTCATCACCTTATCAAGTTATTTTTTTTATCAAAGACTTAAGAAAGTATGTTTTATCTGGCTTGAACAGTAGAGTTTTATATTTACCTTTCTCAAACAATATTATTGTGATCTTTATCGATACTCGTGAACAGATTTCTATTTTTAAGCTATGATAAGTCTGCACTTCCGTCCAAATATTAAACGTGATGATTGGCTTACGACGGACGGTTGCGGTGCATTTTTGCACAAATATGTACATATGTGATAAAATTATCTCGCTTAATTTTGAAATAAGTCACAAATCGGCTGTTGCACCTCTAGACTTCTACCTGGAGAATATTTGTACAACTGAAACGACAAGAAACGCACGTTAGTACACATGTCTGTTGTAATATGAGAAAAAAAAACGTATGACAGGTTTGCTTCACGCTATCAGATATCAATACAAACTAAGCTTGTATAGTGTGAGTATTGTGCTTAAACATCGAACTGAGCTTAGCAGGCAGCTTGGTACAATTATGCTGATATGACGCTGCACTAAAAATTGCGCATCTAGCTGCACTAAAAACTGAAAATTAGTGAGTGAGAGAAGGCAACGAAGGCAAGAAATTTTTACAAACAGTATAAAAAGAATGTAAAACAAAGCCAACTGACGAACAAACCTACTATTTTGAAAGCTGCAAGCTTGTTGTTAATTGCCTTGACCCCTCCACGCGTCAACATCTCTAGCATTTCTATGCTTTGTTGACGTTTCGATAGCATATCTACTTTTTGGAAATGCAGTTGCTAGCATGCACCTCCTCCGCGCCGTCTTTATACTGACAAGCTCGGAGCACTGCGAGAGTTCTATTAGTACTCAAAGGCAGTTTTTGATCGCGGCGAAATTTGAACTCCGAGCTCTAGATTAGTATTGTAGAGCGGTGACCGAACGACCACGGCCACCGAGCACGATTAGAATGGATTCATACAGAATGAGCTAGTTCTCCAGTTTGGCGACGTACTGAATACGGCTTTGTTACCATTTTCGACAACAAATGTGTTAATTGTTGATTTGTTCCGCTATGGAGATACCTCTGGCGTCGTTATTAAGGTTAGAGTGCTAGAGTTCATGGTGAACATTAAAGTCACCAAGCAGGAGGCGATGTTGGTCAGTGAGGATATGGTTCATGTTTACATGGTATCCTGAGAGACAGCTGGATACCGGTGGAATGTAAATATTGTAAACTCCGATGTCAACATTGCCCGATTTTATGGCGATGGCCTGCAGTTCATTGTGTTATCATTGCTGGTGAAATCAACTTCCCGGTATTGCAGGGAATGGTGAATGATGAAGGCAAGTCCTCCTCCATCGTTGGTCAACCTGTCTTTCCTGACAATAGCGTAGTTACCATGTGTGTCGAGGGACGAATTGGAGTGTAGTTTCGTCTGCTGTATGGCTCCAACTTGGATGCTTTGTCTATCCATGAATGATGCGGGTTCGGCTATTTTATGCTGCAACCCATTGCAATTGAGTTGGACGAGTTGGAAGATGGCGATCGGTGATGCAGGCGTAAGATTGTTTTGTTGAGGAATCCTGTTAGATCTGTTCGCAGGAGTCATCGGAGATGGCTGTGAACCTGACTGAGTGCTCAATAGTGTTGGATGATGAGGCGTATTGGATGAGGTTACTGCTTGTAGTCCTTTGTTCTTACACTGGCTGGCAGTAAAGAGGAATTCCAGTGCCTGTGATGGTTGGACCCCAGAGCAGTTTCTTAGGTGGCACCACTGATTGCAGCAATTGCAGCGTTTGGGTGCTGCTCTCTGTTTGTATACGCAGCAGATCCACGGACTAGGGTTTCTTTCAATGCCGGCGCGGAGAAGTAACACTGAGAGCAGTTACGCCGAGATGTGTTGCTCCCAGTGAACATTAAAAACGATACGAGGCATGTAACATGCAAACACACTTTCCTTCTTGCATTAAAGGGGCTTGGCAGCTCTTGGCAGTTGTGAAACGGGTCGCTGCGGTGCCAAAAACCGGCTGCCGCAGGAACGCATTCATCGCATAGCATAGCACATCACATTGCATGGTAAGTAGCGGCTGAGGTTCCCCCGACGTGCTCTAGGTTTAGATCTAATCTCTATGTCGTAGAACAAAATGCTCCCTTCGGCCGCTGAGCAAATAATCCTCCCGAAAACATTCTGCGGGGAGCCTTTAAAAACCGAAATGTTGAATTGTTTTTGTTTTATTTTCGCAATTCAACATCTTTCCTATCACCATCAAGGTTGTGTCGTTTTTGAGTGCAACTAATCAACAATAGAAGAACAAAATTAATTTAAATGATTCGGTTGGTTTGTTCATGTATGTAAAGTTGAACGTTTATATACTCTACCTAAAGAGTAAAATATTAATGTTTTCATTCCGAATCGAAAAATGGGGTTCGAAGTGGTGTAGTAGAGCATTTCATTTCCGAGACCATTTTTACGGGAAGATTGTAATTAAAAAGTGATATGGTCAGTATCACGAACGTCCCGCCTTGCCTCCATTGATATTTATCAAAACAATCTACTCATTTATAGCTGAGTTGGCTGTAGGCCGGCGAGAAAAGTAACTGTTACATCGTGGCATGAAATGAATTGGCTACCTCTCGCTCTGTTCTTTACATGAATAAAAGTGATCTGACTCTCCTCCACATAGATACCTATATATTAAAGGAGATGACACCAGCATATACTGTATACTCAATTCATGGACGTAATTCCACCACATACGAACTAGTATCCGTAAAAAGTAAACAGAGAGACACACACCTCCACTCTACAACACCCGCCCAGTCCATATAGTCGCACCATGAGATGTCAAACTTATATTCCCCTTATTCCTCTCCCTTGTGAACAAAAACGCTTCCTTTTGTCTCACTATCCCGGAACACCCGCCTGGTCCATATAGTCGTAAAATGAGATGTCAAATTCACATTCCCCTCCTACTTCCACCCTTCTGCAAAATTGCTTCATTTCTCTCGCCCAATTTCATTTCCTTTTAATCTCTCTCTTCCGAGTTCTCCTCACAATAGTCCTATCGTTTAATAAAACACAACTTTAATTTACACATTTGACAATATTTACAAAAGTTAGGAAGAAGGTGAGTATGCCAGATCGGGTTTTTCCATCGGGAAAGAAACATCAATCAAAACTTGTTCAATTGCCAATAACAATTCATTAAAATCGTCTGAGCATATTCAGAGATTAGCATTGTTCGCGGTATCAGCACTTTCACAAATGCTTTAATATATAAAACACATAATCGAAAATGTTATCAAGCGCCAAAACAACACAAAACCGACAATTGTTACGTACTATCATCTTATGAACAAGAGCAACAATTAAACGGCTTTTATCAAATCGTGAAACGATGAGAAATACTTACTCATGCATAGGCCAATAAAAGCCCAATACTCCTCACTTCACCTGTTGATTTTATTGTCTACACTTGAGATGATGAAGGTGGTGGGACACGTTGATTCATAATTCTCATTTTCCTATTTTCAGTTGCAAATTATTCGTCAATCTTTGAAAATGTCGCATAAATTCGTTAGATACAAAACTTAAATTCGCAATATTGTTTAGGTTCGGAGTTAACTGTATTTTCCAGAACAATCGTTTTAGTTGTATATACTCGTATTTACTAAAAGTTTCGGCTTTACTATGGAGACGCTAATTGCCATTCCCATATTTATTTTGACTGTTTTTACTATTGTACCAGTTCTGTTTTATTGTTGGTGGCGCTATTTACCATACAGTCGAAGTCTTCAGAGAAAGAAATTACGAAAGTTGGCGGAGGAATATACTATATTTTACATTAATCACGGCAAAAATTGTCGATGTGAAGGTTTGTCGAAACAATTTTTTTTTTTTGAGAAGTGATGTGACTAGGCTCCACGTTTCTTATTATTATTTTTTTTTATTCAATCAGTTAATTCAGAAAAAATAATAGTTATATTTTCTGGAGTAGTGGCTCGGCAGTGTTTGGTTCATTCAAACATTTGTAGAGTGATTCTATAAATTAACGCCCATAAACTATCGTCCTAAAATAAAAATGAACTATCGGCCAAATTTCGGGGTGATTGTTCATTTGGTACTTTCGTCTCAAAACCAGATGAACAATTGCCTCCGAATTTTGTGAACTACATATTTACCCCGAATTTGGGACAATCGTTCATCATGAAGACCCTCACAAAATGTTTAGGGCAATTGTTCGTTTTGGGACGATAATCTCCAGAGTTATGAATTATCGCCAAAAAAAAACGAAAATTAACAATCTCCCCAATTTCGGGATAATACTACTACTTTGTCTTAACCTCTAGTGGGGCATAGCGCGCCAACCACTCCTGCGCGCCATTGTACTCTGTTCTGGGCAAGGGGCGCAACTCCTCAAACGACTTACCCAGCGCCTTACACTCTTTCACCCCAGATCGACGCGATGTGATTTTAGGACCCCATCTTGGTCGGCCTTGGCTGGAAATGGGGTTCCATGTAAAGCAATGTGTAAAGCAATGAGGTTATCGTCTTTCCGCAGTGTGTGCCCTATCCTCTGCCATTTTCGCCTGTGTATCAATTCGTCGATTGACATCTGACCCGTACGCCGACTTAAACCGACCATACACCATCCGGAATTCCTGTTTGCAAAAAAGTAATCAGGCCCGGCCTTGAGGGATTCCGGATCGTGTATGGCCGTTTCAGACCGCCTTCAGGCGGCCGTATTGGACTTTCAGGCGGCCGGAAGGAAAATCCTTCCCGTCAGGCCTCCATCACGCACGTTCCGGAATATTTCTTAGGAAAAACGCCAACCAAAACGCCTTGAGGAGTTCCGTACCGTGAATGGCCGGTTCAGGCGGCCGCGCAGGCCTTTCGGGCGGCCGAATGCACAATTGAAAATCGATCTTATCGCCAGAGATTCAAAGTATCTTTCTATCTATTGAATTGAATTGTACGGCGTTTTACTTTCCGTGGCCAAGTTTCAGATACTTTGGTACATTCAAATAAACTCCTGCAAAAATTCATTCTGGTTACGCGGCCGGACAGGTGTATCTGAAACTTGGTAATGGAAAGTAAAATGCCGTACAATTCAATTCAATAGATAGAAAGATACTTTGAATCTCTGGCGATAGATCGATTTTCAATTCTGCATCTGGCCGCTTGAAAGGCCTGTCCGGCAGCCCCGAGACCACCTCAAGGCTTTAGCTTGTCATTCGATAATGTTTTGGGCCAGAAAATTCTTAGAATTCGACGAAGACATGAGTTGGCGAAAACTTGAAGCTTTCTGGCAACTTTTACGGAAACTATCCATGTACTGCTCCCATACAAAAGCACAACCAGTACCAGCGACCGAAACAGGTCCAGGTTGGTCTTGATGCTGAAATAACTGCTCTGCCAGATTTTGAACAGCATGCCATATGCGCATTTAGCCTGGTTGATACGACTAGCAATGTCCTGTTGCGTACCACCATTTTTGGCAACAATGCTACCCAGGTAGACAAAATACGGGATAGAAGCTCATTGCCCAAAATTTGCTCAAACCCCCTTTTTCTAAAGAAAGACGAAAAATCGTCCCAAATTTTGTCACCTAAGTCGCGCTCGGTGGCCGTGGTCGTTCGGTCACCGCTCTACGATACTAATCTAAAGCTCGGAGTTCAAATCTCGGCGTGACCAAAAACTGCCTGTGAGTACTAATTCTCACAGTGCTCCGAGCTTGTAAGTATAAAGACGGCGCGGATTGGAGGTGCATGCTGGCAACTGCACTTTCGAAAAGTAGATATGCTATCGAAACGTCAAGAACGCATAGAAATGCTAGAGATGTCGATGCGCCAATGCCCCTGGAGGGGTGAAGGCAATTAGAGAGAGAGAGACTACTTAGAAATCCAATATGGAAGATCTCAGCCGAAATTTTCGCTTTACACCACTCTGCGTCGATCGTACAATATTTCAAAAAAATACATACAAATAATGCTCTGTGGTGTATGGCTTGATCGCTAATCGCGAACAATGTGCGACGATCGTGTGCCTAGCAAAACGCACCTTTAGATAGTATCAAAATTTAGGGCGATTTTTATCGTAAAAAGTATTGCGATGGTTCATTTGGAACCTCTAATCCAAATTTTATGAAATTTTCTTTCAACTTTTTGCGGCTTATGGATTCTAATCGGATTGTATTCTCGAATATTCGCTTTTGTTAAAACGAAACTATTAATTTGTTGAAATGTGCATTGAAGCTAAAAAAAAGTCAATGCATTTCATGAGCAAGGAATCGCCATTATCCTTTAGGAAAATCCTTAATCTGTGTAGGGTCAATTTCGGATGGAGTTTTCGAGACTTTTCGTGAAGCATTTTATTTTCTAAAATTTTCCTATTTTCAATATATTTACATATGTATGTTCGTATTTGATAAATATAATAATAATCAATACTTCTTTTTTTAGCACCAGTGATTGTAACATCGACGACGACAACTACCGCAAATCCTACCCCATATCCAATTTCAGTACAATCCACACCTGGTGGAGGTTTTCAGGCTACACCCTATCCGACAGGCGGTGGAGCAATACCAATGCCAATGCCGCAACCTCAAATGATGGTAACAAATCCACCATATCCAACACACGGAGGGTAAGAGATTAAATAGGAATATTTTATAAATATCTTAAAATTCTCAACAATTTTATTATTCATTCGATTAACGATTTATCTCTAATTTATAGGGCAATGCCGCAACCTTATGGGGCAGTTCCAGGGTAAGTTTTCTTTTCGTTAATTCGCGCATATTGAAATCAGACAGAATAAACTTTAACTTCTACTGTTGCCCTCGTCCACGGACCAGGGATGTCGAAAAACGATTAAACTAAGTAGTCCGCTGCTTCAAGCACGCCACACACGATCGAGTACAACCACGACCGAACCATTCGTGACTATTGCGCGCGACCAACCACAACCAAACCACCACCGCAAAAATTGATGCAATTTTGGTTCAGTGGACCCCCGGACGCATATTTCGAAAATCGTGCTCAGTATGTCCCCAAGCTAGTGATGAAACCGACACGGTTTTTTTAGTGCCTAAATGGCCAGCGATCATGACTCTAATGACCAAATGAAATAAAATGCAGCAAAGTAATTGTTTTCGCGTGGAAATTGCCCACAACAGTGTGGAGACTTTTGTCTGTGCATGGGATCTTCGTGCGAAGAATTGACTACCGAGAAGAGCGAAAATTTTCGTGCGAACCGGTTTTTTGACAGTTTTTGTATGTATGAGATTTCGCACGAAAAACGAAGGTTAGTACCTTCCTTAAAGTGGAAATTAACTCTGAGGCCGCACTTAAGGAATTTCCGCTTTAGGAACTACGAATCCTGGTTTTGAGGCATCAGTCTCATGTTTGACTACCGGCGTTTCGGGTTCGAATCCCGTCCACGAAGATGTTCGTGGTCATGGATGTGGAAGAAGTGTATGCTGACAACTGCATTCTCCGAAACCAGCTTATGCCGTCGAAACGTCAACTGGGGCACATATGTAGAACAGTTGACGCGCTATGCCTCACAAGGGGTTAAGGGCAATTGAGAGAGATTGCGTTAGGTAGTGGGATTCAAGAATTGTCTTTCACTTTCTTGGTTGAGTGGAATAGGAGCGGAGAAGAAACAAAAATTAGCCTCCTTTTCCTGGTCACTGCTGCTTCTACAGCAACCATTGCAGGAGATGCGAAGTCTAAAAGCGTGCTACTTATGGCACTGATGTGTTGCCCTTTTAGCGACAATAGCGGTACAACTAGAATCAAATCAGGGCCACAACGGCCTTGTAGAAACATACATTTTACCATTGATCCATGTACAGTTGGTCCTGCTAATCGCTTTAAACTGTAGAGCTAGTTTGGAGCTAGCCATTCGTGTATAAATGTTTCGGGGAATTTGTGCAGTATCGCTTGTTGTACCCTGCCTGGTAAACTCGTCTGCTCTAAAGTAAATCTAATGTGACCCAGTCCCAGAGTCACATGAAAAACGCCGTAATCTTGAGCTGGAAAGCATTACAGTATTAAGGGAGATTGAAAAAGAAATTTAAGTTCGCTTTATCACAGAAAACTCCGACCTCTAATCCCCAATTTTTCTTGGAGCCATCTGCATAGATTTCTAATGAATTAAGCAACAAAAGCGCGTTGTCTTCCCAATGAATGCCTGATATTCTCAGAATGACAAAATGCGACTCAAGCGCATATTTGATCAGTTGTTGTCGGAATATTTTGGGATTTTTTTTAGAATATCAGCGTATCCAGAGCCATAAATAAGTCAATGATGAGTGTCATGGAATCGAATGATCTTATTTGCGGCCGTCTATTCACCAAACATGTCAAGAAGTAACAGTTAAACATTATGTTCAAATCAGACGAAAAAGTTGTCGTAAGTGTGCCACAAAAAGCAACGCAAAAACTGGGACAGCAGAAAAGACTCGACTAGAAGTATCCCATCGTAACTTTCAACGTATTACTTTCAGTTTAATCTTAACACTGAGATATTTGCTCGGCCAGATTTTGGACAGCATGCCGAAAGCGGCATGATTGACACGACGAGCGTTGTCCTGCTTCGTACCACCATCGACGGCAACAATGCTAACAATAAACAAAAATTAAAGACGTTGATTAGCTTCTTTGTCAATCCCTGCATTCACAAATGGTAGCGCTACTGGAGCGCTCCTATTTTTGTTGTTGTTATTCAGTGCAAAATTGGGACAAATGGGAGCGATCTGGTAGCGCTACCAATTTGTGAATGCAGGCATTAACCTAATCAATTGTCGCGATTCTGAAAGCCTGACCGGTTAAGGAAATGACAGTGAGCAACAGAGATTGCAAATCATTTTGTATCCGTAAGAGAGAGTGAGAGAGAGACGCATTTAACATTCACACATTCGACGCACACGATTCATGCCAAAGCATCTACAATACATACGAATCCCGAGAGCAGAATGACAACTAACCAATTTTCGTTACGCCTGTTTCTTAGTAATTGCAGTGGAGCGAGAAAGAGAGAGGTCGGTAGATGTATTTATTTAGAAATCATGGGCTAAGGAAACGAACCAACAAATTTTTCCGGACTATTACCCTTCTAAAGATCCTGTCAGATAAGCTACACTCTTTTTTCAACTTAGGGATATATAGGTACATTACTTCATGTCTCTATTACTCACTGTCAAATTGTCTGCTCTTATCAAGTTTCCCATAACGTAGCCAATGGGTGGGTTCCTGCGAGCGGATCAGGATTTGACATTTCTCGAATTCGAAGGTTTTCCTCTCCGGTAAAATTTGTACAGACATCTGTCAATTTTCAGATCTGAAAATGTCCCCCTCCCGATCTTGTAATGAACCACCTGCAATGGATCATATGGTAGTGATGCTTCCACCGGCAGATCTATGGCAGCACCTGATGAATAAGGATCTGTCGGTGGTACGAAACCAGAGGCCGAGGATCCCATTACACCTGGACCCCAATACGAGCGCGAGGGCAAGCGAGCCATCTGCTAACCATTCCATCTGCTAACCATTCCATCCTTATCGCCTCATTTTTTTATTCCATATTTCTACCTCCCTTGTTTGTGGTGTCTTCCCCAGGCGTATGAATTTTTGTTAAAACGTAAAGGACAGGGGCAACGAGCGGCGAAAACCCCGCCCACGTCTCCCGAACTGAGCTACAGCAAGCATAGGCCGCTGCTTAGCTCGTTGAGGAGCCTTTTTCTTGACCAGATGGCACAGCCCGACCTCCACGGTCAATTACGCTACCTTAGGCTCCGTCCCCACGGGCATCTTCGGATGCTCACCAAACCGTCCGTTACAATCCGAAAAGTATTCTGATCCGGAGGGGTCTGTCAAATCCTGATTCGTTCGCAAGAACGCAGCCATTGTCTTTACCTTTCAAGAGCGTTCAACGAAGTTGCTTTCTACTAAAATCGTAGGCATGTGGTGTGCTCTTTCTCAGTCTCACCTGGGTATCCAAATGAATTTGCATGTGACCTAAGATAAAATAGTCGAGCTACTGTCCCATCAGGAAGGCACTGCGACCATAAAAGATCTATTGTGCCGTAGCCCATTAATCTAAAAGACCGTCCAACTTTCTAATAAAGGGCAGTAAGTCAGGGCAGAAGCAGGAATCAACCTGAAGTCTGCAGTGCTGATAGTAGCCTGCCCGAGGAGTGACATCATAAAACGTGCGATGGCGGGACATTCACACAAGATGTGTTTAGTCGTTTGCGTGTCCTCCAGACAGAGACGGTATTCAGTCTCGCTGGATAGACCCATCTTGTTCAGGTGATATCTGACCAGGTGATGGCCAGTTAAATACCCCACCAGGAGTCTTAGGTGGGCTCTACTCATTTGAGTAGTACCCTTGTGAATGAAGGGCATTATCAGCTCCTTTGATTGACGTAGCCCTGGAAGGTTATTCCAGTACTGATAACGCAATAGTGCAAACCAATCTGTGATCCGCAGTTTGGTCGAGGCCACCCCAAAGCCACAGTAAGCCACAGGTCCATGAAAATGAGTGGATGATCCTTGTCTATCAAGTTCATCCGCAGCCACGGGCATGTGACCTACGTTTGGTATCAAAGACGTAACGACAACATTATCATTATACGACATTTTATCTTTGACTTTTAATATTTTTCAATGGTTATATAGACAAGCATGTATTAATGCCTTTTATCATTTCTCTCTCTCTCATTTTAGATATCCATCAAATCCACCCTATCCGGCTACTGATCCCAGTCGAATGAATCCACCGTCCTACGATCAGGTAGTTAATGCTGATCCTACACAGAAACAGGCACCATATAATCCACACTATATGGGAAATTAGATCCTGTCTTGCGCAATCATCTCGTAAACCATATTTTTTCCAAGAACAATTATTATTATTTACTTTCATCCGCTCGCCATATAATAAGATTGTATCGTTCTTCTGAAATGTGAAGAGTGGTAAGGGCAAATGGATTCCTAGCGACTAATATATATAGATGAACGTATACAAGATATTAGGACTTGTCGATGTATTCAGTGTGATTTTTTTTATTTTAGTTTGTAAATAATAGTAGAGCATACCAAAATAAGTTATGTCTACAGCCATGAACTAAATAACGTTTAGTTTGTATTTTGAATAAATAAATAAAATACTTAATGTAAAACAGAAAAGAATTGAATGTTTTGTTAAGTTGGCGTTAACTATCCAACTGTCGCGCTGTGTGTCTTCTATCAATTTTTTTGAATATTGTTAACCATAAAACAGAGAAAAAATAAAATAAAATAGGAAGCCTTAAAAAAAAGCTATAAAATAAGTATGTATACACAATGTATTAGAATTTTATATTTCATATACATATTATATGCTAAAGAGAATAATTTTGAAATTATTTTCTCATTTATACAATTAAAATGTTATTACATTACAACGAAATAAACCTCTGAAAATGAAAGAATGTATTTTTTATTTCAAAATTATTTTTGTGCTCTGTTTCTCGTTCTGATAGATTTACATAGTGAAAAATATAAAACACCAAGACGAGCACATGAAGCACGTCCGTTGCTGCATGTTTGGAATACTCCTATCCTGCTGTCACACGAAAATTAATCACCTGCAGTATAAAACAAGAAGATCATTCAATCATCACTATTTTGGAATTATGTACAATATATTGGAAATACTTACTTGACTTGTCCTCCGCCCGTCCGTTGAATTGGCATAAACCTAGTAAACCTGAAAAAAATGAATTGAAGAAGAAAGAATCATCTCTTAATTAATATCTATTATTCAATCATTTAACACAACACGTTTATCACGTTCAACAAAATTAAAAGGGGGCAACCGATGCCTGACGCTTTCAGAAAAAGCTTCCGTCTCCCGTTTTATAAGAACACGGGTGACTCACGCAAGCTCAACAACTATAGGGCAATCAAGTTAACAACTCACACATTGAAGCCTTACGAGCGGGTTGTCTGCAATCGATTGAAAGAGATTGTACGGTTGGATGACAATCAATGCGGCTTTGTGGAGGGTCGGTCCACAGTCGATGCTATTCAGTGCATACGTGTTACGATGGAAAAGCATCGTGATGCACGGACGTACTTGCACTTTATGTTCATCAATTTGAAAAAAGCCTTCGACAGACTTCCTCGTGATCTGATATGGGTAGCCCTAAGAGCACTTAAGGTCCCCGACCCCGAGGCATATGTAAAGATGATACAAGACATGTATTATGGGGCAACCACTAAAGTTAGGTGCACAGCTGAGTCTGAAGAATTTCCGGTTAAAGTTGGAGTTCACCAAGGCAGTGTATTGAGTCCCTTGCTCTTCAATTTCATCATGCTGTATTAACTAACACTCATTTCTGACGGCCTGGAAATATCCCTTCTCTTCGCCGATGACATTGTCCTGGGTAGCAAAGACATCGTTGCTTTGCAGTCTGCACTGAATAAGTGGTGTAAGATACTGGAGGATCATGGATTGAGGATTAGCTTTTTGCTGTCCTTTCTCAGATCCAGAGAGACCGATACCAGATATCTACATTAAAGGAGAGCAGCTGAAGTCCTGTACAAGGTTTAAATACCTGGGCTCGATGCTCAAGAAGGAAGCTACCTGCGATGATGACATCAAACATCGCATCAGTGTCGGTCGTACGTCCCGCACTCATGTATGCGTCTGAATGCTGGACTATGTATAAGACATACGAAAGTAAAATGACTGCGACTGAGATGAAAATGCTATGGATGTCAGCCGGTGTGACCAAAAAGGATCGTATCAAAAGTACCCACATCCGAGGCAGCTTGTTTGTTGAGCAACCGATCACTGAAAAGCTCCAAGATCGTCGTATTGGCTTGGTATTGGTATTGCTACGTTCTAAGGCGTCCGTCTGAGAACCCTGTCATGAAAGCACTATCAACGAATGGTCCATTTGCTGGACCCAAACGCCGAGGCAGACGCAAACACACGTGGATCGATCAGATGAAAAAGCAGCAACAACGCGTTAATCTTGGCGATGATACGATCCAAGACCGAGCTGCCTGCAGAGGGAAGCTGAGATTATACCGCCAGAATGGCGAAGTGCCAACACCACAGGCAGAGCAACGCGAAGCCGCAGAGTGGTATGAAAGGGCAAGGAAGAAGAAGTTCATTACGTTCATTATCCTAAAATAGTTAGGTTTTTTTTCACAGGGATAATGGGATCAGAGTGATTTTAGGATTTTTTAACAGATATCTAGACCCCGTACATATTATCTAGGAAACAAATTAGTAGGCGTCAAAGACAAAGACATAATGTACAAAATTAAAACAAGCAAGCTAAATTGGCCCGACGTCGGGCTGTCGCGCCACGATGATGATGATGAAGCTAAATTGAACACTTGTTTTGCCTCCCAGACAGGGTAGAAACACTGGTATAAGGGAATGCGAAATAAGTATTTTCAATCTGTTTAAAATTGTTTCAATTAACGCGGTTGACGCTAATTAAACCGTAGTTGGTGAATGCAAGTTAAACTGGTGTTTATTTTTAAGTTAAGTAAAAAAACTGATTAGACTGTAAAGGGCTCTGTACCCTTCATCGTGAACGTGAAAATGAAAAAAATGTTTTCTTTGAAAATTTTTGCGAAAATGATTTTTTACATATGGAGATTATATTGGAATAAATGGAGGACTCGATGAGCTACATTTTGAATATATTTTCACGATTTTACGTTGAGATTTCATATACTTTTTTCAAAGTCGTCGTATATTCCACGATGATTTTTTTTTTCACGGTGAAATGAACGGAAAATGAAATAAAATGTATGAAATCTCAACGTAAAATTGTGAAAATGTATTCAAAATGTATTTTAGTTAATCGAATTCTCCGTTTACTCCAGTATAATCCCTGTAGATAAGTCATTTGCATAGATATTTTTCAAGGAAACGTTTTTTTTTTTTCATTTTCACGTTTACGGTGAAGTGTACTACAGAGCTTTAATTTTCTTTTAAAAGTTTCGTTCGATGTTAGAGTACGAAGCTTCGTAGGTAGTGCGTTAAAAAGTATTATTGGGCTCATTCACAAAACATTGAGCAGCTACGTAGCGACATCTCCCCTCCATGTCACACTGAGCGACTGCTCCCTGTCACAACCGTCACACACCTGTTTTGTGAATACACCGGCTACATATCGAATTTGAGACAATCAGCTGACATGGCAAATGTCTAACAAACGGCTAACGGCTGTCTGTTTAAATTGTTTGGTTTGGCCGGGTTATACAAATATACAATTAATTGAAACACCACTCACTTTTTAATTGTAATTTTGCTGCAAAATTCCCGTAAAATAACACGCAGGACGTTGTGTTGTCAAACACTCAACACTCAATCAAATGACATATGACGCGCGCACCATCTGTGATGCGAATTGTGAAAACAAAAATGTATCACGCTCCAAGCCAAGGGAGCGTGGAAAATTTTCGCTCAAAAGGAGAAGTAGCCGCTCAGCAACGGCTCCATGGAGCGATTGCATTCACCAGACATTGGGACAGTACCACTTCACAGCGCTCAAGAGGGGAAGGACCGCTCAGGGAGCGATGATGATTCCTGAATGCAGGCATTGATGATCGAATTGGGTCGCTAAGAATTAGAATAGTATTAGGTGAAGGTGTCCAGTTTGATTCCGTCGAGGGGTCAATGGGCTAATAGCGCGCCCCTGACCACCGACTCCATAGTCATCTACACGGATGGCTCTAGGGTCGTTGGCGGTGTTGGGGCGGGCATCTATTCGGAGGGACTGGGGATTAGCCTGTCACTCCGCCTTCCAGATTTCTGCAGTGTCCTGCAGCTATTATCTTTGCCTGCAGGCAGAGGTTACGGCAATTTTTGAAGCTTTGACCTGGCTAGGAAATCATGTAGTGACCTTGAGAGACGTTACGATCTACACGGATAGTCAGGCTGCAATTCGATCACTTGAATCCGTCCTGACTACATCGCAAACCATCGCAAAGTGTCGGTCGATTCTTAAAGAGATGGGTGCATTTTTCAACATTACGCTCTGTTGGATACCGAGCCATAGCGACTTCGTGGGTAACTGCGTCGCGGATGAACTGGCTAAAGAAGGGACTACCGGCGCTCTCGACGGAGACCGTTTAAACATTAGAATGCCAATCGCATCGTGCAAAATTATAATCAAAGCCTTCGCGATTGACAGAACGAACATTAGATGGCTAAACGGCGACACGTGCCAGACGACGAAGTTGATTTGGCCGAAACTTGACCCTGACCGCTCTACCGCACTGCTTTCATTGAATAGAAAGCACATTGGCATGGTTGTGGGGGTTATTACAGGGCACTGTCCCATTGGTGAGCTCGCCTGGAGGCTCCGTATTCCTCAGAACGACTATTGCAGGAGCTGTGAGGATGTGGATTAGGAGGAAAGCGTTCTGCATCTTCTCTGTCACTGTCCGGCCTTGGCTGCGGGTCGGAAGAAATTCCTTGGCTCTTGGTTTTTCCTGGACCTGGACGACATTAAAAACATGAGTGTCATACAGCTCTACCACTTTATCACCAGCTCAGGCTGGTTTAACGCCTAGCTTATAACAGGCTACTTTGGTGGTAACACAACGGTCCAAATGATGGACTAAGTGTGCTGGGTGAGCACCCGGCAGCCCCTTCACCTAACCTAACCCTAGGTGAAGGTGTTGTGAAGTTTCCAGCATTTCGAGTACTATAGCTATGAACTTCTCTGTTCAACGTTAGAGAAAATGATTTTTTCGTTCTGTTATTACAATTTTCCAAATTGTTTTAATTTTTTCCAGAACTATGATTTTTTCTAACGGAAGTTTGGCAGATTTCTATAGTATGAGTTCTTGGGTGTAAGCTGTGGGTCGCTTTAACAGCTTTATTGATCATTCTACTGATAGTTGAAATATTTCTAGCCGAAGTCTGACTCCAGTTGAATATTCCATAATTCACTATAGATATAATATGGGCTTGAAAATCATATTTTAAGCTGAATTTTAAGATACTTTCTTCGTCTTCGTCGACTCCTCTGATGCCAAGTTCATATAGCACTTCTGACATAAGTGAATGGTTTATCGTGTCAAGAGCTTTGCTCAAGTCTATAAAGATGGCAGTAACATATTTTGATTAATCGAGCTCAGAGTTTATGAAATGAAGGGCACTAGTAAGTACTGACGTGGTGTCGCTTTCAGCTAGGAAGCCATATTGTTGCTTATCAAATCCACATGTTCCGTTAATGAATCTAACAATTCTTGAATTTACCACCTTTTCGAATATTTTGCTGAAAACGCTGATAAGCGCGATGGGTCTATAGTTGGATGGATCGTTGGGGTTGGCAATGCGGTGCTGATCTTGAAGAAAGAGAACGACGAGGTTTTGCAATGTTGGAGAAGCTGAACACTGGAGGGTACTTCGAGCAGCACAAAGACCCCCTACCGAAATCCGTCCAGAGGGTTGAGAAAGCCTTAAAGGACTGTCGTTCCATCATAGAACACCTCTCGAAGCTTAGAATGCCGAACCCCGCTCTCCCTAGCATAAAAGGACCGCCCAAAGTCCACAAGCCTGGGAACAAATTTCGGGAAATCGTTGAAGCCACTAACTCCCCCACACAAAACATCGTCAAATGGCTCCTCGAAAGGTTTAAGGATTTATGTGCGTCCAGCTCATGCAGATCTCTTAAAAACAGGGACGACCTAATCGATAAACTGAAGACCGTGAGTACAGTCTCGTCCGACGTGCGGGTCGTCTCTTTCGACGTTAAAGCCCTGTTTCTAAGCATCTCGGTCAAGGAGCCACTATTTTACCTGGAGGAATAATCGGGTAATCCTTTCTCTCCGTTCATTAGTGAACTCTTTATGAACAGAATAGAGGAAGAACTGACGGCGAGGGGATCCCTGCCAAAATTCTGGGTGAGATATGTGGACGACGTATTGGCTATCATCAACAAAGAGGAAGGAGAGGAAATTCTCTCCAACCTGAATCAGGAGCGGGGTGGGTGGTCAGGGTCTCGCCCTGGC
Source organism: Chloromyia formosa (assembly GCA_964017055.1). Classification (NCBI taxonomy): domain Eukaryota; kingdom Metazoa; phylum Arthropoda; class Insecta; order Diptera; family Stratiomyidae; genus Chloromyia; species Chloromyia formosa. Next base: position 33,469,659 of record OZ024818.1, read on the forward strand.
AGAGGTCCAGAGGGGCCCGGTTTTACGACCAACTTTCCCCCCACCCCTAACAAAATAACGAAAAAAAGGGTATGAAAGTTAAAAAAAGAGTGTTGATCCTGAATGATTCTTTTGCCTCACTAATGGGGTCATTTTGCCTCTCGGATCCGTTTTCCGATGCGGCACGAGCTCGCGAAGAGCCCGACGCACGGGTAGTTCTTGAAGCAGTGCTCATTGACCAGATTGATGTATTGCACTGTTTCCTCAACAAAGTCGTCAAACTTGTCTATCATATTCTTCAGTTGCTTTTGAAGTGACTGGATTAAAGTCAAGGTCAACAAGTATGTATGTAGTCGGATTTGAGGGGTTTGCAGTGCATTACATACTGTAGTTGACAGATCGTAAATCTTGAGCATTATTTTTGACAAACTTGCACCAGTCACTGCTCAGAGTTTCGGCAGTGAAATACGCCCCAGTTTCCAATGAGCCACATGTCCGAATTTTTTTCCATGCATTGATTTTTCTATCTTCACTTTTACTTCTTCAACAGTTTGAAAGGAACCAACTAGGGTTCGTCGACTTATTTCTACTCGCGTATCCGTATGCAAAATATAATTTCCATTCCTGAACTCAATTCATCACACGTCAAATAATCCGAGTGCAATTCTGTCAACCTTTTATGAATTTACGATTAATTGATATCGTTATTATCTTATCTGGGTTGAAATAACGCGTACCTATTACAGATTTTGACGTTTGTTCGCCTTTCCAAATATTTCAACATCCAATGGTTTCGTGAATATTATAGAAAACTTTGTGCCGGAAATCAAAGGGAAATATAAATTCAGCGTTCAAAAATGGCGAGTCCGTACTGGTTGGATTATTTGTTGATTGTTCTGGTTCTTCAGCTGCTCTTGGTAAGTATCGATTCAGTGCATTTCGATCGACGTTTCCAATGTCTTATCTGTATATGTTTATAAAGAAAAAAAATCAGTTGATAAACTTTGACTCTCTCCATTTTTTATTTCTACTTTCCAGTATTCCAGCTACAGGTTAGCCAGAACATTGTCAAGGAAGCGAGCTCTTCTGTTGGACGCGAGATTGCGACAAGACGGCCAATCAAATCAAACGAGTCAGAGTCGAAGTCGTAGTCAAGCCCCTACCAGCAATACAACGTCATCGAGTAAGTTGTGTTTTTTTAATAACTGACAAAATAAGATAACAAAATGGGGAATCGGAAATCTAGTTAATACCATATATGTGAATTCAGGACAATTAGTCGGATTTGTGGATTTCCTATGGATCACAATTTTTATCTAATCATGACTGATAAGATTTTTAAATTTAACGCATTTGTTGCCATGTTCGATGACCTACTGTTCAATTCAATTAGCGACAAACAGATTTATGAATTGTATTAATTATATCTTTGTACTGGCTCATTAGAGTTAACCGAAAGTGTTAAGTTTAGTTAACAGTCAAATATGCTAATGCTAATTTTGTTTAGCAGCTGATAATATCAGATATAACAACTACTAGTTTGTCTCAACCCCTAGTGGGGCATAGCGCGTTAGCCACTCGTGCGCGCCATCGTACTCTGTTCTGGGCAATGGGGCGCAACTCCCCAAACGACTTACCCAGCACCTTACATTCTTTCGCCATCGCCTTAGATCGACGCCATGTGATTCTAGGACCACCAGTCAGTCAATCTTGGTTGAAAATTGGGTTCCATTTCATGGCATGAAAGCAATGTAGTTATCATCCTTCCGCAATATGTGACCTATGCGTATCAATTCGTCGATTGGCATCTAACCCGTACGCCGACTTAGCTCTTCATTTGATTGTTTCGGGCCAGAAAATTCTTAAAATTCGACGAAGACATGAGTTGGCGAAAACTTGCAGCTTTCTGGTAACCCTTACGGAGACTTTCCATGTACTTCCATACAAAAGCACAGACAGTATCATGGAGCGAAACAGGCCCAGCTTGGTCTTGATACCGAGATAACTGCTCTGCCAGATTTTGGACAGTATGTCGTATGCGCATTTAGCCTGGCTGATATGGCGAGCGATGTTCTACTCCGTACCTTCATTTTCGGCAACTCTGCTACCCAAGTTGACGAAGTTGTCCACCCCCTCCACAGGTCTCCATTAATATTGATGGCAATAGGTGTAGGGTTTCTTTTTCGCAATGGCGGGCTAAGATCCTTCCTTTTGTTGGTACTAATCTTTAGTACAACCTTACTTGCCTCCCTCTCAAGATCTAACGCCATTGCGGACAGATCCATGATTTTGTGGGAGAGTAGGCATATGTCGTCAGCATAATTCAGATGTTGTAGACAAGTTTTCAAAGTCCATTGAATTCCTCTGTCTAGTCCGGATAGGGCTGCATGCAATACATCGCCGATCACTATGAGGAATAGAATCTGCTAGAGGATGCCTTACGTTTATGTAGAGCGCGACATTTCGCGCCGTCATTGGTTGCCTTAGGAATAGCCGCACGCTTCTCAGGGATTCCGAGAGGCCGCCCAAATAGAATCCCGGTTCACACTATCGAAAGCCTTCTCGAAATCGATGAAAAGCAAGTGAAGCGAAGCATCATTCTCAGCGCATTGTTCGATGACGATTCGTAAGGTGTTAATGTGATCGACACAGGAGAATCCGGATCGAAAACCAGCCTGCTCTTCATCAATTGTGCTTTCTAAGTGAGCTTTTAGTCTTTTCAGGGCGATTTTAGTTATTATCTTGGCAACGACAGCACACAAATGCCTCTCAAATTATTATTAAAGTAAGTCTACTCTTCTTCGGAAATTTGATGATCAGTCCGTCCTTCCACACAGTGGGTAAGGTCTCTGTATTTCACGCTTTCTCAACAAGTGGGTACAGAAAATCGGCAGTTACGCTTGGCGCTGCTTGATAAAGTTCGGCAGGGATACCGTCGAGTCTGACGGCCTATCCTCGTAATTGCAGCGACTAATTCCTCTTTAGTCGGAACAGTGGACCGTACACGCCATAGATTTAAATTGAACAGATTGGTAATAGTACTCTCCTCCAACTCCAACTCGCGCATGCGCACTGCTAACCATTTGCACGCGGTGGCTTTACGTTCAGTAAATGTCGTGACGCCATCGGCCACTGAGCCACAATTTTGACATTTACGAAGCATTTGGCTCCTAGCTCCTCGGGCCCCTGGGCCAAATGTTAATACGTGTTTTGCGTGTTTCACTGCGCAGACGCGGATATGTCAACCATAACTCGATTTTCAAATTTTTACCCCCGCTCTGTGCCTATTTCCTATCTGTTCAATTTATATCTATGGTACACGCACAGTTTTCATTTATATCACTATCTGGGTGATTAGCTACCTCAGCAGCTTTTTGCGCAAGATAGTCGTTATATTATTGTAAGACAGCTGGATTTTTTAGGCGAGCGGTGTTAAATTTGTGACGCCTGGTTTTTTCGTCGTTAAGATGGCGCACGGCAGCAATACGCAATTGGACATTAGCGATCATAAGATAATGGTCTTTTTCCATCACGGTATCGGCGTCCTTCTTGTTTCGCACGTCCAACTTTTGAGTGTTTTACTAATGGCAAAGTCGTTGATCTGATTTTGTGTCCTTCGTTGATCAACAGAGGACCAACTGATTTTGTGGTAGTCCTTATGGTTAAACACCGATGAAGAGACTGTGAAAGTTGCAGAACTTTACAAATCTTTTAGCGTTGTCGTTACGATTCCCAAGACTATGTCTCTCCATCATACATATATCGAAGCCCATAGTTATCAGCGCCAACTTTTGCATTCAAATCCCTCATGACAATTACAATATCACAATATCACCTATCGGTGTTCCGCTCTGGACGGGGTTTAGTTGTTTTTAGAAGGAGTCTTTCGCCAAAACATTGTCGGGTTAGATGATGTTCCTCATTTTGGTCCGGAATTCTGATTCTGTCGGAAATCGGACCCCAGGATAAGTGACAGTTTCGTGCGACTCTGGTTAAGAAGAGCCCCACACCTGACTCACGACTGTTACCGGAAGCTCTACCGGAGTGCAATATTACAGTGCTACCCGTTGAAGAGATAAATTCTCCGCTGTTCTACCATCTTATCTCACTAACTCCTAAGACGTTTAATTTATACCGCAGGAGTCCACTCTCTAATTGAATAAATTGTGCGTTCTGGGGACCTTTTGTCTGATTTTGCAGGATAGTACGCACATTCTAGAAACCAGCCTTTGTCATTGTACGATAACCAAAAGTCGTAGCCGTGAGTCAGTCCTTATCCGAGGAATAGTTGACGTTTCGTTAGCGAATAGAAGATTTCGGATAGTGCAAGTGTCTGACATATACATATAGGAATAATCAGCGACCACTGACGTTCCAGGGGGCGCCCACGAGGAGAACTATGGAAGAGGATTTTTGCCGCTAAATCCCCCCCCCCCCCCCGTCCCCCTGATATCAGCTGATAATAACAAATATAACTGCTAATACATACATCATCACCGTGGCTCGACATTGGACCATGGCCGTCAACAGATGTTCGATATTGTCAAAATCCACTGAGTCTTCTCAACGAGCTGTGGGTCTTCCCCTCAGCCTTGTCCTGCTAATGCGTCCTTTCAATATTCATTTAGGCATGCGGCTGTCCTCCATACATTGTAGATATCCTGCCCATTGAAGTCGTTGTAACTTGACAATTCTCCAAACTTTCAGCTCATCGTATAGTTCGTATCACTCATGGCTGTTCCGGATGCGACACACATTTCGGTCACAAACTGCTCCGAATATTCGCCAAAGGGCCTTCCGTTCAAATGTACTATATTCATCATGTTCTCGGAAGCTTGGGTTAGGGTCCAAGTTTCGCAGCCATAGTCATAACTGATAATTGCTTATTATAATTGACGATAACATATCCTTAAAATATACATGTTGATTAAATCATCGTATTTCCGGTTCATCGTGTTACCGCAGACACTGTCACTATAATTTTCGAATTGTACACCGGTCTCGGTTTATCTAATGAATCGCGAAAACGATTTTCTCTATTGCTGCAACACATAAGAGAATAGCTAATAGCTACTACACCTGCTAATTGGGGAAGCTGCTAAATTGTAAACTGTTGACCTACATCACATCAGACTTTTGAGTGTGCTGCAACACCTGCCGATCTGAAAGCTCTTAACGTAATTTGACAGACAGATAGTCTTCACGGCAGTTAATTGGCAATTTTATGTGAGCTTGAATTTAACACCTCGGCTCGTTGTCGATTTATTTAATGGCAACAAACATAATTTCGCTTTTTATGGCGTTAGATGAATGTGAACATCAACGGAAAATGAAGATATCACACCAAATTACCCCACTCCTTTCATTTGGTTCGGTGTGAACGCTGAAGGGTTGAACATGTTGCTCTGACTGGCCAAATTCAATCGCTCCAAATAAAGGTAAATCTGCTCCATGGGTTCATCTACGACTGTCAGCTCTACGATTCGTGAATAAATGTTAAATATGCCAAACAAACAAATTCGTCATTAATTTTCGTACAAGGCAATTAAAGCACCAGCTTAATCAGCACATTTATTGATCCAAGAATCAACAATAACAAATTTAATATAAGACAAATAAACAACAAAATAAAGTTCATATCTTATCGGAATCGAAGAGTTGAAAACTCCCCAGAATGAGGAAAATCTCTTAACAATGTAGTATTGTATGTAGTATTTTTAGTTTAATTAAAAAGAGTTAGCATTTGATTTGAGTAATAAATTTTTGCTGTCACAGACCGTAATTACTGAGGTTTATTGCATTCAATTGATTGATTTCGTGTCATCTGAATAATTCTTTGATTACGGATTTTCGAATTCGAAACCACGCGACCGTTGAAAGAATTTCAATCCCGACGCATACGTCATACTTGTATGTGCCGGGATTGATTTAAGTATTCTTATGATAAAAATGGGCCCAGCGCTTTTATCTTTTGAGGAAAATCCCTGCTTTTCGCAACTACTCGTATGTACATAACGGTCATCAACAACGCAGGTTGACTCAACTGACATAACCAAAGATATACATACATACATATATGCAATATTTTTGTTTGGGGCACTTTGCACTTAAGTGTACAGCCGCAATACAAAACGGACCGTCATCGCTAGGCCCTGTAATGTGATTCGATTGGAATCGAAAGGATGAAAATGATGCCTTGTAACTCGAAAACGAATTTTTGCATTTCAATAATCATCGAGTATTCGATACGAAATTTTTCATCCGAAGCCAATACTCGATGATTTTTAATATTGAGGAATTCGTCTTCGAGTTTCATGACACCATTTTTTATCTTTTCGAAAGCAATTCGATCCGAATCGAATTACATGATAGACCTCCTGGCTTAATTTTGATATTGCCAGTTTGGGACTGGTCCCAATTGTTTGTCCGATTTGCTGCAAGCCCACGAAAATTAGAAAAATATTTTGCAATATTTACATATGTATGTAGCTAGAGTATCAGAAAGACGGACGAAACGTATACCGCAACTAACGGACTGGACAAACTACGTAACATCTCTTCACGAGAGGTTAAAAATGATGAAAAGGACGGACCCGAACTGGCAAAGCTTGGACGACCAACGCCTCCTACGAAGAGAACTGCCCTCTGAGGGTAACCAAAGACAGTAGGGGAGTTACCTGGTGGAATCCTGAACTCTCCCGCCTAAGGAAAACTACCCGGAAACCACCCGTTATCGGAGAAGTACCCAAAGCTTTTCTATATGACTGGAAAACGGCGAGAACCATCTTCACGGAAGATAAGGTCAAGTGGGCCATTGGATCTGATCCCTTTAAGTCAGCAAGTACTGATGAAATATTCCCTGCCCTTTTCAGAAAGGACAAGAGGCACTGACCCCATTCATCTTGAACATATTTAGAGGCAGCTTCGCACTGGATTTATTCCTCACATATGGAGATCCGCGAAGGTAGTCAATCGACCAAAAGATGATCCTAAATCATACAGACCTATCAGTCTCATTTCCTTCATGTTAAAAGTGACGGAGAAAATCTTGGATGAACATATTCGACAAACTCTGAAGAGGAAACGCCTACACAAAAGACAGTTTGCCTATCAAGCAGGAAAATCTACAGAGTCAGCTCTCCACTACCTGAAGAGGGAAATCGAGGCAACAATGGAGGCTAAAGAAACTGCTCTTGCAGCTTTCCTTGATATAGAATAGGCTTTCGACAACACGTCATTTCTTGGATCCCACTTCTTCACTGAACTGGATGACGTAGCTAATGTTGAATAGGCGAACCCAATCAATTTATTGGAAGTTATGTTCAATGATAAGAATTGTCGACTAATGAGTCTCTGTTAGTTACAAACGTAAACCTGTTGCATTTTGCAGTCCGTGCGTGGTTTGTTAAATGCAGCAGCCCTTATACCTAAGCTAGTCATGATTCAAGGTTTTGAACGTTTCATCATTGGATGCTTCTCCCCATTAGGAAATGCTTCCGCGCCTTTAATTGATGTATGCCTCTTGAGGACCGAAAGTTGAATATGTGTAGACATACCCTTAGGGCTCCAGGCTCCAGTTATTCAAGTCGGGCCCCCTCCAAATTGGATTTCTGGATCCGCTACTGTCCGCAAACCCCTATTTATATGCTGCAGTTGAACCTCGATATATTCGAATTAAATTTGTACGAATTTTTCCAGCCCGTATCCTCGTCTAAAACGAGGGACGACTGTATCTGGAGATTTCAGCATTATGCTATATTCTGATTGCAACATTCCTAGGTGACCGGGCGTCGCATAATTATTCGCGTCTTTGACCAATAGCGAGTTTTCAGTAGACAGGATTTCGCACACCCCTTGCGTGGGCTCCGCGGCATAAATGTTTGCAGCCCTCGTTTAACCACCCTAGAACGCTCGCTTCGCTCGCTCCATACGCCACAACGGTAAAACCATTGTTAAGATTAAGATTAAGTTGAGGGCAGTAGGCCCGAAGGGCCCACGAGCAGTGCGACCATAGGGTCTATTGTGCTATAGCCCTGTAAATCTAGAGTGGGCTATCGAGTTTGATCGATCCCACAAATCTGCTCAGCTGCCCAAGTTTGAAAGAGGCGATCGTTTCCGCTTCAGGGAATGCCTCACCGAGACTCTGCAAGCGGCGACGGGCGAGTGCCTCACACTCACAGAGGATGTGCTGAGAAGTCTCATCATCGCTTTCGCAAAAATGACAGTTGGGGTTAGAGATAATCCCCATTCTGTATAAGTGACTCCTCAGGGTGGAATGCCCTGAGAGGAGACCGTTCCTGCTCTCTTATGTGTAATTTTACCCTACATAGAGGGATACCACAAAAGGGTTCAGGCCCTGTAAACGGACTTGCAGAAGCCGCCCTGGCTAGCTCATCAGCGGTTTCGTTACCCGCAATACCAACATGTCCAGGGACCCAATAGATGGTAACTATATTAGCAATGCCAATTCTTTGTAGAGCTTCAAAGCAGTTCAGAACCAGTTTCGATGAAAATGAGAATTTGCTAAGCGCCTTGACTGCAGCTTGACTATCAGTGAAGATTGCAATCCTACTGTCACGGTAGGCAGCTTCTAGGCAAAAGTTCGCACATACCTCAATCGCGTGAACTTCAGCTTGGAAAACCGTGGTGTACTTCCCCGTAGGAATAGACACTCTATTAGCGAGTTTTGTGTTAAAAAAACGATAAAATTATTTAACCGCAAAGTCCATGAATTTTTATGATTTGAAATTAAAAACACCTTATTGACTTTGCTATTTTTTTAAATTTATTTTACAATAAATTTCAATATTTTGGATGCATTTCGACTATTGTCATCCTCAGCGAGTACATTTAAACTAACTAGTTGCAAAGTCAATAAGGTGTTTTTAATTTCAAATCATAAAAAAATAGACACTCTAATTGAGGGGCCTGCGAAACCCGCCCCTGAGCCTTTTTCAGTTTTGGAGCCATCCGTAAACCATTTAACAGTACTGGAAGGAAGGGTTGAGTGCTTCAGTTCCCATTCGTCTCTGGTCCATAGAGAAGAGGTGATTGAAGCGGAGTTCCCTTGTTATGTGGTCTGATGGCAAGCCTAATTCATTCATCAAAACCATTGTTAGGCGGCTATTACACTATAAAAGTTCTTTTACAAATATCTTTTATAAAAGATATTTTCAAAGAACTTTTCTAGCGTAATAGCCGCCTAACAAAAGATCTGCCACATGAACGTTGTTTGTTTCTAGTACTTTTCTTACAAGCTTGCACCCCTTCTCCCTTAGGCGGCTAATGTCATTCATAAAAGTTCTTTTAAAATATCGTTCGCCAAAGATGTTTGTAAAAGAACTTTTATAGTGTAATAGCCGCCTAAGCCAAGACGCGAACCTCGATGCGTCGCCCAATGGAATAAGAATATACCTTCTTATATTTTGAAGCTTAAATAAATCTTATGTATGCAGCGAGGATGTCCGAAATCGCGACTCCTATTTTAATACTCTGCACAGAGCGTCGCCTCTAGGAAGACCTGATCCTAGCAACCCTGTGCGGGAGAGGGAAACACGGAAGCAAATGCATGTTCCACCCTCTAAAGTGCGCTTTTGCGAACGGTATAACGCGATGCGGGTCTGCAACTCCTTATGTAGTTAACTAAAGGGGAAACTGAAACGGAGAAACAAAAAGCGTCGCTCCAGTGGGCAGAGAGCGTTACAACCAACCTATGTGGGTGCCAAAAAGAATATCTTCAAGGAGGGTCCCCCCGCAGGACTTCTTAAGAGAAAATGACCTCTGTTACCAGTGGCCTAGCACCTTCCTATGCGTATGCGTTGAAGGGCTGAACAGAGCTGTCTGTCTTCGACAAGACTTATGCCGATGGTAGCATCACTGTTGATAAGTGGAAGGATATAGAGTGTATTATAATAAGAGTATCTATCAATTATCCCCACATGAAAGGATGATATATGGTTTGTAATGAGCCATATTCTGGTCTGGTTGTGCTGCTTCCACCGGCAGATCGAAGGCAGCACCTGATGAGCAGTCATTTGTTGGTGATACGAGACCAGAAGCTGAGGGTCCCATTACACCAGGACCCCGATATGAGCACGAGTGCATTTCTTCGCTGCATAGGATGGAACTTCAGTAGAACTCAATTTCTTCATATTTATTATACATATTTGGGTATTATTGCTAATACCAAAACTGATCTAACAATATTTCAAATATTTCAGCACCAAGATTGTTCACTATAGCAACCGTTGTTATGACTGCCAATGCTGGAAATCCAGCAAGATCAGGAGAAAGTACTGTACCCGTGAATGATCTTCCTCCATCCTACGATGAAATAATACTCGCGCCGCCCATACCAAAACCAATACCGTCAGATAGACCACAGCAAGTGTAATAAGTATAAAATAGATCAAAAATAGAGTTGTAGTCAATTTGCAATTATTGATTGTTTAAAATAAATATAAAGTCCAACATAATCATTTGATTTTTGACATACCGTAGTGTTTGATTTCTCGTCGTATTCCAATTCTATCATATGATTTTATTTTAGGTGTCTTGATAAATTTCAACAGCAATCAGCTTTGGCGATCAAGAGTAGTTCCCAAAATAGAATGGCATAAATAGGTTTATCGTAATTTGATAGCATTCAGATGCTTATCGCCGGCTTCTTCAACCCATCATTGAATGGAAAATATGGAAAATGTGGTCATTTTCCTTTTTTGTAAGCGACAGGTGAGAAAAAATGGTCTGTACGCCACATGGGCATTCTTGTGTCCAGAAGTGACAAAAAATTGACGTTGTATTACCAATTTAAAGCGATCGATCATTATAATTCACATTTGAATTGTGAAAAATAATAAATAGTAAAAAATTAAAATATCTCACTTTTGAAGACACTATGTCGGGCAGTATTTCCGTGTTGCTTTAGGTTGAGGTAGCGTTATTTGATTTCTTTTTTGCTCCACGTAACACTTTGAAGAGAGAGTATAAGAGGAAGTGAAAAAGAGCGAGAGAAACGACGCAATTCGGCACAAGTGAGGAAGTAGGAAGGGGGATGAAAATTTGACATCTCTTTTGCTCTATATGGATCGGGCGGGTGTTCCGCGGCAGAGAGACAGACTGGAATGTTATTGTTCCGATTGGAAAAGTAGGAGAGGGGATGACATCTTCCGTGCTTCCTGTGCTTTTATATAGACTGCGCGGGTGTTGCGCAGTGGAGGGCGTGTGTCTCTCTCTCTACTTTTTACGACTGGAATTGCTTCAAGTAGTTTAGTGTTGAGTATATGCGGATTGCTCCTCCATAGTTATTCTCTGTGACGTAACATTACATATATTCGAGTTATAAAGACAAAGTAAGGGAGATGGAGTCGCGCTCGGTAGCCGTGATCGTTCGGTCACCGCTCTACGATAGTAATCTAGAGCTCGGAGATCAAATCTCGGCGCGATCAAAAACTGCCTGTGAGTACTAATAGAACTCTCACAGTGCTCCGGGCTTGTCAGTATAAAGACGGCACGGATAGGAGGTGCATGCTAGCTATTGCTATTGAAACGTCAACAAGGAATAGAAATGCTAGAGTTGTTGACGCGCCAATGCCCCTGGAGGGGTCAAGGCAATTAGAGAGAAAGCAAGGGAGGCCGTTAGCTCAGTGCCTTGAGGCGTCAGTCTGATGTCTCATGCTTCCAGTTAGCCACGGGTTCGAATCTCATGGTGGCCATGGATATTTATGCTGTCTTTCCCCTGCGGGAAAGACTCTAAATTGGTTTTGACTGATAAAATGAAATTTCTCAGTCTTATCTTCGATAGGAAATACTCAAAAGCGGGTAAGAAAGGCTGTTGAACTTTACAGGGTCATTGCTAAAAACTAGGGTTTGCACCTAAAAGCGGTATGTTGGATATACACAGCTGTTGTACGTCCTATATTATTGCACTATCAGTGTGTGGTGGACAGCACTCAGAGTAGCGGCCTACTGTGGTCTGCTGGGCATGGTACAAAGGCTAGCTGCGTTGGCCGTAACGGAGGCTTTTAGAACCGCTTCGTCAGCCGGCCTAGACATGATTCTCAGCTTTCCGTTGGATTTTTTGGGCGAACGATTCGCGGCAAACACGGCCGTGCGCTTTCACGAGACAGGATGGTGGCGTGCACTGAGTGCGGGACACTCTACTGTAGTGAATAACCTGGATCTCCCCAGGGAGACGGAGTACATTTCTACAAAATATCGTTTTGGTAGAAACTTCACTAGTCCGATTCCATCGAGGAGTCTATGAGCGGGTGATATGCTCTTAAACACCGAATCCACGGTCATCTATGCAGATGGCTCTAGGATAGGGGAAGGCGTCGGAATTGGGATTCACTTGGAGCTACTGGAAATTGATCTTTCATTCCGTCTTCTCGACTATTGTAGTGTCCTGCAGGCGGAGGTTTCGGTGATCTCTGAAGTCTTGTCTTGGCTGGGCATCATTATTCACACTGATAGTTAAGCGGCGATTCGCTCACTCGAATTTGTCTTGACGACATCGATTGAAAACCGCCGCTCAGCCCCTGCAGAGATGGGTGGCTTCTTTAATATCACCCTATTTTAAATCCCGAGCCATAGTGGTTTTATTGGTAACTGCAAAGCGGATGAGCTGGCTCGGGAGGGTACAACTGGGGTGGTTGACGAAAGACGCAAGGACATCAAAATGCAATTTATCATGTGCAAAGTGGCAATTAAGGCCGTTGCTGTGAACAAGGCTAATATAATATGGCTCAGCGGCAACACAACGAGGATGATTTGGTCGATTTTCAACCCTGGCTACGGCCACGCTGCTGTCGCTGAACAGAAAGCACATCGCGACATTGCATAATCGGACCGGTCCGTCGCCCGATATCGGTATTGGCCAATGGATCGGCCTGTGTATTGCTGAAAAGAGATTTTCAAACGCAATTGGCTGAATTTTTTGAATCATTCTTAGATTTGAAAAAAATTATTACTTTTCGACGACGGCGATTTAAGAAAAATGATTCGACGTGTTAGGGAAGATCATAAAAAATTAAATTAAATTCGAAACATATGTTCCTGGTTGGTTGGTTAGAGTGGCTGTTACCTTCCGGCAGAGAAAGAAAACACAAGTAGCTCTAGGTGCGCCGTTTTAGTGCCACACGCCTCATAAGAGGAATAAACCGTTGCTATCAAGAACGTTCTGAGGTATTCGTCCTCAGATCCATCCTGTAGAGTTAAGAAAACGTATTATCTCCCCGATACTCTTCGAGGAGATGTCGGATATATCTTGGAAGAAAGCACTGCCCAGTTTTTGATGTCTGATTCTAGCAAGAGCCGGGCATTTGCACAAGAAATGGATCAGAGTTTCCTCCTCCTCCTCATTCCTACAGCTTTGGCAGAACATGTTGTAAGGTATACCCAATCTGGCCGCGTTCACTCCCACCGGCCAATGCCCCGTCGTAACCGCTGTAAGTTTTGCGACATCCAAACGGGTTCTCTTCAGAAGGGCATTCGATTTACGTGCATCATATAATGGCCATATTTTCTTAGACGTGCCACACATTGTCAGTGCGCCCCATCTTTCACCAGCTCGTGTCATGAAATGTGTATGAATCTCCTTTTTTACGGCATTAAACGGCGGGTGGACAGTTACCGCGTAGGACTACGTATTTCGGAAGCGACTTAATATTATTCTAACTTAATTACCTCACAACCCAATCTTACCGGCCATACACACACGTTTTCGGTTTTCAGATGAAAGACCAACAACAATTGCAGGCGTGTTGTGACTTTGCAGATGATTTCGGTAGTTCCCCACGATTGAGTTTTTATGGGTTAATCTATAGTGAGGGCAGTAGTAGCTTGAATCATAAAATATAAGAAGGATCGGTCCACGTTGATATTTTGGTCCTGCTGCAGGTGTGCGTCAGGATAAAAAGATTTGTTTAGCGATGAAGAGAGATATATATGCAAGATGGGAGTTGTATGAATGGGGATATTGGGATGAATACGTTAGACAGCCGCTGAAGGCATTTTGAGTCCTTTGGTAACGAAAAAGGACATGCTTTGCAAGGAAAGCCCGATCAGATGAGTATTTCGCCATGAAAACAGGGAGGCCATTCTAGGGTGGACAGCCCCAAATTTTTCCTTTCTTTTTTGACTTCAGATTCGGAATCAGCGACCCAAAATTACCTTGTAGTTCGAACCAGCCCGATCGGACGATTATTTCCCCATGGAAACAGGGGGGGCAGCCCCAATTTTTTTTTCTTTTTTTTTTGACTTCGGATTCGAAATCAGCGACCCAAAATTACCTTCTCTTTCGAACCAGCCCGATTGGACGAGTATTTCCCCATGAAAACAGCCAAGTGCTTCCCATCAAAATTATCTTCACCTGAAACATACTCGCGCAACGTTCACATTAGTGAAACTACACACATGCAATCATGACCGCGTGTGCCACTCGCGTAAAAGCTCGTATAACAAGTGCTTCGTGACCACTGCACATGAGCGCATGCATCGCGAGTAACACTCACTCGCCGCTCGCGCGAATATGTACTTTCAGTATTAGGCGAAATCTGAGACTGAGACTCATGAAGTTGCGCACGAGGAAACCACAGCGAGCCAGCGGTGCGTCAAACCCGCTGATTCTGAATTTAAATACTGATTTTTTAATTCAAAACCGTAGCTGCTACTGGTGTTTTTCACTAATAAGAAGACTTTACGTCAAGAGTCAAGTTAACTTGTTCCATTTTCTGACCACGTTTTTCTTCCTTTAAGATCTATTATTCGAAAATTTTCAAATCTAAGTCGTAGATATTTATATTTATTTATATGTCATTCGAAAGGTAAGATATTGGGCCATCTTTCGGAAATTTTGAAGAGCTCCTAGTGCAAATACCCGTTATAAAATGTGGGTTAAATTTTCCCATCAAAAGTTAATAACGATTTTTTTTCTAAAATTTGAACGTTTGTATCTCGGTCGGTGGAATACATTTCGAAACTGTTGAGGTATCATTCTAACGGGTATTTTGTGTGGTTTCTGAATCATTTTACCCTCCAACTTTTAAGGTCGCGATATCAATTTCTCGATTTTATCTACTAGGCGATAAATTCGCAATAAATACAAAACTACCATTGTATCACTCTCATGGTTTTTAGTCTAGAAATCACAACGGTTAGCGTGTTTGACTTGTAAGCGTGGGAGCCTTTCGAATCCTACTAATATCTGTCGTAAGGCTAAAATATAATATATCTAAGATAAAAGTAAGGTACAGATTAATCTATTGTAATTAAAAAAGAAATACAAAGAAATTATTTTTCTTGTAGTTGACTCTCATCGCCGAAATTTCTCCTGGAAATATCGCCTACCATAATCATTCTCTCCCGAAGGGGTCACCCTCTTCCGCGATAAAAGCGATATCGTTGACGATAAATTTATCTTCGAAGGGAAAACGCATTCTTATCGCGGAAGATAAAAATTGTTTGCTTGGAGAGAGTCAGAGTACAAAACATACAAGCCTGTGTGGAGAACTGACCCAGCAGACAGCAAACAATTTCTATCCTCTACGATAATAATGTAGTAGTCTGGATGGCGCAATGGTTAGCACGTTCGCCTTCTACGCACTGATCCCCGGTTTGATTCCTATTGAACGCGGTAGTTTTCGATAAAAAAGGGGATTTACGTGTCGGACTATGAGCCAACTCAGCTGTTAAATGAGTACCCATTTATGGGGTAAATAACTCGGTTGAGCGTGTTGCTGATCACATACCTCTGTACAAAACCGTCACGATCTAGAAAATGAGATGATGCTAACTCATCTCGAGGCCATGGTTCAAATTAAACTGTTGCGCGAGTTATTTATTTTTTATTTTACGATAATAATGCGTTTCCTCTTTTATTTATCGTCTGCGATATCGTGTTTTATCGCAGAAGTTACCCCCTTCGGGAAAGAATAGTTAACGTTGGCAATACTTTTAGAAGAAATTTACGAGTACATACAATAAAAATAAAAATTTGATCGTTGTGTTTCTTTTTTATTAGATTAATCATAATCTTTTTTATCTTGGATACTCTTTTACGCTCACAATTTATATTTTCCCTTTTTTACGACTAATATTACCAGGAATCGAATCAGATGCCCATGTTTACAAGTCAAAAGTGCTAATTGTTGCGCTATCTACAAAAAACAATATACCCTACAAACAAACTACAAACAATAAGAATGATGAACTGTCGTTTGTATTCATTGCGAATTTATTGCCTAGAAGATAAAATCGAGAATTTGTATCGTGACCTTGCAAGTTGGAGGATAAAACGGCGATATTGTTTTGGCGATATATTTGCAAATTGAATTCGTATCGCAATTTTTTCGCCTATAGGATATTCCTCAAGCAATGAAAAAGCGATAAATTGAAGATGTCGCCATCGTGTCATCAAATCGTACGAAATTGTTTACTGGGTATATGAATTGATCTATTCCCCGGAATGGGGTTAAGCGATGTGCTGACAACTCGTCCTTGTAAAAACCACTCTACGTCAAGAAACCTGGAACAAAAGCCTTGGATTGGACGGATCAACAATGTCCCGAAGATTGGCTGACGCAGAGGAACTTCTGCATACGCTGGATACCGCTGCAAAAGAAGTTGGACTACGTATCAACGAGGGTAAAACTAAAATAATGATGCAATCGACGACAAGGACATCTGCACAACCGAGCATCAATGTGGGGGACCTCAACATCGAGTTCGTGAACGACTTCATATACCCGGGTTGCAACTTGTCAAGGGACGCCAACGAAACTGACGAAATCAAGCGACGGATACAGTTAGCTAATAAGACTTTTTTCTTGGTTCTCCCCATAATGAAATCGAAGCATGTGCGCAGAAACACGAAGCTCCGCGTGTACAAAATCATTATACGACCGGTGCTATGCTATGGCTGCGAAGCATGGACCTTAACTCAAGCCTCCGGAAACATGCTAGATACATTTGAACGTGAGGTTCTACGGCGAATTTTCGGTACGATGAGCTGGAAGTTTTGAAAATCGTCAAACTACAACGACTTCAATGGGCAGGGCATGCACAACGAATGGGCGATGATCGCATAGCAAAGAGAGTAATGAACGCAAAACGAGTCAACGGAGCGAGACTGCGAGGACGACCGAGATCTCTTTGGGATAGCTCAGCGTATGTGGACACCGCGCAACTACTCGGCTCCCAAGATTGGAGGACGCGGTCACGTGACCGAGATAATTGGAGGACAACGATCCAGGCGGCCAAGGCTCGACGTCGGGCTGTCGCGTCACGATGATGATGATAAAACAATATGAAATGAAAGCTAAATCGGCGTACGGGGCAGATACCAATCGACGAATTAATACGCAGGCGAAAATGGCAGTGAATATTTCACGCATTGCCGAAGAGTGATAAATGAGTTGCTTTGCATGCTATGAAATGGAACTCCATTTCCAACCATGGCCGACTAAGAGGGGGTCCTAAAATCACATGGCGTCGATCTGTGGCAAAGGAGTGCAAGGCGCTGGGTAAGTCTTTTGGGAAGTTGCACCTCATTGCCCAGAACAGAGTACGATGGCGCGCAGGAGTAGTTGACGCGCTATGCCCCAGGGGTTAAGGCAAAGTAGTAAATAAAGGATTTTTTTAAAGGAAAATTGGGTGCATCATAAGATGCAAGAAAGTCAAGCGATACCTTTTGTATGCTGCTGCGTATTCCTATCAAAATATCTAAAACTAAACTCAAGAGTATATGATACAATACAAACAATCTATTGAAAATACCTGCTGAACAATTAAGTTTTTTAGAATCTTGTTTCAAATTACCCGCAATATTGATACAAATGGAGATCGCCATAATTGAAACTAAGCGGAAACACTTAGGTGTGGGTGGTTTTAGCAAGGTTGAAGTACCATAATAGTACTTGGGTTGTCTGGAGATTCGCAAGCCTCGGCAACAACCAACAACTCACCTGATCAAAATCAAGCCTTGAAATCGTGTAAGAATATTTCGATATCTCTTCAAGTACTGCGAGTATACTGTACTATTTTCTGACCATTTAAGAGTCATGTTTTACGTAATTTTAAATTGCATTACTATCAACATATCTATTATACCTACTTATCGCGATGGTATAGAATAAATGCATAGAAATCACTTCCCAGAAGCTTGCAATTCAATCTTATCAGCCATCAACTATTGAATTAGGCGCACTTCGGATAGATATCAACAAATTCGTCATGGATTAAGAAGCGAGACAGTTTATCTTATCTGACCCGTGGTGATTTTCCAAACTTTCGTCCTATATGAATAGAACCCCCGCCCAAGTTAGCCACAGAACAGTTGCACAGGTGAACTTGAGCGGAGTTGTGAATATCGAAAGTGAAACAATGGAAAATATAAATTATTTGCCCTTAACGTTGATTGTTGTAATTCTTTTTATCGTGAGTGTTTCCGATAGTGTTTTCTGTTTGGCGCAGAACTAAGGGCGAATATTCTTATTATTTCAGATTTTTATTTGCAAAATAATTGCATGCCGACGGGCATTTAATAAGGAGACTTTCACAAATGATGCCAGAATTAGGAATCGAAATTTGCAAAATCAAATAAGTGTAGTGAGTCAGGTGCAAAGTCCGACAGGAAGTACAGGTAAGATATCATCGCATCTATCGAATTTGTGGTTTATGCGTCGAAAATCCGCAATTTCCGGATTCTGTTTCAAATCGGTAGCGTGTGTCTCAATAAAATTATGCATGACTTTTTTTTTATTTAATTTCCAGTTTCGAATATTTTCACTATTTCGGGACTGTTATCCAGCAGCCGAAGTCCTAGGGTCTTGCAGAGTCCACCTCACTACGAAATGCCTCCTTCATATGACGTTGCAATTTTGAATGAAACGCAGCAAAAGGGACAAGAGAAAAACGTAGCCGTACCCATCGAACGGTGAACATACAATAGTGCCGAATACGGAACGGGAACAAAATACTGAATCAGATTCTACGAGTATTACAGATGAAAATCGTTTAGAATTGAAAGAGCTAGAAAGTACTGCAAAAGGACATCTAGAGCGGGCAATGTGAAAAATTTCCGGAAGTGTGAACGATGTGTGCTACATGAATCTCTTATATCGAATTGAAATGTATTTTTATTACGATCGGGGGGTAAATTCTTGTACTGTGATGAAGTGCTTATTCATGTGATTTACTGTGATTGGTTAGTAGCGTTTGTTTTTTTTTTATTTGAATAAAATTTGAAAATATATAAAAAAAATCTATTTTATCATAAAAAAATCGATAATTAAAGGAGGTGCCTAATTCGAGAATTCTTTCGTTTTTCGACACCCACATTCTACGTATTAGAGTGGCGGATCTAGAAATCGAGGGGCCCGACTTGTTCAAGATTCGGTCCTTAAAAGGCATGTGTGTTTTGAGAGCGCGTATGTGTTCCTGATTGAAGAGAAGCGTACAATGATGAACTGACAAAATCTCGTACCGAGGTAAGGTTAGGTTCAAGGGCCGCTGTATTACCATAGCACACATGGGCTGCGATAGGGATCCAAGTAATGTTTCCTCCCTTCATGTCAGAACAGGACGTCGATCTGTTAGTGATATAATATAGTCTTGGATATAATGTCAAGAACGTCTATTTAAAAGAAGAACGATGATCCGAGAATACGATTTTGTACTCGTCAACCTGTTTTAAATACAAAATTCTTTCAAATCATATCCTCTTTCTTCATGCCTTCACGGGATGTGATACGACTTTGGCAATTTTCAGATCCGGAAATAGGAAATTCACTTCTACTTTGAAAAATAACGATATTCTCTTAAAATCACTGGAAGTTTTTAACACAGATCTCAATACTCTATTGGAAAGAATATTTTCATTTCGCTATATGGAAAAATCACCTAATGTGCCGGTACAAAAAACTGCGAAGCAGCATGCGGTTGTACGAAGGACGGGCTCATATGTTTGCAAATCGTCCTGTCCAGCATGCTCAAACGTCACAGTCATATCTGAAGACTTCAACGACAAGGAAGACAATGGCGACATTGATGATCAACCAACTTTGGTTCCTCTATCCCAACCGAGCAAATCAATAAATAACGTTCAGGACTCGCAAGAAACCTATTCCCGTGGACAAGCCAATAACGACATACCCTTACTATGTAAACAATCCAAAATGAAGACAAAGTAAAACAATATTGGGTACATTCCTAGTTTAGGCATTGGTTCGTGTCTAGAAAATATTGGGTTCGTACTAGGTAGGTAGGTAGGTAAAAGAGGCTGCCATGACAATACACAGCACACTTAGACCATATAATTGGTCCATTGTGATACCCTGGAGATCCAACAACCTAACCATACTAGTTCTTGAACCAGCCTGAGCTAGTAATAAAGCGAAGCAGACGGCCTATACTGGCAGTCCTCAATTCCTCAAGCTCCTGGAAAAAATAGGAGCCAAGAAAGGATCTCCTCTTAACCGCCAAGGCCGGACAAGCACAGAGAAGATGGTAGCAGCTTTCTTCCGCGTCAATATCTCTACAGCTTCTGCAGAAGTCATTGAAAGGAAGACGCAGTCTCCTGGCGTGCTCACCAATAAGGCAGTGACCGGTGATCACCCCTACGACAGAGCTGATGTGCCGCCTCCTCGGAGACAGAAGATGGGAGGAGGGGATAGGGTCCATTTCAGGCCACAAAGACCTGGTCGCGAGGCACGTATTACTGCTTGATCACCTGTCATTCGCCCTAATTCGCCCTACTAATGGACTTGCATGCCCTGATGGGCATTAAAATGCTATTATGCAGTTGCGGGGCCTCGCTCAGAATCCCCTGCCTAGCAAGCTCATCAGCGTGGCAGTTACCACCAAAGCCACTATGGCCTGGAATCTAGCATAGCATAGAATTGAAGAACTCCCCCATCGTTTTGAATGTTGAACGACAATCTACTACAATCTTGGATGTAAGCAGGACGGATTGCAGGGATCTAATCGCAGCTTGACTATCCGAGTAGATTGCAATGTTCCTACAAACTATGGCGTGCCGCCCCAGCCAGGTAAGAGCCTGCAGAATTGCAGCAACTTCCGCCTGGAGAACACTGCAATGAACCGGGAGACGGAAGGACTGGCTTAAATTTAGTGTGTCAGAGTAAATACCTACTCCCACCCCATCTTCGGTTTTGGAGGCATCCGTATAAATGCCAATAGAATCAGATAGTGGGATATCCCTCACTCCACAGATCCCGAGTGGGGATACAGCTCAAAAAGTTCTTTTCGAACTCAATTTTAGGGTAAGAGTAATCTGGGGAGGCCGGAATATTCCGGTGATTTAAAATCAACCCGATTCACGAAGACGGATGGCAGTACTGGCAGCAAGTTGCTCACCAAAAACGTCCAGAGGAAGCAAGTAGAGCAGAATGTCCAAGGCAGCAGAAGAAGTAGTTCTTAGGGCTCCACTTATTAGCAAGCTGGCTAATCTTTGGACTTTACTCAGCAAGCAACAGAGAGCCGCATTCTTAAGAGCATTCCACCAGACAATAATGCCATGCATAAGTATTGGCCGTACAATAGACACATAGATCCAGTGTACAACCTTAGGCTGTAGGCCCCAGCTCTTCCTCTTACCAATCGCCTTCCTATACGTATAAAGAGCAATAGTGGGTTTCCTCACACGCTCCTGGATGTTAGCTTTCCAACTTAACTTTTTGTCAAAAATAACACCAAGCAACGTTGCTTTATGTGCAAGAACCAATCTGGTATCTCCCAACATTGGGGATACGATAGGAGGAAACTTATACTTCCTCGTAAAGAGAACGAGTTCGGTTTTACTCGGGTTGACCTTCAAACCACTGGAGCTGGCCCAGCGAGTAAGAGTAGAAAGGGCATTCTGTAACGCCTCACAGAGAACATTCGGGAACTTACCCGTTATGACAATAGCGCCATCATCCGCATAAGCGGTAACACTACACTCCAGTCCTTCCAGGTCAAGAAGCAGTCTGTTGACCACAAGGTTCCAAAGAAGTGGGGATAGAACACCGCCTTGCGGAGTGCCCCTCTTGACACATCTGCTCTCCGAAGATGAACCCAGGGAGGTGTGAATTACCCTTGATGTAAGCAGCATATTTATTAGGTTGACAAGTGAGTCGTCCACATTCAAACTCGCCAAAGCGTCGGCAATAGAATCCGGCAAGACGTAATTAAAAGCGCCCTCAATGTCCAAGAACACGACCAGAGCAAACTCTTTGTAACTTAGAGATTTTTCAATACAGCTTACCAAGGAGTGGAGAGCTGTGTCCACCGATCTGTCCTTCCAGTAAGCATGCTGAGAAGAAGATAGAAGCCTCGGTGGAATACTGCCTCGCAGATAGACATTGATCAGCCTTTCTAACATCTTTAGCAAAATGGCAGATCGACTGATAGGTCTTAGATCATTTGGCCGCGCGTGTGAACTCCTACCAGCTTTCGGAATAAAGACCACTTCAACCTCAGTCCATATACGCGGAATATATACCAGATCGAGACAGGCTCTGAAGATAGATTCAATCCAAGGTTGTACGATATCTATGTTTCGCTGCAGATCGGCTGGTATGACGCCATCAGGTCCAGCGGATTTGAATGGATCGAAACTTTCGACCGACCATAAGATCTTATCTTTTGATAAAATGTCACCAGAGTTGCAAGAGGCAGACCTTGTTGAAGAAACGGGAGCATACACGATGTTGGTTGTACTATCCGGAAAGTGAGTGTCAAGCAAGACGCTAATAGTTTCCGAACTAAATGAAGTCCATGAGCCATCCTGTTTCATCAAGTAACTTGGCAAAGAGGGATTGGAGGCGAGAATTTTCCTTAGTAGAGGCTTCACTGGACCCTTCGATCCGTTCACAAAAAAGTCTCCATGAACTTCGCTGAGCCTTCCTTAGTTCCTTCTTATACAAACTTAGATCCTTTTTATAGGAGACCCAATCAGAATCTAGTTTAGTATATTTAGCTCTATTAAAGGACCTCCTACAGGCGTTCCTGTAAGTAGAGAGCTGAGCGCTCCACCAGGCAGGTTTACTTTTGCCCTTTAACCTACTGACAGGACATGATTGGGAAACAGCTTTGTTAATTGCCGTCGTACAAGCGTGTACCATCACATCTAGATCCGACGAATTAACGGGCTGACCAGGAAGAGGGGGCAAAACCTCCAAGAGAGATGGGTTCGTACTAAGTTGGGTTCGCATACTAAGGGTAAACTGAAAATTCTTTGACAATTTAATTCACCACAAATGCCAAATTGGCAATTATGTGGGTTGCCGCCTTTGCCCTCAGAGCGAGCGAATCGAGCGTTCACTTTTTTACTGAGCGGTTGTGATCTCTTAAGCATGGAACGAGCGAAGCGAGCATAAACTATCGAAGAGATTGTTGATTCACAAGAGTCTCCTATGAGTGCCTGGAAAATTTACTATCCGGAATATGTATAGGTAGTTTCTTTTTTGAATAGCTAAAGTGCAGAAGAGTCTCTTTTGCGGGCTCCGCGGCGCTTACTATGCTCGCTTCACGCTAAAGGAATTGCAACCCGCAGTATCGCATGTGGGCTTTCGCTCTGAGTGCAACTGCGGTCAACCGGTTTGGCATCTGAAATTAACCTTGTTATTGCAAGGGCTTGTATACAAACCCCGGTATTATCTCTCTCTAATTGCCTTGACCCCTCCAGGGGCATGGGCGCGTCAGCATCTCTAGCATTTCTATGCCTTGTTGACGTTTCAATAGCATATCTATTTTTCGGAAGTGCAGTTGCTAGCTAGCATGCACCTCCTATCCGCGACGTCTTTATACTGACAAGCTCGGAGCACTGTAATTGTTCTATTAGTACTCACAGGCAGTTTTTGATCGCGCCGAGATTTGATCTCCGAGCTCTAGATTACTATCGTAGAGCAGTGACCGAACGATCACGGCCACCGAGCGCGAGAACCATCTAAACAAAGAATGTAACCGATATTGATGTGGAATATGTCGAGTTTATCCAAATTGCGGAAGCCGCCGCAGAAGCCGTCGCGGTTCAGGAATTCACATTGAATTTAAATGTAATCTCACCGCTCCATAAACCGCGGCGGCATCCGCGGTGGCTGCGGCCCCGGTTTATTCCATTTAAATTCAATGGAAATTTGTTGTGTGGAAGGACACCTTGGAATGTCGACGGTGTCTTAGAGATATATTGGGCTTGGATAATCATATCGAGCTGATTCTATATTTGTTTTGTAGGGAATTGAATAATCTATAAATCTCTTTTGCGTCATAATTGTCTAAAACGCACCGTTATCGATTTTGCAAAAAGAACTGCTTCGACAAAGGTTTTTTTTTCAGCTTTGGAGCGTTGTAACTTTTTACATATTAGTTTAAACTAAAGAGTTTATATGCGAAAGTCAAAGCTAATTAATTTACAAATAACTGGATATTTTACTTTTGATTTTGTAACTCAAGCGGGCTGAGATAGAAGCCGAAAACTAAAACAAGACAAAACACCCTATAAGTACCGTTAGAAAATTTTTCAGGTAGTGCAAATTTGAATTTAAGCTTGCTAACTAAACCTCTATCGATTTCTAAAATAAGAGAGAGAGAGAGAGAGTGCCTGGCATGCACGCTGATATCACCATCCGCCTGGAGTAAGAGCTTTCTACGATGGGCGGTTGTCGAGTTACAATTGATTTTCTGCTCGTGCCTAAGAGCCACACCCCCCATCCCTTCCTTCATCACTCTCCTGAGCTGCCCCAAACACTTTTCTGGCCGTTACCCAGCATTTCGCTGGTTTCGCATACTCAATTTTACATAAATCTTTACCACCACTTTTTCGCAAATATTTCATAGAGGGCTAAGTTCTGAAGATTTTGAGACCAAGCGGATTCTTCTACGGTTAACGGTAGTATAGCAACGAGCGATTTTCCGATTGTGGCCAGCACACCGGCTGTTATCCTTTTGATAACTTTACTTTTGTGTAAGCTATCATAAATGGCTAAGCATCTTCAGTGGTAGGGCATTTTTCATTTAAGATGGACTTCAATCATTTTTATTTATTTAAAACTAACGCTTTTTTGTATATTTCTATTTCACCGGGCGACACATCGTGGCTGACATCTTGGCTAATAGTGAATTTACCGCTGTAGCGTATAGACTAAGCGAAGCGGTGGTATACTGAGGGTTGCAACCCCTTTAGCCACGGAGCTCGCGTAGCGGAGCCCACGCAAGGTGAGTGCGAAATCATTACAATTTAAAACTAACTATTGGTCAAAGACGCGAATCACTATGCGTCGCCCGATCAACTAGGAATGTCCCCACTTTTTTTAATTAAAAATTAGCGTAAATTTCAGTTGAGATGATTCTAAATGTTCGCTCTTATCAATAAGTCAACTTTCGCCGCATTCTCCTTTATTTGATCTGATTACTCAAAAAATATGTTTCCACCAGATATGTCTGACTAACCAGTTGGTTTATATTTTTCAAGAATACAAGAAATATATTTAATGTATGTATACGATAAAGCGTCTGATAAGTTTCGAATTCAACTGGCGCGGCCCGGCGGGGCGTAGCGATCAAGATCAAGTGCCATTTGCCATCATTTTATAAAATTAAATACAATAGCTGCCATATGGAATTTCCATGATTTCAAGTTAGATTCTTTAGGGTTGAGTCATAAAACATTGTCGTTGCCGGAATGTCTGCTTGAGCACTAGACTTTGAATTTTTCATTTTCTTGGACGAAAGTAAGGTGTTATAGCCGCCATACATTATCCGATCCGTCGTCCGATCGATCGGCCGATGGATCGCCACAAAATATCTGCCGATCTCCACTGCACACACACTGAGCGATTTTCGTGCGATGCGATAACGAATGACAATTCAAAAAATAGGTTATGATTCACTCCCAATCCAACCTAGATTCATTTTTGTTAACTATTTGGATGTGTGTGGTATTTTCGTATACCACATATTTGATATTTCAATTGCAGTGCCATTTAAATCATAAGAATCCTTGAAATTTCATAATTTAATAATTTGGTAATTTGACATTCACTTGCGATAATCACATACACTATCCAATCGATCGTCACCGATCGATCGCACGAAGATCGCACAAAAATATCGGCAGATCAAAATTGATCGGCCGATCGGTGCGATTTCCACATACACAGGCCGATCCATCGGCCGATATCGATTTCGGGCGACGGATCGGCCGATCGATCGGTGTGTGTATGGCACGTTTAAGGTAACTATCGCGTTCGGTGGCGTGGTCGTTCGGTCACCGCTCTACGATACTAATCAAGAGCTCGGAGTTCAAATCTCGGCGCTATCAAAAACTGCCTGTGGGTACTAATAGTAATGGAGATGTTAACGCGCCCATGCCCCTGGAGGGGTCAAGGCAATTAACAACAAGGCAGCTGAGATTAAATAAAAGCGACTAAATAGCTCTTCCACAGTCCTCTGCGTGAAGACCACCAGTTAAGGCATTGATGCAAACTGATGTTGGATAAGTCTTGTCCGGAAACCAATAGGTTAGTTCGCATGAGACTAGACTAAAACACTAAAAAGCAATTATTACGAACTATGAACTCGAGCCTAATAGCCCCCATATACGATGCAATCCGTCGTCAGATCGATCTGACGATATTCTGATCGTTAGATCGATCGCACAGTGTATGTGACTATCGTTGACGATTTTTTGACAGTTCCATATAATTTCGATCGTCAGATATTTTGAGGCGATCCATCGCTAGATCGATCTGACGATGGATCGTACCGTCTATGGCGGGTCTAAGATATTAGGATGATGACTCACAAAAGTTAATTTCATTAAGATTAATTTTGACTATATACTACTTTGGGGCGACCGGTAGCGCAGTGTGTTGAGGCATCAGTCTCATGTTTGACTATCGGCGTTTCGGGTTCGAATCCCGTCCACGACGACGTTCGTGGCCATGGATGTGCAGGAGGTGCATGCTGGCAACTGCATTTTCCGAAACCTGATTATACCAACGAAACGTCAACTGGGCCACATGGAACAGTTGACGCGCTATGCCCCACGGGGTTAGGGCAATTGAGTATATACTACTTTGCCCTAACCGCTAGTGGGGCATAGTGAGTCAACTATTCTTGCTAGTCATGGTTGTTCAAAATCGGACCTACTCTTTTGAACCTAGGTAGGTGCGATTTGATAAAATCTAGGTTTGCAGGTTTAAGTAGGTCAGCAGGTGTGAGTAGGTCTGTAGACCTAGGTAGTTACGCAAGTTTTGAAAGAACAAAAGGTCAGTTCTGGGTAGGTCTGCAGGTCTGGGAATGGGTACCGGTCTGAGTAGGTATGCAGCTCGTCTAAGTAGGTCTGCAGACCTGGGTAGAGCGGCAGGTTTTGAAAGAGCGGAATATCAGAGGTAGGTCTGCAGGTCTGCGTAGATTATATATTTGATTTAATAGTCAAGAAATTATTGATTGATTTTTTGTAGGAAATTCACGTCTAATCTTGCTGGAGAAAACTTGTAGGGGGACTTTTGGATCGCTGATTGCGAATATGTAGTTGTAATTTTGGTAGTAAACCTGAGATTCGTAATCAGCACCCCAAAAAACATAAACGAAAGAAAATCGACACTACACCACAATTTGCTTTAGGAAAACTACAATATTTGAAGACTAGGTTATTAGTTAACAATGGCCAACGACCACTGCCGTTCCAGGGGGCGCTCACGAGGAGGACTATGGAAGAGAATTTTTGCCTAGCCGCTTTAGACTACGCATTAGATCACCTATTAGGCCACACATTAGATCACCTAGCAGACCATCCATCGGACCTCCTATCAGACCAGCAATTAGACTACGCATTAAATCGCTTATTAAGTTGCTATAAAAGGTTGTCTAATGGCTGGTCTAATGCGTGGTTTAATAGCTGGTCTGCTAGGTGGTCTAATGGCTGGTTGGTCTAACATTTAAAGAGTCCCTTTAATCCAGGTCTCATATCTCATCGGATCAAACTTGAAAGTAGATTGGCTGAATGTCAACATCTCCGCAAATTTATTTGTATTCGAGTCAACAATGCAATGCGCCCCCATTTTCGTCGCCTATCATATGCGAGCTGTCTGTGTTTTAATTCCGTGTCATTAGATTCACTCTGGATCCGGATTTTATACCGGCTGAAATGCACACGGCTATTATTATTAATTCATTTTATCAGATTACATACACGCATTTTAATCTTCAGATTGCTCTTTTGTGTATCATAGATTACATTTTTTGAAATTGTTTACATTTCCTGTTGATTGGATTTTAGAAACTGGTTCAGAAAAATCAAGCGCAATTTTGAACTTTCGAATAAAAAGTAGGGCGACCTTAAAATGATTTTTTTCCGGGAAATTTCGCTAATAATAAAAACAAAAAATAATAAAAGATAAAAGCTGGTCACTGTATATCTTATCGTAGCAATAAAACAATTTATTTAATTCAAGAGTCCTAATTCAACACAATAAACCAAATATGCAACCATTTGAACAATTATTTTTAAATGTTATTGTCTTTCGGTAAACACAACAAGTGAGTGAAAAGACAGATAAGGGTAATACGTATAATTAAGTACTGCGAAAGCACGTGCAACACCCACAAGTGAAAGAAGTGTTGATATAAATATCTACATCAAGAGCCCTTGAAGCGTTGAGGTTTTTTTTTTATTTTTATTTTTTGAATTTCGCAATTACTTACGGATGAAGTGTCAGCCATTCTCTCTGGTTCCTGTTAACCCCTTGTGGGGCATAGGGCATTAACCACGCCTACTTTCCACCTCGTCCTGTTCATTGCCATCGCTTTCAGCTCACTCCACGACTTGCCTATTGAGGCACCCTCTCTCTTAACTGTTTCCTTTGTAGGGACAAGGATGGAAACATCAGCGACACCGATGGCATTAACAAACGATGGGCCTCTTATTTTGAAGAGCTTCTGAACCCACACAAGAAGCTCTTGACGATATTGAGTGCGTTCAGAAGGTGGCAAAAGAGCAGAAACCGCTCGCGAGCATCTCCGCAACTGCTCGCGAGCTGCTCCGGAGCTGCTCGGTTTGGAGTCTGCACCTGCTGAACGCTACTTCACCAGCTGACCAATCGACCAGCTGAAAGCTGACGATGATAATTTTAGACGTCAAGTGCCGAAAAGTGGAAAATACATGAATCCCACGCTGTCCATTACAAAAATCACGAACAACGAGAAAACAAATTCAAAAGCACCCGAAAACCAAAGAACTAGAAGCCGAAAACGGCGAAAACACAACAACCAATTTGATAACTGTCAAAACTCTGAAACTCGCAACATGAGCGTGAGGTTGAAAAGAAGAAGAAGAACCTGAGCACTGAGCACTGATCAGTGAGCAGAAATATTTCTTGCTCGGTGAAATTTGATAATGCTCACCCGAGCAGAAGTTGCTCAGTCACTTCTGAACCCGCTCGTTCCGAACATGTTCGCTGAGCGGAAGTTGCTCAGTTCCTTCTGAACGCACACATTGTTGATCTAGGATCTAGGCCCACCCATACAACCCCCGACAGTAGAGGAAGTTGATCTCGCGTTGCGGTCACTAAAATCTAATAAAGCGCCGGGCGCTGACGAGATTCCAGCTGAACTGCTAAAATTCGGTGGAACGGGTCTAGCTAATGCCATACATCAATTACTCCTGCGAGTATGGGGGAAGATTAGCGCAGAAGCATCATCTGTCCAATCCACAAAAAGGGAGATAAACTGCGGTGTGAGAATTACAGGGGCATATCACTAGTTTGTACGTCCTTTAAAATTTTGACCAAAATTCTGGAAAATAGAATAAGACCGTACGCAGAACGAGTCATTGGAGAACATCAAAGCGATTTCGGACCTGGTCGCTCCACAACCGATCAGCTCTTTACGGTTAAACTGATACTTCAGAAGTGCTGGGAATAAAACGTAGATGTATACCAAATCTTTGTCGACTTCAAACAGGTATACGACAGTATTGATCGTGGAGGACTGTACAACATCATGCTGCAATTTGGTATACCGGCAAAATTAGTGCGACTGACAAAGATGACAATAACCAACTCCGTCTCACAAGTCTGGATCCATAATAGACTTACACACCTGGACACCTGCACAATCGAGCATCAATGTGGGGGACCTCAACATCGAGTTCGAGAACGATTTCATATACACTGGGTTGCAACTTGTCAAGGGACGCCAACGAAACTGACGAAATCAAGCGACGTATACAGTTAGCTAATAAGACTTTTTTCTCGGTTCTCCCCATAATGAAATCGAAGCATGTGCACAGAAACACGAAGCTCCGCGTGTACAAAACCATTATACGACCAGTACCCTAACTCAAGCCTCCGGAAACAAGCTAGACACATTTGAACGTAAGGTTCTACGGCGAATTTTCGGGGCTGTTTGCGATCGAGATGGATGGTGCATCCGGTACAACCATGAGTTGTATGAACTGTACGATGAGCTGGAAGTTTCGAAAATCGCCAAACTACAACCACTTCAATGGACAGGGCATGTCCAACGTATGGACGATGATCGCATGCCAAAGAGTGTGATGAATTAAAAACGAGTTGACGGAGCGAGACTGCCTAGACCACCGAGATCTCGTCAAGAGAGCTCAGTATATGTGGACGCCGAACAGCTACTGGGCTTCCAAGATTGAAGGACGCGGTCACGTGACCAAGATAATTGGAGGACAACGATCCAGGTGGCCAAGGCCCGACGTCGGGCTGTCGCGCCACGATGATTGTGATGATTGGGCTGTTAATGTAGCAGAAATGTTAGCCGTGTTTCTTTGCTAACAGAATAGAACAATGTGCGTTACATTAACAACAATGGGTGCGTATTCAAAACGAAACAGTGTCGACACTGTTGCGCGACTCTCTCAGTCACTCATGGTTGCACGACATTTTACATCTCTGTCACACATGCAACAGTGTCGACACTGTTTCGTTTTGAAAACGCACCCATTGTTACCGATAATTGTGAACGAACAGGTTGCATAAGAAATCTTTTCTGTTTAAAATATTCGAAATTCGTTGCAGGCCATATGCAACGCAGCGGCAGGATAATGAACATATTACCCTTAAGTGGTCGTTGAAGATCTATTTTTAAAGTTCTCTCTTGGCATCTTAGGTGGTTTTAATTTTTTTTTTAATAATTTTAGTTAGAAACCCGCTATTGTTTTTAATTATATCAAACCCCATATTACAACCCGTCGGGAGAAACACATTAAAATATTTTAGTTGAAGTTTTCCTCTTAACTGTTCTTTCGCTGTTCAGTTCTGTGCTGTTCAGAAAGTAACACGGCTATTGTAGCTCTTTTCACTTTATCGGAGGCTTATTGGAGGATATATGCATCAATTAAGCTTTAAGACCATATAAAGTATGTATATTCCAGATTTGTGCAGTGGTAACGTCGGAGGACCGGCAACCCGACGGACCCGGGCTCGAATCCAGCAAATAAATAAAATTCAATAAATTGTAATTCTAAATAAAATGAAAATAAAGTATTGACTTGACTATTATAGCCTTACGGAAGTATAATATATGTAATGAACCATATTATGGTCTGGTAGTGCTGCTCCCACCGGCAGATCGAAGCAGCACCTGATGAGTAGTGATCTGTTGGTGGTACGAAATCAGAAGCCGAGGGTCCCATTACACCCGGACCCAGGTGCGACCGCGTGGGCGTCTGATCGGTCCGCCAACCATTCCGTCCTTATCGACTATTTTTTTTATTCCCCATTTTTACCTCCCCTGTTTGTGTTGTCTTCCCCAGGCCTATGAATTTTTGTTAATACGTAAAGGACAGGGGCAACGAGCGGTGAAAACCCCGCCCACATCTCCCGAACTGAGCTACAGCAAGCATAGGCCGCCGCTTAGCTCGTTGGGGAGCCACTTTTGGCAGCTGTCAGTTTTGGCAGCTGTCACTAGCGGACTTTAACGGTCAGCATGGCTCCGTCCCCGTTGACACCTTCGGGTGTCTCCATCGTCCATTACATATATAGAAAAAAAAAGATCTGAGACACGTTGTGAATACAAAAAAAGATCTGCTAAATATTTTCTTACTGCATATAGTTTTCATCCTAACATTATCGGAGCAGTGATGATCCGATAAAACTACACTGAGACACATGATGTACATGTGTTTAGTAACAATTGTTGGTGGTAGGTCTTATAGGAGTAAAAAAACGGCGCCAAATCGCCTTATAGAGCTACTATAGGGAGTTTATTCCCTGAAGCGAACTACTATAACTGCTGAGAAGAATATTCTATGGATTGTTATAGAAGCTAAATTGTTACTTGGGCCATATACCATGCAATCCGTAGTCAGATCGATCTGACGATATTGTGATCGTCAGATGGATCGCACAGTGTATGTGACTATCGTTGACGATTTTTTTGATAGTTCCATATAATTTCGATCGTCAGATATTTTGTGACGATCCATCGTCAAAACGATAGGACGATGGATCGCACAGTCTATGGCTGATTTAACACGCCTCATCATCCAAAACCACTGAGCACTTAGTAAATTTAACAGCCGTCTCCGCATTAGCTGAGCTTTCTACACATTTTCACATTTTGAGCATTGCATACGCTTAGGCTAAATTGAGTGTCCCGAATAGCTAACTGGCAGTTTAACCAGACATTGAGAAAACGGACTTGTGTGCTTTTATTTCTTTACAGCAATTTTTAACCTACAATATACAACTCTCCAGTGCTCCTGTCGGATTCCGCCAAATACCTCGGTGTTACTCTAGATAGGAAATTACTCTGGTCGGAACACCTACAGACAATATCGGACAAAGCCATTAAGGCCCTATGGGTTTGTATGCAGTTTGCGGGTAAGACTTGGGGAACAAGCCCTCGCATAATCCTTTGGATCTATAAGGCGATTGTCAGACCAATTGTTGAATATGGAGCTGTTGTTTGGTGGAAAAAATTAACCACCAAAGATGGCAAAACCAAACTGGGTAAGATTCAGAGACTAGCATGTCTCACAGCCACGGGGGCTATCCGCAGCTGCCCGACTGTAGCTCTTAAAGCGCTACTCGACCTTCCGCCGCTTCACATTCATATAAAGGTGGAGGCAAAAATAGCAGTAGCAAGACTAAAAGCTTGCCAGAATTTCCTCAAACTAAACCCTGAGCAGACCAACTGGGTAAATGAGGACCATGTACTTAGTATGCCATCAGACCATTTGGCTAGGGAGCTTTGCTTTAAACTTCCATTCTCAACCGAAATATGGAGCAGAGAGGATTGGAATCTGAAGCTCGACACTCTCCCCTCAAACGTTGTTACGTGGTACACAGATGATCTAAAACCGAAGATGGTACAGGGGCGGGCGTCGTAGGTCCGTCTCACAAGATATCCATTCCAATGGGAAAGTACGCCACGGTATTTCAGGCGGAAGTTCACGCAATTGAGACTTGTACGAACACATGCTTAGCAGCTGGATACCAAGGCAGGAATATTGCAATCTTCACTGACAGCCAGGCGGCGATCAAAGCACTAAGTAACTTCTCCGTCTCGTCGAAAGTGGTGCTTAGTGGTCGTGAAGCCTTGCAGAGATTAGGCTCCGTACATAAGGTTATCATTTACTGGGTCCCCGGACACGCTGGTATCCCAGGAAACGAAACAGCGGACGAGTTGGCCAGGGGAGCATCTGCAACCCCACTCGTCGGTCCGGAGCCATACTGTGGAATTCCCTTGTGTAATGCAAGATGGCACATCAGGGAATGGGAGCACTCAGTAACCATCGCGCACTGGGATAATACCCCTGGTCTTAGACAGGCCAAGCTGTTTATAGCTGGCCACTCACGCAACCGTACCCACGAACTGCTGAGACTACGCAGAAACCGGGTTAGAACTATTTGTGGGCTCCTTACGGGTCACTTTACACTGAGGGGTCATCTGCATAGAATAGGAATTGTCTCTGACCCAAGCTGTCGCTTCTGTGAGAGCGAAGATGAGACTTCACACATTCTCTGTGACTGTGATGCACTTCACCTCCGCCGCTTGAAGTGCTTCGGCGATGCATTCCCTGAAGCGGAAACGATTGCCTCACTAACATTCGAACAGCTGAGCAGATTTGTTGGGATGATTGGTCTCGAGAATTAGTCAGATCAGTAATCTGCATAGACTTCAGGGTGTAGCACAATAGACTTCCGGGTCGCAGTGCTTGTTGGCCCTCTGGGCCAACTGCCCTCCATCTAATCTAATCTAACCTAACTTTAACCTTACGAAGGCCGACGTATGGAGTTATCCCAAGTTTCGTAAAGACGTAGAAATAGGAAATTGCACGAGTCTCTAAGAAAATAGGAGTAGCGGTTGAATGAATCGCCAACAGACCGTGGAACGTATACACACTCATCCCGCAAATCATGTTGAGGATGATTCGAAAGCACGGCAAACTAAACTGGTCTGGGGGGTTACACGCTATTATCTCCAGAGGCTTAAGTTGGATAACTTGCCAGATTGTCCTGAATATCCGGAAAACATTCATCATATTTCCACTTCCCTCCATTCCTTAAAATAATTTCCGTTACATTTTTTTCACAGAACACATACTAGTTACATCCGCCGAGTAGATTGTGAACACACATACCTAATAGTTTCGCTGCTCACCGTCCATTGGCGCTAATATCGCATAAAAGCTTGACGAAAATTCCAATTAGCGTCAAATGTCAAAATAAAACTTGTAAATGACGTTTCAGCCTGGAGTTCTGATTGGTATTTGGTGTTGTATTTTACTTGGGTCCATGTAATCTGTTTTCGATCCAAGTCTCGTCCTAATATGCGATTCAGGTTCAATTGCGCTACAGTTCCTTCCGGGCCAATGTCGTGTTTGTGTCTATCTTGTGTTGTTTAACCAATTTGCGTGTTTTGTCAGTGAAAAATATACGGAAAAAGTCCAGGTGAGTAATAGTTATAAATGACAGATTCCACTTTACATATTCGTGGGATTGTATTTTGACGTAATCGCTTGAGTTTTAGTAGCACTTGTGGCAATAGTCCGACATCCGGAAGTTGTTTGGCGATAGACACATTCTGATAATACATATATGTATGCTAAGTTCAGTGTGACACTTTTGGATTTTGGCGAGATAATGATGGCAATCGGTGATGTTCGTCTAAGGGGCGAGAGGTGAAGTCAAGGCCGGATGCTCGCTTACCGGTTTCCCATCTGTGGCAGCGTCTTTAATTGCAAACACAAATCGACCTGCTGCAGCCTTGTCATTCAGAACGAAAGAAGTCGCATTCAAAGATCAATCACTGTCTGGTGACGGCTCTTGTAGTAGCGAGCCACGGGGGTGTTCGACCTCAGCAGAAACGTGTCAGCCGTAGACGACGTGTACATTATCAGAAGCCGAACTTTGCTTTGTCAGGTTTTAGAAGTAGCAGTCACTTACGGGAAACTGGCTCATGTTTGTGCGAATCTTTGCATAATTGCTGTCTCGTATCTCATCCAAATTAAACCAGAGCAGACAAAAAAGGAACAGCCAAACTTAGAACTGAGAAGACAACTTTGTCAGGTGTTGGGGTTTTTGGGGGGGTTTGTTTACATCTGGTTTGCGTTGCTGTCGGGTCGGACCAACTGCTGTGTAATGCAAATGAGCACGACAAGCAAAAGTTCAGAGCTTTAAATCTTCGTGTGCTGATCTGATCATCATGTGTATGTTCAAAATTCATTAATTGTTACTAATTTCTTTGCTTTAAAGTCATGAAAATAAATATAAAGTAAGGATGAGGAAAACCTTTTATTTTTCTTTTTATTAACCGCTTTTTATCGGTTATTCTCTGTCCGATTTATAGCTAATTTTTCGGGTGCAAATGCAAATCGCTTGTGCAACAGGCGGCAGAATGTGAGATCACACTCAAGTGCTGTCTGCCTGCCTTTTTTCATCGAAGTGTATGCAATAAGTTTCTCAGATCGATAACCCACCACCCCCAGCATCACTAATCACCGCGACTTTATGAAGAACACTTGTCGAAACAAATATTTTGAGCGGGTCTCACCTAATTTCCATTTCAAGGTCTCTTTTTGACAAGACGGCAAAATCTCTGTTTTATTTTGGTAGTACTCGTAGTCGTGTTGTGTTTCTTTGTGACCAGAACAGAGCAGAATAGCAGCAAAAAACGGTATAGTACAGCGAAAGAAGAATTTTGTGGAAAGCTGAAGTGGGTTGGTCCGCACTTGGTCGACTTGATGCTCCATTTCTTTCGGCGCATTGTAATGGACGTTTTGGTGGGCACCCGAAGATGTCTGTGAGGACGGAGCCTTAGGTAGCATAATGACCGTGAAGGTGGGGCTGTGCCATCTGGCGAAGAAAAAGGCCCCTCAACGAGCTAAGCAGTGACCTATACCTGCTGTAGCTCAATTCGGGAGATGTGGGCGGGGTTTTCACCGCTCGTTGCCCCTGTACTTTACGTATTAATAAAAATTCGTAGGCCTGGGGAAGATAACACAAACAAGGGAGGTAAAAATGGGGAATAAAAAAAAATGGTTGGCGGAAGGATCAGACGCCCACGCGGTCGGACCTGGGTCCGGGTGTAATGGGACCCTCGGCCTCTGGTTTCGTACCACCAATAGATCACTACTCATCAGGTGCTACTTTGATCTGCCGGTGGGAGCAGCACTACCAGACCATAATATGGTTGTTGTTGTTGTGGTAGCGATGCTTCAAATACTGCAATTCTTCTTGCATCGAGGGGGGTTTGGCAGCTCTTGGCCGTTGGAAAACGGGTCGTTCCGGTACGAAGAACCGGCTGCCGCAGGAACGACCATAATATGGTTCATTACAGGTGGTTAATTACATCTTCATCATCGTGGCGCGACAGCCCGACGTCGGGCCTTGGCATCCAGGCGGCCAATGGCTCATTATAGCATCTTCTAAGTAACGTTTACGGTTTCCTTGGCTTTAGACATTTTCTTGGAACATGGCCCTGTTCGCCACAGTTCCAGCATCTGACAGGATCGCTATTTGGTTTATAGTATGTTTTGTCATTCTGGTTCAGATTGTTGCATCGAACAGACATGTCTCAGGATAGTCAGCAAGGTTACTCTTACTAGTAAACTAGCGTTATTTGTGTTATCGTAAAAGTCTAGACGATTTTTTAGCGCCTTTTCATGGCGTAGTTGTAACTCGACGTTTATCGAATATGACAAGAATGTAAGTTCATTGCATAGATTTTATCCTATTATGTATATTGTATATTGCATGGGCTATGCCGATTTCGGTCTTCGAGTGTAAATAACCTAAAAAGAAAAGAAAAAAAAAATTTAAAAATTGTTTCACTTTTTTTTCTCCGTATGAAAAGTGAAAAAGTTCACTGTAGTGATGTGTAGCACAGTAACGAGTTGTTCCTTTTTGAACGACTCAACAGAATGAGCAAAAGATTCGGCACAACAACATAGGATTCGAGTTGTTCAATTTAAGAATGACACACTGTAAAATTAATTCCCAAACTAGCCCCCCGCATAAATAGTACGCAACGCATAGACAATCCACGCTCATTCAAAATTTTTCATTACATATAATGTACTACATTCATTCACATCCCATCCCATTATCCATCCATCTACCAAACCAATCCCATCTAATTCATTGTGTATACTCCTATATATGTACTCGTATATACCAACAACCCAAATCTTACAGACCGATTAGCCTTTCATCGTTTCTTTTGAAAACTATGGAGAGGCTACTGGATCTGCACATCAGACAGCAAATGGATTGCAGGTCTCCCTTGCATCGTACTCAATTTGCCTACGTCAAAGGTAAGTCGACCGTGGTTGCCTTACACAATCTCGTAGGATCGATTGAAAAAACCCTTATGGATAAGGCAATTGCTCTCTGCGCCTTCATTGACATCGAGGGAGCTTTTGACAATACTGGCTATAGCTGTATTTCTAGAGCACTTGAGCTCAGAGACATACCTACTGCCACTATCATGTGGATCGACGCAATGCTTCGCGGTCGAGAAATTCACTCAACTTTGGGCGGCACCCAAGCTAGTGTTTATGCTGTTAAGGGTTGTCCTCAGGGCGGGGTCCTGTCCCCACTTCTCCGGTCACTTGTCATAGATGAGTTACTAGTTAGGTTGTGCGACTATGGTTATGATGCAATCGGTTATGCTGATGATATAACTATCATAATCAGAGGAAAGTTTGAATCGACCGTCTCTGAGGTGATGAATGCGGCACTCGATCTAGTACTTCGCTAGTGCACTGAAGTTGGCCTGAGCGTCAACCCTCATAAAACCGGCTTAGTTCCCTTCACTCGAAGAAGAAATCTAAGCTTAAACCCTGTCAGCCTTGGCGGAACGGTACTTCAGTTCTCCACTGAAGTCAAATGCTTAGGCATTTTGTTGGACTGGCGGCTTAATTGGAGCAATCACGTCGAGGCTGTTATCAGTAAGGCCACTCGGATCATGTGGGGTTGCAGGTCTCTGTTTGGCAAGACTTGAGGACTCACCCCGAAAATGATCCAGTGGCTATATTTGATGGTCGTACGTCCAGTTATGACTTACGCGGCGCTAGTTTGGTGGCCCAAAACGAATCAGCGTTGCACCATACAGCTTTGTAGTAAGTTACAGCGCCTTGCATGCCTTGGTATGCCAGGATCCATCCATACTTGTTCGACATCGGCTATTGAGGCGATTGTTGGACTTACTCCGCTGCATATTTTCATACAAGAGTCTGCGGCTCTGAGCGCTCTTAGAATGCGTCTAACATACGATGGCGATGTGTCCAATCAGGGACACATGAGCATTCTAGAGCGGATCCCTGGCATGCAGATCTGCTCGAGATCTGATTATATGACTCGGGAAATATGTTTTGGTAGGAAATTCTCGGTCTCCATCCCCACTCGCGGGGAATGGGACAGTGGCATTCTTGGCTCTGTCTCCCGGTACACCATGTGGTTTACCGACGGATCTAAAACGGAGCTGGGTGTTGGTGCTGGAGTCTA
This sequence comes from Chloromyia formosa, assembly GCA_964017055.1. NCBI lineage: Eukaryota > Metazoa > Arthropoda > Insecta > Diptera > Stratiomyidae > Chloromyia > Chloromyia formosa. The sequence continues at coordinate 33,508,622 of OZ024818.1, forward strand.
TGGACCGGACACCAGGATCTCCATTACTATGGGCGTCTGGCCTAGCGTTTTTCAAGCTGAAATCCATGCCATTGAGGCCTGCGCCAGAGACATTCTGGACAAGAAACTCAAAGGCGCTAACATTGCTATCTGCACTGATAGTCAGGCTCTTTCTTCACATAGTTTCTCATCGAAATTAGTGAAAGAGTGTTTTTATACCCTTCAGTGTCTCACAAACACCAATCGGGTTACTTTATGTTGGGTACCTGGCCATCAGGGCATCCCTGGTAACGAAGCTGCCGATGAACTTGCTAGACAAGGCTCTTCGGATATATTTTTCGGGCCTAATCCTTACTGTGGTCTGAGTTGGGCTAAAACAAGATCACTAGTGAGGGAGTGGTCTGCCAATGAAAGACTGCGTCACTGGGATTGTCTTCCAGGACTACGGCAGATCTTATAAAACCCTACGGTCTCAAAGAAACCAGCCGCCTGGGTAGAGCGGACCTGAGACTAATCGTGGGTTACCTCACGGGGCACCACTGGGTGAGATATCACCTCAACAAAATGGGTCTATCCACTGATACGGAGTGCAGGCTTTGCCTGGAGGACACTAAACATCTTTTCTGCGAATGTCCGGCGGTAGCCCGTTCCAAGTTCTTGTTTCTTGGAGACTCCTTCGTGAGCTCAGCGGTCGTAAGGAGCACCCCTACAAAGGATCTACTAGCCTTCATTAGGCTGGCTGAGGGTCTTTTGGATTAATTAAGGCCATGGCACAATAGATCTCATGGTCGCAGTGCCCACCCTTGTTATTATTATTATTATTAACAACCCACGTTGACTGCAAGCAAATTAAAAATCATTTACTAATGTCGCACCGCACATCCAAGTTTCTTCAATACATAAAACAATCCCAACATTCTAAAACAAAAGTAATCGTCTTACGTATCATCATCTCAAGCCCAACTTTAGATGAAACCAAACAAAAACCCATAGCTTCCACTACCACTACAGCTACAGTGAAAGCAAACTCAAATTTCTAGCTGCTGTAATACAGTCCAACTTCATACAAGAACAATACAAAATCGAATCGTTTCATATCATTTAAAAGGAACTAGTTGAGTATGCCATCCGTCGTTCAGAAAGAGTCAAACGAGTCAAAAGAGTGTAATGGACGGTTTGGTTGGTGGGCATCCGAAGATACCCGTGGGGACGGAGCCTAAGGTAGCATAATGATCGTGAAGGTCGTGCCGTGCCATCTGGTGAAGAAAAAGGACCCTCAACGAGCTCAGCGGCCTATACTTGCTGTAGCTCAGTTCGGGAGACGTGGGCGGAGTTTACGGAGCTCGTTGCCGCTGTATTAATAAAAATTCATGGGCCTGGGGCAGACAACACAAACAGGAGAGGTAAAAATGGAGAATAAGAAAAATGTGGCGGTAGGGATGCAAAGGTTGGCGGGCAGCTCACTTGCCATCGCGCTCGCATCGGGGTCCAGGTGTTATGACATCTACGACCTCTGGTTTCGTACCACCGACAGGTTATTACTCATCAGATGCTGCCATTGATCTGCCGGTGGAAACAGTACAACCAGACCAGAATATGGTTCATTACAAGAGCTAGTTTGAGTTTAACACTCGTCGTTCAAAAAGAGTCAAAAGAGCTAGTTTGAGAATGGCATCCGTCGTTCAAAAACAGTCAAAAAGGGCTTCTTTGATTAACACATTCGTCGTACGAAATGATGGCTGACTCGAAATAAATGGCATTGGGGTCAAAAAAAAAGAGAAAAAAAAAATTGGGGTGGCCCATTTCAGATTTGGTGGAAATTATCTGCAATGTTGTCATTTGACAACCACTTTACAGTCACTTTTTGGGGCACTTGCGAGAATTTCCGCTGAATTCACCGGCCCGAAGGATTAGTCCCAGGGTAGTGTTGCACCATTCACATTAGCGAAAGTGCCGGCAAATTAATGAAAAATGCAAAATTTCCCGTTTCGCACTTTCATAACCACATTTATGCCTCGCGCACTTTCGTGCTGTTCATTTTGGTCGGTAGTTCACGACACCTTGCGTTTTTTTTCACTTTCACATACCACTGACATGCACTACTTTCAATTGCACTTAAAATCACGACACTAAACTCACTGTTACCCACGAAAATCGCAAAATTTTACAAAGTCGAACGCACGCGTTCTTCACTTTGTTTACATGTGGTTCACTGCTTGTCATGACGTCATTGCTTTGACAGTTCGGACTGTTAGTAAAGATGGCAGTGATCTGACCTTTGAAGAGAGAGAATCAGAGGAAATGAAAAAGAGCGAGAGAAACGAAGTAATTCGGCTCAAGTGAGGAAGTAGGAAGGGGGATGGAAATTTGACATCTCTTGTGCTTCTATATGGACCGGGCGGGTGTTCCGCGGCAGAGAGACAGACTGGAATGTTATTGTTCCAATAGGAAAAGTGGGAGAGGGGATGGCATCTCAAGTGCTTCCTGTGCTTTTATATAGACTGTGCGGTGCGGGTGTTGCGCAGTGGAGGGCGTGTGTCTTTCTGTTTAGTTTTTACGACTGGAATTGCTTCAAATAGTTTAGTGTTGAGTATATGCGGATTGCTCTTCCATAGTTATTCTCTATGGATCTGACCCATATAGGGTAGGAACATGCATTTGATATGATATGGAATTTGTCTCATAGGCACATTTTTTTCGTACAGAGCAGAGCAGAGCAGGTTAAGCGACGGAAAAAAACCATCCAGGACAATTTAACGGAATAAGTTTTTGCCTTTGCTAAGGGAGTGTGTTTTGGTTTAGTTAGAATTCAAATGTCAACTCAAATTTCAAGAGAAAACTTAAATCCTTAGTACATATACAATCGGACAAATTTCCTTTAGGCAGCAAAATTATTTTTTATGTCTACTATTCCAAATAATTACACAAAACGGACAATTTATTGAGAGGAAATGAACTTTATGTGCTTCCCAAACTGTAAACTGTTCTATAATTTCGACGCCTGCTCCGCCTGTATTTCAAATGTGGAACTATTTAACGGAGTAGAAATCCTGCACTAACGTTCTATCGAGAGCAACTCAGATCAAATTGTTAGTGTAATTGTGTGGTCTTAACCTGCTCTGCTCTATATGGATCTTGAAAAAAAGCGCCTAATGATTGAAAAAAAAAATTTGTTAGAAATAAATTTAATTCTAATATATCAAGACAAGCCTTAAGCTTGTCAAATGCAACTGCGATGAAAGAAAATATGTAGTTTATTCCGAATAGTTGCCTAATATTTCAACAAAGACAATTTTTCAAATCAGAAAATCTCTCTCTCTCTCTTTCAATTGCCCTAACCCCTTGTGGGGCATAGCGCGTCAACTGTTCCATTTTGCCCAGTTGACGTTTCTCGGCATAAATTGGTATCGGAGAATGCAGTTGCCAGCATGCACCTCAGAAAATGGTCGATTCCAATTGAATTTCATTGCAGTCGTATAAAGCGAAAACAGAGAAGAGAGAGATAGAAGGAAATGAAACATAGCAAGAGAAATGAAGCAATTTTCAACAAGGGAGAAGTGTAAGGGGAATGTGAATTTGGCATTTTGGTTGGTGATTATATGGACCAAGCGTGTGTTCCGGCATAGAGGGACAAAAGGAAATAAAATTCGCCGCAAGGGGGGAGTATAAGCCTGCACGCATGTTGGCTCACGTTCGCGTGTCGCGTTCACGTGTTTCATGTCAAATGGTTTGACTCTATGGTTTGCAACCAAAAACGCGAATCTGTTAATATGACAAATGCTCGGCTATTGTCGTATCAACAGGTTCATTATTGTGCTTTAAAACGGATAATTAAGTAAGAATTGAGTGGCAAAACAAACGACTGGAGAGTAGTAGGATGTACATAAGCACATATTTCATACTAAATTATTGACGTTAACACACAATAATGAACCCAATTCGGTGATACGACAACAGCCGAGCATTCGTCAAATTGACAGATTCGCATCTTTGTTTGCAAACCATGGATTCAATCCGTGGGCATAAAATACGTGAACGCGACACGCGAACGTGTGCCAACGTGCGCGCAACCTAAGGGGAATGTGAGTTTGACAGGTTGGTTCAAATTAAATGGTGATTATATGGACCTCTCTCTCTCCATAGCCCTAACCCCTTGTGGGGCATAGCTCGTCAACTGTTCCATGTGCCCCAGTTGACGTTTCGTCGGCATAAACTGGTTTCGGAGAATGCAATTGCCAGCATGCACCTTCTGCACATCCATGGCCACGAACGTCGTCGTGGACGGGATTCGAACCCGAAACGCCGGTAGTCAAACATGAGACTGATGCCTCAATACACTGCGCTACCGGTCGCCGGGTATTCCGCGGTAGCAAATGTATATTTCTCTGTTTCCTTTTTACCAGACGGAATGAGGTGGAATTGCTTCAGGGAATTTAGTGTATGTACATATATAGATTGTGATTGTCCTTCCTTCTATCTCTCTCTTCTCTGAGCGGAAACGAATAAACTTCTTGTGGCAACCGCTAGATGTAGCCTAAGTCAGTGTGAAGATTTGTGTTGCATCCAGGTTAGATTTTGCCACAGATAAGCCCCCGGGGTGGAACGCTAACCCATGTAGGTAATTGTTAGGCGCGTTCTTTTGCGTATCTATGAGGTGTAGTGTAGGGTAACAAACATGCATTACACAACCAGCAACTTGATTATAGATACGCAAAAGAACGCGCCTGTTGTTGTAGTGCGTGTTATTTCACTAACCTGTATAGGTTAAGATTCGCAAAGAACGTGCCTTATTTAATAATTCGTCCGAAATTCCTAAGATTTCATAAATCTTATGTACCCGAAAAAACAACCAACTTTAGATTTTTGGATATCTACTACTACATACATAGAATAACGCGAGATATCCCTCACATGTTAGCATTTGCATTACAAACTTAAAGTCAGTGCATCTGTTCGGTATACGCCGCAAATATGTAGCTTTGGGGCTTTCCAAGTTAATCCGTCGTATTCAATTTGTGATTCCTGGTATTCCTTTTTATGTAAATCATATACACATGTACATATATCAATTACTTAAGTCTGGGTATAACAGCCAAGCTTAAATATTTTATTCTATAAAGGCCTTCGGACAACAATTCGTGGGCTGTGTACTAAGAAGGGTATATTCATAATTCCTTTAAAATCTTAACTTGTGGCTACTACTTGTCACGTGTAGTAGGTACTCTCACGGCCCGTTTCTATCATGATAGTCCGCACGTACGGCGATAGTTAAATTCACTTTTAAACAACTTTGAGCGCACGCTTACCTGATAAAATCCAGGAAACACACAAAGAAAACAAAAACACTCTACTGAAAAAAAGAAGTAAACATTTTTTTTTTGCGACGTCTTTATTATTACAAGTAAATTTTACTTGCTGTTGGCACTGTTTGCATCTAAACTAATTTTTTTTGACAGTGAAAGATTGCAGGCAAGAGCAGGCGTAAATGGTATGGAATGTTGCTCTGTGATTATTTGTCGACCGAAATGCATTTTTAGTCTATTAAAACATAACAACAACAGTCACATATAATTTTAAGAAGCACGTGCATTCTGCGAACATGAATGTTGGTCTTAAACTATTAATACGCTAAATTGCAAATATTTTTATTTGACTAGATTCAATATTTGCAATAAAAACAAAAAAAAACACACATCTTACCTATTCAAAGTTCAAGTGAACCCATTGTTCATCATCAAACAAATAAAAAAATAACTAAAGCGTGAGAAAAATGTGCTTTATGAATGGAATCGGTTCTTCAAAGCACTTCCAGAACAATGGCTTCCTGCAAATAAACAAATTTATTTCAGATATATAAGAGGAGTAAAAGATTAATTTGGATTTAGTCGGCGTTAGTAGCTTATCCAGCAGAAATTTCGTAAGCAACTGCTGGTGATGAAAAGGCGTCTTGTTGCTTATATACACATTTTATAGGAGGAAAATTGCGAATTAATTATGATTTTGTGTACAATGTGTGCATGTGTGCTCACGGATACCATAAATTATCTCTATTTTATCGCTGTTGTTGTTAACAGGTTGGCGCATCTCGGAGATTAATCCGCAAAACTAACCGAGATACAAAATTTACTTACGTTCGTGTCTCACACTTACCATGCTTTGACGATGGGATATATGAATGGGTCATATATGCATCTGTTTGAGCACGTATTTCTGGCGTATTTACCCGAGTTCTGATCCGTTTTGCGCACTGATGTTATGTACTTATTTTTTCTTTCAAGGGAACAACGTGTTAAGAAGTGTTTTCGTAGAACCCATAGACACTGTAAATATACGAGTGCAATTTATTTTTTTTATATATACATATAAGATCAACATTCCATTATGTGCACAAGTTTTTTTTATTATTATTAGTCATATTTAGTGATGTGATTTGTAGATTGATTTATAAGGAAGGTAAAGTAGATCTAATCAATTCTAATCTAAACACGTAGTCATGGTGGCTCAAAACTGGACCTACTCTTTTCGACCTAGCTCCAACACCCATACCTAGGTCTGGTAGGTACGATTTGAAAAATATCTAGGTCACCAGGTCTAGGTACCCAGCGGGAATCGGAGACATCATGTCGCCTCTTTCCTTTTTACTCGTAACATTACATGTCCTTATGTGGAAGCAGTGGAAACTTTTGTCAAAAGCTTTCGTTGATTCCTCATAGATTACGAGGAAGCGATCTAGTAGACAGACACACCATATTCAATGATTCTGGAATGAATCCAATTGATGGCTTCTGGATCACTCACAAGGAAGCGATTCGGTATGTATACTACTAAAATACTTTGCCTTAACCCATAGTGGAGCATAGCGCGTCAACTACTTCTACTACTACTTTGCCTTAACCCATAGTGGAGCATAGCGCGTCAACTACTTCTGCACGCCATCGTACTCTATTCTGGGCAGTGGGGGGCAACTCCCTAAAAGACTTACCAGCGTCTACACTCCTTTGCCACAGATCGACGCCATGTGATTCGAGGACCCCCTCTTGGTCGGCCTTGGTTGGAAATGGGGTTCCATTTCATGGTATGCAAAGCAATGCATTTATCACTCTTTCACAACGTGTAACCTATTCACTGCCATTGTCGCCTGCGTATATCAATTCGTCGATTGGCATCTGCCCCGTACGCCGACCTAGCTCTTCATTTGATATTTTTCGGCCCAGAAAATTCTAATAATTCGACGAAGACATGAGTTGACGGAAACTTGCAGCTTTCTGGTAACACTTACGGAAACTTTCCATGTACTGCTCCCATACAAAAGCACAGACAGTACCAGGGAGCGAAACAGGGTCAGCTTATTTTTGATGCTGAGATAACTGTTTTGCCAGATTCTGGACAGCATGCCGTATGCACATTTACACCCGTTTTCTCAATGTCTGGTTAACGCTAACCGGGAGTTTAATTTATCGAATCGATAAATTAAAACGGCTGACACGAATTCGTTAGGTAGAGTTTTTAACGTTTGTACATTGAAATGAGTTAATAAATTGATTAATTAACCCATTTGAATTTATAAAAGTAAAAAACTCTAGCTGACTAATTCGTATGAGCCGTTTTAGTTTATCGATTCGATAAATTAAACTCCAGGTTAGCATTAACCAGACATTGAGAAAACGGGCCTTTGCCTGGTTGATACGACGAGCGATGTCCTGCTCCGTACCACTATTTTCGGCAACAATGCTACCCAGGTAGACGAAGTTGTCCACCTTCTCCACAGGCTGCCCATTAATATTGATGGCAATAGGTGTAGGATTTCTTTTTCGCAACGGCGGGCTAAGAACCTTGGTCTTGTTGATATTAATCTTTAGCCCAACCTTGCTTGCCTCCCTCTCGAGATCTAACGCCATTGCGGACAGATCCATGATTTTGTGGGAGAGTAGGCATATGTCGTCAGCGTAGTCAAGATGTTGTAGATAAGATGTCAAAGTCCATTGAATTCCTCTGTCCAGCCCGGATAGGGCTACATGCAATACATCGCCGATCACTATGAGAATATGCACCCCTGCCGATCTCCACTGCGAATCTCAAAGTCCCCTGACACCTTACCTTTATGCAGAACGCGACATTTCCGTCATAGGTTGCCTTAATAATAGCCACAAGCTTCTCAGGGATGCCTCTCCTGCGCAAGGTCGCCCATATAGAATCCCGGTCCACACTATCGAAAGCCTTCTCGAAATCGATGAAAAGCAAGTGAACTGGAGAATCGTACTCAGCGCATTGCTCGATGATGATTCACAAGGTGTTTATGTGATCGACACAGGAGAATCCGGATCGAAAGCCAGCCTGCTCTTCATCAATTGTGCTTTCTAAGTGCGCCTTTAGTCTTTCCAGGACGATTTTAGCTATTATCTTGGCAACAGCAGGAAGTACACAAATGCCTCTCCAATTATTACAGTCTGTGGGGCTACCCTTCTTTGGAAGTTTGATGATCAAACCTTCCTTCCACTCAGTGGGAAAGGTCTCTGTATTCCACGCTTTATCAACAAGTGGGTGCAGCAAATCGGCAGTTACGTTTGGCGCTGCTTGATAAAGTTCGGCAGGGATACCGTCGCGTTCGGAGGCCTTTCCTCGTTTTAGTTCAATAATTGCAGTGACTATTTCCTGTTTAGTCGGGGCAGTGGACCGGATACGCACATTTTAATGGTTAGCTAAATTATCTATTTGAGGGGGATCTTCACCAGATGTTACACGGTTCAAGACCGCGGCGAAGTGTTCTTTCCACCGGCTCATTTGATCTTCTTCCAAGATAAGTAGCTTTCCATCACTATCCTTCACCGAATGTTGGCAGGAGTTACGACCACCTGTAAACACCTTGATGACATCGTATACGCCGTTTAAGTTGTTACTTCTTGCGGCTTCTTCTGCTGAGGCTAAAAGACAATTCGCATAAACTCTTTTATCGCGTCGCACACTACGCTGAACTTCTCGAGTTTTCTGACGGTAAAGGAGTTCGATGCGGCTTCAGTTGTTACCTGATGCTGCGGCCAAACGAACCTTCAGTTCTTTTCTTTCAACAATCCGCTGCCATGAAGTGTCGGGCATCCAGGGCTTATTCCGACAATCCGGGTTTGTGCCTAGGATGGTATATGTGCTATCAATGTACGCATTTTTTTATGGAATCCCAGTTTTCGTTTATGTCACTATTTGGGTGACTAGTTATCTCAGCTGCTGCTCAGATGGTCATTATATTGTTGTAAGATAGCTGGACTTTTTAATCGAGCGGTGTTGAATTTGTGGCCCTTGGGTTTTTCGTCGCTAGGGCGGCGCACGACTGCAATACGCAATCGAACATTTGCGATCATAAGATAATGGTCTCTTCCCATCCCAATATCGGCACCCTTCTTGTTTCGCACGTCCAGGAGGCAACTCCTGAATCTTTTACTAATGGCAAAATGGTCGATCTTATTTTGTGTTCTGCGTCGATCAACAGAGGACCAACTGATTTTGTGGTGGTCCTTATGCTCAAACATAGTACCACCGATGAAGAGACTGTGAACTCTACAAATCTTTCACCGTTGTCATTACGATCACCAAGACCGTGTCTCCCCATCACATGTCTGAGCCCATAACCCTTATAATGTCACCTTTAGGTGTTCTGCTCTGGACGGCGTTTAGTTCTTCGTAGAAGGAGTCTTTTGCCAAGACATTGTCGGGTTCAGTAGGGGCATAACATTGTACTATTGAGATGTTCCTCATTTTGGTCCGGAACCTGGCGGTCAAGATTCTGTCAGAGACCGGCTCCCAGGATAAGAGACAGTTTCGCGCGGCTCTGGTTGAAAGGAGCCCCACTCTTGACTCACGACGACTACCGGTAGCTTTACCGGAGTACAACATTACAGAGCTGCCCGTTGGAGAGATAAATTCTCCGCTGTTCCACCATCTTATCTCACTAACTCCTAAGATATTTAATTTGTACCTCAGAAATTCACTCTCTAATTGAAGAAATCGTGCGTTCTGGGGACCTTCTTATCCATTGTCCAGGAGAGTACGCACATTCCAGAATCCAATCTTTGTCATTGTACGATAGCCAAAAGTCGTAACCGTTGAGTCAGTCCTTATCCGAGGCATAGTTGACGTTTTGTTAGCATATAAAGATTTCGGATAGTGCAAGTTGCTGGCATCCACATCCTGTCCTTTGATTGTCGGTTTTAACGACAGGCCCTCAAAGGGAAAGGACGTGGTATTTTTTTGTACACCCCACACCACAGAAGCACGAGTACCTCAACCAAATCATCGCACCGCCATCACTGGCGGCTTGACGTTGGTTGGCAATGGTCAGTGACCACTGCCGTTCCAGGGGGCGCCCACGCGGAGGACTATGGAAGAGGAGTTTTTGCACCACATCGAATATTTAAGTCAACAATAACTATTGCTTTGACCAAAATGTAAAATAATGAAGCAATTTCAAAAATATCCAAATAACTTGAGTTAGTTGTTTCAGTCCCAAACTGCATGGCTGCTAGCCGGTCGTTGCTAGTTTTGTCCTTTATTCTGACTTGAATTTACTTTCAAAGCTGCTTTTGAATTGCTGCCATTTAATTAAAAGCAAGGATGATTTGCGTTTATAAAGGTTCTCGAAATCTATTTCCACCTAATTAAGAAAGAAAAATTAATAAAATTTTTTGAAAGAATTATATTCAATTGCCAGCGGATGAATATTTGCTTAATTTCAACAGCCCTCATTAATGACCTGGTTCTCCATTTGACTTCGACAGTCTCTCATAGAGAAGAAGCATCGTTTTCCCAATCCAAGGATATCAATTTTGGTTCAGAATGTATAGCAAACAAGTTTATATTAGCGAAATAAAAATAAATGAATATAATATTCTTACCATCTACAGAACAGTTTTCGGAATGTCAATTAACTGACACCTGTCTCTTCTTTTTAGCATCCCCGCTAATACCCGATTTCCGGAGTCGACTCGCGCGAGGCGTGGACTCAAATTAATATGTTTACTTTTTCTCTTGTGGGAAGAATTTAACTATATTTTCTGGATTAACTTTGTGGATATGTGATTATCCTTTTGAATGAAATGCTCGACAATTTTATTGCATAATATTTTTCGTGATGTTTCGTTCAAGCTTCTTTTTTCTATGACTTGTTTAAAGTGGGTTTTCAAGAAAACTGATGTCTTGAAGGATAATATCAACAAACTATGGAGTGGATATCATTATGTACTTGAAAAAACATTAGTGATCCAAATTTCTTTTATAATGTCTATACAAGTCCCCTGGCAACGGCAGTGGGTCAAACCGCACACGGCCAAGTCTTAGCGATAAGACAGCTTGGAAGAAGGCAAGATAGCTGTTGCCTGGATGGCTGATCAACACCTAAGCTCAGGTATAGTGGGATAGAATGATTTGTGTAGTTGGACCTGCAACATAGTTGTGTGAACTTCAGCAAGTTTATTAAACCACTTGAAGCAGCTATCTCTGAGGCCATGCCCTGAATGAGGTTAAGCGATGTGCTGACAACTCGTCCTTGTAAAAATTGCTCTGCATCAAGAAACCTGGAACAAAAACCTCGGATTGGACGGATCAACAACGACGACAACGCAAACGACTAACGGATTATTCTTTCGGATCCTGGAATGTACGCTCCCTGAACAAGGAGCAGAGCAACTATAGGCGTAAACACGAACACTTTTTGTATGGGATCCATTTATTCAGAACAATATAAACACTTTAACACTTTACAAAGAAAGAACCATAAGTGATTCACGATTAGACGATACACAAATGCAAACCAAAAACCGTTATGACGCTTATACAAGAAACTTTTCGTTGGAATTAAGAATATTTTTCTCATTTCTAGAACCCTTTCTAGAAATAAGAAACCACTTTCTCATTTCTAGATAAGTCTCATTAGAATTGAAATACTATTTTCTCATTTCTTGAAAACACTTACTCTAAGTAAGAAACTATTTTCTTAATCCTACCCTGCAAGCCAAAACTCTCAAATTCCTCGGGTCTTATGTACTCACTAACACCATGACTCATTTTTAATAATGTGTTCGTGACTTCCCCTTATGTAATCACAAAAGACAAAGCTCATTAGCCCACTCGGAAAATATATGTGCTCCGATGCAACTTTTCTCTAATATACAATAGCAATAGAAAAATGCGTTCAATAAGTCCCAAACAGGTAAAAGAAACTAAAAAGGGTTCGGTTTTCGGTTATGCCATGTAATCCCACTGGGATGTTCCAATAACGTAACTTATTGGTGTCTTATTATGTTTCTACTCGCCCACCCGTCTCGTTGTGCGTAAATCCGTCGCCCTCGTTGTAACAAGTGTTCTTTGCGTGCGGCGCGACAAGTTGGGCGTAACGCAACCATGTGTTCCTAAATTAAGAAATGTTGTTTTGTTTTAATATCTATCCATTAATACTACTATAACTAATAAATGTTTACTACTTACTACTACATTTATATTCAGCGTTTTATTTGCATCCATCACCGGCTATATTGATATCCCTAATTCCTTTCACAAAGGCATGCTGAATTCTACTATTCATAGGTACTAGACTTCCGTAATACCATTCAATTGGAATTATCTATACTCCTCAAAGCGAATTATTGCATCCCATTCCGCATCAATTCGTCAACTTGGCTCAGGAAACTGTATGCTAATAAAAGCTCTCATATACGGAGGTTGCCTTTTATATTTCGGGATTGGACAACCCTAGTGTTGCATTCTGGCAACTGACAGCTCTATCATAAAGTTTAACATTTTTGAGGTTATACGTACTCAGAACGTTTTGACATACGAGCGCTATTTGTGTTTTTTACAGTAACTTAAAAGATTAATCTCGGCCAATTAATGGAATTCAATCGTGAACATTTTCGTGCGAGTATTTTTTACAACTTTCGACGTAGATTAACTCAGCAACAGTGCATGGATGAACTGAATTCAATTTTTGGCGATGAAGCTCCATTAAGGACCAGTGTTTATCGATGGTATGGTGAATTCAATCGAGGTCGTAGTTCACTCCAAGAGGAATTTCGTGAAGGTCGTCCAAAATCAGTTGTTGTTCCGGAAACCATTGATGCTGTGCGCGAACTGATATTGCAAGATCGTCATGTGACCTATCGTGAGATTGAGACAACCTTAGGCATTAGTGGGACCAGCATACATTCAATATTGCATGAACATTTGACTGTCAAAAAAATTTGTTCGCGTTGGATCAAACACAATTTGTCAATCGCTCAAAAAAAGGCTAGTGTCGGTTGGTCGAAAGAAATGCTCAAAAAATACTATCGCGGTGCTTCGAAACACGTCTATGACATCGTGACAGGTGATGAATCGTGGATTTACGCGTATGAGCCCGAAAGTAAACAGCAGTCGACTGTATGGGTGTTTCAAGATGAGCCAAACCCAACAAAAGTTGTTCGCGCACGAAGCACTTCCAAGCAAATGTCGCCTGTTTTTTCGGAAAAACTGGACATGTCGCAACCGTACCACTAGAACAACGCAGAACAGTCAATTCTGAGTGGTACACAACCATTTGTTTGCCAGTTGTCTTCCAAGAAATCAGGAAAACCAACCGCCGAAGACGGATCACTCTTCACCACGACAATGCGAGCTCTCACACATCAGCTCAAACAACTGCATTTTTGAGCACTCAAAACATAGATTTGATGGGTCATCCGCCGTATAGTCCTGACTTGGCACCGAATGACTTCTTTTTATTCCCGTACGTAAAAAACAAACTGAGAGGTCTACGTTTTTCAACACCTGAAGAAGCGGTTGCTGCGTTCAGAATGCATGTTTTGGAGACACCTCAATCAGAGTGGCAAAAGTACTTTGACAATTGGTTCAAACGCATGCAAAAGTGTATAGATCTTCATGGGGAATATTTTGAAAAACAATAAAGCGATTTTCAATGATTAATATTTGTTTTTGTTCTCTAATCCCGAAATATAAAAGGCAACCCTCGTATTCACATACACGAGGTAAATAAAGGAATTTTGTCCCGGGCGCCTATCTATTTTCGACAAAAAGTATTGATAGTGTTCCTCGAGTTTTCCTCAGGGAATCCCTGAATCTTGGCTGATAGGGTAGCAGGACTTTCCACTACAAGCTTAAGAAAATGAGTAATGTAAATGTAGACAAAAATGGTATGAACTGAAGAAATAATTTCTGCGATGAAGCAAAAGAAATGCTTCCATTGAGAAAAGTCATTCATTGAATCTAGGAAGTGTTTCTTGAAACATGATTTCGTGAGTGGAGGCATTTTAAGAAAGAAACTCTTGTTCTTATACAGATATATTTTCTTATATTGAGAAATTTTGTCTAGATTACAGAATACCTGAAAAGAAGAGAACGGTTTCTTATTTTGAGGTAGACGAATTTTTTCCGTGTTGCATTGAATTGTACGGCATTTTACTTTCCATAGCCAAGCTTCAGATACATTCGTCTAGCCAAGCTTCAGATACATTCGTCTATTGGAAAAAACTCCAGTGAAAATTCATTCTAGTCGCGCGGCCGGACAGGCCGCCTTGAGGCCTTTGAGGCGGCTGGATGGATAATTGCAAATCGATCTTATCGCCATAGAATGAAAGTATCTATCTATTGCTTTGAATTGTACGGCATTTTACTTTCCATAGCCAAGCTTCAGATACATTCGTCTAGCCAAGCTTCAGATACATTTGTCTATTGGAAAAAACTCCAGTGAAAATTCATTCTAGTCACGCGGCCGGGCAGGCCGCCTGACAGGCCTTTGAGGCGGCCGGATGGATAATTGGAAATTGATATTATCCCCATAGAATGAAAGTATCTATCTATTGCTTTGCCTGTCCGGCCGCGTGACTAGAATTAATTTTCACTGGAGTTTTTTCCAATAGACGAATGTATCTGAAGCTTGGCTATGGAAAATAAAATGCCGTACAGTTCAAAGCAATAGATAGATACTTTCATCCTATGGCGATAAGATCGATTTGCAACTATCCATCGGCCGCCTCAATGGCCTGAAGCAACCATACACAATCCGGAATTCCTCAAGGCCGGGCCTGATCAGTTTTTCCGGCAGGAATTCCGGATGGTGGCCGGGCCTCATCAGTTTTTCCGGACAGGAATTCCGGATGGTGTAAAATATGTTGGGCTTTACTGGCCTTTTTACCCACCCATTGTAGGCATCGTTTCTTTTGCTGGGTTCGCATATAAAGCATTATTTGCAAGCCATTTTACATTAGCCTTGATGGCGATATGATGTATAGAAGGATGTAAAAAGAAGAACCAATACAATTTGAAGATCATTGTTTTGGTAATTAGGAAGAAGTGAATGAGATGCCAAATGAAAAAGCTCACAGTACTGAACCGATGTCCAGAGCTAGTATAATCTATAGCACCGCCTGAAAACCCAATAAACATAATTTGAACAAATTTAATACTGAAGTAGTAGCGACGAGCAGCTCAGTGCAGCTAAAAACCAAACTCAAAATCGTAAAAGACGCTGTGAAGAAGCGTGCGAAGAGTGGAGTGAAAAAACAACACGTGTATGCTATCACGAAAAAGAAGCTAGTGTAATGAGAACAACTTTTTTTACTGAAAATTTGGCCAGTATATTTGACAGTTTACATCTAAGCTTATCAACAATTTTTTTTTAAATTAATAGTTTGATTTCCGACACTTGTAGTTCTGTTCAAATTAATGAAAAACAGTAGCTCTCCTAACTACAATAAATTTTATTCATGTATATACATGTATTTCGGAAGCAACTCACTTCCTTCCTCAGTACTTTGCTACTAAATTTAGCTATTATCTTACATCAGTCGCCTTACAAGTAAATAGGAAATTGCATGTATCCAGGAGGATTTACAAGGTCATAATTATTATGTCTACATGTACTCAGGCGCGGTTTTCTTCGTGGGTTATGTGTGTTGACTCCTGGTGTGGGTTTTATGTTTATGATGAAGGTCTACTTGCTATCAGTCGGATTAACTTCGATGAGCAATTACCTTCGTCGGTGTTGAGTAATTTATTTCGACCTTCGCGTAATATGGCCAAACTTTCCCATGCATCGAGAGTGTTGGGTTTTTTCACATGTTGCAGCAGTTCCAAGTTATCCTTGTCCACTGTATGATTTTCTTCAATGACATGTGTTGCTACCGACGACCTACGACCACTATCCCCACTCCTCACCGAAATGTTCATGGCCTCGATCGAGACAACAATCGTGGAAAAAGGTTTTATGTCGAGGGTTTGGTACAGGTACGTCGATGATGTACTGGCGGTCGTGGAAAAAGATAAAGTAGATGAGATACTGGCCGGAATCAACAGCATCCACCCAAAAATTAATTTCACAATCGAGAGAGAATCGAATGGAAGCATACCGTTTCTGGATTTATTAATATCAAATACCGATGGTAGAATCCATTTCGATATATACAGAAAATCGACGGCGACGCAAAGAACAATTACAGCAACATCGAACCACACGTACGCACAAAAAATGGCCGCCTATAACAGCATGGTACACAGGCTCATTACGTACCCATTAACACCTGAGGGATTCCAGAAGGAAAAGGAGTACATACTCGATCAGTCGGCAGTCAAAAATGGGTATAAAGAACATTACATCAAACGACTTATCAAAAAGAAGATCTTCCGTAAATCTAGAAAAGAACGCTCGACGTTGTTCGATCAAATTACCGACGAAGATATTAAAAGGATAAGTATACCAGTATCTTATAACTTTTATCAAATTAAGTCGTTCCTAGGACAATTCAACATCCAGGTAGTCGGATCGAGCAAGAACTCAACACTCAAGCGACGGCTAGGAAGCGAAAAAGACCCTTTAACATCAGAGACGAAGAGCGGGATCTACCGAATCACATGCAAGGATTGCGATAAGCGTTACATCGGTCAAACAAAGCGCCTCATAACAACACGGTACAAAGAGCATATGAGCGAGGTATCTGCAGCGCGACGGGGAAAAAACGTAATAAGGTCGTCGGTAGCAACACATATCATTGAAGAAAATCATACAGTGGACAAGGATAACTTGGAACTGCTGCAACATGTGAAAAAACCCAACACTCTCGATGCATGGGAAAGTTTGGCCATATTACGCGAAGGTCGAAATAAATTACTCAACACCGACGAAGGTAATTGCTCATCGAAGTTAATCCGACTGATAGCAAGTAGACCTTCATCATAAACATAAAACCCACACCAGGAGTCAACACACATAACCCACGAAGAAAACCGCGCCTGAGTACATGTAGACATAATAATTATGACCTTGTAAATCCTCCTGGATACATGCAATTTCCTATTTACTTGTAAGGCGACTGATGTAAGATAATAGCTAAATTTAGTAGCAAAGTACTGAGGAAGGAAGTGAGTTGCTTCCGAAATACATGTATATACATGAATAAAATTTATTGTAGTTAGGAGAGCTACTGTTTTTCATTAATTTTTTTTTTCCATACCAGAAGTTTCAGTTGTCAATTGTTTCATCGTGTGCTAGTCCTTAGAATATTGTCGCGGAAACTGGATTATAGGGTATTTCCCCAACAAGTAACCTTCTCCATAGATTGCAAACATTCCAGAACTGTCTTAAATTAAATAGTTGTGAATCTCCTTGCTATCATTGTTTGTAGACATTCCTACATTTCCTCGTGCGAAAGCTAGGCTACCTGCAATTATTCGCAACCAGCAACAATATTCAAATACGCATGTTAATGCCATCAGTTCACTAGCATTTGCATAGTTAGTTTTTTTTTACCCTTTTTGAAGTAAAGCCCAAAAAAATCCACCGACATTTTAGATTTCTCAGGCGACACCCACGCATAAGACATGTTGTTGTTTTGGCCACCCCTCCATTTATACAAATGCATGTTCTGTTGAATTTCACCAATCGTCAACGAGGTTTTTGATAAAATGGCTTCGGCGCGTGTAATGTATATAATTTATATATACTCGTATGTATATAAAAAAAAAGTAATCAATGACATGACACGCACGTGTGACACTAGAGTTATTTAAATTGTTTGACTAAAAATGTTGGACTGTGCAATGCTTTTTTTTCGGTATAGGAAGGGGGTCGTATAAGGATTAAAGTCCCGAATTCTGTCAACACAATATTCTAATGTAAATAACGGTCTTCTTGTGGAAATAAAAATACATTCTCCCATATGTGAATATTTAATTTGACTGAATAGCGGCACGTTGATCATTGAAGGCTGTTTTCCTCTATCCATGGAATTGGCAGCGATTGCGCATTGATAAACACGTTGAAAATCACAATAACCAATAGATAATAATTCACTCATGTCCACAGGTATTAACATTCAATTAACAAATTAGTCCAACTTAAATATCAACGATATAGACGGGTCTAAACCTACCCATAAATTGGACAGTATACTGATAGCTCTAGTATTATCGAAGGTGGACTCTCCTAAGATAAGGGGATCGTCTTGATAAAATAGGCACGTTCGCCTGCACATCACTCCCCCGGTACCGGTAGCGGTTGATAAGGGTATGCTACTGAATGATCCATTTTCAATCAAACCGACGCGTGTGAACCTCATTATTTGACTTGCGCCAAATTTCAACCCAGGCTTTGTTTTTGGAATCAAGCTCAGTCAAAAGGTGTGCAAGTAAGAAGAAAAAAGAAAGCGCCACCAACGACAAATATCAAATATTAAACAAATCTTTGTTCCATCTGCAACCTATTTAGTCATAACTTTTTGATTACATAGCGTCAGAATACGCTAATTTATTTGCGTTACGTTCTGTTCCACGTTAGCTTTTTTTATGTATGTAGCATCTTTCAGTACGACTGCCGGGTACATCTACTTTAAAACTGATTGCGTATAAATTGTGTAGTACAGTCAGTTGGAGTCCGTTGTTCGGTTATATTAGGCGAATATTCTTTAATTACTGAACATCGTTGCTCCTAAATTGAAACGTGCATACTTGCATTTCTTATTATTGTACTTTCTGACATTCAATTGAAACTGTGTATGTGCACTGTCGTGTTAAATTATTATCGTGCCCTTACTGAAATTTCATTACGTGCTTACTATTTTAGATATTTACTGTGAATGTGCAATAGAGCGGACCATTGATCACGTCCAGTGCTGAGGCGGACTTCGGTGATACACATCGAAAGGAATAAATTGACCTTATAAGCAGTGAGTGATCAGTGTCCTGAACAAAGGACAATAATTAGACAATGATTGCTGGATTGGGACCGGTGACACAAGCCCTTCTTGGTACACTCCTAACATGGGGCCTAACAGCAGCAGGAGCTTCATTGGTAATATTCATGCGAGGTAACCAGGTAAGTCACCAAACTTTTTAAATTATCTTACCAAATATGAGTCCGAAACAAATCTACTGAAAACAAAAGATAGGGAAAAAAATTGTTGTCGCTTCCAACTCAACAGGAAAAACGAGCTTCACATTCCAACAAACACCTTGGAAATAACGAAATTTATCGATAAAAAATAATAATAACAAAAATATTGCTTTTAAGCTTTCGGTTTAAACCGACTCAGAATAGAATTATAAGTTCGTTTCTTTTTGACGATATGTTCAACTACATAAAAAATCAATTAAAGTTAATTTGTGACAATAACAACCATAACGATCGAAAGATACTCGTTCTCGTATACATACTTTCAATACACCATGTAAATAAACAGTGTCTAAATGGAAGAGAACGTTTACTCACTTTTTGTTTTGATTTTCGCGAGTGAACTTCATGAATGTATTGATTTTGTCTCAAGTTTCTGCGGTGTTCATGCACTGCCTTATCATGTAAATAATACGTTTGCATCTTTTTCTATTTTATCTCAAGTCAGTATTTGGTGTGTGTTGTCAGATTTTTTTATGCATTAACTATAATTATTCAATCAATAAGCAATCAGTACTGATATTCCGAAATATTCTCACATTTCTTTGAGATGCCTTTCTAGTAACTCTGGGATATTACACTCTTTTCACATGATCAGGCAAAGTAAGTACTACTAGAGGTGGAACTTCATACAATTTAAGCCAAAGCGCTGTGCTAATTGAGACGCAAATAATTCAAATGAAAGTCGTCTTTAGAGGGATAGGGTTGAAAACACTTGAAAAAGCTCTTCCAATGACAACTTCTTATAACGTTTCATTGTACATCTCGATCCGCGGTTGACCTACGTAGTCAGCTACTATGATATATACCCATCATCATCGTGGCGCGACAGCTCGACGTAGGGTCTTGGCCGCCTGGATCGTTGTCCTCCAATTATCTCGGTCACGCGACCGCGTCCTCCAATCTTGGAAGCTCAGTAGCTGCTCGGCGACATATACTGAGCTCTCTCAGCGAGATCTCGGTCGTCCTCGCAGCCTCGCTCCGTCGACTCGTTCTGCATTCATTACTCAGGCATGCGATCATCGTCCATTCTTTGTACATGCCCTGCCCATTGAAGTCGTTGTAGTTTGACGATTTTCGAGACTTGCAGCTCATCGTACAGTTCATACAACTCATGGTTGTACCGGATGCGCCATCCATCTCGATCGTAAACAGCCCCGAAAATTCGCCGTAGAACCTTACGTTCAAATGTATCTAGCATGTTTTCGGAGGCTTGAGTTAGGGTCCATGCTTCGCAGCCATAGCATAGCACTGGTCGTATAATGGTTTTGTACACGCGGAGCTTCGTGTTTCTGTGCACATGCTTCGATTTCATTATGGGGAGAACCGAGAAAAAAGTCTTATTAGCTAACTGTATCCGTCGCTTGATTTCGTCAGTTTCGTTGGAAAATTGCAAATCAGATAAATGAAGTTGTTCACGAACTCGATGTTGAGGTCCCCCACATTGATGCTCGGTTGTCCAGGTGTCCTTGTCGTCGAATGCATCATTATTTTAGTTTTACCCTCGTTGATACGTAGTCCAACTTCTTTTCCAGCGGTATCGAGCGTATGCAGAAGTTCTTCTGCGTCGGTCAGTCTTCGGGACATGATGTTGATGCCGTCGGCGTACGCTGCTAATTGTGTCGACTTGATGAGTAACGTCTTGCTGTTGTCCATATTCATAGCCCGAATAGCGTATTCCAGTGCTAGGTTGAAGAGCGTCGGTGCCAGTCCATCGCCCTGTTTCAGACTAGTGCGTGTTTCAAATAGATCAATAAGTCTATTATGGATCCTGACTTGTGAGACGGAGTCGGTCATCGTCATCTTAGTCCGTCGCACTAATTTGGCCGGTATACCAAATTGCAGCATGATGTTGTACAGTACTCCACGATCGATACTGTCGTATGCCTGCTTGACGTCGACAAAGATTTGGCTGATCGGTTGTGGAGCGACCAGGTCTGAAACCGCTTTGATATTCGCCAATGATTCGTTCTGCGTACGGTCTTATTCTATTTTCCAGAATTTTCGTCAAAATTTTATAGGACGTACAAACTAGTGAGATGCCCCTGTAATTCTCACACCGCAGTTTATCTCCCTTTTTATGAATTGGACAGATGATGCTTCTGCGCCAATCGTCTGGGATCTCCTCATCCTCCCATACTCGCAGGAGTAATTGATGTATGGCATCAACTAGACTCCTTCCACCGAATTTTAGCAATTCAGCTGGAATCTCGTCAGCGCCCGGCGCTTTATTTGGTTTTGTGACCGCAACGCGAGATCAACTTCCTCTACTGTGGGGGGTTGTATGGTGGGATCAACAATATCGTCGAGAGCTTCTTGTGTGGGGATGTCATCGTTTGTTAATACCATCGGTGTTGCTGATGATGTTTCCATCCTTGTCCTTACAAAGGCTAGTCCTGGGTTGGTAGCCGCTCTTAATTGTATTTACTTGTACGCTTGTCTGGTGTTCCTATTAGCTAAGTTTTCGTTTATATTCAGCAACTGCTCGTCAAAGTATTTACGTTTCTTACGTCTAATTATTCTATTCGATATTTGCCGTAGCTCGTCATATTTTTCTGTTCTGGCTCTGGTTCCTCGTTGAATCCATTGTCTGTAGGCCTCGTTTTTCGTGTCAAGTGAATTTTTGCATTCTTCGTCGAACCAGTCATTTCGCGCTCGCCGGGTTTTATATCCCACGATTTTCTCTGCGACATCCTTGATGGTACCCTTGAGTTTTTCCCAGAACCCATGGACGCCTGTGTTACTGATGTTGTGTAGCATAGGTGATAGTCTCTCCTAAAGGGCGGTAGTATACGCCACCGCTGTAGCATCACTCAAAAGCTTATCAACCGCAAAGATTTTGGGGGGCTGATTCTCGATTGGTGCACTGAGGAAATTCTACATCTGTAGGTCGTCTTCACCAAGTGATAATCTGAGTCGCAGTTTGCTCCTCGATAGGAGCGGACATCTATCACACTAGACGCCCATCTCCTGCAAATGAGGACGTGGTCAATTTGGTTGACGGTATGTGCGTCTGTAGACTTCCAGGTCTGCTTGTGAATGCGTCGATGCGGGAAACACGTAGAGCTTACGACTAGATTCCTGCTGCAGGCGAAGTCGATAAGTCGCTGGCCGTTGTTGTTACATTCTTCATGGAGACTGTGGCCTCCAGTGGTGCCCCGGTGCCAACTTTCATTTCCGACTTTCGCGTTAAAGTCTCCCAGCAGCAATTTGATGTCGTTTGTTGGAAGTGAGTCGAAGAGAGTCTCAAGGCGGGCGTAGAACTCGTCTTTTACTGCGTCTTCTTTGATGCACATTGATGAGCCAGAGATTGAAGAATCGAGTCTTGATGCGAATCGCACATAGCCGTTAATTTATGGGTTTGAAGTCAGTAATGTGCGGTTTGAGGTGATTGTTAAGTAAAAATGTTACTCCAAACTCCTTGTTTGCCACTTGTAAAAATTGAGTGCGATTTCTTGTCATTAATCTCGCTGCCAAGCCAATTTGTTTCCTGGACTGCAGTAATGCTCAGTTTGTACTTTTCGACCTGTTGAAGGAGGGTCTTTTCGGCCCCCGGTTTGTTCAGGGAGCATACATTTCAGGATCCGAAAGAATAATCCTTTAGTCGTTTGCGTGGTCGTCGTTGGTCATCCGTCCAATCCGAGGCTTTTGTTCCAGGTTTCTTGACATGGAGTGGTTTTTGCAAGGACGAGTTGTCAGCACGTCGCTTAACCCCATTCAGGGGATGGCCTCGGAAGATAGCTGCTTCAGATGGTTTAATAAACATGCTGGAGTTCACACAACTATGTTGCAGGTCCAACTACGCAAGTCATTCAATCCTACTAAACCTGAGACGCTTAGGTGTTGGTCAGCCATTCAGGCTACAGCTATCTGCCGTTTTCCAAACTGTCTTATCGCTAAGGCATTGGCGATTCGCGCGGAGAACTATGGAAAAGGTCTTTTGCCCCCCCCCCCCTATAATTAGGTACTCAACCATAAAATTTACTGCTCCAGCCGAATCGTCGTAACTGATTATTTTATGTGGGGGTATTAGCTTAACGTTACGCTAGCACTCCCACTTTTTTAAATAATGCAAAATCGAGATGAAATATATTGCATAATTAGGTGCTAATTAGGTGCTCAACTATAAAATTTAGTGCTCCAGTCGAATCGTCGTATTTTATTATTTTATATGGGGCTCTAGCTTGACGTTACGCTTGCACCCCCGCTTTTTTAATTAGGGTAGTTTCGATTTTTGATATATTGTTTGAGTTAAAATTTAAGTTCTCTATCCACCCGGACCCCGCTACCATGTTGAAAATGTTCCTAATTGTTTGGCTTGTCCAGTTTCTTTTTAGTATCTTCTAAATTGTTTTTCAATTAAAAGACTGTTGTTCCCTTTATACTGCAGATTTGTTTTTATTCCCACAGACACGTGTTTCGGGCGTAACTTGCGCCCTTCGTCAGTGCTTGTTTCACAATGACAATGTTGAAAAACATTTAAAGAACTGCAGAAAACAAAGCAACTAGCCTAGCAACAACATCTTAAATTGGTTTTACAAGAAACCTTGCAAACATTTATTAAACTAGAGTAATTTATCTACAATTTGAGACTAAAATAAAACTTCTAGCTGTTATACTTACCGAGATAAAGCTTTTAGGGCATAAATCGATGAGCAGACATTTTTGAATTTTTGCTCATAACTACTCTAAAAATGGGCGAATTAAAAAATATTGGCCATGTTAGGCTTACAATCATATTATCCTCAACTTTTACAAATAAGCTTTTCCATTTTGAGCATCCGTTGCAAAGATCTGTGAACTTGAAAAATGATTAAATGTGATTTTTCACGGAAGTCTCGAAAATTTTCGTTTTTCGACTATCGGTTTTGACTACGCTACTGAACCGAATTTCAACTTTGAGCAGTGCATTGAACGCAGAATTCAACGTTCTTTAATTTACTCGTGTAAGTTTTTTTTCGATCCGAGATACCGTTTAGGAGTTGTAACGATAATATTAGAAAAAGGACTCCAATTTCTCGGATTTTCGCCCAACAAAAGTTAAGCTCATCTTTTACGACCGTGCAAACTCAGTTTCCATGTATTCAGTATTGTATAGAAGGGATTAGTATTCTATAGAAGATCAGTGATCAGTATTCTATAGAAGGGATTAAAATAATTTTCCCTAATTTTTAGTAATGAGATTTAATTTTACTGGCCTACAATTAGACGTAAGAAACCAAAATTCTTTGACAAGCAGTTGTGGAAAATTAATGATAACCTAGCTACTAGAAACACCAGACAAGGATACAGACTAGTAAATACGATTATGAATGGTTATCAATCGAGGACTAGCCTCTGTAAGGACAAGGATATAAACATCATCAGCGACACCGATAGCTTTAACAAACGATGGGCGTCCTATTTTGAAGAGCTTCTTAATCCTACATCTAACGTCCCTATACAAGAAGCCCCAATCGATGACGATATAATAGATCATGGTCCCAATATACAACTCCCGGTAGTAGAAGAAGATGATCTCGTTCTGAAGTTACTCAACTCAAATAAAGCGCCGGGTGCAAACGAAATTCCAGCTGAACTGCTAAGATCCGGTGGAACGAGTCTATTAAATGCCATACATCAAGTACATCTGCGAATCTGGGAGAACGAGGTGATCCCAGAAGATTGGCGCAGGAGCATCATTCACAAAAAGGGAAAGCAAGCAAGCGTACGACAGTATCGGTCATGGTGTACTGTATAATATGCAATTTGCAATTTGATATACCAGTGAAACTAACAAACATGACGATGGCCTTCTCGCTCCTACGGAAGCTAGTTCTACGCCCCGGAGCGACTCGTTGATGAGCAACGGCGATGTGCTGCCAAACCCCTTCAACGCCAAGAGGCGTTGCCACTACAACAACAACTGTGACTAACTCCGTTTCACAGATCAGTATCCAGAAAAGGTTAATTGATCTTTTTGGAACACGTACTGGATTGAAGCAAGGCGATGGATTGGCGTCGACGCTCTTCAACCTGGCACTTGAACACGCCATCCGGGCAGTGAATGCGTACATCAGCGGCACGCTAGGCGGCAAGTCGACACAATTGATAGCGTACGAAGCCAACATCAACATCATGTCCCGAAACCTGCTCACCGCAGAAGAACTTCTGCATAATCTTGACAAGGCTGTAAAAGAAGTTACACTACGCATCAATGAGGACAAAACAAAATGATGCAATTAAGAAGAAGGACGCTAGCTCAACCGAACATCAATGTCGGGGACTTCAGCCACAGAGCAATTATACCAAGAGCCTGAACTCAGTACAAAATATGCGTGTATGTATTGTGTTCAATAGTCGATACACAATGCATACGAAAAAAGTGAAAAGTGAGGCCCCCCATATACGATGCGATCCGTCGTCAGATCGGTCACATTGATTGCACACAGTGTATGTGCTTATCGTTGACGATTTCTTTTACAGTTCCATATAAATTTGACCGTCAGATACTTTGTGGTGATCCATCATCAGACTGATTCGAAGACGAATAGCATGGTCACCTGACGAGCTTCTTCGATATTACTGTCTGTTGGATTCCGGGCCACAGTAGTTTTACAGGCAATTGCAAGGCTGATGACCTGGCCTGTCAAGGGTCAATCGGATCCACTGATACGTATCTTAACCACGTTAGCACACCCATAGCAGTGTGTAAAATGGCAATCGAGTCCGCTGCGATCGCCAGGGCCAATGCTAGATGGCTCGGCGGTAGTACTGGCCAAAAAACGAGGATGATATGGCCTAGGATAGATCCAAATCGCTCTGCCTCACTGCTCTCATTAAACAGGAAACATATTGGCAGGGTGATGGGGGTCATGACAGGGCACTGTCCTATCGGCGAGCATGCGAGGAGGCCTCGACTTCCTCATCACGACTACTGCAGAAGTTGTCATGATGTGGATGAGGAGGAGAGTGTTGATCACCTTCTTTGTTACTGTCCAGCCTTGGCTTATAGGGGGGGAAGGTTTTTGGGACTCTCCTTTTTCCAGGACCTAGAGGGTCTCGTAAGAGTTAATGCGTTTCAAATTAATCGGTTTATTGCCAGCGTTGGCTGGCTGGACACTTCGGTTTAAGTGTTTTAGGTAACAGAATCTTGGTGGTATCACAACGGACCATGAGTGGTCTATGTGTGCTGTGGTTAACTCACGGCAATCCCTAAACCTACCTACCTGCTGTCACCTGACGATGAATCGCATTGTCTATGGAGGTCTTATATCCACGTCTATTTGCAGAAAGAGAAGAGAAGACAATAGCTACGTTTGTTGCTCCGGGAAAATGAAGAGCAAAGCAAATATATCATGCGATCCGTCGTCAAATCGGTCTGACGATATTGTGATCGTCACAGTGATCGCACAGTATATGCGCTTATCGTTGACGATTTTTTTACATCTCCATATAATTTTAGCCGTCAGATACTTTGTGGCGATCAATCGTTAAACGTGCCATACACACACACCGATCGATCGGCCCATCCGTCGCTCGATATGGATATCGGTCGATGGGTCGGCCTGTGTATGCGTTTATCGTTGATGATTTTTTTGACAGTTCCGTATAATTTTTGATCAGCTGACATTTTGTGGCGATCCATCGGCCGATCGATCGGGCGACGGATCGGATAATGTATGGCGACTATTAGATTGATCCGACGATGAATAGCATTGTCGTCTAACGATGAATTGCATGGTCTATGGGGGTCTTATATCCACGTTCATTTGCAGAAGCAGAAGTCAAGTTGCGTTGGTTGTTTTGCGAAAGTGAAGAGCACAGCCCCCCATGCACCATGCAATCCGTCGTCAAATCGGTCTGAAGATATTGTGATCGTTACAGTGATCGCACCGTGTACGCGCCTATTGTTGACGATTTTTTTTACAGTTCCATATAAATTTTACCGTCAGATACTTTGTGGCGATCCATGAATAGCATCGCCATCTGACGATGAATCGCATAGGGGGGTTTTATATCCACGTCCATTTGCAGAAAGAGAAATCAATAGTTACGTTTGTTGTTTTGACTTGCGGGCAACCCGAAACATGAGCGAAAATGCACGAATGCAATTGTGCATGGCCGAAAATGGAAACTCACACATATTAAATTGATAAACCATGTCACGCATCCAATGGCCGCTAAAAAGCCTTTGGTTTTTTAATCAACAGACACAGCTGATTTGATGTGTTGTTGTCCTTATCATTCTAAAGGGCGGTTTAATTTAAATTGTAGCCGTTGCTTCTAGAGTGGTGAGGCTTATTTGTGTGCGTGAGATTATTTGCATCCTGCTCTTAATATCCCAGCAAACAATTTCGTATCATTTGGAAGATAAATTGCCCAGATAATACGATGGCGATTCTTCCATGCGATAAATTTATAGGTTATTTGTCGCCTTTTCAATAATTAGCGGATATCCCTAAGGCGAAAGAATCGCGATACGATGGCGATTCTTCGTTACAATAAATTGATAGATTATTTATCGCTTTTTCAATAATTAGGGGATATCCCTCACGCGGAAGATTGGCGATAGGATTTCAATTCGCCAATTTATCGCCAAGATGATATTTCGCCAATTCACAATAAATACGAAACGACGATTGTGTCATTGTCATTGTTTGTAGTCTAGATAGCGCAACGGTTAGCACTATGGACTTGCAAACATGGGAGCCTGGTTCGAATCCTACAAATATCAATTGTGAAAAAGGATGAAATATGAATTATGAGCATCAAAGAATATATAAGATTAAAAAAAGCATGAAGATTAATAAAAAAGCGATAATAATTTTTGTTTTAGTTGACTCTCATCGCGTCATTTTGTCAATTCGTAAATTTATCCCCGCCGCGATTCTTTTTCTTGTTGCCAACTCGTTTCGCCAAAGTTTCTCCAGGAAGTTTCGCTTTCGGTAACTATTTTCTCCCGAAGGGGGTGATTTCCGCGATAAGATGGCGATATCCCCGTCTATAAATTTATCTTCCAAGGCGAATCGCATTCTTATCGCGGATGATAGAAATTGTTTGCTGGGTATTATTTTGTACTGAGCTCCAGCTCTTTGTATTGTTACTCTATGCTTCACCATTGAATTCATAGACGACCTCACATGCCTGAGTAGCAACCAACCAAATAACGCCAGCGAAACTGACGAAATCAAGCGACGGATACAGCTAACAAATAAGATTTTTTCTCGGTCCCCCCAATAATGAAATCGAAGCAAGTGCACAGAAATACGAAGCTCCGCATAACCAATAATCAATATACGACCTGTGCTACGCCATGGCTGCGAAACCTGGAGCCTAACTCAAGCTTCCGAAAACATGTTAAACACATTTGACTGGAAGGTCCTTCGGCGTATCCGCATCCAGTACAACCATGAGCTATACGAACTGTGCGATAAGCTGGAAGTTTGGAAGAATCTTCAAACCACAACGTATTCATTGGCAAGGTATGTACAACGAATGGACGATAACAGCATGCCTAAGAAAATATTGTAATGTTTCCACTGACCGAAGCCGGGTTAGATATTCTTATGCTGAATAATGAAAACACTTCGATTGAAAAACGCACACACTTTATTTAATAAACGAACTAACTAAATACACGCATAACTGACAATTAACGGCTAACTATTCGCTTCTAGTACTTGCTGTTGCTGGTGACATCTGCCTTTTATACTGAATCTCTGTTTCAAGATGGTTTGAGATGTAATGAACCACCTGTAATGAACCATAATGAACCATATTATGGTCTGGTAGTGCTGCTCCCACCGGCAGATCGAAGCAGCACCTGATGAGTAGTGATCTGTTGGTGGTACGAAACCAGAGGCCGAGGGTCCCATTACACCCGGGCCGTGCCATCTGGCGAAGAAAAAGGCCCCGCAACGAGCTAGGCCTATGCTTGCTGTAGCTCAGTTCGGGAGATGTGGGCGGGGTTTTCGCCGCTCGTTGCCCCTGTTCACTACGTATTAACAAAAATGCATAGTCCTGGGGAAGACAATACAAACAGGGGAGGTAAAAATGGGGAATAAAAAAAAATAGTCGATAAGGATGGAATGGTTGGCGTACGGATCAGACGCCCACGCGGTCGCACCTGGGTTCGGGTGTAATGGGACCCTCGGCCTCTGGTTTCGTACTACCAACAGATCACTACTCATCAGGTGCTGCTTCGATCTACCGGTGGGAGCAGCACTATCAGACCATAATATGGTTCATTACAGGTGGTTCATTACAGAGACTCTGCTGCTAGACTCGTGCCTCTACTAGCCAACGAAGACTCCAGATGGCTCGAGAATCTGCCAGTGGTGGTGCTTGTCAACGATGCTTCGAGACTCTGATGGAGCTTAGTACAGTGCGTGTCGTAAGAGAGACGTACTCCGTACACACAGAAGTATTGAAAGGACGCATCAGCGCAGCAAAGCTACGAAGAAGACCGAGAGCTTGTTGGAAAGACTCAGTAGATGCTGGCGCCGAAGACTGCTGAGCTTCCAAAATTGGAGGACGCGAGATCGCTTGACCAAAATAATTGGAAGACAGTAATTCAGACCGCCAAAGCCTGACGTTGGGTTGTAGCGCCACGTCATGATGATGATGATGACTGGATCAAAGACCGGTCATTCATTTTGCATAGAAATCTATCAAAGACGGGGTGGAACGAACTTGCCTAATACGCATAAAAAACGATCCTACAAATAAATTATCAACAAATTAATATTTTTCATAAGTTGCATTTTACCTTTTAGAGCAAACAGATTTATTAGTCTTAATTATCTCTATTTATTTTGGATTTTGAGACGTTAACATTCAGCGTATGGATTAAATGCTCAACTCTTTATAACACCTTTATATACGAAACGGGTTATCTTAGCATGAAAGCGTAATAGATACTGAAGCCAAAAAGAAGCAGACATTGAATGTTGTACGGACTAGGTATTCTTGTTTATTTGTCTACAAAAATGTTATCTTCAATCTAGGAAGATACGTAAAGTTGAGTCTGCCTATCATAATAGGAATTTACTCATATTTTATTTTTATTATTCATTTTAGCGCAAATCTCTCGATACCGCTTTGGGATTCGCTGCTGGAGTGATGATTGCCGCCTCGTTCTGGTCATTATTGGGCCCAGCTATTGAAATGGCCGAAACCTCGGGGATGTACGGTGAGGAAGGTGAATATGCATATTTCCCGGTTGCATTTGGTTTCTTGCTCGGAGCAATATTTGTATTCGGAACGGATAAATTGATATCGTATTTGGGACTCAACGATTCGAATATGATGATTGGTAAGCTCTAGTCGCTTTATAAGAATATTCTGAATTGACTTAAGGAAAAGCGATTTTTGGTAGCCTTATCCTTCAATTAACTTACATCCCATCTTCCATTTAGCACTTACACACACGAATAAAGACAAGGCGGAAATTGCATCTGACGATATCAACAAAAGCATTGAAGACCAAAAGAATGGGGCTGGTAAGAAAAACGACATTTTTCGTTATGAACAATAGAATATGATGCACATATTAATGAAATCACGTATACACTTTGTATATAGCTAAAAGTTTACTTGAAATGACGGGAAGTTCGACAGCAATTAAAATGGATAGTTTTGCAGATTGCCTAAGTGCGCAACATGGTGCGAATGGAACGCGTCGCCGAAGAAAGCACAGTAACGATCGCGACCTATCCACTTATGCCGATCAGCGAAGTATCGATCATCAAAATGCTATGGCACAATGGAAACGAATTATGTTACTTGTTGTTGCCATTACTGTTCACAACATTCCTGAGGGTGAGTGTTCGGCATGTGGTGAATATTGAAGGGATTGGATCTGATGAATGTAATGTTTCCTACAGGTCTTTCGGTAGGCGTAAGTTTTGGAGCTATCGGTACTTCAAAGTCGGCAACATTTGAATCGGCGAGGTAAATATAATTCGTTGTTAAAAAAAAGTCGGTTTATTTGTGAATGTCCAATATTTCTTATTGTGTTTTTAATAGTTAAAAAATTCATAAAGAGTAATGGCTGCCAGGGAACGAGGGTGAGGGAGGGTTGGCTGTAAAGGCCAAAGGACATGGACGGTGAAGGAAATTCTTTCCAATAAACAACCAGTGAAGTACGCTGGTAGCTAATAGTAGCTGTAGCAATGGCTCACCATTGGGTCCGTTGTGGTACCACCAAGATCACCTCCATTGGAACCTGCGTATCGAACTAGCCTGGGCTGACGATGTAACGATTGAGCCGTGTGACGGTCATGTTCCTAAGGACAGATCGTACAAAACCCGAGAACCCCGAAACTTGCTTCTCCTGACCGGACAATGACATAGAAGGTGAAGAGCGCTCTCCTCCTCATCCACATACCCGAAACTCCTGCAGAAGTCGTGATGAGGATGACTATGAGCCTTCAGACGAGCCCTCCGTTTGGGCAGTGCCCTGTGATAACCCCTACCACCCTGCCAATGTGCTTCCTGTTCAACAATAACACTGTTGCAGAGCGGCTGGGATCAATTTTTGGCCAAATCATCTTCGTTGTTTGGCATTGGCTCAGTGCCACGTTATATTAGCCCTGTCCACAGCAGCGAACTTAATCGGCACACATGTGAATTATCGGCACATGTATGAATTTCAATTCAATTTGGGCCACGCATTCAATTTTCGAATTTCGCAGAGCAAACTATAATGTCGAGCGCAAGATTTGTATGAAACTCATTCAATGTGTTCTACATTTGAAATGTGAAGTCGAGTAACAACTACTCAACTGCGTCACAAACGTGAAAACCGTTGTTCAATTGTTGGGAATTTAATCGGGCGACGTTAAAGTTTTTAACGGATGCACAATCGCAACAACTTAGCCATACACAGAAAAATTATTGGTCAACTGTTATTTGGTTGAATGATTAATTGCCGTTGTAAACCGTTGGACTCTGTATGAGTCGCTTTAGAATCGCAGCCAAGAATCATACTAATATGCTATTGCATTGGCCTTCCTCAGATTGATCAAAGGGAAACCGCCCTCATTGACATGCGGCATGTTTGCCAATCAATCCAGTACACATACCTAGAATAGAAAAAGAGGTGCGGCTACTGACCCTCATGGTGTGCACTACGACCATGGGAGGGAGGTATATTGTGCTATAGTCGTTAATATTATAGCAACCTTCCACCACTCTCACGAGGGCTAGTAAGTCTTTTGCAGGAGATTTTCTGATATCAGCAGAGTTTGTGACGATCCGCCCGAGTAGCGCTAACCTAGCCGGCACAATCGTTGGGCATTCACAGAAAAGGTGATCTGTGATCGCAATGTCCTCCAAACAAAGACGACACTCCGTCTCTCTGGATAAGCCCATCTTATTTAAATGAGATCTATCTCAGTGATGGCCCGATAGATAGCCAACAAATAACCTCAAGTCAGCTCTACTTATGTGGGTAGTATCCCCATAGTCGAAGGGTCTCAGTAACTCCTTTGATTTCCGCAGCCTTGGAAGGTCATCCTAAAGCGCTGTCGTAGCCTGTCAGACCCTTCCTTTGTGATAGCCCTGGCTGAAGCAAAGCCTAGGCGCCAATATGGTTCCGGGCCGATAAAATTAGACGTTGAGCCTTGCCTGGCAAGTTCATCCGCCGATTCATTGCCTTCAAGGCCTTGATGACTTAGCACCCAATATAAAAGGACTTGGTTGTCAGTCGCCAGATGTTGACGAAGTTCACGACAATCATTCACCAGCCTTGAAAAGAGCTTGTGTGAAGAGAGAGTCTTTATGGCTATCTGTACAGATAGCAATGTGAGCGCCTCTAAGTTTTTTCTCCAGAATAATCCTGCCGCAGACCTCTATGGCATGGATCTCGGCTTAAAAAACGCTGGGCCAGGCACCCATAGCGACCTGGTGTTGGGCCCACACGCCAGCACCAACTCCCTGCACAGTCTTAGACCTCTCAGTGTACCACATGATACATGCAGAGTCTGTGAAGGGATTGCCGTTTTCCCATGTATGTAGTGCGGTCTGGGATGAGGGCTAAGAATTTATTGTCAAAACATAACACCGTGGTCATATAATCTGATCGTAGGCAGATCTGCATGCCTGGAATTTGATTCGGAATGCTCAAAATTTAGAGCAGAGCAGTTTAGTGCAGCTGTTTCTTTAATGAAGATGTGCAACGGGCTAAATCCAATAATAACCTCCAAAGCAGTCGTAGGGCATGTACTCATAGCCCCAGTCATTCCAAGACGGCGTTGAAGCTTGTAAGTTTCAGTATGGCTGAGCTCTGTTGAGTCTTAGGCCACCATACTAACGCAGCATAATGTGACTACAGGCCGCACCAACATACGGTACAGCCACTTCACCATCTTTGGTATCAGCCGCCATATCCGTCCAAGGAAATTTTTACAAGCTCACATTGTACGTGAGGCTTTAATGATTACATTGTCAATGTGAGTATTCCAATTAAGTCGCCAGTCTAGCGTAGCGCCAAGACATTTAACTTCCTTGGAATACCCTAAAACCGTCCTTCCTAATGAAATCGAACCGGAAGTTAGGTTACGTTTACGAGTAAAAGGTACGATGACTGTTTTTTGTGGGTTAACATTTAACCCCACTTAATTGCACATCAAGGGCGGTGCCGCTATCACTTCATAGACGGTGGGTTCAAATTTGCCCTTGACTACAATGGTTATGTCATCTGCGTATCCGATTGCATAGTATCCACGCCAATCTAGCCTGGACAGCAGTTCGTCTACAACCAGTGACCACAATAGCGGTGAGAGGACCCCTCTTTGTGGACAGCCTTTAATAGCTCTGACGCTTATCGTGGTGCTGCCAAGCGTTGGGTAGATATCTCTCCCGCATAGCATAGCATCGATCCATGTGACCGTGGCAGATGGTATACCCCTGAGTTTTAGGGCTCGAGATATGCAGTCATAGCCGGTGTTATCAAAAGCACCCCCAATGTCAAAGAAAGCGCATGATGCGATTTCCTTGCCATTAAAAGATTTCTCGATAGTCTCTATAAGATTGTGTAGGGCTGTCACTATGGACTTGGAGTCGAACATTTCATCATGTATCTGATATGAACGTCGAGCAGCCTCTCGATGATTTTAAGGAGGAATGAAGTTAAGCTAATCGGTCTGTAGGATTTAGATAAATCCTCCGGCTTGTTACCATGTTTGGGTATAAATATAACGTTAACTTTCCATCATAGTCGCGGTATGTACCCTAAAGTGTAACTTGCCCTAAGAAGACAAATTAGCTGAGTGGTAATAATATAAAGACAATTCTGTAAAAAAGAAGGAAAGATACCATCCGCTCCAGGAGCCTTGAACGGTTCAAAGAACTCCACTGTCCATTTAACTTTGTCCTTGTCGAAGATAACCCCTGACTGTCTATATAGTCAATCATCCCACTCCCATGAATTTCAGTTGTATGTGTCGGATTGCCTCCTGAAAGGACAGACCCTGGAAAGTGGGTAAAAAGTAGAAACTCAAGAGTTTCATCTGGGCCTTCAGTTCTAGATCCATCCGTTTTTTTAGCAGCCCGACTCCATTTGCGGAGTCTTTGAACAGAGCTTTGTGAAGGCGTGTCGCTTCTGGCAAGATTGGATGCTTTCACGTTATCTTCTCCAGAATTCTCGTTTCGAGTGCCTAATAATTTTGTTATACTCCGTGAGAGCGGATCTGTAATCGTCCCACAGATTTAGACGCTTCGCTTTACTAAACAACTTCTTAACTTGTACACGTTTGCGAACGAGTTCTCCGTTCCACCAGGGCACCCTACGACCTGCCCTCGTTCCTGCGGAAGCCGGTTCTACGTACCGGAACGACCCGTTTTTCAACAGCCAAGAGCTGCCAAACCCCCTCGATGTAAAAAGAACTACACTATTCGAAGCATCGCTACGACAACAACAACAACAACGACCTGCCTTGGTATTGCGAGCTACGGTACTATCCCTATAGGAAGAGGACGACACTTGGTTGAGTTGACCTAAGTACGCTGGTAGTTTTTTGCCTCCTCCATTAACTTTCAAGCAAAGGTATTGCACGTCCGCCCGTTAAACGACAAAGCCGAAAAGAACTAACTCAAACATACGAATGCCAAACGCCAAGATACTCAAAAAGTCACGAGGTCCCGCGAAGGTACGCAAGTACAACATTCAAGCACTCAACCATGTACCCAGTTCTTGGAGACGTGTACGCGTCACGTTCATTCCGAAGGCGGGCAGATGTGGTCATGTGTCTCCAAAAGACTTTAGGCCTATAAGCCTTACTTCCTTCTTAATGAAGGCACTGGAACGAATCTTGGACAGCCATATTCGACAGCTGTTGTTAAAATCGCCAATTTCAAAAGGCCAGCATGCATACCTCAAGGGTAAGTCAACGGAGACGGCTCTCCATGAGGTGGTACGCACGATTGAGCATGACTTGTACTACAAACAATACACTCTAGCCGCTTTCCTGGACATTGGGGGCGCGTTTAATAACATCCGAACTGATATCATTCAGGAGTCCCTCATCGAGCTTGGGGTGGAGACTTGTTTTAGCAGCTGGATAGTAGCGATGCTAAACAGCAGAACGATTCAATCGGAGCTGGGGGGATGTCAAGCTACCAAATACGTACGCAGGGGAACCCCTCAGGGTGGGGTGATGTCTCCCCTGCTCTGGATCATAGCGATGGACGGACTCCTTAGAAAGCTAGAAGCATCAGGAGTCAAGGTAATTGCATACGCAAATGATGTGGTAATTCTAGTTTCGGGTAAGTTCCCAACAGTCATGAGCGAAATCATGAGCGGAGCTTTGGACATAGTAAACACTTGGACTGCAGAGTGTGGCCTTAGTGTGAACCCGGGAAAAACCGAGCTAGTCCTCTTTACCACAAAGACCAGAATACCGGAGTTTCAACTCCCACAACTTAATGGCCACTCTTTAAAACTGTCACCCAACGCTAAGTGTCTCGGAGTCATTCTCGATTCGAAACATAGTTAGAAGGTGAACATTGAGCATCGTACAAAGAAAGCCTATATAGCCCTCTATGCCTGCAGGAGAACTTGCGGCAGAAGCTGGGGTCTTCAGCCAAAGATAGTTTTATGGCTGTACACGGCTGTAGTGCGACCTATACTCGCTTACGTAGCATTGTTATGGTGGCCAGCTCTTCGTAGAAAGTATAATATTGACCTATTGAGCAAAGTGCAAAGAACCGCTTGCATCACAGTCACGGGAGCTATGCGTTCATGTCCAGCGGATGCACTTAATATCATCCTAGGTCTACTCCCTTTAAACCTACAAATAAAATTTAATGCGGCGTGCAGCGCTGTCAGACTAAGGGAGTCTGGATGTTGGACGTCCAAGCCATATGGGCATAGCAATATACTAGAGTCTCTACCTGTCGGTGTTCGAGACATGTTGCCAACAGACTATATCGTCACCGGAGTAAACTTTGAAAAACACCTCGTAACAAGGTTTCCAACGAGAGCGGAATGGAGTGAGGGAGAGGTGACCGGAAGATACGACTGCGAAATATTCACTGATGGCTCTAAAATAGATTGTGGAGTCGGTGCGGGGGTCTTTTCTGAGGATCTCTGTGCATCAATGTCTTTTCGCCTCCCAGACTATGCAAGCGTATTTCAAACTGAAGTGCTGGCAATAAGGGAAGCGTGTAGGATGTTGAGGCACAGCACAGGAACCACTAGGAGTGTCGCCATCTTCTCAGACAGCCAGGCCGCGATTAAGGCTCTGGAATCAATAACAATTTCATCGAAAATAGTAAAACAATGCCGCAGTGAACTGGCTGGACTGGCGGACCTCTTCAGAGTTTCTCTTCTATGGGTTCCAGGACATAGGAACATAGAGGGGAACGAGAGGGCCGATTAACTGGCGAGACAGGGCTCTGCACTACACGAGTCCTACGCGGTGACTGTCCACCCGCCGTTTAGTGCCGTTAAAAATGAGATTCATACACATTTCATGACACAGGCTAGTGGAAGATGGGACGCACTGACAACGTGTGGCACTTCTAAGAAATTATGGCCATCATATGATGCACGTAAATCTAATGCCCTTCTGAAGAGAGCCCGTTCGGATGTCGCAAAAGTTACAGCGATTACGACGGGGCACTGGCCAGTGGGAGTGCACGCGGCTAGATTGGGTATACCTTACAACATGCTCTGCCGCAGCTGCAGGAATGAGGAGGAGGAGGAAACTCTGATCCATTTCTTGTGAAAATGCCCGGCCCTTGCAAGAATCAGACATCAAGAACTGGGAAGCGCTTTCTTCCAAGATATATCCGACATCTCCTCGAAGAGTATCGGGGAGATAATACGTTTTGTTAACTCCACAGGATGGATCTGAGGACGAATACCTAAGAACGTTCTTGATATCAACGGTTTATTCCTCTTATGAGGCATGTGGCATCAAAACGGCGTACCTAACGCTAATTGTGTTTTCTTTCCCTGTTGGGATTGTAACAGCCACTCTAACCAACCAACCAACCAATAACATTCAACCATAGCGTTGTCCACAAACCCAGAGTGGGGATTGGGATCGAAAAAAAACCTAAAATCGAATTCGGGATTGCTGGAATCAGCTGTTTCGTCCCCTGTTAGGCGGACGAAACAGCTGATTCCAGCAAATATGCAAATGCAAATATACTGCCCGTTTTGTCCACCTGTTAAAGTAAAAGGCGCAACTTCGGGTGCGTAATACCTGGTGATAGCGTGAACGATCTCCCAGGTTCCTTGCGTATTTCTTAATAAAACTAACGAACCTCCAGACTTTTGATATTTTTGAAGTTTCTGGGACTTTGATATTCGTCGTCATTATAAGTTTTCTCACATTTTTGCATTTTTTTTTATCTCCTGGTCTCTGGAGAGGGGTTTCAGCACCTTTAGTGCTTTCCAGCTTATACGGCCAATCCGGATGTACATAAACTTCAAACGCAAAAAAAAAAAGAATCTTGATAGTAGTCTAAAATTTATCGAATCAAGACCCAACACAAGAATTTTTCCCTTAATGCAAAAATATAAGGACATATTCCTCCATCCATCCTCCAAACCTTTTCCAATAATTTAACTCTTTAATTTTGTATTTCAGAAATTTAGCCATTGGCATTGGAATTCAGAATTTCCCCGAAGGATTGGCCGTCAGTCTGCCATTACACGCTGCCGGCTTCAGTTTGGCGAGAAGTTTTTGGTACGGCCAATTGTCGGGCATGGTTGAGCCAATCTTCGGAATATTGGGAGCAGTAGCAGTGACCGTTGCCACAATCATTCTACCATACGCTCTATCATTTGCAGCAGGTGCCATGATTTATATCGTAGCAGACGATATTTTACCCGAAGCACATGCAAGGTATTTTAACTGATGCGTACATTTGCGTTCTAATTGAAAATTAATTGATAATTTTATAATTGCAGCGGGAACGGTGTTCTAGCGACATGGGGCACGATAGTTGGATTTATAGTTATGATGTGCCTAGATGTTGCACTGGGTTAATGTAGATATAAATTCTAGGGAATAGATAATTTTAGCCATTTTTAATTATTAAATTAATACAAGGATAAAACACTACTTAAGGGCTAGGAACGAACACAGCTGTTTGTATAATGAAAGGACACATTTTCATTTTACAAAAAAAAAAGTTGTAAAATCATGTTAACGCATGGAATTCTATTACTGCTCCGTCAGTTTACTTAATAGAAATTTTACATTTCTAAACGATATGTATTTGTACATAAAAGCCACGTGAAGGCAAATAGCTTTCCTAAATAACTAAAATAATAGTGAAATTAAACACAATTTTGTTATAAACAAAAATGTAAAGAAGCTTTACACACACACACCGAACAGAAAATGTACTTTATATTTTTAAAATGTATTTTTTCTCTAGTTGTTTTTATTGTGAAAGAGAACATAGTATTAGTTTTATTTGTACTCAATCACCGAGTATACAGGAAAAACAACAATAGCTCTAGCAATAACAAAAATCTGCAGTTTAAACAATCAATCCTTTGTGATGTTGTCGATTTTCCATTGCAACACTGTAAAGAAGTCCTTGTCAACATAATTACAGTTTGTTTTCATATTTAGATTTTCTGCCAACACTTTGGTTTTTACAAATATCAAAACTCTCAAAAATATTTAGTTGAATGATTACTGCCGCATTTCCAATTTGGAATCATGTTATTTGACGTGATAGTGACTATTAATTAATTTTGTTTCTTATTTAAGAATCGTGTACATATAGTGTAGTGATGATATGATAATAATTTTAATGAATGATGTAAAAGATGAAAGGAAATGTTGACAAAAATATTTTTTGTAAAACAAAAACATTAGTCTTTTAATTCATGAAATCTCTGAACAGGAACAACTGGTGCCCCATTTTCAAATGTATGCGGCAACACCCCACTACATGCAATTACAGCAGCGGGGATGAGCACTGACATAACTACACACAATGCCTACGTTTCCTTTTTGGACCGTGTCGATGCTTTTTCATAGATACGAGTACTTGGTGAAAACGCTACGTTTTCAGACATCGTCACTTGAATCTTTGAGAAGGGGAAAAGTATGGCGTTTTTTTCCGGATCCGATTCCCCCTTCAATGGCTGCGTTCTGCCAAACTTACAGAATCAGACAATTTGACAGTGAGTAACAGAGATGTGAAGTATTGTATATCCGTAAGTCGAAAAGAGAGTTTCGCTTATCTGACAGAATCTTTAGAGGGGAAATTTACCGGAAAAATTTGTTGGTTCGTTTCCCCAGCCCATGATTTCTAAATAAATACATCTACCGGACTCTCTGTCTCTTTCGCTCTAGTCCAATTATTAAGAAACAGGCTTAACGAAAATTGGTTGGTTGCCATTCTGCTCTCGGGATTCGTATGGAGATGCTTTGGTATGAGTTGTGTGCGTCGAATGTGTGAATATCAGTTCAATGCGTCCCTCTTTCACTTACGGATACACAATGCCTTGTCACCTCTGTTGCTCACTGTCATTTCCTTAACCGGTCAGATTTCCAGGACCGCGACCAATGATTCCTGGAGTTTTGACAGTTCGCTCCTGACAAGTTCTGTCACTTCATTCGTAAACAACTCTTTGTTGGCGTCAAAGTGCGTATAGTGATCGGTAAGTCTGTCCTCGCTCGTCACTTTGTTTGGAAATTGTGTTTAAAAGTGTAAATATCCCTTATTAATTGGCGTATGTTTGTGTGAAATATATTTATGGCGCCACGGGAATCGTATCGTTCACCGGAGAAATCACGAATCGGAGAAGGGGTAATGAATAAGTAGCAGAATCACGATATTTTCGGGTCAATGGCTGCGTTGCTGCGAACGAATCAAGTTTTGGCATTTCTCGAATTCTCCTCCATATGCTTTCCCCTCCAGTAAAATTTGTACGGACAACTGTCATGATAATGTTCCCCTTCGGATCAAAATATTGTACTTCTTAGATCCGCTTTTTATTTTCCCCTCTACCTCTTTTCCCTTTTGTTCAAATTTGATGAAAATGGCAAAAATGAAATGTACTCGGTAGTACCTTTCTCATGATACCCCACTTGCCTATACCAGATGAAAAAAAAAAATTTTGACCTTCATTTCCCCTCTATGGGGACCTTAAAGTTAACCTGTTACAACGCATCGCTTTCTCCGGCGAAGCATAATAATTCTACACATTCCTACAAAATTTCATGTATGATATGTACGAGTAGCTTCAGCCGCTCATGAGATATTCTATGGACAGGGACAGACAGACATTTGACCGATTTCATACGTAAGGGTTTTATTTTTACTACAAAACCCTAAAAATGGGGCGATACGGAATGGAACGGTTGGCGTCGCCAGGGCCGCATAATGTATAATACGAGTATAATAACGATGGAAGTTATTGCACGCATTTTTTGTGTCTTCCGGGGAACCAGGGCCGGATTAAAGTGGCCCCGGGTCCCCACCATACTCAGTACCGCTGTGAAGACACTAAAGTCTCTGAAATCTTTCTTCGAATCAACAAGAGATTATTTTGAAGAGTACGAAGCTAAAGAAAAGAAATTGGCTAAACCTGAAGAATATGACTCAAAGTCTAGAACTAAAAACCAAACGTACGACTGCAGCCTCTTGATTATGGAAAAACAAATTCTGTCCAAATGTCACCGAGGGACAAGTTCCGCATTGAATCCTTTTTACCAGTAGTAGACACACTCATCTTGGCATTATCACAACGGCTTTCAGCTTACGAAGTTCTCTGGATTTTTGAGTGAGCTAATGACAATCACACCTGAAGAACTAAATATCAAAGCGGAAAATCTTGTTAATTGCTTCCCAGAAGATGTGGAAGATTCTTTATGTGCCGAATTATTGCAACTTGCTGCATTATCAAAGCTCTACACACAGCTGAATGAAGAGTCAATAGAACTATTTCTTTATCGTATTATCATAGAAAACAATCGTCGCTCAACTTTTGTGAATATGGAAATAGTGCTCGTATTTACTTATCAATGATGGTATCCAATTGTAGTGGAGAAAGATCATTTTCAAAAATGAAACTCATCAAAAACAGATTACGCACAAGTGTGGGACAAGATCGCCTTAATTGTTTGATGATTTTGATTATTGAAAGTGACATTCTTCGGAATTTATCATTTGATGATTTAATCCACGTCTTTGCTACGAAAAAAATCACGTAAAGTTACTCTTATCTTGAACATCATGTGACTTTGTAAGTAATAAATTAATAAATGCATTGCTATACCTTTGCTTGATAGTCATTCGCGTTTTACCATCAAAAAAGGGCCCCCACCATTGTGTGGCCCCGGGCCCCTACAATCTTAATCTGGCCCTGCGGGGAACTACCGCTTTGATATGATACGAGGAGAAAAAAAGCTTTCTACGATGAGCGTTTGTCGAGTTACGATTGATCCCCTTCTCGTGTCGGGCCCCCCATCCTTCTTCTCATCTCTCTCCTGAACTTCCCTAACACTTTACAGGCCGGCACTTTACAGGCTATATCTCCTGGAGATGAATCAAAGACCCGCCGTTCGCAAGTTTCGCATACTCTGCTTTTCAAACAGATATTTGAAAAATAAATTTTAGACGTTCAGCTTGATCGCCTGTTGTTCCTTCCTCCCCTCCCAGGATAACGACCACAATTTCCGGCCGGCAGCCTGCACTTTCCTAGTCTCCTACAACCCCTAGAAAAGAATCCACTAAGAAGCCATGGTCCGCCCATTTTTCATACTCAACCACCTTCAGCTCCTAGTCTATTAAATGACTATCCGGAACGATGGCAACGCCAAATGAAATTGCTTTGAAGCACTTGTACTATCGCCACGGTCAAATCGATATTGGTCTATAGAGTGTCAGGCTTACTAATATAAGAAAAATCTACAATACGAGGAACTCATCACTCGACAATCCTAATCATTGAATCGAACGGAACTTCCAATAATTTAATTTTAGTTTAATAATTTTACCACCACCAACATTAGTTAAGTCATCAAGTTCAGGAAAGAATTGGGATTCCAAAAATGTCTCTCGGAGTAAACAAGTGCAGCGAAGATAAAAAATACATTCCTCCTTGTCTTTGTCACCGCAGCTTCTACAGTAGTCATTGCAGGGGATGTGAAGTCTCTTGGCGTGCTCCGTAACTACGTAATACCCAGTGATGACTTTTGACCAGCTCTGATTTTTGCCTCTTCAACAACAACAGGTGTATAAATTTTCCGACGAATTAATGCAGCATCACTTGTTGTACCCTGCCTCGCGAGTTCATTTGCCTTAAAGTTAGCAGCTAAACCGATTCAGGGAGACTGAAATATAAATCTAGGTTAAGCCCAACAGAAAAACTCCAGCGCCTAATACTTAGAAAATAAACCACTTTCGAATATTTCTTATTTATACATATATAGATAAAAAATATTTTGGAGAGGGGCCCGGGCCCCCATGACCCCCCTCTGGATCCGCCACTGCGTATTAATAAAGATCAATTTTGATTTCATTAATTGCATATTGTAGTTATGAAATGTGTTTTTATAAAAATGTTTATTTTTTTTCAATTTTTCTAATATCCGGGCCACCCAAAAAACAAGGGCCCGGGGCGATTCGCCCTTTCCGCACCCCTCTCTTGACGGCCCTGGGCGTCGCAGCGGGGTCCGGGTGTAATGGGACCCTCAGCCTCTGGTTTCGTACCACCGAAGATCACTATTCATCAGGTACTGCTGTCGATCTGTCGGTGGAAGCAGCACTACAAGGATATGGTTCATTACAGGTGGTTCATCATTACACACCGCATACGGCGTTTAAGTTGTTGCTTCTCGCTGATTCTTCTGCCGAGGCCAGTAGAGAGTTTGCATGCTCTCTATAATCGCGTTGTTGTTGTGTTGTTGTGGTAGCGATGCTTCGAATACTGCAGTTCTTCTTGCATCGAGGGGGTTTGGCAGCTCTCGGCCGTTGAAAAACGGGTCGTTCCGATAAGAAGTGTAATGAACCACCTGTAATGAACCATATTCTGATCTGGTAGTGCTGCTCCCACCGGCAGATTGAAGCAGCACCTGATGAGTAGTGATCTGT
Source organism: Chloromyia formosa (assembly GCA_964017055.1). Taxonomy (NCBI): domain Eukaryota; kingdom Metazoa; phylum Arthropoda; class Insecta; order Diptera; family Stratiomyidae; genus Chloromyia; species Chloromyia formosa. Next base: position 33,552,576 of record OZ024818.1, read on the forward strand.
TGGTGGTACGAAACCAGAGACCGAGGGTCCCATTACACCCGGACCCAGGTGCGACCGCGTGGGCTGTCTGATACGTCGGCCAACCATTTCATCCTTATCGACTATTTTCCTTTATTCCCCATTTTTACCTCCCCTGTTTGTGTTGTCTTCCCCAGGCCTATGCATTTTTTTAATACGTAAAGGACAGGGGCAACGAGCGGCGAAAACCCCGCCCACATCTCCCAAACTGAGCTACAGCAAGCATAGGCCGCTGCTTAGCTCGTTGAGGAGCCTTTTTGCTTCGCCAGATGGCACGGCCCGATTTTCCCGGTCAGTATGCTACCTAAGGCTTCGTCCCCACAGTGGCATCTCCGGATGCCCACCAAGCCTTCCGTTACATATTTGGCGCCCAACGTGGGGCCCATTTCTGGTACAGAACAGGGCTAAGAAGGACCTCTTTGGGTTCCTTTTTAGTCCTTCCACCGATTTGTATCCCCACAAGCACATTAAGGCTACTTGCTCTAAGTCTTAGGACTTAGCCATTTTTACATCACGTATTTTCCCTTCAAGTAGCTGTGCTTTCCTCTGTAGCACCCCAATCCTTCCTATAGAGTAGATTATCCTTTTAGAATCAGTTCAACTAGGCAATCCTGGTGTTGTGTTTGTCTTTTGTGTTTTAGCCACGTATTTAAGGCCTCCATAAGTGCTTTGAATTGCTGGCCTTTGGAGCGTCTTCGGTGACCGGACGAAGCGCGGAAGAGCCCTGAATACCTTTTTGTTTGCCAGGATTGTCCATCTAAGTAACTTAAAAAAAAATTCTTTACACAGTATTGCGTTTTTCTATCATGTGCAGCTTACAGAGTTTATGAGTGAATTACGGCAAGGAATGCAGTGTTGCGCCTCTGCTGGCCTCAGAATTCTCTGTAACCTGTTGATCATCTGAATAATTGGGAAATGTAGTATTTTTTTGTTTTGCTAATTGTTCCCCTCTGCAATGGTTGTCGGCTGACTCCGGTACCCAGCTCGTTTTTTTTTTATTTTTAGTAGCACACTTTGTCCAAAGCTTCTTATTTTTGGCAGGTCTCGAAGTAGAAGCTGCCCTGTAATGAACCCTACTATGGTCTGGTAGTGCTGCTTCCGCCGACAGATCGAAGCAGCACCTGATGAGTAGTGATCTGTTGGTGGTACGAAACCAGAGACCGAGGGTCCCATTACACCCGGACCCAGGTGCGACCGCGTAGGCGTCTGATACGTCGGCCAACCATTCCATCCTTATCGACTATTTTTTTTTATTCCCCATTTTTACCTCCCCTTTTTGTGTTGTCTTCCCCAGGCCTATGAATTTTTATTAATACGTACAGGGACAACAGGGGCAACGAGCGGCGAAAACCCCGCCCACATCTCCCAAACTGAGCGACAGCAAGCATAGGCCGCTGCTTAGCTCGTTGAGGAGCCTTTTTGCTTCGCCAGATGGCACGGCCCGACCTATTAACCCTTGTTCCTAGTGTTGTTGAATATTATTCTCCTGTTTGGTCACCACGGTTTGATTAACTCATCTCTCTTTTTAAATCTATCCAGCGTAACTTAACTGGTATCCTTGTGTTCAATTCCAAGAACCCTTACTGTCCATATTATGATCGGTTTACTCTATTAAACTCCTCTCCTCTTGAAAACCGCAGACTGTATCTGGATGAGTACTTTCTCTACAATTTTTGCGACGGACTTTTCCCGGTAAGTTTGACGAACGAGATCTGAGACAAATTAGAATGAGGTTTCAATTTATTATTTCTTTCGCCCGTACTATATTTTCATTCACCATTGCTACGCTTACCACGTAATCAGAATAATCTCCATCTTGAGCCTTTTCCTTCGTCGCTCTTCATTTAAGTATTAATTAAATAGCATCCTTTTTGAAGGGGAGATACATTTATAATTCCTTCTTCGCCTTAATTTATTTCGATAGTAATTCTATTCTTATTTAATAGTTATATTTTTGTTCTTATTCTTTTTATGTTATATATCTTCACATTTTGTAATTAATCTGTTCTGTAATTGGAGATTTAGTTGCGTTAAATAAACCATCAACAATAAATAAATGATAAATAAATAAACAGGAAAGGAAATATTCGTATAATTATACATATTTTATTAATAACAAAGTAAACAATAGTCTGGTTGTAAAACAATCCACTCTTGGGCTGGCCTCACACTGTCTAACACGAGCTCGAATACGAACATGGTACAAGTGTCCTCCGAATTTGAAGAGAACCGGTCACTTGTACCATGTTCGTGTTCGAGTTCGTCTCCGACAGTATATGGCCATATCATACAAATTAAGTGCTGAGAACCAATCTATAGAAAAAAAAAAGAAAATCATTTCGATTTCTCATTATGTTTTTCCTCATTATTGACACCTAAGTCAATTGTCGTTCTATCATTCGCTTTGTCAGTCGTTTTGGGTGCTAAGCCAGTCCATTCTTCGCTCACTTTCCAAAGCCACTCGGCCGTACTATCGTCTCGTGCTCGTTTCAACACTGGGAATCTTAAGCAGTCACTGTAATAGCATCCCGAGACCTTTTCCAAATCAGGATCAATGGCCAATTTAATTGATGTTTGTGCTCCAGATTTAGCTGTTTTGAAGAAACACGACATACAAGGTGATGCCATTTTTCTATCGTAATGGAGGCGAAAGTATTGAAATGTTAGTGTGTGTATCCAATTCGATATTTGATCACATTTGACAATCGTACTTACTTCCATATGCCTGACAGAATATGCCGACCCAATTCCGTCTTGACGACACCCGGATGACAGCAATTAACTACAACACCAGTTCCTTCAAGCTTCTTACTTAAATGGCGTGTGAATAGTATGTTTGCTAATTTACTTTGTGTATACGCTCCAGTTTTACTATACGATTTATCGCTATTCAGATCGTTTTTGTTGATCCTGCCATTCATGTACGCAAGACTGGATACTACTACAACACGACTGGGGGCCGATGCTTTCAAGTGATCCAATAGAAGATTCGTCAATAAAAAGTGGCCCATATGATTGATGCCGATCTGTAGTTCAAAGCCGTCTTTTGTCAGACCTTTCGGACATGCCATCACTCCGGCATTATTGATAAGAATATCGAGTCGTGACTCCTCCTCCTTGAATCTGCAAAACGGAGTCTATTTAGTACAAGTACATAGGTAATTTTTGAATTTAGTTATTATGTTTGGTAAATGTTTTAACTTACTTAGCAGCAAATTTCCTAATCGATTCCAGTGACGACAGGTCTAATGTTCGGTTGAAAATATTTTGATTTTTTGTCTTCTCGATGATCTCCAAACGAGCATCTTCACAACGCTTTGGATCTCTGCATGCCATATAAATTCGACCGCCCCGTTTCGCTAGTTCTTTTAACGTCTCCTTTCCGATTCCTGTGTTACATCCTGTTATTATGACTACCTTTCCATCGATTCTATTCTTCTTTGTATATTGGCCGCCTTGAATGAATCTCCTGGAAAGTGACAGAGATAATAATTATTGACACCATAGACTTTGGTACAGTAAAACCTCTCCTGGAAGTAATAAAATTGTCTGCCACCTTTGGATATTGCTATTTTTTATTAATTATACTAAATAGAAAGAGAGAGATCCAAAGGAGGCTAATTTCTCTCAATTCCCCTCAAATATTTTATTACTTGCTGCCCTGTTATTTAGAAGGTCTTGTTACAGAGGTAGGGAAAATTTTCGTACAAACGCAACTTTTGACAGTTTTCGCGTGGGATATGATGTGTGATGATAAATTCTTGGCGCGCTAATACAAACTACCTGTGGGTACTACTAGAACCCCCACAGCAGTGACTAAGCTAAGATTTTTCGGAGGGGGTCCAGACATTTGATACCAGAAATGTTGATAAGGGCGGCCCTATAGTATAATAGGAACATACCATACATTGACACTAAATCAGCGTAATAGTCCACGACAGAGGTTCGATAAAAGGCCTTTTTGTATGTTAATATTTTTAGGGTGCTGAACACGATTGAAATTTGATAGAACCCTTTTATTTACTAAAATAACGGTATTTTGCATGTTTCATCAGTTTTTCTTCAATGAAACTATTTTCCACAGAATTTACAAAAATTGCATTTAACCAATTTAATTTAATTTGGAAAATAAAGAAAATTTCCCACAATGTACTTGTATTGTATATTGAATTTAGAAGGGAAAATTTATTATACGCATTGCCCCCTTATATCACGGAAATGAGAGGTGTGCAGACTGATCTCGCTAGTACCTAACACTCTCCATTGCCCATGCCGCCTCCCGAGCTCCTTTTCTTTTTAATCTCCAAACTGTTTGGCGAAAAAAAACATCACCCAAACGAACATTTTGAATTTTAGTAATTTTGGTAATAGTATTCAGCAATGCCTAAATGTTTTTTCGAATCCCATTTTAGTTGCCACTTTGAGGCTATGAGGGTCCGTCCCTTCGTATTTGGGGTTAAAGTTAAAAAATATGTATCTCCAAATTTAATCTCTAGGACATTTCTCGTTGATCAAGTATTTTTCCCGACCCCGAGACTCCTTTCCCGGGAAGTTCTGACTTAAGCGATTTTGTCCTTAACTTTAGAATATTTATTTACTTTAGAAAGTAGAAGTTAATACTTTTTAAGTATGATGCGCATTTTGGGGGGAATTGGAGAAAACCTGAGAAAAATGAAGAAAAAAGTTTGACAAGACAGGACGTGTAAATTTAATTCAGTTTTCTGTTAACAAAATATGCTACAGGCACTTCTTTTGTGGCACCCTAAAACACCCAACAATAGCAATGTCAAAATTTGCTAGAATGACAGAAAATTCGTTATTATGCTAGAAAATAGGTTCTCCGTTCTCCAGCCAACATTTTCGCTGGTGAAGCTCAGGTTCGTCCTCAGTATTCCAAAAAGATTTTGTACTTACAAAAAATCAAAAGCAAACCTCGGTTAAGCTGATTGGGTGCTTCTATAACAAGTCTCTTGCGTCGCGTCTTCCACTTTTTACAAAGCTAACTACTTCTGTGAAAGTGATTTCGATTGACTCTAAAATTAAATGATCATGTAACTTTATTAATGTCAGTTCCTTTGCTTGCATAAAAAGAGGTTTGGATAAAAACCTTCTAATTCAGTGCCAGCCTTAGCTAACTTAGCGCCCTGTTCAACTAAACCAAACTAAGAGAAATACTAATTGCCTTAACCCCTCCAGTTAGGCGTGTCAACATTTCTAGTATTGACATTTCGTTAACATATAAATTTCGGATGGTGTAGTTGCACAAGGGATTAAGGCTAAGCTACATTAAGGCCCTTTTCACATCAATGACGATTTACAGTTGAAAAATTATTGAAAAGCCTAAAAATATTCAGCGCCCAATGTGGGGTTAGTGTACTAGTTAATTAATGGGAAATGGACAATCGAATAGGCGCGCGGCGTCTTTCGTATCAAGACAAAAAAAAACGAAATGATGATTTTTTAAGTGTATAGTTTAATTTATTAGGAAGGAGATTTCACGCTCCTACATAATGACACCCTATTGAAATTCACATGGCCTGCCTATATTGTTGTATTTTTATTCAAATTCAAAATATTTCGGGAGGGGTCCAGACCCCCAGGACCCACTCCCAACTTCTGTTTGACATCAATAATACGATGCTTCCGGTGCAAGCAGTAAAATGGATCGCAAATTATCTTGCTGGTTGACAGTCCTACACTGAGTTCAGAGATGGTAAATCTGAGCTCAGAAGGGTTAAGCAGGGCGTTCCGAAAGGAGGGGTTTTATCACTCATCCTGTTTAATCCTCATCTCTCAGGACTCCTCACACCTACCGAAGGAATCCAGATCATTAGCTATGCCGATGACTTTTCTATCCTAGCGACATCAAATAATATCACCCAAATGTGCTAAAGGATAAACAGCAATCTCCATGATCTCAACAACTTCCTCATGTGCAAGAACCTGAAGTTATCAGCTCCAAATTCTACCGCAACTCTATTCACCACCTGGACCAAAGAAGTGAAGATGCAGCTAAATATCTTAGTAGACGGTCAACTAATACCCACCACAAATCATCCAAAAATCCTTGGTGTTACTCTTGATAGCCTGCTTTCAACCCGCGCTTTAACGATATGTAACAGAATGAGGAGCAGGAACAAAGTCCTTAAGGCTTTAGCAGGAAGTTCCTGGGGTAAAGATAAAGAGATTCTGCTAGTTACCTACAAAGCAATTGGTAGATTTGTGGCTAATTAGTGCCTGCCGAAACAATTGTTTGCAATAACAAAAAATACACTCGCAGTATAAGGAACAAACTCTAATCTTTTATTTATTTGTTAAATTGTGAGAAATATGGAAAATAAATTCAATTGTTAAGAATAATTAAACACTGTGTGTTCTATTTTTCTGCGAACTAAAAAGTGTGCCGTTTGCGCAAGCTCTTCTCAATGTGATTACTTACTGTGAAAGTGGATGCTACTGCAACTGTGGCCGCTCAAGTAGTGGCATTTAGCCAGGCAGGATTGAGTCAGCGCGTCGTGGCCACACGTCTTAATATGAGTCGATCAGCAGTAAGACGAGTGTACGGAAGATTTTTAGAGACTGGAAGCTTCAATAGGCGATCGAGTTCGGGAAGAAATCGGACGACATCAGAGCGAGATGACTGCATTATGGTGTTACGAAATCAACATCTCACTGGTGTTCAGGCGTAGCAGCGACTCCGTAATGCCCGTGATGTCACAGTAAAGAAAGAGGTTTGCATCCACACAAGCCTGCCAATGGTCCAAAATTAACTCCTGCTCGAACAATGGAAGCTCGTACTGTTCTCGGATGAGTGTAAAATCTTCATGGAAACGATTGACGCAGAAAAGTATACCGAAGAAAGGAAGAGCGATTTGTACAGGCTTGTATTGACGAACGAGTGGTATTTGGTGGAGATTCATGGACTGTTTGGGGTGGCATTTCTATGGAAGGAAAAACTGATATTGAGTTCACCTCCAGATCTCGTCGAGGCACCCTGACTGCCCAACGATACATCCAGGAGGTGCTACAACAGCATGTCATGCCATACCTACGCTGATTTTGTAAGCGAAGGTTTCACACTCATGCAGGACAACGCCCGACCACATACTACCGCAGCAGTTTTTCAGTATCTACACGAAGTTAGAACCCCAGTTATGGGCCAGCAAGAAGCCCTGACCTTAATTCCATTGAACATCAGCTTAATAGAAGGGTCAGGGCCAGGACTTAACCCCCAGAAACCCTCCAGGAACTAAAGGTGGCTATCTAAGAGGACTGGAAAGCTGTACCTCAAGAATTCGTCGTAACTTTAATAATGTCGATGAAAAAAAAGGATGAAAGCTGCAATAAGAGCAAGGGGTGGCAATACAAAGTATTGAATTATTATTATTATATATGCTGGGGGATAGCCGAAGCAGACCACTAACGTTTGGGTCCCTTTTCGCCCCCTCCCGGTCATCCTTCCAGATGTCGACTGATAATTGTCGACCTCTTTCTTCATCACTGAGTCCCGTGTTATTGCTAGCATTTGTTTGAAGCTGAGTTCACTCATGGCTTCTACACTTATCGTGTGCCTGCCTGTGATCCTCAACCTCGTGCTAGCCAGTGCTGGACATTCGCACACAATGTGTGCTGCCGTCTCGGCCTCCTCCAGGCATAGCCTGCAAACGTCATCTTCCCCGATTTTCATCTTGGCCAGATGAGCCTTAAAATTACCATGCCCTGTGACCAAGGCAGTTATCCAGCTTAGGGTACTCCGTTTATAACTAAGTACCTTTCTCGCTTCCCTACCTAAAGGGCTGGTCATTGCGTTCCGAGCTTGTTTGCAAGTGACTAGCTCCTGCCATTTTTGTTGATGCATGGAGTCCATCCACTTCCCAACCTTCGCTCCAATCATGCCGTTCCCCAGAGCAACTCTGGGTTCTGGGCCAATGAAAGTTGCCGCAGATCCCTGTTTTGCTAGGGCATCCGCCGCCTCATTTCCTGTTGTATCTATGTGTCCTTTTACCCACATCAGCGTAACCTCATTTCCTGAGGCACACGTGTTGAGCTTCCGGACACACTCTAGTACCAGTTTAGAGTTTATGTTCGTCTGCTGCATGCGTCTGATCACCGATTGGTTGTCCAGTGCAATAAGGATTTTCTTCCCCCGCACCTGACCTTCTAGCAGGTGGTCCAACGCATGCAATTAGCCAAGCATCTCTGCCTGGTATACGGACACATACTCTCCTAGACTAAGCGCACATGCTAGGTTTAGCTCTTCAGAGTAAACCCCCGCCCCCGCTTTACCGTCCATTAAAGAGCCATCAGTAAAAATGCTGATGTCATTGTACATACACTAATTATGTATGTTTCCATCTGCAATGTGAGTCTTGTGTAGTCTTTCAACTACCCTACGTCTACTCATGCCTTCTACCGGCATTAGAGTCTCCCTGACCTCATCATGAATAATGTCTAGGATGCTCTTATGACCGCTGCTAGTTCCAAAGCGATGCCACATGGCATCCCTTTCCATGCGCATTGCCGAAAGCGCCGCCGTTTTCTTTATAAATAAGTCCAACTGCGGCAGTCCCAGCAATGCCTCCATTGCTCGCGTTGGTGTGGTGCGCATTGCACCACATATGCTTACGCAAGCTATCCTTTGTACCCCATCTAGCTTCTTCTTTGTGGTATTCTGCATGGCTTTTGGCCACCATACCACTGATGCGTAGGCTAGAATAGGTCTTACCATCATTGTGTAAATCCAGTGTGTCGCTTTAGGTGAAATTCCCCACCTACGAGCACACACTCTCTTACATTGATGCAAAATCCTTTTCGCTTTTTGGATCTTTTCATCAACGTGAACATTCCAAGTTAGTTTCGCATCTAAGGTAACTCCTAGATGCTTCACTTCCTTGGACACCTTGATTTCCGAACCAAAAAGCCGTAAGGGAGTTATTTCTATGTCTTTCCTCTTACGAGTAAAAATCATAGTGTTTGATTTACTAGCGTTTATGGTTAGCTCTTGCTCATTACACCATTCTTCGGTTACTTTGAGAGCTTGTCCCATGCAAGCTAGAATTGTGTCCATGAACTTTCCACTGACCGTGAGTGCCAAGTCATCGGCGTATCCTACAGTGTGTACGCCCATCGAGTCCAACTTCCAGAGAAGACTGTCCACGGTGATGTTCCACAGTAGAGGCGAAAGAACACCTCCTTGTGGGCATCCTCGGACTACCTTACCCCGTATTCTGTCAAATCCACTGCTAAGATTTACCGCCCTCTGCTTAAGCATAGAGTCAATCCACTTAATTATAATGTAATCAACCCCCCGCTCAGTCAGGGCGTTCCTTAGTTTGGTAAAGGAGAATTTATCTAAAGCACCCTCTATATCCATAAAAGTAGACATAGCGATCCCGCCATTGTTAATCTCTCTCTGCAACTCTAACAAGTTCGTGTAGAGCGGTTTCCGTAGATCTGCCTGCTCTATAAACATGTTGGCACCTACTCAGAGGACTATACATTAGCGTAGTGTTCTCCAGATAGTCCACCAACACCTTTTCCATTGTTTTCAACAGGAATGATGTAAGGCTAACCGGCCTGAAGGACTTTGCCTCTGTATAGTCTTTCTTTCCCAGTTTAGGCAGGAAGATCACCTTAGCCTCCCTCCATGCCTTCGGTATGTAGCCTGCTGAAAGACAGGCGACGAATATATTCCGGATCCTATCTAGTAGAGCGCTCATGCCCCACTGTAATAGTGCCGGGAATATTCCGTCCATTCCAGCCGTTTTAAGTGGAGCAAAAGAGTTTATAGCACTTTTGACTCCATTTGGAGTTATTATCCTCTCAGCTTCTTGTTGACTTCCCCCACCAGCTCCCATGTTAGTTTGAGGCCATGGTTGGTCTGACTTGAAACTTCCAGAAAAATGTACCTCCATCAGCGCCTGCAACGTTTCTTCCACTGTTTCTGTCATGCAACCATCAACTTTGCGTATCAGCCCCATTTTCGAAGCAGTGTCTTTCGATATCATCTTCTGTAATCTGCATACTTCCGACGTATCCTTCATGCTAGAGCAGAATTCCCTCCACGTATTTCGTTTCCGAAGACGTAAGGTTCTTTTCAGCTCCCTCTTTTTATCCTTGTATAGTTCCCAAGAGTGAGAGTCTCTCTCCCTCATGTAAGTATTGAATTAAGTTTTGTTTTAACAATTTTCCATATTTCGCTTCCAAGACCTTCAAAATGAACCAATAAAAAATCATTCAAAACAGTCGGCTTTTGTTTTTAAGTCTGTAAATTCAATAAAAAGCAAAACAGTGACAGTTACAATATGTCTACTGAAACCTTCCTTTTTTGTCCATTAAACAGTGTTAAAACTTTTTTCCCAAATTTTCATTTTTGAGTTTGAGTTGAGGGTCGATTTTGTGCACACAAGTGTATTAATAATATTGTATTCGTTTGCTTGGTTAATACTGGTCAATCAATCTGAACACATATATAGCGGCAAATATTTATTCAAGAAATTTTTCAAATAACCAGCAATGCATTCTCACTTATTGTTTGGTTAAACAATTCATTCCTGAATTCCGAAATGGATGGGATCAGCACCTCTCACAGCTTCGAGAATATTATTGCATTGTCTAATCTTTCACGTGATTAGTATTCAGCAAATGCGCAGACGACTTTCTTTCATTTTGTTATACCAGCCACTTAAAGTGTATCTTAACCATAGAGGTAAAAGATACGAGTATACGACCATAGTAGTAGTAAACCATCCATACCTGTTTTTACACAAATTGTTTTTCATCCCCTACCCTCCCCTATCAGCTGGTTTGCTCTCGACTGTCAATTGCATGGTCTTTCATATGGGACGATAATGACCAATGAATAAAACTTGACGGTCGAAATCAAGATCCGCGTCAGAAGGAGAATTCAAACATTGCCCATTGGCTGCGGGTGTCATAGTGTACAATACATTTGTCGCAGTGTGGGTAAACGTGTACCAAAAATGTTGGCTCATACCCGCTCTATCAAATTAAGTCTTTTTCTCTAAAATTTTAACTTGCTTAGCCGAAGGTTAGCTTGTTGTTATTAAAACACTTTGAAAGGTATTCAATTCGGCATTCATTTATTGAACCTACATACATACTGGGTATGACAATATTTAGAATGATTCTAATGTCTCTACCTACCAGACAACCAATACAGTAGGTAGTATTTTTGCATTTTTTCCAAAGCACATACAATATGTACTTTGATTATACCTTAATATTACCCATACGCACTTGGTCTTGAAAACGTGAACTTTGTTCAAGGTAATTGTGGTGACTATTTAACTAATTTGTCAACGTTGTACACATAAAAAAGCAAAGGTCTAGCTTTTATATGGGAATTAAATCAGTCCAAGAACAATCAATGTCAGTTTTTATCACTTTTGAGATATCCAGATTAATAGACTTTAAAAACTCTATATTTTGTCGATATTTTTGTAAGGCCAACGAATATCATTCTGCCTGAATGGGATAGATAAAACCGTTGGGTATCAGTTGTTACTATTTTGCATGAAAATATCATACAACTTTTCAATTCAGTAAATACCACAGTTGGGGATAACCTAGCTAATCAAAATTTTTAATGGGATATTACGTAATGATTACAAAACACAAGGAATCTGTAGTTTAACTACAATAGATTCTTCATATAAAAGATAGTCTAACATAATCACTCAAGAAAAGTAAAAATTATCCAACCATTTCAAAGCCGGTTTTCTCAAAATTGACCTTGGTTGTTCTTGCATTAAAGTTTGTGGTTAGGTTAGGTTATAGGGGCTGCTCCGACAAAGGGAGCACACATAGACCACCACTGGGTCCGTTGTGATACCACTAAAGTGGACTCAACAGAGAGCCCTTCCGACCAATACTTAATCCGCGAACCATCCGAAGCGAACAATGAACCTTTGAATCTGACCCGCACTCACCTCCTTCAAGTCGTCCAGATCGGTGAAGTAATAAGAGCCAAGCGTGTATTTCCTACTACCTGCAAGAGCAGAGTAGGTGCAGAGCAAATGAAATGAACACTCCTCCTCATCCCACAGCTTCTACAGTAATCATTGTACGGTATTCGAAGTCGCCTGGCATGCTCTCCAACGAGGCAATGGCCAGTGATAACTCCCATGACACTGCTGATTCGTTTTCTATCCAGCGAAAGTAACCCCGAAGAGCGACTAGGATTCAGCCCAGGCCATAATTGCTTGGCTACGCGACATGTGTTACCGGTACTCCACCTGATGTTGGCCCTCGCCGTCGCCTCAGCCTTTAAGGCCCATTTGCAAGTTGCCAGAGGCATGCCAACGTTTCGAAAACTACCACTGACCTCACTAGTAGTATCCTCGTGAGCCAGTGCATCAGCCTTACAGTTGCCGTCAAAGCCACTGTGTGTGACCCGGAATCCAACAAAGTGTAATGTTGAGAGAGCTTCCCATCAGTAGAATTAAGGCACGACATTTTGCAAGTATCTTCGAGTGAGTCACAGTAGAATCCAGCGATTTAATCAACGATTGACTATCTGTATAAATTATTACATCACTAGCCGAAATTACATTACGCCCCAGCTATGATATAGCTTCGTAGATAGCCGTAACCTCCGCCTGAAACACACTACAGTAATCAGGGAGGCAAAAGGACAGTCCGATGTTCAACCTCTCCGAATAAACACCAGCCCCGACGCCATCATCGCTCTTGGAGCCGTCTGTACAGATGCTTACGGCATCAAATTCTTGAGCGGTGCTAGCCGCCCACTCCTCACGAGAGGGGATCAGGCAGTCGAAATTCCTTTCGAACTCAAGCTTCGACACGGTATAGTCCGTGGTTTCAGGAACGTCCAAGCTGTTAAGAATGGCCGAGTTGTGGTTGCAATAGTATCAACTTTAATTTTTTTAATAAGGAGTGTTCTGGCACCAGCGTCGGAATCGGACTCAATACCTTCTACCAGTTGAGCAAACATATCCGCCCTAAGAGCTTCGGGACTCTCAGGAGTTCATTTAAAAGTCTCTGACCTCAGTATGTCACCCACCGGTTGGACGATCGTGGCTCCTCCGAGGGCTTGGGGCCCCAACAGAGCCTCTGTTCCAGCTATGGAACCTGTGCCCTCTACGAGCCGGGCCGTTATGTGCCCTTAAAGGAGTTCAGGTTTATGGTGTACGAACCGGCACCAACACCGGAGCATCTGCACCAGCCCCAGCTTCAAATAAGACCTTCATCAACCTTTTTAGTAAGGCATTGAGCACCGAACCAGTAGCTCCTTCAACATCGTCCAGCAGCCGAGGAAACTTAGCTCCCTCGGGAGCTTCACAATCTCCTCAGGTTACACCAACAAGGATCAGTAGGCTACACACATGTCTCAAATATCTCCCGGAGCGCATCGGCCACTGTGTGCAGGTTATTCGCCAAAAATCCAGCTACCCTAGCGGTCATAGTCCACCCAAGGTTCTTGGGGTGGCGAAGGGCCGAGTATGGGGCCTCAGCAATACCTCGAGTAAGTTGATATATGATATTTTGATAGATCGCTCACGAGTGGCGCTTATGGCTGACAATCGTGTAAATCATCTACCTCATTTTTATAATAATAAATCATTATAATCAATAGCTGCTCTAATACGTGGTCTAACGGGCGGTCTAATAGACGGTCTAATGCGCGGTCTATTGGACGGTCTAACTCGTGTAAAAACAACATTACTAGCATAAACATCCTGCTCATTTGGCCACATTCTGCGACTAGACGGAAAAGTTGTGGCTTATTTTTACGCCCCGCACAACAGGGGGTTCAGTATAACGACGACACTATATAGGTATAGTGCGCATTATACGACATGGGTGTGAATCACTTCCAATGGAAATCTTTATGTTATTCACGCATATACTCAGTGGCGTATTCTGATGCAAGTCGGAATACCAACCACTGACCTGGTCGAGCTACCTCCCCGATGGATTAAGGTAGCTCCTGACGAGTAGAATCCATCGTGTGGACGAAACCAGTGGACAGTTGGTGTATTGGCCTAGTGCTGATCAATTTTTGGTGGATGTGGATAGCCGAACTAAGTCATCATGGCTTAGCTTGGCAACGACCCACTCCACTTTAATTATTCTTAACCATTCTATTTAGGTTTCCCGTAATTTAATTTATATGGACGTTCCATTCGGAAGTTAATTGCTATCTTCTATTTTGCATTGCATTACATAAATGTAAGATGATACACAATTAGCATTAATTTAAGTGGATTAAAAGTGCAATGACTTATACGAGTACTTTACTTACTTTCATTATGTTTGAAAATCGATGGCCTTAATATTATGTGCACGTATAGCGTATACCCATAAATACATATACGAGTATGTACTATACATACATTACTACTATTATTTCGATTCCAAAGTGAAATGTTATCATTCGATGTCGTCGACTGTGGAGGTTATGGTACTCGTAGCTCAGCTAGTAACTTGTCGTTGAGGACCGATATTTATTTTATGTACGAGGGAGATCAAGAGTCGTACAAAAAGTAAGTTTCCCTGTGTTAAAAAGGCTAGGGGATTTTAGTGGGATTTTTAATTTTTGAATGAATGTTGGCATATAGATATGTATTGACATCCCTGTATCGGTTACTAACAGCTGGGCGTCAGTAGCTCTGCAACCATGGAGACCCCCGGTGACTCCAATGGCAAAGTCGAACGGTGTTCGGTGATCCCCGTTATATCTATTTCAAAGGCGAAAACGCGACTGAAATCCACCGGAAGATTGTTTCTGTACACGACACAGGTGCGATGAGTGTGCAAATCGTGCGAAATTGGTACTTGGCCCTCGCCGAGGGCCGTCAAAACGTCGTTGATGAACCGCGCTCCGGGCGTCCTTCAAGTGCGACCGACAGGAAGGCAGTCAGTGGTGGATCTAGAAATCTTGGAGGGGGCCCGACTTTGATTGTCACCTTCAGATCTAAGGGTAAGTCCACATTTACTTACTTTCGGTGCTCAAGAGGCATGCATCTATGGAAAGTGCGGGCGGATTTTCTCATTGGAAAGAAGTATGTAATGGTGAACATAGCGCAGTGGGGCGACCGGTAATGCAGTGTGTTAAGGCATCAGTCTCATGTTTGACTACCGGCGTTTCGGGTTCAAATCCCGTCCTCGACGACGTTTGTGGCCATGGATGTGCAGGAGGTGCATGCTGGCAACTGCATTCTTCGAAACCAGTTTACGCCAACGAAACGTCAACTGGGGCACATGGAACAGTTGACGCGCTATGCCCCACAAGGGGTTAGTCCAATTGAGTAGTAGTAGTAGTAGTAGGGCCGGTCAAAGGCTAAGGCGAAACAGGTGGTCGTCTGGGGCACCGACTCTGAAAGGGCACCGAAAGGGGTGTTAAAAGGAAAGCCACGTTTGAGAGTGAATTTTGTGAGTTCAGAGCTAAATGTAATATATGTACTTCTGTTTAGATATAAATATTTAACGATTTATCCAATCGAAAGTAACTCTCAATGTTCAAATTTACCCGGCCAAATGACTCAATTTCGAATGTTGGCTTTCATTCCCCAATGAGAGTGATTTAAGCTCGACACACAAGACGAACCAAATGGTTCGCAAAACGCGGTGGAATTAAAAAAAAATTTTCGCACGTTTTATGAAGTTGCCATAGTAGTAGCAACGTCGTCTGGCGTTAAGGGCTTTGACAGTTCTTGGCCGTTGTTGATGAACGAGTAGCTCCGATGCGTAGGACCGGCTATCGTAGCAGCGAACATAAGTTTAGTCATCCAGTTCAGTGAAGAATCTAAGAGGTGTCTTTCATCTCCTTGCCAGAGTAGGACAGATGCAGAGAAGACAAAAGATGCGCCTTCTTGCTCTCGCCACCGCAGGCTCTACAGTAGTCATTACAGGGGTTGCAAAGCCTCATAGTGTACTCCCCAACTATATAGTACCCAATGATGGCTCCCAGCTCTGATATGTAGCTTTTTTAGCGAAAATTGTTTAGCGATGCGACTAGAATCCAATCAGGGCCACCGTTTTGTTGAAACGAATGTTTTACTATTTCCCCATCTAGAGTTAATCCTACCAACTGTTTTAAACTTTAAGGCTAGTTTGGAAGTAGCGTCATCTCTGTAAGCATTGATCGACATTTCGTAACGGTCTTTGACGTAGTCAGACCTGTTTTGGAGGATTTAATTACAATTTATCCAGCTCATATAACATGATACCCCAGCCGGATCAGAGTTTGTGTAAACGCCGTATCCAGGGCGTGTGCAGGGCTTTAATTAAGCCACTGAGTGCCATGGAGCCGAATGATCGTATTCACCAAAAATTTCAAAAAGTAGCAGCTTAAACAGCATTTTCAAAGCAGCAGAAGTAGTTGTCTTAATAACACCACAACACGTAAGGCAGACCAATCTATGCATCTTTTGCAGCAAGCTTGCCAATATGGCAGTCCGGATGGCGCAACGGTTAGCACGTTCGCCTTCAACGCACTGGGCCCCGGTTCGATTCCGGGGATTTACGTGTCGGACTATGAGCCCACTCAGCTGTTAAATGAGTACCCATTATGGGGTAAATAACTCGGTTGAGCGTGTTGCTGATCACATACCTCTGCACAAAAAACCGTCACGATCTAGAAAATGAGATGATGCTAACTCATCTCGAGGCCGTGGTTCAAATTGGACTGTTGCGCCAGTTATTTATTTTTATTATTTATTATTGCCAATATGTGTACTTTCGGAAACGGTCCGCTGATGATACCTATGCTCTGGACAGAACGGATTTAAACGATATCATGGATGAAAGGAGCAAAAAGACAAATTTACTTCCTTGGGTCACCTTAAGCACCACCTGGTGGTGGCTTTTAGCATATCGAATTTGTGTAGCTATTTGCATGGGATGCGGATGCGGCGGTTTTGTGTTATTCATGGTAATTATTTGTTCTATTAAATAGCAATATCCATATGTTCAATGGGTGAGTTATCCATCTGCAGCTCGGTTTCGAGGGCTAATGCGTTTTACTCATTTTGACTCATCACTACGATATTGTTGCAGCTCCCCTCACAGTTAAAGCACATATTAGAGCAATAAAACCTTACCGTCTTGTATCCATTTCTTGGCATATGCAGGACACGAAATTCAACAAAGCCGGGGGTAGTAGAGTGGTCACAGGATCAACGCCATAATTTGTTGTTTTCCATCCTCATTCTTCAAGACTTTTTCCCAACCCTCAACCATTGCTAAACTTGATGATAAACTCTTAAAAAATGCTGTCATGCTAAAAGTGCTGATGTCGATAAAGCGGCAATGCTTGTACTGTACTCAAAGGCTGACTTCTTGTACGAAATGTACCTTAGGTGGTTCAGTGAAGGGACATTCTTCCCACTATAGCCGTACAGTGACACAGTGAAATGTACCCCAGCTGTTGCAACAAAATTCTGAGTAGCGTTTGAAACCGTGAACACTTTAATAATGTCAGCAACATTTCGATTTTCCAAAAGAGTCTTCAGCAACTTCATTTTTCTTCGCATGAACAGTGTGGACGTTGTATCGCAGCCGCTCATAGCATGTAAGAATAGAATGTTTTCTGCAACTCTTGAACTCACTGTATCAGTTGGGGAAAATGTCGCTGAAGAAACAGTACCTTTTCCTGGTTTTAAAAAGTACAGGTTTTTGCTCCGCTTCGCGCTCGGTGGCCGTGGTCGTTCAGTCACCGCTCTACGATCTAATCTCTAATCTAGAGCTCGGAGTTCAAATCTCGGCGCGATCAGAAACTGCCTGTTAGTACTTATAGAACTCTCACAGTGCTCCGAGCTTGTCAGTATAAAGACGGCGCAAATAGGAGGTGCATGCTGAAACGTCAACAAGGTATAGAAATGCTAGAGATGTTGACGCGACCATGCCCTTGGAGGGGTCAAGGCCATTAACGTATTCTTCCTAACTACAACCACCGTCTTATTTGATGGGGCTAAAGCCTCGATTCCATTAAGTGAGTTTACTATAGCTACAAACCAGCGAGAAAAGCAGCCGGCGAGTCCGCTAGTTGTGGCGATTACACACAGCTTGTAAACTCGCTCAGTAGCCAACTAACAAGAGTTAGTCACGTCACTCGTATTATCGCGTACTCCCTTAACAAATGGCCGGATGCACTACATTTTTCACGCTTTCACATTACACACACCACATTTTTCACGCACACACTCTTTGTCCGTCGATTTCTTGTTTTCATTTCGTTTAAACATTTTATCCTATTCGCTACCACCACTCCCACACTGACTGATTGACAACCACCAGAAGCTGGCAACAATTGTTGCATTATATATTAAATATGTATTTCCGTCGCCATTTTTGCCAGCGAGTAAAATAGCCGGCCTTTATCGTTTTTAGCACAAGCTGAGCTACTTGCTAGTTAGTCTGTGAACATGATTACATTGGGCGATCTTACAAGCAAGTAGCTAGTAAATTTGCCGATTTGCAGCTAGTAAACTCGCTCAATGGGGTCGAGGCTTAAGGATAGAACAGTGTTCAAGGTCCCTCTTCGTTCCTGCGGCAGCCGGTTCTTCGTACCGAAACGACCCGTTTTTCAACGGCCAAGAGCTGCCCCCTCGATGCAAGAAGAACTTCAGTATTTCAAGTATCGCTACCACTGCCACAACAACAACACCAAGGTGTCTTCGTTTACTTGGTTGCAAGTAATATCTGCTGATGAGAATTTGTCAATCAGCATAGATATTAACCGATCTTGTTCTTGGGGTTTACAAGGAAGTTTTCCTTGGAGATACTAGGTAACATTGTGCTGTCAAACAATATGTCAATTGAAGCGTGTTTCGATGATCGTTTCATACGCTCGACAGTTTTTGTTCCACCTTGTACATCATCAAGGTAACCATCAAAGACAACTACTGCCTGTTGATATTTATACTGGACATACTCAACATATTTGTCACAGATGAAAGAAAACACATTTTTTGCGAGAAAAACATATTTCCAGCGACCCCGAAACATTAAGGTAGTAAAAATCAAAACTCCACCAACCACCAACACTTTATTTTATTTTCTACCTAATTCTTAGACTAAATTAGTTGGAGATCTATTTGTGTTGTATGGTATATACCAGTTTTGTTTGCAAACTGGTTTATGCCAACAAAACGTCAGCTAAGCCACATGGGATAGTTGACGCGCTATGCCCCACATGGGGTTAAGGCAAATGAGCCATATGTTTATTCGTTCCATTTCCGTTTCTAGGCCCGGAGTATATTGCTCCCGACCGTTCCCAACCCACGCACAAGCCACATGGTATTGTTGGAACAAGTGTCAAAATCTCATTTTATAAGAACAATGCGTTGGGAGCAATATCCGCTCCGGCTTAGAGTTTGTTGCGTTTGACAACAGTTTTCGCGACACTCTCTAAACAAATAATCTAAAAAAGTGATTTCTTGAATTTAAAATGTAGGAAATTTTACCCTCTTTAATTTCGTTATAGCCATCTTCTACGTAAAATGCATAGTTATGGAGTTACATTGAAAAATGAAAAAAAAAATCTGGGTTTTTTGCACTTTTTTTGCAAGAAAAAAATAACATTTCCCGGAAAAATGTTTGTTTGGAAAACCTCAGATTCGTGTTCGGCGACCCCGAAAACACAAACACACCAAAAATCAAAACTCCACCAAAACTTTCCTTCATTTGGAGCACGTAGTGCTTAGACTAAAAGCGTAAAATTTATTTATAGCAGTTCAAGTATGGGTGTATTCGTTTTTTTTTTTTGAAGCAGGTTTCTTTTTTGCTTCTTTTTCACGCAGAACACATCATCACTAAACAGAACATGCGAGCCTGCTTGTATTCTTACCTTATAAGGTACATTAGAATTGCTACTCCAAGGATAATCCCAATTACGATTAGCACCAGCTTCCAAACCTCCTGTTCCGGCTCCCCAACTTCACCTTGTCTTACACTATATCCACTGTCACTACTATTGAAAATATTCTCCGAACGATTAATCTCCATGGCCACGGCAAACTGAATCGTCGTCTTATTTGTTAACTTTTCTTTCACCTCGATTTTCACTATTGTCCGGTGTTCACCTGAACGTACTAAGCGGTGCACAAAAAAATTCCACAGTGATACCAAATCGCGGCAGCTGCAGTCCGTGTTGTTAACTTTAGTTTCTCGTCGTTACGCTGTTACTGTAATCGGTGAACTGCGTTACTGTTATTGAAGATACTTTACTACCGACCGAGCTTCCCAATTTGGATGCGCAAACACTGCTGGGCGGATCCGTACTACCCGTACGCGTTTACGATTGAAAATTTCCAACCTGCTCTGGCGAACCGTTAGCGATGAGATAGTATCTTAGACTGAAACCGACTTATGATGGTTGGCTTTGGATGACCGTGATTTTGGCTTGTTTATGGTAACGTTAGATACTTAGAGTAGGAAAATCTAATCGAAATTCCAGTTCGCCACGAGTGTAACACGTGTCCGCCGACCGACGCGATTAGCGCCGATTGAGCTAATCAGCGGAAAAAGTGTGTATCTTCGGAATTTTGTTTTATGCTCTTTTGAGGTCATATACTTTCTTTCCTCAGTTCGGATATAAAGAGTATTGGAAGTAAATAGATTCATTAGTTTATTTTATAATTGAATAATAGTTATCTACCACCGCCAAGAAAAACTACTCAGCCGCAAAAAGGGTTGATATGCACATAATTCCGCCAAGGAACTCATAGCTTTGCGCCTGGCTCTAGGGCAGGGGTCGGCAAACTTTTTCTGAAAAGGGCCAGATTTTTAAAATTTTAAGTTCAGCGGGCCGGATAGTAAATTCGAAATGAAACTGCTTACCGTGTACCAGCAGCCCTAGCCGTTAGCCGTATCATATAGATTACGCCCAAATCCAATGACGAAATCGATATGTGTTTCTGCAAATTACCGCAAACCTGTATCGATTTCGTCAGTTTGAAGTAACGAAACAGGTTAGATATCATTTCTGATATAACTAGATGTAGACGAAATTGAATCAAAATTATGGGCAATGTAACTGCTAGATAGAAGAAAAAAAAACCGTTATTTTTTTTCGTGCCGAAATTAAAGAGAATTCAAGTAATTTCCTTATTTTTTGCATTGTTGTTATTGAGGGTGAGTCCTGAGTGAATTCCCCCTTAGAATGTAATATATATCTGCACCATAACCAAAGCTTAACGCCGAATAACGAAAAACCGTATTGCCTAAAGTGGAAATCTATTTCAGCGATTGAAATTCTTGACAGAGGAGACCGCAGTAAAATGTGAATCTCTGCAGGCTAATATTGCTAGACAAATTGAAAATATACTATGTTTAAACCTCCGTTGATATTTCAGTTTAACATGTTGTTGAACTGAATTGCACTGGAAAGTCATGTAAGAAAAACTGAGCTACTATATACCAGGCTGTAAGATTCAATAAAGCTCATGAACATTTCCAGACCGATACTCAAATAATATCGTTTATTTCAGGAAACAATTTAGTTTCATTTTAAACATTAAAATCTTAACAAAAACAAATTACCAGAAACTAGTCCATCTAGCTAAAGCTATCGAAATAGGGACAGTTGTATTACTGTTTTACACCGCAAATGCCATCAGAAAACGTATTTGCTTCGTTACCTGGAATTGACGAAATTGATGCGAATTTAAATTCACTTAATCGCATCACACGCATCAATTTCGTCACCGGATCTGGACTAGTGAATACTTTAAATGCGTCATCCTGCCAGCCATATACCTATAGAGTGGCCTGGTTGATATTCAAGTTTCCTGCAAAAAATTATGTTTCACTAAAAATTGGAAGCTTGGTTGGTTTGGTTTCATTCTGCATACAAACTTAGTATGCATGTGTAGATTAGCTTGACAGCGTGTCATCGCGTTGCCAGTCGAAACACTGTCGACTGAAGTTCGCGCCCTTACGGGACAAATCCATTTTGTCTCCCAAATTCCCTCTATTTTAATAAGTCTGAATTTATTTGACAAGCATTTGTACCGTGAGAGGCGCGAACCACAGCCGGTACGCAGAATAAAACCAAGTGAACCAAACTTTCAACGATCAGGTTGGTGTTCACCAGATATTCAAGGACCTCGAAGCACCGTTTCACTAGTCTCAATAAGATATTTTGATAAGAGTGTTTACGTGCTCTAATGCCTACATTATTATCTGCACAGATAGCAATCCGAATTTATTATATTTATATTTCCTTGGCGCAGGACGTATTGGCATGAAAATAGACTTAATATACGCTGGGCCAGACATCCATAGCAAGATCCTAGTGTTTAGTTCAAATACCTCACCACAGACTCTGTGATCGGTTTTTATCATATATTGCCATGTATTTGGATTATTATTCCAATTGAGTGTCCAATGTAACAAATAAATTTGTTTCAAGTTCAACTCAAACACACTTCGTTGTGATAAACAAAAATCGATTTTAAATTATGTGTTTGTATAAATTTGATTTTGTTATGTCAAAAACAATATTAGCTTGCGGGCCGGATGAGAACCAGAGGCGGGCCGGATTTGGCCCGCGGGCCGGAGTTTGCCGACTCCTGCTCTAGGGTATGCATATTGAACCCTGATTAAATTAGTTAATTTATTTTAACGCTGAGTTGCGGGGAGCTTTGTGAGCTAAAGCTCAGATGCCGAGTACTGTCTTCTCGCCCAGATCTCTTTATAAAACTCCCCGCCCTATAAAAGACTAGAAATGCACTTCATCAGGTCAGAAATTATCAATGGACAAGAGCCGTATTGTGTGTGCAGCGCAGTTCAGAGCCGAACAATAATTGCACGAGTTACACTTACAAAATTACTCTGGATAGAGCCGATTGTTAGTGTAATGCGTATTGTTTCCACTGTAAACAAAACGCTGTCAATATTTTCTACTCCGTTCTTCACTTTAATCAATTCTATTTTCCGTTTCATTGACAAGGATGATGCCAAATGCAGGAGAACCACGACCAGGTAGGAGACTTTTAATGTCTAAAGTATTCATCTCTATATATCTCTGTATGCGTCACCAGTTTGGATCGACGCGCTGCGTTACGTCTGTAAGGCCGGTCGCATTTTGGACGTAGGCAGGGCACATGGCATTGTTGTTGTAACAATTGTCAAAATCTGATTTTACAATACAAATGCCATGTGCGCGCTGCGCTGCCCTGCCTACGTCCAAGATGCGGCCGGCCTAACAGTCAAAGAATCAACTGTGTTCGAACTCAGTGAGAGTGTGCTGTGCATACCGAACAAAATCAGACGAGGCTGCCTACGTTGTATCAGGTATGATCCCCATAGATATTCTAGCCGACGAAATGGACCGATTGTACAAAGGCCGATGTTTAGAGCCATCGGACGTATCTGATGCGCGCAAAACACGAGAAAGGTGCGAGTCTCTGAGGAAATGGCAACAGCGGTGGGGTGAAACTCCGAAGCCAAGCTGGACAATTATACTTATCCCGCGAATCGAATTGTGGCTGGACCGCAAACATGGAGAGGTGAACCATTATCTAATCCAGTTTCTTACTGGACATGGCGGATATAGGAAGTGCCTACACAGATTCAAGTTGGACTGTCCGAGGTGCCCAGGAATAGCAGAAGACCCAGAACATGTACTCTTTCACAGGAAAGCGTCAAGCACTGGAGGTCAAACTTGGCAGTGACTTCAATCCACATAACAAAGTAGAACACATGATAAGATCTGAATCAAATTGGGACGTCGTAACTCGGACAATATGCGACATACATAGGGAACTAAGAAAAGAGGAGTAAATGCGAAAAAGGACGCAACGGATTAACGGCTAATTAGCCAAAACCAGCCCTACGAAGTAATACCGAGAGGTAGTTCCGTAGGGAGAATGATGGAGAAAGAGGGTTGAAGGTTTTACTGGGTAAGTAGTCGCATACTGACGATGAAAGTCCCATGTCGCTGCCGTACAATTGATGATCGTCGCCCGATAAGCTGATTCCGTATTATGTTGCCACTGCCGCCACTGCCGCACTGTGACTGCTAAAGGCGACGGCATGTTAAGCGCCATATACGTGGTATGGTGTTCGATGATCGTTGCCCGGAAAACTGGTTCCGTATCATATTAAAAATATTCCATTCGATCCTGCAATGTACAATGCAATAATCGATCTTCACCGAATTTCCCGCCTTACCGACAGTCGCAGTCGACACCCGCTGTGTTTCATGTACACAGCGGGTGCCGACTATCGCCGCAAGGCTGATTTAGAAAAAATTTTTTTAAATACGTCGGCAGTCGAACCCGTAACCAACTACTCACAAGTCGGATTCGCTAACCACTAAGCCAGGAAGTTCCTGTCAAACTCTTTTCGCTTTGTGTAACATTGCCTGCATTCAGCAATCATCATCGCTCCCTGAGCGTTCCTTCCCCTCTTGAGCGCTGTGGTAGTGCTACTGTCCCAATGTCTGGTGAATACAATCGCTCCATGGAGCCGTTGCTGAGCGGATACTTCCCCTTCTGAGCGCAAATTTTCTACGCTCCCTTGACTTAGAGCGTGATACATTTTTGTTTTCACAATTCGCATCGCAGACGACTTCTATTATGAGTTCCCGTTGCTGTGCATGTTTGGCTAATTGGGCATTTAACCGGTTGCCGCAGCAACCGTGTATTGCTGTTGTAGCCAATGGTCAGAGTTGCAGTGTGTATGTGTGTTAACTCCGTTTCAAGCTCCTCGGTGTCAAATAAGTTCTGAGACCACACAGTAGCAGCATAGTTGACCACAGGTCTCCCGACTGCTTTGTATGTGACCCGTAGCGTTTATTACCACGTCCTTATTGCGAGTGATTTGAAACCCGGCCAAACCAAATAATTTTGTTTGTCAGACATTTTTCGTGTCAGCTGATGTCACAAATTCGGTAAGTAGCCTGTGTATTCACAAAACAAGTTTGTGACAGGTAGCTGACGCACCGTGTGACATGGAGGGGAGATGTCGCTACGTAGCTGCTCAGTGTTCTCTGAATGAGCCCATTATGTACAAAACAAATCTATGAGATTGTATCACAGCGACGCGAGCGCTTCTTCCTGCGTGGCAGTACTGGTAAATTATATTTTTTCGATTCACTACCCATCGATGTGTCGTCGCTATAAAAGTTACACTTTAAAAACTATTATTATTATTTAATCGCTGTGTGTCCAATCCTGAGTATGGAACATGTATTGAAGAGAGGCTATCATCACACACACTCCATACGTGTTTCGTACACATTTTTTTCATAGCCTGCGCTCTGTTTTCCCTCGTTTGTCAAATTAACTGACTGAAAGTTGCAATTTGTGCCAGCTTTTTACAATACTTTTTTCCATTGCCATTCCACCTGGTGCTCTCTCGGTTGCGATATGATTGAAAATCACAACAAATTATAACAAATTATTTGACAGCCGGGGGAACATTTTTGTGGTGTGTGTAATGTGTCACAGTGTGTAAACGGGTAACAAAAATTTAAGCTGATTTCCGTTCTTTATATAGTCTTCATATTCTCAGGTGCGATCTCATAAAACACCATGTGTTCTATTTTTCTGACTAAATATTTAGTTTTTCTGTGAACTAAAACGTCGGCCTTATGGTTTTGATGTCAATTTCTCAAATTCCAGCTATTGAAACAAACTGTTGTTTTTTTCTATACGACGTTTTACTCAATTGCCTTAACCCCTTGTGGGGCATAGCGCGTCAACTGTTCCATGTGGCCCAGTTGACGTTTCCTCGGCATAAACTGGTTTCGGAGAATGCAGTTGCCACCATGCACCTTCTGCATATCCATGGCCACGAACGTCGTCGTGGACGGGACTCGAACCCGAAACGCCGGTAGTCAAACTTGAGACTGATGCCTCAACACACTGTGGCACCGGTCGCCCCAGTTCCTCAAATTATTTTTTTTTTCTGATATTTTGTCGCGCTTTGAATTTTACCGCCCTAGGCAGCTGCCTAGGTTGCCTGTCCGGTAAATCTGCCACTGATCATATCCCTTTGTATTGATAATTTTAAACGTCAACTATGCCTCGGATAAGGATTGACTCAACGGTTACGACTTTTGGCTATAGTACTATACAATGACAAAGTAGGTTTCTGGAATTTGCGTACTCTCCTGGACAATCAGAAGATCCCCAGAATGCACGATTTCTTCAATTAGAGAGCAAATTTCTTCAATAGGCGTGTTTCTTTGTACTGCGATGCAGGTTAATTGGGGGCTATCCGGGTTAACTTACACACATTACACAAACAACATACCCTAGTTGTTTGTGTAATGTGTGTAAATTAACCCGGATAGCCCCCAATTAACCCCTTGGTGAGATACATAAGATGCTGGAATAGCGGAGAATTTGTCTCTCTAACGGGTAGCACTGTAATATTGTAATCCAGTCGGTAGTGATCGTGAGTCAGGTGTGGACTTATCTCCCTGCTTTGTATTTTATACTAAAACTTGCATACAAACCCAAAAAAATATCTTCTATTGTGCTGGTAATGTGGAATCGAGTTAACGCCATCTGATTCGATTAGCACATTCCACAGTTAATTGAAAACTCATAAGTTATCTGCAGCACAGTGCGGACCGCCTTATTGATTTAGTTCGCCTCATTTGTGTGGAAAGCAGTAATAAAGCAAGCAAACGAACGACCTAACCAGGTGAACTTTATTGGGAGCTACGCGTATATGTTCATGCTACCGCCATATATACCTGGCGACTGCAATTCTTACAATGGGAAGGTGCGTTTTTTGTACAACGGGTTAGGGTTAGTTAACTCGTGGAGCAGAAAAACGATCGAGGGCAGCTATCCAGGATAAATTTTGAAATGTCATGCTGTTTAACCTGGTGCCAGTTTTGCTTTGAAAATTGACATTTGCTTTCGAAATTCGTTCGTTTCGGTTTATCGAACACAAGTATTTATCTCTCGAGATAAGCCATCAGATTACCTTGTAGATAAGTTGATTAGCATTAATTTGAGATATCTGGGACATCGAGCAAAAGGCAAAGCCAAATCTCGAAACAAATGGGCATAAGCGCAGACAATAAACACTGAAATATCCCCAGTTGAAAATTGCCTACAGAATACTTATCACACTAGAAATCCTGTATGATGAGGGAGAGAAAGCGGTTTTTGCCTAAAACTCCGTAACTATTAATTCTGTGAAGTCTAATTTCAATAAAGACGATTTTATTCCATTTTGTCGTAGGATCAATACTTTCGGTCGGTTCTACGCACCGGAGCGACTTGTTCACCAGCAACGGCCATGGGCTGACAAACTCCTTCCACTCCAGTAGGCGTTGCTACTACAACAACAACTGAAACCTGAGTAATTTGGGCTTTTTACGGTGAGTGGCGACCGTTTTGCTGGTTTTCTATCAAATAAGTCAGGCGGTCTACTACTTAATGGCCCTAACCCCTTGTGGGGCATAGCGCCTTAACTGTTTCATGTGGCCCAATTGACGTTTCGTTGGTATAAACTGGTTTTGGAGAATGCAGTTGCCAGCATGCACCTCCTGTACATCCATGGCCACGAACGCCGTCTTGGACAAGATTCGAGCCCGAAACGCCGGTAGTCAAACATGAGACTGATGCCTCAACACACTGCCCTACTGATCGCGGTCTACTAGCTTTGCTCAATTCTCCCACCTTTATTTTTTCTAACTGAAGGCATTCGCCTACACCCCGCAAACAAGAAGTAGAAGAGAAACAGAGGTTTGCGATTTACACACACTTTACTTTACCAACCTTTTTGTCGAATAATATTTGTGTACGATTGTGTTATACAAGTTAACAGTTGCGGATCCAGAGGGGTGTCATAGGGGCCCGGGGCCTCTCCAAAATGTTTGATATATAGAGCTTGGTCTTGGAATATTCCAGGAAATACTTGAAAATTATTCATAAAACTGACTAACTATGGGATAACGGCTAATCCGAACAAAACCGAGGTGGATCCTCACAAGTGTAGGATACCTTCAGCTGAGCCTCCTGTGCTGCATGGGACCATCCTAGTTTTTGCTGATAAGGTGAAACATCTATGTAGCTATCTTACTCATTTGTAGGGTAGTTACCTGGCGGATTACAGAGACTAAACGTAGCTTGCAGGCAAAAGAGCAAAGAATGCACTGTGTTGCTTTGTGTGGTGTCCTTAGGACTTCCCCTTCTGCTTCGAACATGCTGCTTAACCTGATATATTTGATGAATTAATGGCAGCAAATACGGTTATTGGGCTACATAACACTGATCAATAGCTTACTTCCAGCTCTGACCACGCTGCTATTCTGAACAACCCAAATACTCCTGAAACAGATGACGACTCCTCACTCTAATAAGAGTTTGGTAAGTACTTTGTCAGTCTAATCTGATCTGGCGGAGGTGTCACATGATATCAGCTAGAGATATTGACTGCGTTCCTACGATGCAAGCAAGCGCTTTCACTTTTAGTCAGCATAAAATTTGTGGGCTTTTCTGGCTCAGCGCGTGTTTGTAGATTGTGGAATTGGTAGCGACTTAAGTCCACCGCGGAAACCAATGATAAGTGCGCTCGAATTGTGTGATGTTCCCCTACTCCGCTGGATGTCCAGTCTCAAATGCCTTTTGGCTTTTCCCAAAGCTGAAAATGCCACTAAAAGGGACCAGATTTCAGACCAGAGAGGACATTATGTCAAATGCGACAAACCATCTGAGAGCCATACCGAAGGAGGACTTCCATCGATAATTCCAACAGTGGCAGAAGCGTTGGGAGAAGTGTGTGGCAGCCCAATGGGACTACTTTGAAGGGGATATATATTAAATAATTATATCATAATAAACGTTGATTTTATGAACAAAAATCGGATACTTTTTGATCACACCTCGTATATAAATGATCAGGGTCCAGGTTGGAAAATAAAGGTAGTTTTTACTAAAAGAGCTCCGCATTCATCCACTTTTCACCTTTTCTGTCTGTCATTTTTATATTAAATATTAGGTTTTGGATTTCCTCATATTGGTCTGCCAAATGTTTGCCGTCTACTTCCACTCGACGTTCAATGTCCATTCTCTAAATCCAACAAACGACATTGTGCATGACGCAAAATATCAACACAATTATGTATTTCATCGCCCAATATCATAAAAATCTTAAATGAACTCGATGATAATCAAAAAAGGCGGACCTGATGAAATACCAAATATCTTCTGGAAAAATACCAGTGAATTAATCGCAATTCCTCTAACCATTCTGTTCAAGAAATCGCTTAAAACAGGTATTTTTCCAGATTCGTTTAAAGAGTCATTCGTCATGCCGATATTCAAAAAAGGTGACATGATTACAGCATGATTACATACTTAAGACCTGTACGTATGCTTAACATGCTGGCACTTGTTTTCGAAAAAAAACTTGTTCTAGCACTACTACAGCATGGTTTCACGAAAAATAAGTCGACATGTATCAATTTGCCTAATTACACCAACTACCTTAGGACAGCATTGGACGAGGGAGGTGAGGTATATACTATACCTATACCTTATACCGACTTCGCCAAGGCCGTTAACTTTAAATTTACCAATCGTAACTTCCTCACACAATTCACGTATCATCTTAATGGCATTCCGCTTAAAGAAGCAAACCACATAAAAGCTTTCGGTGTAATTTTTGATTCCAAACTTAAATTTGATATCCATATTACCAACATTGTCAAAAAGCAAGAAAAATGTTTTGTTTCATACGAATTCAACAAAATTCAGTCCATCAAATTACTCTACAACATCTTGGTGCGTAAGACCATACCTTGAATATAATACGGCAATTTGGTTCCCATGCACCAACAACCGAATAATTAAGATTGAAAGAGTTCAAAGATGCTTCACAGGGCATTTGGCATTTTTCAATTTGAACTACTCATCTCACCAAAGACGTATCTATGCGGACACGTGTTGTCTTCATAACGTCATTATCCATCATACCACGTAGCGAAGGTTCACCAACAAGCAAATGATAGCGAAACTATTCACTTACAGGTGAAGCGAACCACCATAGGGTCTTTATTTTAGCGAGGGTATACGACTCGCTAAGGGGCCACTAAAGCGAATGTAAGCGAAGGTTTTAATAATAATTTAATAATAATTAATATATGTATAATTAATAATAATTAATAATAATAATTTTTTATAATATTGTTTCGCGTTCTTTTGAAATCAATTTTCTTCGCTAAACCCTCGCTAAGAGCCAAGATATGCGAGGAAAACCATCGCTAAAATTTTCACCAATGGCTCGTCAGTGGTCTGAAAAATAAGACTCGTCGCGAATGTAAATTTGGAATGACTGAGTTATTAGCGGCAAGTCGTTAGTGAATTCACTTGCGAAGGTTTTGCTTGCCAAAGTGACTCGCGGGTGACTCGTTTGCGGTTCGCTTGGTAGATGACCCTAGATGTATTAAGTGGTTCACCGATGGGTCTAAAACAGAACAGGGTGTTGATGCAGGTGTCTTTGGACCCAACACCAGGATTTAGATTGCAATGGGAATCTCGCCCAGCGTGTTTCAAGCTGAGATCCACGCCATTGAGATCTGCGCCAGGGTAGCCTTGGAAACTGGACTTCGCGGCGCTCACATTGCTATCAACTCAGACAGCCAGGCAGCCATAAGGGCGCTCTCCTCATATAGGGTCTCCTCGAAACTGGTGAGGTGTAAGTGAGTGTTACGAACTCCTTCAACTGTTGGCAACGGAAAACCAAGTTTTCTTATGTTGGGTGCCAGGGTATTGAGGGGAACGGGGATGCGAATGAACTTGCTAGACAAGGATCATCCAATCGTCTTCATGGACCAGAACCATACTGCGGCGTGGCACTGTCTTCGGCCAAATTGCGAATCAGCGACTGGTCTGCACTATTACGTCAGCAGTACTGGAATTGCCTTCCAGGGCTTCGTCAATCGAAGGAGCTGATAATGCCCTTCAAATATAAGGGTACTAGTCTAATGAGTAGAACTCATCTAAGATTTCTAGTGGGGTACTTATCGAGCCATCATCTGGTCAGATATCACCTAAACAAGCTGGGTCTGTCCAGCGAGACTGAATGCCCTCTCTGCCTTTAGGACGTGGAAACAACTAAACACATCTTGTGCGAATGTCCCGCTATCGCGCGTTACCGGATGTCATTTCTCGGACAGGCTACTATCAGGTTAATTCCTGCTAAAGATATAATGTCCTTTATTAGGAGGGTGGATGATCTTTTTAATGGACTACGACACAATAGACCTCTTATGGTCGCAGTGCCTACCCGCTGGGTCAGTCGTTCGCTGTATTGTTATTCATCTATCGCTTGGTATGCTGGGTAGCAATCATGTCACCGAGCTCAACAATAGCTTGAAAGTAAGATATTGTCCCTATACTAATCGATGTAATGCGCCCTTCATCTTTCTCAAAACGAAGACCAACTACGAATACCATCGGAATCCCTTGAGCAGATTTCAGATTAGTCATAAAAATATTCGATGATGTGGATGTTTTTCGCCTGTCTCAGTTTAAGAACGATATTTTGAAAATTTTGACCAGTGATTCTGATGTTAATATGATTTTAGACGAATTTCTTTACTTTAGAAATTTATAATTGTAGAACCAACAATTGTAAATAAGAATTATAAATACATGTTGTTAATTGCCTTGACCGCTTCAGGGGCGCGTCAACATCTCTAGCATGTCTATGCCTTGTTGACGTTCGGATAGCATACTTGCTATTCGGAAGTGAAGTTGCTAGCATGCACCTGCTCCGCATTATCCTACTTTCCAGGGTTTTTGTCTATAACTCTCAAGCCAATTGACGTAGGGAGCTGATTTTTGGTATGTGAACTTCAAATGAAAAGCTGCTTGAGTTTCAGTAAGATGGCTATAACCAGGCCTAAGGAACGCCTACCTCCCCTACAAATGTCTAAAAATGAAATATTCGCTTAACTACGATAACTTTCGACAGAATAAAGCTAGCGAGTTGAAAATTTGGTCGGATGTTGATAGTATGATCTAGTTAAAATAGTTGGTGCTAAAAATGGGCAAGGTTCAATCAAAAAAAACCCTTACCTCCCCTACAAATTATATTTTAAATAAGCGATAACTTTCAATACAATTAATCTAGCGACTTGAAATTTTGGTCAAATTTTTGGAATTGGATCTATTGTAGTTAGCTACTGTTGAAAATGCGCAGGATCCGATTAAAAAAACCCCTACCTCCTCTACAAATGAAACTTAAAATAGGCTATAAATTTCGATAAAATGAAGCTAGTGACTTGCAATTTTGGTAAAATATTTGTAGTAGGATCAGTTAGTTGATTTTGGGCAAGATCCTACTGAATGAACGCCAACCTCCTGTTAGTTCAAATATATTGTACATCTGTAACATCCGATTGGATGAACGATGAAACTTCTCATTGGATCCACACACAGTTCAACTTTTGGTATCACCACTAGGTCTGTCCAGGAGAGAGTATATACGCTTCCGCCTGGTTTTTGTTTGCTATT
This sequence comes from Chloromyia formosa, assembly GCA_964017055.1. Lineage (NCBI taxonomy): Eukaryota > Metazoa > Arthropoda > Insecta > Diptera > Stratiomyidae > Chloromyia > Chloromyia formosa. The sequence continues at coordinate 33,585,071 of OZ024818.1, forward strand.
GTATATTTCATGGAGATGTCCTAACCTGCATTGGATAGAAATTCAAAAACACATCTATAGCCTGGTGAATGAGTAATGGTAGTCCGATGAGAAAAACATGTGCAGCTTCAGCGAATCGGAAAACTCGTTCACTTTCACACTAGGCGGCGAATTATAGCCTCAACAATTTTCTCGTTCACATACTAATATTATACACGAGCATGTAGTGTTTAGTTCCAGCGCCAAAGATATTCCGTGGATGGATGAAAAAGACAGGTAACGTTAACACCACACTGTTTGCAATTTCATGGCCGAAAAGAAAGCAGACACCATTGAAAAGTGGAAAACATAAAAGACTTGATGGGAATCGTTCAACCGACTGCATACTATACATACTTCAACACTACGGATAAACGACATGCGACCTAGAATATGGTTACAAGTTCAGTCAGTCAGAGCTCAGAGTACAAAGTTTTTCTGAATTGAAATAGTAAGTATCTTGTTTAGACGAATGAATAGTTATGAAGACAGAGATAAACGCGGTAATATATTGTACAATTCTAATTTAATTGGCAGAATTCATTGGCAAATTATAGTCATTTCGCTACGTCCGGAGTATGTATAGTCTTTTAGACGGAGGATTTGTTTTCAAAGGAATAATTATTGTGTCTGAGTTGTCGCGGGGATCTACTTTGCAGATCTTGGAACTTCAAAATCCTTTTCATCGTCATGGTGGCACTACAGCCAGATGTTGGGCGTTGGCTGTCTGTATCATTGCCTTCTAACTATCTCGGTCAAATGATCGTGTCCTCCAATTTTTGTAGCCCAGCTGTTGTTCGGCGTCAACTGAGTCTTCTCAACAATCCCTCGGTCTTCCTTGCGCCGCTGATGCGTCTGTTCAATATTTGTTTAGGCATGAAATTATCGTCCATTCGTTGTACATGCCCTGCCTATTGAAATCATTGTAGTGTGACGATTTTTGGAACTTCCAGCTCATCGTACAATTCGTACAGCTCATGATTCATTTCGGTCACAAACTGCCAGAAAATTCCCGAGGGACCCTACGATCAAATGTGTTTAACATGTTTCGAAGGCTTAAGTTAAGGTCCAGTAGATTTCGCAGCCATATCATAGTAGGTACAGGTAGTCGTCGTTGTTGATCTGTCCAATCCGAGGCCTTTTTTCCAGATTTTGATATGCAATGGCTTGTACAATGAGAGGTTGTCGACTCATCGCTCTTTCCTATTCAAGGGTTACCTCGGTGATAAATGCTCCAGAAAGTTAATGACGTGTCAGAGTTCATACATCTATGTTGCAGGTTTGACTACGTAATTGGTGCAAGCCTACTTATCAGCGTTCTCAGTGAAGTGCTTCAGAACGCCCTGTCTCTACTTACAAATTGGGCCAATGCCTGTGGCTTAAAGGTTAATCCGAGCAAGACTGAACTTGTTCTTTTTACTAGGAGGTACAAGGCACCTTCTGTCCCACAGTTGGGAGGAGCTAGATTATTTTTTTCGGAAACAGCAAAATTTTTTGGGCTCATTCTCGGCAAAAGGTTAGGTTGGAAACCCCATATTCAGGAATGAGTGAAAAAGGCTACTATTGCTATGTACTCCTGCAGGAGAGCCATAGCTAGAAGCTGGGGTCTGCAACCAAATGTTGTGCACTGGCTTTACATTTCTGTTGTACGCCCCATACTTAGTCATGGGATTGTGGTTTGGTGGAAAGTCCTTCATATTGCAGCCAATTGCAGCCTGCTTAGTAAGGTTCAAAGACTAGCTTGCGTCCTCATTAGCGGAGCATTGAGGTCAACTCCGTCTGCAGCCTTGGACGTGCTGCTCAACTCACTTTTTCTGGATATCATATGGGCGAAGAAACTGCTGCAATCACTGCCATACGCCTTCGTGAAACCGGACTGAAGATCTCGTCTGCCTTCGGCCACTCATCGATTTTAAATAGTTTATAGATATTCCGACAGAAACTGATTATTCCACTCCCAAATATCTGTTCGATAAGAACTTCGCATCCGTCATCCCAAGTCGGGATCGGTGGAAGGAAAGCGAATTTCCAATTGCTGACTCTATCGGCATATATACGGACAGATCCAAAACAGACGGAAGGGTAGGAGCGGGCGTCTATTGCGACAGATTAAATCTAAGCCTGACTTTCCGTCTATCAGCTCACTGTAGTGTTTTGCAGGATGGCATGTCATAACTGGTAAAGACATTATCATCTATACGGACAGCCAGGCTGCAACCAGATCGCTGGAATAAATCTTGATAACATCTAAGACTGTGGATAATTGTCGATCATCCCTCTCTGAATTGGGGAGCTATTTTAACATTGTCCTGTGTTGGGTCCCTGGACACAGTGGCTTGGAAGGTAACTGTCAGGCTGATGAGCTTGCGAGACTGGGTTGTTTGAATGGGAACGAAGCTCCAACAATATGGTAATATCTATCCGCCTATTACTTCTTGCAAACTGATTGTCAAATCTGAAGCGATTAATAAAGCCAATGCAAGATATATTGATGGCAATACCTGCTGCACAACTCGATCGCTGTGGCCCATACTGGACGTTACCCGATCTGAAAATCTACTGTCGCTAAACAGAAGGCATATTAGCCCGGTGGTGGGTGTTATCACTGGGCATTGTCTCATTGGGGATCATGCCAGGAGACTTCGGCTTCCCTATAATGACTTTTGCAGGAGCTGTGGGGATGTGAACGAAGAGGAAAGTTGCTTCCTCCTTCTCTGCTCCTATCCGGCTTTGGCAGGTAGAAGGAGGTCGTTACTTGGATCTTACTTCTTCACTGACTTGGAAGAGCTAGAGAGCGTGGATATTGGAAACTCCAGAGTTTTATTGTTGGCTCTGGATGGTTCTAACTCTCAGAAATGTTGAGACAGGTTGTGTGTTAGGGGTATCACAACGGACCTATTTGAGGTCTATGTGAGCTGTGATTTGTCACAGCAGCCCATCTACCTACCTACTCACCTACAACTATCTTATTGCCTCCACCAAATGTTTTGCTTTAACAAAGCTTGTCCGTTCCAGGAGGCGCCAAAGAGAAGAACTATGGAAGAGGCCTTTTTGTCCCCTCAACATCCATTTGCCCCCCAAATAAAGCCAGTGTATTCCAAACGAAAAGCTTGTAGGCAAGGGCGCTGCTATAAATTTTTCTAAGTGGCGCAAATCTCGTCTGCCGCGGAGTTAGCAGCGGGATATTGTGAGTGAGTGTTCCTAACCAAAAGGTATGGAATCAAGCAAGCATTCACATTCACATCTACATTTATACCTGTTAGCAACTAGCTTTTTCATGGTACATAAAGTGAAGCATTTGAATACAAGATGAGAATTTGCACACACTAATGTTGTTCACGCATTCCACAGACTCCAGAGTTTTACACCGTACCGCGCCATAAGATGTTTACACATCAATAAACTCCTTCAACCAAATTGTCTAAATTTAAAAAAAAATATACTCGTACATAATTATTTTGTTTTTGCTGTTTTATTCTTACATTTTCCCGCGATTATCGGGCTGATGATAATCGTCAGTAATCTCAAAAATGACCTTCATCTCAGTTGACGAGCCATAGATTGACGATCATGCAAAAAGTTAGTGGAGAATTTACAGATAGTCGGACGAATCACGATGATACGATTGAAAAGATTCTTTTTAGCATGTTAGCATGTTTTTTTTTATTCACTTTTTTATGATTGAATCAATCACTGAAACAAAAAACCAAGGTCATTGGAATCATTACCCTATAATTATGTTGCTCGTATTTTATGTCATAAATGACTTATGAGAATAAGCTGCAGGCGTATCAGACGTATTTTGGAATATACTCATAAATGACTATTGTTTTCTAGTCTAGAATCTGAAGAGCTATTAATACGCCAAGCGAATGGTAGATTCAGATTGCATGCCAGGCGCTGTCTGAGTTTTTTTTAGACACCGATAGAGGCTTAGTAGCCTAAAGGTCGCCACCCATGAACGAGCACAAGTACGACCAAACTTCCATCGAACCATAAATTTCATAGAACGTGGGGAAAAAAAATTCCCCCTATTTCCACTGTTCTATGATATTTGATGGTTCGATGGAAGTTTGGTCGTGGTTGTGCTCGTTCATGGGTGGCGATACCTTTAGATTGCTGGTTCGTATAAACGGCCGAGATGGAAACTTTTGCAGATCTTTTGATTTTTGTGTACCTTTATGTTTTTGCAGGTGCTGAACATTAATCCGGGGTTTGCCAACAAAAAATCGGCTGGGAATTTTTTTTTATTGACAAAAATAAGGTTTTTTTTGGCTAACATTAAACGTGCCATACACACACCGATCGATCGACCGATCCATCTTCCGATATCGATATCGGCCGATGGATCGGCCTGTGTATGCGCTAATCCTTGACGATTGTTTTTACAGTTCCATATTTTTGATCAGCTGATATTTTGTGGCGATCCATCGGCCGATCGATTGGGCGACGGATCGCATAAACATGAACGCTCGCTTCGCTCGCTCTGCGTGCAACCTATAAGTAGTATAAATCATTAAAGCTAAAAAATAAGGAAAAAAATTCAAAACTAAGATTACAAATTAAAAAAAAAAAAATTCGCAAATTTTAAAGTCTTATATTACGTTTACACTATCCCCAGATTACTTCATCTGCAGCGTAATCTGGGTGTGGTGAGTTCAAAATTGTATGTATTTGACAGTCGCAGATTATCTCAGCTGGTGCAGATGAAGTAATCTGGGGATAGTGTAAACGTAATATTAAGGTGTGGAGTTCCAAGGCAGCGACTGAGCGACTTGCGTTTGCGACTGTGAAAAAACTATCATAACAGAGCACTATTCGTGTGTAATTTACGTGAAAGTACAGTCGTACAACTACGGCCTGCATTCGACGATCCCCTAAACTTTAAAATACACAAAAATAGTGCTCCGTTGATAGTTTTTTCACAGTCGCAAACGCAAATCGCTCAGTCGCAGCCTTGGAACTCACACCTTTACGGTGACGCGAGCGATAAGTGACAAAGTGATTTTTTTACCCCGGGCCCCGGAAACTAAAAATATCCCCGGCTTTGGCTTCATCCACCCTCTTTACCACAAAATTCCATATTCGGTTATTTCAAAATTCAAACGTTTTTTCCCACCAAATACCCTGAAACGGTTCGATATTTACGCTGCTTCTTAAATGAAGTCGCAATCAAACAACACATGTAAACAAAAACAAAATCAGCTGATCGAATTTTCAGAATTGGACTTCAAAAGCACTGTAGCAAGCACACTGATAAGTTTTCATAAGAAATGCTTCGGTTTGGAGGTTACTTGTTTCATAGGCGGTAATTGAAATGATTTGTAATTTAAGTGCATAATGCAATCTTTTATATTCTAATGGTATTTCAGAAAATTGTCGACAGACATTCGCAGAACGTACGATGTAATTGTTATTGGTGGTGGTCATGCTGGTACAGAGGCATGTGCAGCGGCAGCCAGGATGGGAACTAGGACATTACTCGTTACGCATAAGAAGGAGACGATTGGTATGTAGTACATGGTAACTTTGTAAGGCGTAAATATATTGAACATATGCTGTGTTTTTTCAAACTGTCTTACACGGGAATATAAGCAAGTACAGTGCGTTCTTTTCGCCGAATCAAAACTACTGACCGTCTACTGGTCCAAATCTTGAATGGGATCACGTCTGGATCAGAGTTGAAAGTGAATTGGTTGAGCGTAAACTTCTTTCTCGGCAACTCGCTCTGTACAATTGTATACAAAGTCCGCAATTGGCCCCCAAGCGGCGAATCATCTGTATGGCGGCTGTTTGAATTCGCCTGTTACTTTACCCAGGCCGTTCTTTGCAGAGATCAACTCTGTCCGTTTGTCTCGAACGGGGCTAATGAGGAAATGCGTTTCACAAACTTGAAGTACATTTTTCTGTTAAAAATATAACCTGCAATATTCATGACATAATTCAAAATCGTTTTAATAAATTTATTCCTCTTTGATGCTTGATAAAATGAGGCGAGAGCGTTTCCATATTTGTTGAGTTTGATTTTCTTTTCTCGGCATTAAATCAAAATAAAGCTTCCTTGAACGTTTCACTCGGGATTTAATTAAAACAAGGCTCCAACTGGTTCAAAGACTAAAACGAATCTATAACTCCAACTTCGCACAAACCAAGACCATATTTCCACGAAAAGTCAACTCAATTGTCTTAACATAATTTTTAAAGGAGGATAAACACGGAAACTAATAATTTTTATAATTAAATGCTCCATAATCTTAGTCCTTCCCCCGTCATCTTTAAACAGATGAATAGTCTGAGTCGTAATAGTAGACAGTTTAACGTTAGCAAAGACCACCTCTCTGCGGATGGAACTTCCTATTTTTCGACTGATGACAAACTTATAGTCCTGTCTGACCGTTTCAAAGACATTTACAAATCTCATGCTCACCCTTCTGAACCCCTCGAATCAATAGTCAATCTAGAAGTTGCGAATTTGAACGACTTTGAAGGTTCTTACCTGACAATTTTCTTTAATAACAATAACTCAGTGAGCCCTGTGAATTTTCAGACTCCCAATACTTTACCTCTCTGCAGGAAACGATCTTATACATCAAATCAGCGAAAAACAAAAATTCTTCGGGTCCCGAAGGTGTTTCGAATTTTATTTTTAAGAAATGCAAAGTTTCCTTAGGACGTCATCTCACAATCCAATTTAATAATTGTATTAACTCCGCGTAATTCTCGTCTGCCTGGAAACATGCCTTACTTCTTCCTGTCCCAAAAAACAGGGTAATGGTTCCATTGACTCTTTTCGTCCCTCTCCTTTCGAATATCGGGAAAGTTGTCGAACAAATTTCGTTGGCTAGGTTCACGTCTTTAACCGACGATTTTATTCCGTATAACCAGTTTGGATTTGAAAAGCGGAGATCGACTGAAATGACCGTTATGGCCCTGCAAGACATTGTTCTCCAGAACCTTAATGCGAAAAAAGTCAGTCGCTTGAGCTTTAGATCTGCAAATGCGTTTGACTCTGTCTCTCACACGGGAATCATTTACAAGCTGATAGAGACTAAGTGCCCTATTGCTCTGAGTCGAATTATAGCGGATTTAAAAAAAAATCGGTCACTTCAAATTGTCGTCGGAACCCATAAATCTGTTTCTATGCCTGTACACTCTGGGGTCCCTCAGGGCTCTATACTTGGACCCAAGCTCTTCAACTTCTCAATGACATGACATCCCCTCTTCCATTCATTCGAACATTTAGAAGATTTTAACAGTCTCTTTTTTGCTGATTATATGTCAATATTGGTAAAGGATACTCAACCTAGAGTAGCGCTATCTAAACTCGCCACCATTCTCGCGCCTATTTGCCTTCTCTTCTTCTCTTTATCAAGCTGGTGTTCGCGTCTTAACTCCTACCTATCTCGCGTTGAGCGAGATGTCACAAACGCATGCCTCGCCTGCAATTGTACACCTCACGACGTGGACCACATCTTCACTTGCCCAGCTGCACCCACACACCTAACTCCCTGTGGGAGAACCCCGTAGAAGCAGCCATTTTCCTGTCCCTTAACACCGAGGAAGACAACAAACTATAGCATGTACACTCACACAACGAACTTCCGACCATTACTACTAAAACAATAACCAATTGACCTACTTAGGTCTGCTTTTCGACAACAAGGGCAGATTCAATCCCCATGTTAGGAAGACTTTCTCTAAAACCTATGGAAATCCTAAACTCGCTACTTGTCTCCAAGTCAATTTCGTCGGAAGTCAAACTTCTGATTTATTACGGCCAGCCCTTGCATATTGCTTTCCTGCATGGATGACTATCTCACCTAAAGTCGTTGGAGGATCACACATTTTCGAAAAAAATCCTTCGTGTCGGTGCACGGTTGCAATACGCAATTGAACATTAACGATCATAAGATAATGGTCTGTTCCCAACCCAATATCGACGCCCTTCTGATTTGGCACGTTCAGGAGGCAACTCTTGAATCTTTTACTAAAAGTGGTCGATCTGATTTTGTGCTCTGCGCCGATCAACAGAGGACCAACTGATTTTGTGGTGGTCTTTATACTCAGGGCCGGCCAAAGGCTAAAGTGAAGCAGACGGTCGCCTGGGCGCCGACTCTGAAAGGGCGCCAAGAGGAGAGCCAAGTTTGAGAGTGAATTTTATCAATTTAGAGCTGAGTGTAATACAATCCCATTTAATTATAAATATTTTACGATTTATCCGTAAATTTACGCGCGTTACCGATTCTTCGAATCTTGGGTTTATTTCTACTGTGAGAGTGACTTTATGTTCGGCACACGTCATCGAATTTGATATGTGTGTATAAGTTATATGTCAGCAGCGGCTTCCTTTCCTACGGTATGGAAGCCAAAGAAAATTGCGGCTTCAATCGGAGCCAGTCTTGTAGTACAGCGTTGCGATTGAGTCCCTGTAGGTGGCTTCGTCGAATGGCTCCATTTTTATGTACTTGGGTTTCTTTCTCAAGGTCGCTCAGGCTATGTCTGATGTTTCGTCGGGGCAGTGTTTTGTCCATGAGATGATGATTCACGTGGTCATTGCTGTAGCAGCCCACTGAGTACTGCGAGAGGAGAGTGTTGTGGCATCTAATAGGCAGTATTCTGGTCTCTTGATGCAGGTAATCCTGAAATGACATCAAGTGAGAGACTATCACTGTGCGTAATGCAGCGTTTTGACGAGACTGTATGTTCTTCCAGTGCGTGTCACTCAGGTTCTGGGACTAATCATGTGCTGCATAGCTGGCCACCGATCTTCCAATAGCTTTATATCTAACCTGCAGGGTTTCCTTCTCTATTCCCAACGAACTCTTAGCGAGTGCTTTGAGATATTTATTGCGAGCTCTCATTTAATTACAGATCGTGGAAGCATATGTAGATGATGTTGCCATACCATTCAGAGTGACACCAAGGACCGTAAAACACCCAAATTACGGTGGGAATAAGGTGGTTGCCTACTGATGTATCAAGTGTAGTGTCAGCTCCTTGGTCCTCGAGGTGAACAAGGTCGCGACGATTTTGGTTCTGATATCAACAAATTTTTATTGACGAAAAAGTTGTTGAGCTTGTCAGGATACCTGTAGTTGATCAACGCCCACATAGATGGAATGTCATTGCCGGTAGCAAGAATCGAACAATCTACTGCGGATGAGTTGAGTCCTGCTAGATAGGTGTTGAACAGGGTAGGTGATAGGACTCCTCCTTGTGGGAAAGCCAAAAAGTTTGCTATTTATTTTTTATCGACCCACGTCAAACCAAACGGTTGTTGTTGGAGTAGCAACGCCTTTTCGCGTTGAAGGGGTTTGACAGCTCTTGGTCGTGGCTGATCAACGGGTCGCTCCGGTGTGTAGAACTGGCTGCCGTAAAAGCGAACCAAATGGTTCGCAAAAAGCGGTGGACATTAAGCGATTTTCCTTCGTTCGTTCTATGAAGTTAACGTGGTTGCGTCATGATCGCAAATCGTTTGGTTCGATCATCTTTTGCGAGCATCGAAGATAATTATTTTGTTAATTGACCCCTTGCCCCTCCAGGGGGGCATGGGCGCGTCAACATATCTTGCATTAAGCTCTCCACAAACCAACGCGGTACGCCGTAGCGGTACTCATACCGTGCGGCTCTGGTGAAGAGGAGCCCCACACCTGACTCACAGTCACTACCGGTAGCTCTACCGGAGTACGACATTACAGTGCTACTCGTTGGAAAGATAAATTCTCCGCTGTTCCACCATCTTATCTCACTAACTCCTAAGATGTTTAATTTATACCGCAGAAATTCACTTTTTAATTAAAGAAATCGTGCGTTCCGGGGACCTTCTGATCCATTGTCCAGGATAGTACGCGCATTCCCGAAACCAATCTTTGTCATTGTACGATAGCCAAAAGTCGTAATCGTTGAGTCAGTTTTTATCCGAGGCATAATTGACGTTTCGTTAACATATAAACGATTTCGGATAGTGGAAGTTGCTGGCATTCACATCCTGTCCTTTAGTTGCCGGTTTCTACGACAGGTCGGCAAAGGGAAAGGCGGCTTGACTTGGTTAGCAATGGTCATCGACCACTGCCGTTTCAGGGATCAACCACGAAGAGGACTATGAAAGAGGACTCCCAGCCCCTCCCCCGCTTTCCTGTTGGTGTTTTTTCTCAGCTCTGCCCATACACATCCTTCTCTCGTAGCATTTGCATATTGCGCAGTTAATCCTTATTACATCTTCGGGGGCGTTCCTGCGGCAGCCGGTTCTTCGTACCGGAACGACCCGTTATTCAACGGCCAAGAGCTGCCAAACCCCCTCGATGCAAGAAGAACTGCGGTATTCGAAGCATCGCTACCACAGCAGCAACATCTTCGGGGGAATTATTTTTGTCCGTCTTAAGAGCTTAGTCACATACGACCGGTAAGGATTGCGATGCCACGAGCCATATAATTTGTATGGTATCGAAGGCTGCCACCCTGACAAATATCTGCGTATAGAAGCGTCTGGCGGCTAGCCAAGATCACAATAATGTCGTTAAGCTCAATAGAAGCTTTGTTGTTAAGATATGATTCGTACCCATGTAGTCGGGCTATATAAGGCGAAACAACTTTGGTATGATCGTCCCGGTCACGCTTTTCAAACTGATGCGAGGTAATGCGGAAGTATCTGACGAGACGTGCCTCATATTAGTGTTGGAAACCGGCGAACATTTTTTGAGTTTTCTTCCGGGAAATTTATCCTCTTTGAAGTTCATAAATGTACACCGTCGCCTAGTTCTTCATTTATAACGTGTGATATTAATTCAGGAGTCCCGCTAGTATTTCAATGCATTTCACATTTTTTTAAAGTGAGCGAAAAAAAAACGATTGGTAATGAACCATATTTTGGTCTGGTTGTGCCGCTTCCACCGGCAGACCTATGGCAGCACCTGTTGAGTAAGGATCGGTCGGTGGTACGAAACCTGAGGCCGAGGGTCCCATTACACCTTCACCCCAATGCCAACCATTCCATCCTTATCACTTCATTTTTTTGATTCCCCATTTTTACCTCCCTTGTTTGTGTTGTCTTCCTCTGGCCTATGAATTTTTGTTAATACGTAAAGGACAGGGGCAACGAGCGGCGAAAACCCCGCCCACATCTCCCGAACTGAGCTACAGCAAGCATAAGCAGCTGCTTAGCTCGTTGAGGGGCCTTTCTCTTCGCCACGGCCCGACCTTCACGGTCATTATACTACCTAACGCTCCGTCCCCACGGGCATCTTCGGATGCCCACCAAACCGTCCATTACAGATCATTAGAATAGATTCACCCGACATTTTCGTTAATTAGTGTGTTCATTTTTTAAGGTGAAATGTCCTGCAATCCATCATTTGGAGGAATTGGAAAAGGACACTTAATTCGTGAAGTTGACGCTTTGGACGGAATTTGTGGCCGGTGCTGTGATGTATCGGGCGTTCAGTATAAAGTAAAATTTAATAAGCACATCATCCCCTTGATCTAAATGAAAACATTTCATTCATAGATTCTCAATAGACGTAGAGGGCCAGCAGTTTGGGGCCCAAGAGCCCAAATCGATCGCACACTGTACAAAAAAGCAATCCAAAAGGAACTTTTCAATACACGCAATTTAGAAATTATTTGCAATCCTGTCGAAGATTTAATTATCACTCAGAACGATTCCAATGCCACGTCAAATTCACCAGTCAAATGCGGTGGAGTTATACTGAAAGATGGCAGTCGCATTGAATCGAATTGTGTTGTTATTACAACAGGAACATTCCTTAGAGGTCAAATTAATATTGGCTTGGAGATTCGACCGGCCGGTCGTATTGGCGATGAACCTGCTATCGGACTAGCCAAGAGTTTGGAAGCTCTGAATTTTAGAATGAGCCGATTAAGAACAGGAACGCCACCACGCATTAGGACCAGTTCAATAAATTTCAAAGTTCTTGAAGCCCACAACGGCGATAATCCACCAGTTCCGTTTTCATTTATGAACGATTCGGTTCCTTTGAAAGCCGATGAGCAACTTCCGTGTCATCTAACTTATACGGGAGAAGCGGTTGAGAGTATTGTTCGTGAAACGCTGGATCGAAATCGACATGTTACCGAGGAAGTCACGGGTCCGCGATATTGTCCGTCAATTGAATCGAAAATACTTCGGTTTGGTAACAAACCGCATCAGGTAAGTGAAGTGGATTCAAATTGTATTTTATTATTTGTTTTAGTAGTCTGTTTTTGTTCTGTAGATATGGCTAGAACCAGAAGGCTTCGATAGTGATATAACTTACCCGAATGGTATATCTTGTACCATGCCTGAGGAATATCAAGTGCGATTAGTACGCACGATTCCAGGTCTCGAGAATGCTGAAGTTGTTCGTCCTGGATACGGTGTTAGTTACGACTATATAGACCCTAGGGAATTGTATCCGACGTTGGAGACGAAGAAAATTGAAGGATTGTTTTTGGCTGGCCAGATAAATGGTACGACCGGATACGAGGAAGCAGCCGGACAGGGCGTACTAGCAGGAGCAAATGCGGCTGCAAAAGTAGTGTATTTTTCGAGACAATATAACATTCCAATACATACGTACTTGCATCGCTTTTAGTGTATGAATCGTGAAAGTTTAACCATTAGCAGAACAGAAGGCTACATCGGGGTACTGGTAGACGATTTGACGTCCCTAGGAACAAATGAGCCCTACAGAATGTTTACGAGTCGTGCTGAATTCCGATTAATTCTCCGGCCCGATAATGCCGATGTTCGCTTAACGGAAAAGGTTGATATTAATTGAAATTAAATATTTTCCAAACGTTAATTCAATACTCCCATCAGGGTTATCGGATAGGACTGGTTTCAGACGAAAGATACGAAAGAATGTCTTTGGTTCGATCAAGATTAGAAGAAGGAATAGCGTTGCTAAAATCTATTAATAAATCATCGAATAATTGGCGTGAACTCCTCAAATTACCACTTGCAAAATCTTCCGTGATGAAAAGGTGCGAAAGACCAATTTATTTGCTCTCGAGGAGCATTCGTTATTTTCTTTTGTCTCTTTTCTAGTGCCTTTGATATGATTGCCATTCCTGGCGACGGAATCACATGTGCGCATATTGCAAACATCATGCCAGAAACATTGGCTTGGCTCCGTGACTATCCCCAGATTGCCGAGCGAATTAAAATCGAAGCATTGTATGAACATGCCATTGGAGAACAAGCCAAGGAAATTGACGAAGTTCGAAAAGATGAACAACTTAAAATTCCGGGAAATATTGACTATTTCGAGTAAGTATTGATTTATTGGAATTGTCGTTATTTTGCGGGCATTGATGCGATAATTTCAATTAATAGAAAATCTCTTAGTCTATCGAATGAGGAGAGGGAAAAATTGACGATGATACAACCACAAACGGTAAGTTGTTATTTTTTTTTGTCAATGCAAAAATGGTCACTTCTGGTGGATTTACAGATAGCAGCAGCAAGTCGTATTCAAGGTGTGACGCCATCGACTATTGTACGACTGTTACGTTTTGTAAAGCAGCAGCGATCTCCTGAAACAGATGTTAGTCCAATTGTGTAAATAAAGGTTATTTTTAAGTAAATTGAATAATGCATTAGTTTACAATTCAGTTCAATTATTAGGGTGTAGGACCATTGACCAGTTAGGCACTACTCACACGGGGATACTCAAATCCCGAGCGACTGGGCTAATCGGCCACTAAGAGATCTTGCATGTGTAATCACACGGTGGCACTCATACGGAGATATTCCAGTCACGGATACTCGCCAACTGCGCGACTGGTGGCTAGGAGATTCGACATGCTAGTCTCCAAGCATGGTTGTGCATGTCGTTTGAGTCAAGTGGTCATTGTGCATGGCTGTTGCTTTGGGATCCGCGCGGGCGGCTTGCTTGCGGGGATCTTGTGTGTACATGTCGAGATGTTGATAGCGATAAAGGTTGACGTTGTGGACGGCAAGGAAAATATGGTTTTCGGATTGCTTATGGATGTGCGGGGTCGGTTTGTTTGGGGTATTACCATTGTACATGTCGCTCCCGTATATTAGTCCAGGCTATGAACGTAAAATATGAAACATAAATAAAGAACTACCAGTTCAGCGCTCACCTCACAATGAAGGAGTTCCTTTCGCAGTTAATTTCCCACCCGTTTAGTTTTGATTCCAAAACTATGAGTGATCAGAAGTTTAACGTAAAATTAGTGGCGGAAGTAGAAAAATTCCCTGAATTATATACTATTAAATTAGGAGATTATTCCAGGAAAGATGTGACGGAGTAGGCCTGGAATGAAGTAGCAAAGGTAGTTCAGATTTCAGGTGAGTAAAAAATGGCACCATCAATTGCAACAATGCACTATTTAAAAAAAGGAACATTCCTACTTGACCGGGCGAAGCATAGTGGTACATATGTAGGGGAGGTATGCGCTCCCTTAGCTGAATCACGTCTATTTTCAATACCAACCAACAAGATCTACCTTACAGGTGCAAATCCAGGTTTCCATGAGGCTGTTGGCGATGCGTTTCAACTACCAAACATTTGAATAAGAATATGAAAACACACCCGGTTTCGTTCATAGCCTGGACTAATATACGACAGCGACATGTACAACGATAGTACCCCAAGCAAGTCGACCCCGCACATCTATAAGCAATCCGAAAACCATATTTTTCTTGCCGTCTACAACGTCAACCCTTATCGCTATTAACATCTCAACATGTACACACAAGATCATCGCAAGCAAGCCGCCCCCGCGGATCCACAAGCAATAGCCGTGTGCAATGACCACTTCAGTCAGCTGACATGCACAACTCGCGACTTTAGTAGCGGCCGTGTGAAGATGACGGGCGACTACAGTTTAGCCTCCGAGTATTGGAGACTTCAGTATCCCCGTGTGAGCAGTGCCTTAGTTTTGGTAAAGCTTGTATCGAATAATATAAGTTGCTGAGAAAATGTCGACGACGACCCGTAACCTAAAACACAAGTCGTTCAGAAAATTGAAGTAAAATAGCGACTGAAATCCTTTGTATGCATCTTCATAATTATCATCGTGGCGCAACAGCCCGACGTCGGGCCTTGGCCGCCTGGATCGTTGTCCTCCAATTATCTCGGTCACGTGACCGCGTCCTCCAATTTTGGAAGCCCAGTAGTTGCGCGGCGTCCACACCTACTGTCAGTTTTGTTGGCGTCCCTTGACAAGCTGCACCCCAGGTATATGAAGTTGTTCACGAACTCGATGTTGAAGTCCCCCACATTAATGCTCGGTTGTGCAGGTGTCCTTGTCGTCGATTGCATCATTATTTTAGTTTTACCCTCGTTGATACGTAGTCCAACTTCTTTTGCAGCGGTATCGAGCGTATGCAGAAGTTCTTCTGCGTCGGCCAATCTTCGGGATATGATGTTGATGTCGTCGGCGTACGCTGCTAATTGTGTCGACTTGATGAGTAGCGTCTTGCTGTTGTCCATATTCATAGTCCGAATAGCGTATTCCAGTGCTAGGTTGAAGAGCGTCGGTGCCAGTTCATCGCCCTGTTTCAGACCAGTGCGTGTTTCAAATAGATCATGTATGCATCTTAAGCGAAGGGAGTACCACGCAATGGCTCCTTTTTTCGATTTGGAAATGACTTTGCAGAAGAGACTGAGACTTCATCGTACATTCAAGACAGTCATCCATAAGCCAGCGTCCAGGGAGAACGTATTTTGCGAAGTGATTGTTTTCGCTGCGCAATAACCTACCAACCTATTTGTGCACACTAGTCAACACTTCTTTTCGTCAAAATTTGTTGTACATGGGCAAGCGTTCATAACTGGATTTTTGACTCGTGTTTCAGTATCGTCTGGGAGGCAGGAGTTGATGATCAAATTTGGATCAGAATTATCGTTTTTACAGGGAATGAAGGAATCGGTGTGCTATGACGCTTTCTTCATTATTTCAGTGAATTCCAAAGCTGTTTTCATAATTTCCCTGGGAGGGAATATGGAAATGGGGAAGTAAAACATTAAACATTCAAAACAGAAAATACATGTCAATAGATACTACCAATGGAACTAAGATTGGATTTTTGGTTAACAGGTATCTGGACCCCAAATATTTACATATTGATTTTGAATTAAATTAGTAGGCGTCACAGACATAACATAAAAACATTCATACATTGAAGTTAATTTTAGCACTTGTTTCGCCTCCCAGATATGCTAGAAGACACGGACTATACCTCTCCGGTGTTCTCTTTCGACAAAAGGTATACGAGTCTAATACCGTCGCGGCAGGAGTGGGACGCTTGTCACTTCGTCTTCCAGCCTTCTGCAGCGTTCTCCAGGCTCCGGTGATGCATCGAGACTAGAGGCTACCACCCGAGAGGCAAGCATTAGGCCTACCAAAGAGTGCAAAGCAGTGTCCACTGATCTTTCCAATTGGCGTGCGGGGAAGTGAATAGAAGATGCGATGGAATAGTGCACTGTAAGTGTGTGTCGATCAAACGCTCCAACACCTTCAGCAATGTTGATGATAGGCTAATGGGTCGGAGGTCTTTCGAGCGTGTGTGAGAACTTTTACCCGCTTTTGGGATAAAGACCACTTAACCTTCCATCCATATACGAGGAATATATACTAATTCTAGACAGGCTTTGGGGATCAATTCAATCCACGGATATACAGGTACAATAGATACAGCATATGTTGTAGGTCCACCGGAATGATACCATCAGAGTCAGCAGATTTGAAGAGTCAAAACTGTTTATAGCCCATACAATCTTTTCTTTGGAAAGAATTGGCTTCAAATCACATGGTGTCGTATTGGTGGTGGGAGTTATCCCGAGAGATTTAACAGAAGAGCTGCCAGGAAAATGTGAGTCAAACAAGACCTCTATCGTCTCTTGGCTCGATAATGTCCGTGTTCCATCGTCCTTCAGCAGATAACTAGACATGGTTGGATTTGCAAAAAGGATCTTCTTAAGTCTGGAAGTATCACTGTACTGCAATGCTATCAGAAAAATGCGTCCACGAGCTACGTTTAGCCCTTCTCAGCTCTTTTTTATACATATATATCAAGACTGCCGTTGTCCAATCTGATTTCTCCTTAGAGTATTTTGCCTTATTGAAGCTTCTTCTGCATGTGGCCCTAAGCTCACTGAGCTGACCGTCCCACCACGCCGACTTAGCCCTACCTCTTTGGTTACCAGCAGGGCATTATTTAACGGCAAATATCCTCAGTGCCCCCGTCAGGGCCTCTACCATTTCATCCTATTCTTGCGTAGTACATGGCTAACTTTGTAGAGGGGGTAGCGTATTCACAAGATATCCCCTGTACTTGCCCTAGTCAGTTCTTTTGCGATTCACCATTACTGGGTTTGGTTCAGGTCGCTCATCCAGGCCAAACTGAAGATAGCGATGATCAGAGAATGAGTACTCATGAGACACCCTCCAATCCCGAATCAAGTGTTGAATGTCGATCAGAAACAAGAGTTATATCTAGGACTTCCTGCCTACTTCTGGTGATAAAGGTAGGTTCGCAGCCAACATTACTGATAATGAGGTTTGTACTTAGTATGTAGCTGAAAAACTCATCTCCTCTTTTTTTCGTGTCGGAGCTACCCCACACCACATGGTGTGCATTACAATTAAACCTGAGAATGACTCCGAATTTCTGTGAAGTGGCTACATTTAACGCGTTTCTCAAGATGGTCGTTGGGATGTCGCCATCATGTGGTAAGTACCCTGAGATTAGCCAGTATCGCCGCTTTCCGAACTCTAGGCTGACAACCACACAGCCCTTGTCGCTGAAGGGCGATACCAAGTACGCATTTAGGGTATTTTTAATAAGAATACAAGATCGGGGTTTACCCTGATCCTTAACGTAAAAAGTATTATAGCTAGGAGACTTTAGTCCCCTTACTATATCATGAACAACCCAGGGTTCCTGTCATAAAGCAATGTCTTCTCCCTCTTGCGCAAGACGAAGAAGAAGTGCAGCCGAAGCAGCCTTACAGTGGTGCAGATTGACCTCTGTCTCTCTCTCTCAATTGCCCTAACCCATTGTGGGGCATAGCGCGTCAACTGTTTCATGTGGCCCAGTTGACGTTTCGACGGCATAAACCGGTTTCGGAGAATACAGTTGCCAGCATGCACCTCCTGCACGAATTTGACCATTACTGCGGAAATTTCATTGATTCTACCACGGTAACGTTGGTCTCCCCCTCAACGCCAGATGCCGACAGGTCCGTGTCAAAATCGAACAGACCTTGAAAACGCGGGGTCACCGATGTATCCTCCAAGTTTGTGCAGTCGGACTCGAGCGATAAGCAGTCGTCCTCAACAACACCAAGCGCTTGAATTTCCTGGGGGTCTTCTAATCACTTCTCCTCCTCCA
This sequence comes from Chloromyia formosa, assembly GCA_964017055.1. NCBI lineage: Eukaryota > Metazoa > Arthropoda > Insecta > Diptera > Stratiomyidae > Chloromyia > Chloromyia formosa. The sequence continues at coordinate 33,603,453 of OZ024818.1, forward strand.
TTGGAGTCCATGCAGGAGCTGTTTTGAGGCCTTTTTTTAGCATCGTCCTTATAGACGTTTAGTTTTAGTTTCAAAAAGCTTGGGCGGCCGGTAGTGCAGTGTGTTGAGGCATTGGTCTCATGTTTAATTACCGGCGTTTCGGGTTCGAATCCCGTTCACGACGATGTTCGTGGCCATGGATGTACAGGAGGTGCATGATGGCAACTGCATTCTCCGAAACAAGTTTATGCTAACGGAACGTCAACTGGGCCACATGGACAATTGACGCGCTATGACCCACAAGGGGTTAGGGCAATTGAGTATGACTCCGTTCGATTCAGTAAGGCAAGGTAACTCCATCCCACAACGCTTGACAAGCTTGAAGCATGTATCATACTTACCAACAAGCGTTGTATATTTGAAAATGGTATACGTACATACGTCACTATTTTTATCTTTCTGTTTTTAGAATATTTCGAGTGTAGTTTTTTAGATAAGGATGCACGTATATCATTTAGAATTCGAATGATAGTTGAGGACGGCATTTTGCAATGCCATATCCTTCCGCACAAATTGCAAGTCTCATTTAGCTGTCGATTTGGGACATTCGCAGCACGGTTGCAGATTGAATTGTAAAAATGATAAAAATATTTGTAAATAAATAGTTCCAAATGTATATTTGAATTTCTTTATAAAAAAGTTGTCATTTTACTTCTAGTTCTATTAATAAAGTTACATATTTTTAAGTCAGTAAACATGTACAATTGTAATAAATAATAGGTGCATAAATAAAAAAAAAATATATATCATATAACGATTCGTTACAACTGTTCTCAAATTGAAACTAGGATAATCATCATACTTTTGAAGCACCTTGCTTTGTGAACCAGTTGCATATTTTATATACATTGTGAAACATCTTATATACGAATAGTTATTTACATTAAATAATATAATACAAAATATTTTTGAATCCTCTAATGTGAATCAGTTTCAGTTTCGTACGGAAGCATTAGACAGGCTAGAGCTGCAAACACAGCAAACATCCCATAAACTGAGACCGCGCTCCACAGGGATGACTGCAATAGAACCTGAGCCACATACGGAGTTGCCATAGCCCCTAGCCGAGCCAATGCCGAGCAACCTCCAACTCCTACCGATCGCAAAGCTATCGGGTACACTTCGGGCGTATATACATAGGCGGCTTGAAATAGTCCTGCGATAACTCCGCGCGCCAAAAATAGGATGATGGTGAGTAGAACACGACTGAAATGGAAATTATGAATTAAATCGGGTCCGACAAAAGTCTCCCTGGGGTACTCACTCATTTGTACTAGTCAATGTTGCGACACACACCGCGAACAAGAGAAATTGTATTGCCATCGTTTTCTTTCGACCGCACCGTTCAATAATTGCAATTGTACCAAAGATACCGGGAAATTCGGCCAGTGTGGTCCACAACAGATCCATGTAGTCGGTTGTTTGAAGATGTTGACAATCATTGGTAGGATCCTGAACAGGATTAACCGGATTATTGGCAAACATTTCGGTGGACATCAAAACCAAACCATAGTAGCAAAATGCACAGGACATCCTATAATTGAGGTGGGAAGTGTAAATGGGATACGTTCTTCTCTTTATTTTCGGGATATATCAAACTCACCATATGAACCAGAGCAGCAGTGTTGTCCTTCGAAGAGATACACTTAGAAGCGCTTTTATGGTGCCCCGACTAGCAGTTGGTCCGTCTACCACCAACCGCCCTAAGAGCATCGGCCGCTTATTATCTTTGGCAATCTTAATTAAAAGAAGAGAGGTATCTTAAAACATTATCAATACAGAAACAGCTTTGGGAAAAATGATCTAGTGTCTGTACTGTAAGCTCTAACTTACGTCTTCAAGAGTCCGTAGGGCCTTTTCATTTTGTCCGTTTGCGACATGATATCGGGCCGATTCCGGTAACCACTATAGTTGGGGGTTTTATTGATTACAATTAAGAAAACATACTCATATTAACAATTTGTTCACTTACAGGTGTTATCACAGCAAATATAAATAGTGGAGCGGCCGAGAGTCCAAGTAACCACCGCCAGCCCAAATTTGGAGCAACAGCTAATGCTAATGCAACTTCAAAACAGGCACCTAAAGCCCAAAAGCACTGAAATATTAAAAATATGAACAGAGGTACGTCAGATGATTATATTGTAAATTTGTAACCCTGAGATATTTTGCAGCTCTAAAATAGCCTAGAGTGACGAATTGTTCACTGTTCTGTTTTGTTTTTTATGTAAAATAAGACGGATATCATAATTTTAAATATAAACTACTACTGTTTTGATTTTACTCGGAACCGTTGATTTTTTCTCTCACTCACTGACCGTTGAACAATATTTTACGTCTGTCTCATTCACTCATTATTTGTATTTTATGAACCAAAACTAGCCAATGATTACGAATAAAACACTCTCTATAAAATTATTATCTAATTTTGTAGAGAGTTAATTAAATTTAAATTAAAATGGTTGTGAGTTAATTGCCCACAAAAATTTCCCATTCATTAAGGGAGACGAGCGCGTGTTTACAACTCTCAATATTAACATTGCCCGATTTAAAGGCGATGGCCTGCATTTCTATGGTGATATCGTTGTTAGTGACATCTATTTCCCGGTATTGTACAGAATAGTGAATGATGAAGGCAAGCCCTCCTCCAGCGTTGGCCAACCTGTATTTCCTGATAGTGGCGTAATCTCCAGGAGCGTTAGGGAATGTATGTAGCTTCGTCTTCTGTATGGCTCCAACTTGGATGCGGTGTCTGTCCATGAATGAGGCGAGTTCAGCGATTTTGTCTTGCAGCCCATTACAATTTAGTTGGACGAGTGAGAGCAGGGTCGGTCAAAGGCTAAGGCGAAACAGGCAGTCGCCTGGGCGCCAAGAGGAAAACCAGGCTTGAGAGTGAAATTTGTCAATTTAGAGCTGAATGTGATATAATTCCAGTTCGCGATTTATCCGACGGAAATCGAATTTGAACTATGAGAATCAGTCATAGTTTAACACCCTTTATTGATCCAATTTCGAATCTTAACTCCCTAAAGTTCGCTCACGGAAGAGGGCATATCAGTGGATAAGGCTGACACTCTTACCACCTAAATGAAAAATCTCTCGATCACAAGAAATTCACCACGACTGTCTTTCTGGTTATCGAGTGCGCGTTCAACAATATCCGACCGAGCGTGATTGTTGAGGCACTCTTGAGCCTACACGTCGGTGATGCGCTCTGTAAACTTATAAATAAGTTGCTACTTCGTGGCTTATTCGCGCCACTCTGGGCACATCATCTGTAAGTAGCCGATTTGGTTTCGTTTCTGATATTTTTGCGACCATCCTTACTGAGGTACCGAATGCCCTGTCCATTCTAACCGATTAGGCAAACCATTGTGGTGTCAGAGTTCACCCGGCCAAGATGGAGGTTGCGATTTTCACCAGACGGGGCGACCGGTAGCGCAGTGTGTTGAGGCATCAGACTCATGTTTGACTACCGGCGTTTCGGGTTCGAATCCCGTCCACGACGACGCTCGTGGCCATGGATGTGCAGGAGGTGCATGCTGGCAACTGCATTCTCCGAAACCAGTTTATGCCAATGAAACGTCAACTGGGCCACATGGAACAGTTGACGCGCTATGCCCACAAGGGGTTAGGGCAATTGAGTAGTAGTAGTAGTATCGAACCTCCCAATTTGGACGGAAAGAAACCGGCTTTTACTGACAAGGCTAAATTCCTTGGTGTCATTCTAGGTAGAAAACTAAGCTTGAAGCCCAATATTCATGGGGTGAAAGGCCACACGTGTAAAAACGCTATTGGCAAAAACTCGAGCGTGGCGAAGGTGGAACATTGGGTATATACCGATGTGATGCGGATTGTTGCTCAGCCTTCGCGATGATGGGCGGAGTTTTCAACATTACACTTTGTTTTATATCGGGCCACAACTGCAGGGCGGATGAGCTTGCGCGTGAGGGAATAATCACGCACTGTGGCTGGGAATCGTGAAAGCATCAAAATGCCTTTTGGAGCAAGTAAAATGGTAATTAAGTCCGCTGCGGTCGACAGAGTCAACTCCAATGCGACTCGGTGACAGTTCATACCAAACGACGAGGGCGATCTGGCCTGGACTCAATCCTAGCCACTCGGCTGTACTGGTGTCACTGGCTGCGTTTCTATTTTGGACCGTGTCGACACCGGGGGCGACTTCCATATCTGAGGCGCCAAATTTTAATGACGGGTTTCAATCGGATTTGATCTGAAATGGACGAATCTGAAGTCCTTTTCCGCGAATTCATAACCGTTTAGGAGATATTTACCTTTAAAGTTGGAACTTTTGTATGAGGAAATCCGGTGCTAGAATTGTATATAGAATAAATCTCCGCTTTAGATAGTTAACAACCTACTATGATACATCATCATTTAATTTTTCAAATTTTCGGCTCACTTTTACTTATAGCGTGAATAAGCCGCCGATAAAATTTGGCGCCTCAGATATGGAAGTCTTTCCCGACTTTTTTCCGATCCGATTACCCCTTCAACGATTCCTAGAGCTTTGACAGTTCGCTCTTGACAAGTTATGTCACTCCATTCGTAAACAACTCTTTGTTGGCTCAAAGTGCGAATAGTGATTGAAAAGTCTGTCCTCGCTCGTCATTTTGTTTAGAAATTGTGTTTAAAAGTGTAAATATCTCTTATTAATTAACGTATGTTTGTGTGAAATATATTCGTGGCGGCACGGGAATCGTGTCGTTCACCGGAGAAATCCGCCTTCCTCACCATAGTTACTGTGGAAGCTGTGAGGATGTAACATTATTCACATTTTGTAACACTACAGAGCTTTGGCGGTCAAGAGGAGGATATTTCTTTGTTCTTCGTTCTTCTACGACTGGGAGGACCTCAACAGCGATAGCGCGACTCAGCTCAATCGTCACGCACTTACTATCGACGATGATTAGTGCCAAGTAAAACAACCCGGACAAAAGTGGCGTTCTCACAATCACCCCCTGTGGCGTCAGCAACGGAGCGAACAACGACACAAAACGGGCGATTAAACAATAGGCAACAATGGTTCCAAATACATGAGAAGTACTTGCAAACAATATTTGAAGCGATGCATCACACTAATTAATATGGAAAACTGTTTTGAAAAAATGTTAAGAGGGGGCGGGGCGTTAAAATATCCTTGCCTGTACCTTAAGTTAGTCTTTGACGGGCCCTGAGTGAGAGCCTATCAAAAATGGCAATCGGTGGTGCAGGCGTAAGGTTGTTTTGTTGGGGAAGTCTATTGGAACTATTCGCAGGGGTCATAAGAGTTGACTGGAAGCTCATCTGGGTGCTCACTGGTGTTGGATGCTGAGGCGTGTTAGACAGCGAGCTCGTCTGCTGGAAGCCCCTTGGTTTGACACCTCATTTAGTGTAAAACGCGAGGGTTGTTCGTCGACCCGAAACGTCACGTTTGCCCGTTCTTGTCACCCACTTCGGGCAAGCTTTCGCTAGACGTGATTGGATTTTCGGAAAAAGGACATCAACGCCTTTGATTGGAGACCTTATTTAGCGCAAACCGATATGCGATTTTTTTTAATCCGTTAGAACACATCCGGTAGGCTCTCTTAAGGCAGGATTGATATTCCCTCTTTGCTCATAAAAAAATGTATGTACAATACTAATTACATTCCGGAAAGAAAACGCGATGAGAGTTATGAACACGCGGTTGTCTCCCGGACTAATTGGTTATCTTTTTAATCCTATTTTTGTACATACATCCAAGAGCACTACACATTTGGCTCGTTGCTTAGTGGGAAGAAATTCCGCATAGAGTGTCACCCTAAAACGAAAGTAAATTTAGACCTTAAACAATTTATAAAAGTCACACACAACTTACGACTGTGGGACGCATCCAATCGCGAATCCAACAAGGCCTCGTAGTAGCAGTAACCACCCAAAGCTAGGAGCCACGGCACTCAATAGACCATACAGGAACAGTAGAATACCGCATAGTGTTAATGCCTTAAAGCAAAGGCAATTGAATCAGATCAATTAAAGAGAAAATGAGCTTTAGCTTACTGGTTTTCGTCCATATCGATCACTAAGCTGTGCCCAAAAAGTTGAACTCAGCATCATGCCTAGGAACACTATAGTGGTTGTTAGTGCCTGCTGATACCTCGAAATTCCCCAGTCGCAATGTAATGCCGGACCAAGGACGCTTAATATTGTCATTTCCATGGAGTCAGCCATCCAACATAGTCCGACACAAAGTGACAATTTGACTTGAAACCAACCGAAGCCGAGTGCATTAACTGCCTGTTGTACCGTGAAGGTATCTGAAATGAACGAGGGAATGCGTTCAATTTTAAATTGATAAATAGTACTTTGGTAAAAACAAAAAATTTCTCACCATCCGGTACAACACTCACAGAAGACAATTCAAATTCTGTGTCCAAAGAAGTGTTTATTGCGTGCGATCCGTTTATATTATTGTTTTGTGGTGTTTGGATAATGGCACCATCCATTTCCTCGTAGCCTCTTCCCAAACCAGCTTTTCGCACCCCCATTGCGACGGATCATCTGAAACGAAAAAAAAAAAATTTTGAAATGTTCCAATAAAATGAGTTGGAAATATACATATAATTGAAAGCAGCTAATTTTCTATGTTAGACAATCTAGTAGCTGCAGAATTGGAGTGTTCTTTTTTATAAATTTTTACGCATTCTTATACCTTGCAGAAAAGGGTTTATTAACTTTGCCATGACGTTTGCATCGCATAGAAGGAAGCATCTCCGACCATATAAAATATACGGGGTCTCTAGTTTCAGGTGGTAAAGACTTTAATGGTAGAAAGAAGTGTTCATTTGTCGAAAATTGACACCGGATATGGACTCCTACCTTTAACCGTTACAGAGTTATATAATGCTACTTGCTGACTCCATTTCGGGCCATCACTCTTTTAGATATCATCTAAATAAGCTGGATTTGTCTAGAGAAACGGAATGTCGTCTCTGTTTATCACATTTTATGTGAATGTGCAGGGATTGCACGGACAAGGGGAGATCGCCACAAGCTCTGCAGATATCAGGAATACTTCTGCAAAAGACATATTAGCCTTCGTAGTAATGGTAGAGGGTTCGTTGCTATAATTTTTTAAGGGCTATGACACAATAGATTTCCTATGTTCGCAGTGCCCACCATTAGAGTCAATAGCCGCACTTCTTCATTCATTCATACCTTTGATCTCAAGGCAGGCTAATACAGTGTCCTTGTCACTATAATTTGACAATAGGAAAGTCTTGACGATATTCCTAACAAGAACTCATGACTGAGGCATGCCCTGGTCTTTGACAAAACAGTATAACGAGGGGCGCCCAGGCGTCTTACGAGATCGCGAGAGACCCAGGGCTCCTGTACCAGTACAATATCTTCCTCACTGTGCGCCGGGCGAAGAAGAAAAGCAACAGAGGCTGCTTTTGAATGGTGGATGTTTATTTGGATAAACCTAAGCATTGCTCATCATCCCTACCACAGTGGCGTCCGCCTCCCTCTCCTTGTCGGAGTCGGAAGACTCGTACGCATGGATGGCTACAGAATGCTGAACATTCACATGGGGGCAAAAATCCTCTTTCATAGTCCTCCTCGTGGGTGCTCCCTGGAGCAGCAGTGGTCGTCAATCATTGCTAACCAAGTCAGGCCGTCAGTAATGGCGGTACGATGATGTGGTTGAAATGAACATTCCTCCTGTGGTGTGGGGTGTAAGAATAATACCATGGCTTTTTCCCCCGCCGGCGTGTCGCACAAACCGACAAACAAAAGACAGGATGGGTATGTCAATAGCTTGCACTATCCGAAAACTTCTATATGCTAACGAAACGTCAACTGACGCGCTATTCCCCATTAGGGGTTAAGGCAAAGTATTGTAGTTGTAGTAGTAAAAGCCAAATTTTCCCTGGGCAAGACAAAATTTCCCCGGTCGCACTATGGATTTGACAGGGAAATTTTGGCTTTGACCAGGGAAAATCTGGATTTAGATCGTCCGTGAATGTCCAGAGAGCCAAGGAATAGCTGCATTGTGTCGTCTAAAGCTCAAATCAAACTTGCATTTTTTCGACGCGAAAGCAACGCGTCGCAAAAATGAGAGCGCCTCGGCAGCGGCGGCGGCGAAATTGTGTGCTACATTACACCCGCGTTTTTTCGACGCAAAGTTGACGCAATTTTTCGCTGTTTTACTTTTACGTAGGAAAAACGCAAGTGTAGTGTTATATGCAGCGCGGCTGTTGCCGCGTCTTCTACGACGAAAGCAGCGAAAAGACGCGTCAACTTTTCCGACAAAAAGCCACAAGTGTAGTGGATGCCAATTGCTTCAATATGTTGGTGAGCTGGCGGCACTTTCAATAGCAGCACGTCGGCTGTAAAGTTGTAGCACATGACGCGTCGGAAACATTTCTAATTGCGTCGTAAAAGACGCAGAAAGAACCGCGCTGCGTATGACATTACACTTGCGTTTTTCCGACGCAAAAGCAAAACAGCGAAGAAACGCGTCAACTTTGCGTCGAAAAAACGCAAGTGTAATGTAGCAAACAATTTCGTCGCCGCCGCTGTCGACGTGCTCCCATTTTGCGACGCATTGCTTTCGCGTCGCAACAACGCAAGTGTAATTTAACCTTAAAGCCGCTAAATTAGAGCCCAGAGACACACATTCCTCATCTGTGTCCCCGTCAACGAGTTCAGAGACTACAATGATAAGATGATCGATTTCGCGGCCGATGATGGTTTTTAATATGGGCTCACTGATTCATTCACATATTCTTCTAATTGCCTTGACCTCTCCGGGGGCATGGGCGCGTCAACATCTCTAGCATTTCTATGCCTTGTTGACGTTTCAATAGCATATCTACTTTTCGGTGGTGCAGCTGCTAGCATGTACCTCCTATCCGCACCGTCTTTTATACTGACAAGCTCGGAGCACTGTGAGAGTTCTATTAATACTTTTGATCGCGCCGAGATTTGATCTCCGAGCTCTAGATTAGTATCGTAGAGCGGTGACCGAACGATCACGGCCACCGAGCGCGACAATATACGATGCAATTCGTGGTCACATCGATCTGACGATATTGTGATCGTCAGATCGATCGCACGGTGTATGTGACTATCGTTGACGATTTTTTTTGACAGTTCCATATAATTTCGAACGTCAGATATTTTGTGGCGATCCATCGTCAGATCGATCTGACGATGGATCGCACCGTCTATGGCGGGTCTTATCCGAGCTCGCCAATGAAAATTAGAGCAAATGTCACTGGGGTCTTCTCAGTACCTGCGTGCACATTCTTGAGCGTTGCGGTTATTCAGCAATTCAAATGTATGTACCTATATATAAACAGAAAAATCTGTGATTTTCTCCGTTTACATGCATTGGAATTGCTGAATAACCGCAACGCTCAAGAATGTGAATGCTGGCATTAGCAATAATGCCTAATATATTTTTTTTTGCAAAAATAAATATCGTATTTGTGCAGTTCATATTCAGTAGATGTAAATTTTGGTGGGGTAACAATGATGTCTAGCACATGCATGAGACCACAAGAAGTAAAAACAGCATGTGCATGTAGAGTATTAATTGCATTTACTTTTCCTAATTATCCGCCATATTACTATGCTGCAAATTGCCTCAACTTATACGGAATTACCCAATGATCCTAAATTTAACTGCTAATTTCAAACATCTTCAACCCACTGCCTTACTAATAATTAACCATGGTAAACTTTCATAACCATCTACGAGTATTGTTCATTTTCTATTTACAGTTTTTTTGGTATCAACACAATGCAAAATGTTGTATGAAAATATACAAAAGTTTACACTCCGTAGAAAGATACTTTCGACTGATCGTAAGTGCCAATGCACTTTACGCGCACATTAGCAATATCGGAACTAAAGTGACGCTATGAAAATTTTACGTTGGAAAGTGTGCGTGTAATAATGGTACCTCGCACATTGCGACTCTTTACAAGAGCAAAGGGGAATTGCCTTTTCCAAACTGATATACAAAAGTAGCAGGTTAGGTTAGCTGGCGGCCTCACGGCCCCGCATAGACCATAGACCACCATGGGTCCATAGCGATGCCACAAAGAAAAACAACAGAGATCGTTAGGTGTTAGTATCAGTCGTAATCAACAAGTCCTTGTTGAGCTCGAAGGATTTCGTCGCGCATCCGAATCTTAGAAGATGCATTATGCTAAGGTTTGCAATCGCTTTAAGGTTGCAGGGGAAGTAGGCTCCAAGGCATATATGTCTTGTCCTTGCGAGTGCCGGGCATTCGCACAAGAGGTGCTCCAAAGTTTCTTTGGTATTTGGCAGCTTACAATTCCTGCAGCCGCTGTCGTTGATGAGTCCCAGTCTGTGTGCGTGCTCACCTATTAGGCGGTGACCCGTTAATAAGCCCACTAGCATTGCACATTTACCCTCAGCCCTAAGAGTACATCGGTTTTCTTAGTGTTGTATGAGTTTCAGAGTTCTCTCGTTATTTTATTCCAGTTTTGGTTGGCCAGTTGCATCATCTTAGAGTCCATTTTTGTTCTTAGTGTTTGTATTGGAATAGGAGTTGCTATTGTCATTGTGACATCCAGTGCAGCTCCCTGCTTTGCGAGTCCATCCGCAATAAATAATGCCAAAGCAGCCGTTGTGGCCTGGTATCCATCGGAGTTCCAGCTTCCTGAAGGTGCCCAATCTCTGAAGAATTGAGAGGCAGTTAAGCACCTTCCCTGATCTGATAGTGTCTGACTGCAGCGCTTTCAACGCAGCCTGACTGCCGGAGTGAATGTAGATGTTACCCATCCTACGTGCTGTTGAGACTAGCTCCGCAGCTTTTTTGATCGCTACCACCTCCGCCTGGAAGATGCTGCACTCGTTCGGCAGTCGGAGTGATAGATTGTGTAGGAGCTCCGGCGAGTGAACCGCGACTCCAACACCTGTTTCAGTCTTAGAGCCATCCGTATAGAGGTTTACGGAATTCTTAGGTTTGTCTGTAGAAGTCACTTTCTGGTATGATTACCCGGAAGTTTCCCTTGGAGTCAATTACCGATTTGATGAGGTCTGTATTCTCGAAAGGCAGTTTGATGTTTCGATGGCCAGAAGGCCTCGTGCTAAATTGCCTCGTTTCCCTAAGTCTTTATGCACATTTGGACGCTGCGTTCATTAGAAACAGGTCCAGTTGAGGTAAGTTCGTAAGGGTGTTTAGGGAATTTGTGGACATGGTTCCCATCGCTCCTGTGATTCCCAAACATCCCAGTTTTTGGATTCTTTCCATTTTCAGTTTATTGCACCTGGTTTTGAGTGCTGTCCACCAGACCACAATTCCGTATAATACAATAGCATTGGCCTAACAACTGCTGCATATATCCAGTACATTACAAAAGTAGTAAGTTTCATTAAGATGTCTTAATTAGTAGATACAAAGACATTGTAAGGAGTTTTTGAAATTCGGAAATAGCTATACTGCTCCATTAAACACCAACATACACTACAATAATAAGGTGTCATATGGATAAATTTCTGCTATCCAATAAGGCGTGATCTTGATAAATTCCTGCAATTATGGTGTTTCCATGGTGTTGGAACATATCATTGTCGGTATTTCGAAGAAAAGGCGGAAGAAAACATACGACCATAATCTGCATGGAATTCAGTGACGCAGATAAGAAGATCAATCCTCCCCTCCCGTAGATCTCATAATTTATATGTTGTCATTATCTCGAATTTCAGAAAAGAAAAATGTCTCAAAAAAAATAAAAACACAAGCTATAAATGAGTCTGAAACGTATATACCCTAGACCTGTGTGGTGACATGAAAACTTCAAATATGCAACAGCCATATGCATTGAAAGTGTGTTTCCTATCTGGTCGGTTTGAGCAGAATTTAGCCGATGAAGTTACGATGAAAGAACATTTGCAGGTGGGCGCCGGCCGTTTGAGACAAGTGAGTTCTTTTTACCACAATTTTATAGGGGAGTTAAAGAAGACGCAGTAAAAGAAGAGTTTTACGCCCGCCTTGAGACTCTCTTCGACTTACTTCCAACAAACGATGTCAAACTGCTGCTGGGAGACTTAAACGCGAAAGTCGGAAATGAAAGTTGGCACCGGGGACCACTGGAGGCCACAGTCTCCATGAAAAATGTAACTACAACGGCCACAACGACTTATCGACTTCGGATGGGCGTCTAATGTGGTAGATGTCCGCTCCTATCGAGGAGCAAACTACGAAACAGATCATCATTGGTAAAGACCTACAGATGTAGAATTTCCTCAGTGTACCAATCGAGAATCAGCCGGCCCAAAATCTTTGCGGTTGATAAGCTTCTGAGCGATGCTATGGCGGTGGCGTATACGATTACTACCGCCCTTGAGGAAAGGGAGATAAACTGCGGTGTGAAAATTACATGGGTATGTTACTAGTCTGTACGTCACAAAATTTTGACGAAAATTCTGGAAAATAGAATAAAACCGTACGCAGAATGAATCATTGGCGAACATCAAAGCGGTTTCAGACCTGGTCGCTCCACAACCGATCAGCTTTTTACGGTCAAACTGATACTCCAGTAGTGCTGGGAATACAACGTAGACACATACCAAATCTTTGGTACAACCATGAGTTGTATGAAATGTACGATGAGCTGCCAGTCTCGAAAATCGTCAAACTACAACGACTTCAATGGGCAGGGCATGTACAAAGAATGGACGATGATCGCATGCCTAAGAGAAAGAGAGTAATGAATGCAGAACGAGTCGACGGAGCGAGACTGCCAGGACGACCGAGATCTCGTTGGGAAAGCTCAGTAGGTGTGGACGCCGCGCAGCTACTGGGCTTCCAAAATTGGAGGACGCGGTCACGTGACCGAGATAATTGGAGGACAATGATCTAGGCGGCCAAGGCCCGACGTCGGGCTGTCGCGCCACGATGATGATGATGAAGAAAATAATATACATAAATAGTTTAAAAAGAAGTTGTTCGTCAAAACGTTATTTTATTGTGTGCCGCATCTACGGATATAATGGTGCTATCACAGTACTCGCGAGTGTTGACCAAATCCTCGCCGAATGGTCGACTCAAACTGGGCAATGGGTATTTGCTAGGTGATGAACTGATGCTGGTACGACCAGTAATGCTGTGTGTTATGTATACTTGCGTAGAGGTCCAAAAATCAATAAAGGCTAGGCTACACATCTGTAGGTGCAACATATTAGAAAACGTATTCTGAACATCAACCATAAGTGTGTCATATGATATACCGGTGGATAAAAAATGGAAGAGGCAGCTGTTTCTGAGTCTCTGGACTGGCAACATGCTATTAAGCTCTGTGGTGTAATCGAATCCGAGGTCCCGTGTCGACGGTGACGGAACTTCTTTGCTTAAATGACGTCGATCCTACTAAACTACTACCTACTTGTGAAAATCGTTTGCCGTGTCCAGATCCCAGATGTTTTAATTGGTTCATCGATGGGTCTTAAACAGAACAGAGTTCCGATCGCAATGGGAGTGTCGCCCAGTGTTTTTCAAGCTGAGATCCACGTCAATGAGGTCTGCGTAATCTTGGAAACAGGACTTCGCGGCGCTCACATTGCTATCCACTCAGATAGCCATGCAGCTATAAAGGCGCTCTGCTCAAACTAGTGAAGGAGTGTTACGAACTCCTCCAACTGTGGGCAATCAAGGGTCCGGTCTTCTTGTGTTTGGTGCCAGGCCACCAGGTCAATGAGGGGAACGAGGGTGCGGATGAACTTGTTAGGCAAGGATTATCCAGTCGCTTTCATGGACCTGAGCGTTATTATCATATTCAAGAAACCAAGTTTAAGTTTTAAGTTTCTAGCGAAATATCATCCAATCGAAACCACCTTCACATCTGATCAACAGTAGATGCTCTCCACCCATGGTAGAACGGAGTCGATTTTTAATTTCAACATGAATAAGGGTTTTGTTTTTACTACTAAACCCTAAAAAGGCCCGTTCTGCAGATGCAGAAGACACACGAAGAGTACTTATCGGTATGTAGAGTATGCAATCGTTACGGAAAGAGAAACTTTGCTTCTTCTGAGATTTTCCGAGTCTTCCTTTCCTTTACCCAGCGCTGCGAGCAAGCACCCAAATTTATGCGGTACGGGAATTTAAAATTTTCTCACTGTAGAATGAACACCAAGATTCGAAACTGAATGGTCTGCGTGCATGAATTTGAACTGAACACATTACAATTACAACTAAATTGAATTAAATTAAATTCACCCCTAAATTCAAAATTCAATCTCAAACTTGGCTTTTCTCTTCGGGCCCTCTTCCCTTTCAAAGTCGCCGCCCCAGGCGGCCGGCTGCCTCGACTTAGTATTTGACCGGCCCTAGGGTTGACCGAACGAACACGGCCACAGAGCACGGCGACCGAGCGCGGGATTCCTACCGGGACTAAAAAACTAGGGTAAAAAACCCTTTACCCTTTTAAAAAATAAATAACTGGCGCAACAGTCCAATTTGAACCACGGCCTCGAGATGAGTTAGCATCATCTCATTTTCTAGATCGTGACGGTTTTTGTGCAGAGGTATGTGATCAGCAACACGCTCAACCGAGCTATTTACCCCATAATGAGTACTCATTTAACAGCTGGGTGGGCTCATAGTCCGACACGTAAATCCCCGGAATCGAACCGGGGCCCAGTGCGTTGAAGGCGAACGTGCTAAACGTTGCGCCATCCGGACTACCTTTACCCTTTTACCCCTTTAAAATTTTAAATTTTAGAAACCTAGTTATATGTATTTCAGTCATCAATTAAATCGATCTTATTTATGCAAGCCGTATAATAAAGCACTACACCACGAGATTCAAAATAATTATGAGAAATCGAAATTAAATTAAAATTCTAGTCACGTTATAATGGGTGTTGATTTCTTACCACAACTGATTTTTTTAAGGAATTGTTTATATATGAATTTGACAATGGATCGATGCTCAATAACTAGTAGAGTAGAATATCAATACTTACAAAATTCCTGAGCGTGTATAGAAGATACTAGAAAATCCCGTAACTTGCTTCAAAATCCAGTCGAGAATAGAAAGAATTTTTGATGCTGGCGTACTATGGTATGCAAATCATTTTCACGATACGTGCTAAGTCCATTGAACCGAAGCTTTGGTAACCAATCAACACTTTCATCACACACGGAACTATACTGCCTCAACTCAATAATTTATTATTTTCTAATACTATTGCTTATAATGATTTTGGGAGTAGATGGATAAAGGATACCGAATTTTTCATCTTCTTATGCACTGAGCACCGCACTATGCCCGATAATGGCGTCTTATGGACCAACTAAAAAATTCCCAATCAGATCACCACACTGTTGTCACACACACTTAAAATATCACTCATTACGACGAGACCACGAGAAAAAACAGTATCTTTCTTTTTTGTAAATATATATACACAAAAACACTTTGCCAGCAATTACAATGGTTTGACCTTAAAAAACACTGAGCCCACACTTTGGAAAAGAAAAGCTTCTTCAAACGTCATATTCCTACATCTTATTCGTCCAGCATAACTCGTACTCTAGTCATAGAACTGTTTTCTTTACTGTCGATATATTGTACAAATGCGTTTTCAATACCCGACCAAGTCGGCACAAGTCTGGGTTAAAAACTGTTTATTGAAGCCAAGTTTTTGCTGCCACAGAACCGGGTATGCATGTATACCTGTATATCTGACATGTTTGTATCTACGAACATATTAATGTTCATTCTTAACGTTAACATCATCAATAAACAGAAAACCGCTCGCAAGCACGACCGAACCAGGTAAAAAGATTCAAGAATCTCTTCCACACTGCGTCGCGTATCTTACTAACTTCTTCTTACTCACTAACCAATATCTTTTACTCGCACATGACGCAGCTAACAGGTAACGTAAAACAACTCAGCTGAAACTTTAAATTCTCTGTTTGTGTTCAGTTTGTCTGTATAATGGAATAAGAAAGATTGGGTGGATGGTTGGTTGGTTGGCTTCAACTGAGACTCACAATTCCAAGCTTCAGCCGACCGAAGAAATCCGCTGACATACTAAGAAATGTGTAGCTTAGGTTGGATCAACCAGGTGAAACAGCAGTAGAAAGTTAAGCAGATTCATTAGCGATTTTTCAATTGCATCCCAGATCTGAGTAAAACAGCTGGCTGAGATCTGAGAAGCTAAGGAGAGCTAACTTCTGACGGATAAGAGCGAGCCGATATTTTGCAAAATGCTTGGCAGCTCCTCAAGGTTACATGTTTCTAGGAGTAGAACGTATTTTATATGAGGGTGTATTCCTTAGGGTATGTAGGCTTGTAACCTGCGTACCTGAAATCAATTTACATTCGAAGCAATAAACGAGCCTCGGATACCATCGGCTAAGGACGCCTTCTATCACCGACTCGGTGACACCTTCGACAAGGCTCCCAAAGATGACATAAAAATTATTATGGGCGATCTCAATTCCAAAGTCGGGTCTGACAACCTTGGTTTGGAACACCTAATGGGCAATCATGGTCTAGGCAACAGAAACCAAAATGGCGAGATGTTCGTGGAGTTCGTCAACTCGTCATCGGCGGTGCTTTATTCAAGCACAAACGATGCCATTTAACAACCTGGGTTTCACCCAGAACTAGTAAACTTAGCTCTGTAAAGTTGGCACCGATACATTCGCTTTTTTAAATTAAAATTTTGCAGTTCGTTTGCCCGTCGTGTGTGGGGCGACCGGTAGCGCAGTGTGTTGAGGCATCAGTCTCATGTTTGACTACCGGCGTTTCGGGTTCGAATCCCGTCCACGACGATGTTCGTGGCCATGGATGTGGAGGAGGTGCATGCTGGCAACTGCATTCTTCGAAACCAGTTTATGCCAACGAAACGTCAACTGGGCCACATGGAACAGTTGACGCGCTATGCCCCACAAGGGGTTAGGGCACTTGAGTAGTTTGTAACCATATGGTTATCAACAAGACAAATTCATTTGTGCTATTTGGGTGGGGCTTCGATTGACAAAACCAGAGGACTGTGGTAGAACTACTGGTCTGTGCGTTGGTTATTTTTGATGGCAGTCGATACCCTAGTTTTTAATTTAAATTGCCTAGTTCGTTAGCCCAACGTAAGCCCTCGTTTGCCCAGGAAAAATTTTCGTTTGCCCGCCTTTGCGGAAAAAGTGATTAGCAAACTAAATTTTGTTTACGTTGGTAACACTTATAGGTATATCCTTAATTTAATTATAATAATTTTGTTGTGGGCAGTTCGTTTGCCCATGGCGGAAAAATGTTTTGTTTGTTCCTCCTGGCAAAGTTTGGCTCTTTAAAGGCCTTTTTTTACAATAAACAACTGGATTTTTCATTTGCCCATCGTAAGACTTTGTTTGCTAATAAATTTTGTTGCGATAGTGAGCAAACAAAACTTTTTCCTAGCCGAACGACAATTCACGATTGGCAGACGAAGTGCCCCGTTTGCACTACAAAATTATTATTATTATTATCCTTTAAGGAGCCAAATTAAGGATATAAGTATTACCAACCAGACATCCGATAAGTACTTTTAGAAAACTGTTATCAATTTCTAAAATAATCTCAAACGGTGCCTAGATGCACTTTGAATTTACCAACCGCCTGCCGTATAGCCCTGTGCGGTTAATCGATTAATCGTAAGATAATTTTTTATTTCTGATAATCGATTATTTCTGATAATCGCTTAATCGAAAGAAAAAATGCGATTAATTGATTAATCGAAAGAATACGATTAATTGTGTTTTTCCGATTAATCGGAAATCGGTATAGAAAATGTATCTATTTTTTGGCAATGTAATCTTTTTTAGCAATGTATTTTTTTGCGTTTGCGATTTGAGTGTCTGTTAGTCCTTTGATAAGAAAAAGGATATTGCATTTCGAGTCCTTTGGTGGTACTACTTTGCCTTAACCCCTAGCGGGGCATAGCGCGTCAACTACTCCTGCGCGCCATCGTACTCTGTTCTGGGCAATGGGGCGCAACTCCCCAAAAGACTTACCCAGTACCTGACACTCCTTTGCCACAGATCGACGCCATGTGATTCGAGGACCCCCTCTTGGTCGGCCTTGGTTGGAAATGGGGTTCCATTTCATGGCATGCAAAGCAATGCAGTTATCACTCTTCCGCAATGTGTGACCTATCCACTGCCATTTTCGCCTGCGTATCAATTCGTCGATTGGCATCTGACCCGTACGCCGACTTAGCTCTTCATTTGATATTGTTTCGGGCCAGAAAATTCTTAAAATTCAACGAAGACATGAGTTGACGAAAACTTGCAGCTTTCTGGTAACTCCTACGGAAACTTTCCATGTACTGCTCCCATACAAAAGTACTGATAGTACCAGGGAGCGAAACAGGCCCAGCTTGGTCTTGATGCTGAGATAACTGCCCTGCCAGATTTTGGACAGCATGCCGTATGCACGTTTAGCCTGGTTGATACGGCGAGCGATGTCCTGCTCCGTACCACCATTTTCGGCAACAATGCTACCCAGGTAGACGAAGTTGTCCACCTTCTCCACAGGCTGCCCATTAATATTGATGGCAATAGGTGTCGGATTTCTTTTTCGCAACGGCGGGCTAAGAACCTTGGTCTTGTTGGTATTAATCTTTAGCCCAACCTTGCTTGCCTCCCTCTCGAGATCTAACGCCATTGCGGACAGATCCATGATTTTGTGGGAGAGTAGGCATATGTCGTCAGCGTAGTCAAGATGTTGTAGATAAGATGTCAAAGTCCATTGAATTCCTCTGTCGAGTCCGGATAGGGCTGCATGCAACACATCGCCGATCACAATGAGGAATAGGATCGGTGAGAGGATGCACCCCTGCCGAACTCCACTGCGAATCTCAAAGTCCCCCGACACCTTACCTTTATGCAGAACGCGACATTTCGCGCCGTCATAGGTTGCCTTAATAATAGCCACAAGCTTCTCAGGGATGCCTCTCCTGCGCAAGGCCGCCCATATAGAATCCCGGTTCACACTATCGAAAGCCTTTTCGAAATCGATGAAAAGCAAGTGAAGCGGAGAATCGTATTCAGCGCATTGCTCGATGATGATTCGCAAGGTGTTAATGTGATCGACACAGGAGAATCCGGATCGAAAGCCAGCCTGCTCTTCATCAATTGTGCTTTCTAAGTGGGCCTTTAGTCTTTCCAGGACGATTTTAGCTATTATCTTGGCAACGGCAGGAAGCACACAAATGCCTCTCCAATTATTACAGTCTGTGAGGCTACCCTTCTTTGGAAGTTTGATGATCAAACCTTCCTTCCACTCAGTGGGAAAGGTCTCTGTATTCCACGCTTTATCAACAAGTGGGTGCAGCAAATCGGCAGTTACGCTTGGGGCTGCTTGATAAAGTTCGGCAGGGATGCCGTCAAGTCCGGCGGCCTTTCCTCGTTTTAGTGCAATAATTGCAGTGACTATTTCCTCTTTAGTCGGGGCAGTGGACCGTATACGCACATTTTGATGGTTAGCTAAATTATCTATATGAGGGGGAACTTCACCAGAGGTTACACGGTTCAAGACCGCGGCGAAGTGTTCTTTCCACCGCCTCATTTGATCTTCTTCCAAGATAAGTAGCTTTCCATCACTATCTTTCACCGGATGTTGGCAGGAGTTACGACCACCTGTAAACTCCTTGATGACACCGTATACGGAGTTTAAGTTGTTACTTCTAGCGGCTTCTTCTGCTGACGCTAAAAGAGAATTGGCATAAACTCTTTTATCGCGTCGCACACTACGCTGAACTTCTCGAGCTTTCTGACGGTAAAGGAGTTCGATGCTGCTTCGATTGTCGTCTGAGGCTGCAGCCAAACGAACTTTCAGCTCCTTTCTTTCAACAATCCGCTGCCATGAAGCGTCGGACATCCAGGGCTTATTCCGGCAATCCGGGTTTGGGCCAAGGATGGTATTTGCGCTATCAGTGTACGCATTTTTTATGGCATCCCAGTTTTCGTTTATGTCACTATCTGGGTGACTAGTTATCTCAGCCGCTTTTTGCGCAAGATGGTCATTATATTGTTGTAAGACAGCTGGATTTTTTAGTCGAGCGGTGTTGAATTTGCGGGGCCTGGATCTTTCGTCGCTGGGGCGGCGCACGGCTGCAATACGCAATCGAACATTAGCGATCATAAGATAATGGTCTCTTCCCATCCCAATATCGGCACCCTTCTTGTTTCGCACGTCCAGGAGGCAACTCTTGAATCTTTTACTAATGGCAAAATGGTCGATTTGATTTTGTGTTCTGCGCCGATCAACAGAGGACCAACTGATTTTGTGGTGGTCCTTATGCTCAAACATAGTACCACCGATGAAGAGACTGTGAAAGTTGCAGAACTCCACAAATCTTTCACCGTTGTCATTACGATCACCAAGACCGTGTCTCCCCATCACATGTCTGAGCCCATAGTTATCAGCGCCAACTTTCGCATTCAAATCACCCATAACCATTATAATGTCACCTTTAGGTGTTCTGCTCTGAACGGCGTTTAGTTCTTCGTAGAAGGAGTCTTTTGCCAAGACATTGTCGGGTTCAGTAGGGGCATAACATTGTATTATTGAGATGTTCCTCATTTTGGTCCGGAACCTGGCGGTCAAGACCCTGTCAGAGACCGGTTCCCAGGATAAGAGACAGTTTCGCGCGGCTCTGGTTAAAAGGAGCCCCACACCTGACTCACGGCGACTACCGGTAGCTTTACCGGAGTACAACATTACAGTGCTGCCCGTTGGAGAGATGAATTCTCCGCTGTTCCACCATCTTATCTCACTAACTCCTAAGATATTTAATTTGTATCTCAGAAATTCACTCTCTAATTGAAGAAATCGTGCGTTCTGGGGACCTTCTGATCCATTGTCCAGGAGAGTACGCACATTCCAGAATCCAATCTTTGTCATTGTACGATAGCTAAAAGTCGTAACCGTTGAGTCAGTCCTTATCCGAGGCATAGTTGACGTTTCGTTAGCATATAAAGATTTCGGATAGTGCAAGTTGCTGGCATACACATCCTGTCCTTTGATTGTCGGTTTTAACGACAGGCCCTCAAAGGGAAAGGCCGTGGTATTTTTTTTTTTCACACCCCACACCACAGGGGTACCTCAACCAAATCATCGCACCGCCATCACTGGCGGCTTGACGTTGGTTGGCAATGGTCAGTGACCACTGCCGTTCCAGGGGGCGCCCACGCGGAGGACTATGGAAGAGGAGTTTTTGCCCCCCTAAGATAAAAGGACATTCTTGTCGATGAAGTGGAATATAGTCAAGAAATAAGTGAAAAGGAGACAGAAGGTTGACACAAAGTTGGAGGAAGATCGCTGACTGTGAGTCTACAGTTAAAACTGCCAAAAATCAAAAGCAAAAGGATATCCTGAAACGTGACCCTTTTTCGTAAAGAAGGCGTATCTTGCCGAAAAAAACTAATAGGAGGTAGTTTGGGTCGCTGATTGATAATGAGAAGTCAAAATTGCAAAAATTCCGGAATAGCAACACATGTTTCGATTTTGCTGCAACACCACGAAAACTTGGAGTCACACTTTCAACGCAAAATAATGGCTGCGATAATAAGATATATTCAAATATAAAATAAATAACTGGCGCTACAGTTCAATTTTGAACCAAAGCCAAAGCTTGCATTATCTCTTTCACTAGATCATGACGGTGTGTTTTATGCAGAGGTGTATTATCGATTATCAGCAGCAACGTTTGCCACACTACCCATTTAACAAGATTGGTTGGGGAAAGGCGGGATCTTGGTGTAAGATAGCTTGTCTCCTTTTGGCATCGTACACTACCCTACCTTATTTTTAATAATCGATTATTTTGAATAATCGAACAGGCCTACTGGCGTAATTGTATCGTTTGTTTGAATCATGTAAAGGTGAATTTAGATTTAGCGAAACTACTCGAGAAACTGATGCGCGAGACAAAATTACGCGAAATGTGAACGTGTTCCTTGCCCGAAACTGTCAGACTGTCAACGGGTGAATTTCTTCGCGCAAACGTTTTGCGAGTGGTTTCGCTAAATCTAAACGCACTTTAATAGAAACCCTCGTATACCTTCGCTTTCAGCGGGGGTTTAGCGAAGAACGCTGATTTAAAAAGAACTCAAAAGAATTATAATGAAAACTTTCGCTATAGTGGCTCTTTAGTGAGTCGGATACCCTCGTTTTTCTCCACTATAACTAAATTATAAAAGTTCACTACGTGGTATGCTGAGATTATTCAGTCAGTCAAAATCGATTGAAGTTGTCTTTGAGGTGAAATTACAACTGATTCGGACAAAGCCTAATATGAATTTAATGAGCCAAATGTAACCCAGGCTGTGAAGAGAGAATCGAAAAATGTTTTCATTGCTATATATTGTACAATACATATGTATTCTCAAGTTTCAAACATTCAGTCATCGTATCGTATCTTCAGTTTTCGAGTACCTGCACCGTAAATACTCTTGTGTTCCTCAGTCACACTTACTTCTGCTGTTTCAATCTTTACGTTGGAAAATCATTCAACTGGAATGTCATGTAACAAGCGTGGAACACAACACAGTTGCGCTACAGGTCGTTTCTACTGCATTCCACAGGGTCTACCTGTTCGTTAGTGCTCACGTATCTTAACGACATCTAAACGCAGATAGCCATAAAAACCACCTGCCTGAGCGATGATTGGACGATAGACTGACTGCAATTGTGACAACCAATGTGGTCGGTTGAAACCAAAAGTGAAGAAAACGAAAACTACAATATATAGTACGTTCAGTGAAAACAATAGTTTTATCCAAAACCACATTATTATCTGGGTGGATAGCGACGCTGGTTCGCTTACCTTAGCTTTAGCGCATCACGAGGGAAATTAATGGTCGGGGCATATTGGGGGCTAAATTTTGATGAAAAGTGATTTGTTTACATTGTTTTTGATGAAAATGGTTTTTGATGAACGCTGGGTTACAATTTTTGCTATTCAAATTCAGTGACGTTTGCTGAAAGAGTAATTAATCAACCCACTCTCGTGCATGTAATTATGGGAATCCTATTGATATGCGTGCGTGTATGTATTTAGGTTTAAGCGCATATGACTATGCACTTGTGATTCTCAAAGAACTTTAAGAAATTAAACTCCTTCGCACTGAGAAACTGCTAATAACATGAGATAGGCGGTACTGTAATCAGCACTCCAAGTTTTTCGTATGAATGGAAGCTCCGCCATCTTGCTTTCAGAAATACTACACCAGGACACAATCATGTAGCTTCAAAAGTTTCAGAAATGTGTAGATAGGGGGGATACGTATTCAAGTCCTTTTCCTCCTCCAGCACCTCACTGTCCTCATCAGTCGCCTCGACTGGAGGAACATTTGCACATGAGTGGCCTTCATAATATTTGCAAAGCGTGGAACAAGTCATTCCTGCAACAACACTTTCTACACTTACAAGAGAAGCATTTAAGCAGAAATTCAGGCGGCTTAGTGGTAATTGGGATAAGCCTTGTTCGCAAATATTCCATCTCCAATTCGTCGGTGGTTTGGCTTCCCCCAGCCACTTCTGCACGTGATAGTAAGTTTGGTAGCAATAGTACTTTGCAGCATCCTTAGTGGGTGGAAGACAAGCCAAATTGATTTTCGCAATGACCGCAGTTCTAACAAATAGAGAGTACCGGAGAAAGTTCAGGTCATCTCTGGGCCACCTCTGTAAAGGGCCAGCAGGAATGCCTCTCCTGCTTTCTCTGTTTTATCAGGATCTGCATCATTCTGCAGGAATACCTCGAGGTCGTGTATAAGGTGCGTATTATTAGCAATGGTATTCCAAAACTTCATTTTGATTTGCCGGGAAAGGGCGGAAGTTGTATCACAACTACTGAGGGCGTGCAGTACGAGTACTTCCAGGCGAAATTTGCCAACACTTAAATGAAGTAGAGGAAAATTGATCATCTTTTGACCCACTTCTCCCCATATTGTGAAAGGAAACATTCGTTGTGTTTGAGCTTAATCCATTCAGAATGACCAACAGGTCAATATCCTCTCCGATAATATAAACTTGGGTGAAGTTGGCGCTTTTTGAGATAGCGGTTTCTACTATTAGAGTATCTGCATCTTCTTCAGCTTTTTGGCTCTCTACTCCGTTCTTACCTACAATAATTCAATCATCAACATTCGGATCAGTTGCCACTTGGCTTGGTAAAATTCGGCAGGCATACCGTCGAGCCCGGCGGCCTTTCCTCGTTTCAGTGCAATATTTGCAGCGACTATTTTCTCATTAGTTGGGGCAGTGGTCCGAATACGCACATTTTGATGGTTAGCTAAATTATCTACATATATGAGGGGGAACTTCACCAGAGGTTATACGGTTCAAGACCGCGGCGAAGTGTTCTTTCCACCGCCTCATTTGATCTTCCTCCAAGATAAGTAGCTTTCTAGCACTATCCTTCAGCGGATGTTGGCAGGAGTTAGGACAACCTGCAAACTCCTTGCTGACACCGTATACAGCGTTTAAGTTGTTAGTTACTTCTTGCGTCTTCTTCTGCTGAGGCTAAAAGGGATAAACATAAACTCTTTTTTTTACACCCTACACTGAACTTTTCGAGCTTTCTGACAGTAAAGGAGTTCGATGCTGCTTCAATTGTCGTCTGATGCTGCAGCCACAAGAACCTTCAGCTCTTTTCTTTCAACAATCCGCTGCCATGAAGCATCAGATATCCAGGACTTATTCCGGCGATCCGGGTTTGAGCCAAGGATGCTATCTGCGCTATCAATTTACGAATTTTTTGTGGCATCCCAGTTTTCATTTATGTCACTATCTGGGTGACCAGTTGTCTCAGCTGCTTTTGGCGCAAGATGATTGTTATATTGTTGTAAGACAGCTGTATTTTTTTTGTCGAGCGGTGTTGGATTTGCGGCCCCTGGATCTTTCGTCGATAGGATGGCGCACGGCTGCCCTACGCAATCGAACATTAGCGATCATCAGATAATGGTCTCTTCCCTATTTCGGAACCCTTCTTGTTTCGCATGTGCAGGAGGCAACTCTTGGAAATTTTACTAATGGAAAAGTGGTCGATCAGATTTTGTCTTCTGCGCCTATCAACAGAGGACCAACTGATTTTGCGGTGGTCCTTATGCTCAAACATAGTACCACCAATGAAGAGACGACCGGTAGCGCAATGTGTTGAGACATCAGTTTCGTGTTTGACTACCGGCGTTTCGGGTTCGAATACCGTCCGCGACGATGTTCATGGCCATGGATGTGCAGGAGGTGCATGCTGGCAACGGCATTCTCCGAAACCAGTTTATGCCAACGAAACGTCAACTGGGCCACATGGAACAGTTGACGCGCTATGCCCCACAAGGGGTTAGGGCAATTGAGTAATGAAGAGACTGTGAAAGTTGTAGCACAGTTGACGCGCTATGCCCCACAAGGGGTTAGGGCAATTGAGTAATGAAGAGACTGTGAAAGTTGTAGCACTCTACAAATCTTTCACCATTGCCGTTACGATCCCCAAGACCGTGTCTCCCCGTCACATGTCTGAGCCCGTAGTTTTTAGCGCCAACTTTTGCATTCAAATCCTCCATAACCATTATAATGTCACCTTTAGGTGTTCTGCCCTGAACCGCGTTTATTTGTTCGTAGAAGTATGGATGTGTAATTGGAGTCGTTATCTGTTGGTTGGTTCGGGGACTTATTAAACTATGTCTTACTTCATAGAAGATTTCTACATTATTTCCCGGGCAAGAATATGTTGGTATAAGGGCTGATACTGCTGTATGTGACGTCCCATCATGCTTTTTATTTTTATAGACATTTGTGTAACCGCAATTAAAAAAAACCGAATATGTTTCACTACAGTTGACACTGAATGATATAAAAAACTGAATTATAATTTATTGACTATTGTCTTATGTTTTATTTTTATTTATAACTTGACAATTTTCATAAAAATTCAATCAGACTTATTCAAAACGCATACATATTAATACTCGTATATGCAAAATAATAAAAACGTTTTCATTACTAATCTAGCCCTCCTAACTAAATAATGATATGTCACTTGTTTTGCTTTCTATAATATAGTCTTTTACATAAATGGCTTAACAATGGAGTTTCCACACTTGAAACACACATACAAACACACTAGGATTATTTCTGTACACTATGGCGAGCTGACTTTGTTTATCATTTGAATTCGCTTGAAGTTCATTTTTTCGTCCTGTTCACGTTTAAATCGAAGATAAAGCGACAGCATACACAGCCAGACGTAACTAGCAATAACACAACCTGAAAATAAAAGTAGAAATGAATTCGTTAAATTTGGAATAATACAGTAGCCGCATTTTCTTTGCGTACAGAATAGAACAACACTAATAGCATTGTCCAAAATAATTCTTGATGGATATATTAGAATTTAAGTTTTTTCTTGAAATTTGAGTTGAGGTTTGAAGGTTCACTAATCAAGACACACCCTGAATGAAGGAAATACTTTGTTTTCCCTAATTTCCTCGATATCCTGTATCGTTTCTTTGCTGATTTGATCTGTTATATTGTAATGGACCATATTCGGGGCTGGTTGTGCTGCTTCCACCGGTAGATCGATGGCAGCACCTGATGAGTAATGATCTGTCGGTGGTACAAAACCAGAGGCCGAGGGTCCCATTACACCTGGACCCCGATGCGAGCGCGAATGCAAGTGAGCCGTCCGCCTACCATTCCATCCTTATCACCTTATTTTTTTTCCCCATTTTTACCTCCCCTGTTTGTGTTGTCTTCCCCAAGCCTATGCATTTTTGTTAATACGTAAAGGACAGGGGCAACGACCGGCGAAAACCTCGCCCCGTCTTACGAACTGAGCTACAGCAAGCATAGTCCGCTGCCTAGCTCGTTGAGGGCCTCTTTCTTCGCCAGATGGCACGGCCCGCCGTTTAGGGTACTATGCTACCTTAGGCTCCGTCCCACGGGCATCGGATGCCCACCAAACCGTCCGTTACAATGTTCAGTACAAAAAGAAACGGGCGGATTGTATCTTTTACTTGATTTCTAGACACAAAACCAATCAGCAATGAAACTAGTACGCCAATCGGATGGTAGTTTCAGAGTGCATGCCAAGCACTCTCTGAGATTATTTTAGAAATTGATAGAGGCTTAGCCAGAAAGCTTTAATTCAAATTTGCACCGCCTGCAAAAATTTCTAATTTCTTATGGGAACATTTCTGTTTCGCAAAAATTAGGAGAATTTTCTCTATTTGGTTAGAGAGAATTTTCACAAAATTCAAGAAATTTTCTCTTTAGGGGCGTGCGGCGCCGCGGTCGGAGTAGGCCGGAGAGCTCCGCTAATAGCCACGCAGGCCACTCTCTGTACCTTAGCCAGCAAATAGCAATTTGCTACAGTTCGCAGGGAAAGCCACCACACCAGCACCCAAATGAAGCATTATGGGACGCAATACCCACACGTAAGCCAATGTAAAACCTTAGGTTGCAGACCCCATGTTTTGCCAATAGTCCTCCTACAGTAGTAGAGCGCTATGGTAGCTTTATTCGCCCGCTCCTGAATATACTGATTAATTCTGGTGTACACTAAGGTCTTACTGTTAAAAGGATATAAATGTTTTATATATGTATCCAGTTTATACGTCTGATTCACCTGTTTTTTAAAACGTACATTTTCCGTGCTCCAGTTGAGGTGAATCTGTTCCAATGCATGTAGAGCGACCGCTGACTTAGTCACCTGACCTTTGTTAATAGCGAAATCACTGTGGAAAATTTCGTATATTCCCGATTTTTTTCGTTCCTCCGTTTTGCCTTTCAGGTTGACTTGATATTGCTCTTGCGTGGACGACTTCAAAATTATGTTTTTTTTAAATACCATTTTTTCGTTGTATCCCTTGATTACCGCAGTATATTTGTATTGTATTGAATGCAAAAATTTGAAGGCAATACTATAGAAAGCAGCTTTTTTTTGTGGGACATTGGGCAGTATGAATCGCTCGATATATAAGCAGGTGTACTTAATGGCTTCCTGTACACTGAAAAATCGATGTCACCATTTGGCGGTTTTCACACGGAACGCACGATACAAGAGATTCTGACACTTAGTGTCACCATACACTGTCGAACTCAAACACGAACCTAGTACAAGTGGACCGGTTTTCTTCACACCTATGTGAAGGGTATGTGTGTGTCAGAGGACATTTGTACCAGGTTCGAGTTCGACAGTGTATGGTGACACTAACAGAGCACCAGTGACGAGTGAGCTTTGTATGTGTGATGATTATAATTTAAAATTGTACTTTTATACAAAGCTCGCTCACAATTTGTGCTTTTTGCTAGAATTTCGTGTATCGTGCGTTCCGTGTGAAAGCCGCCTTACGGTTTAACCTCCCACCCAGAAATGGCAGCGACGTGTTCGATTTCAATCGTGAATTTGATTGTTGGAGATTGTGTGTTTAAATGCGAGAGGAAGTCATCGGCTTCGGTTCTTTCTATATTACTGCCAAAATATGGTCTACATATCGATACCAGACTTGAGGGATCGATCCATCTTGCTTTGACTTCATTTCCATGTTACACATGAAAAGGTTGGCCAACAGTGGGGATAGCACGTTTCCCATGCACGTGATGTAAAATACTTTGTTTTTTTTTTTATAATAATCGGTGTTGAATTAGCATATGTTTTGGTCCATGCATAGCTCCATTAATTTAAAATCTACTTTATTCTTCTTATCGCCTGGCTCATGTAACAAAAGCCTATCCTCTAATATTCGAAAAGTTTCTGGAATCGGGATACCCGGAAACAAAGATTCTATATCACAACAGACTATTGCTTCATTTGCCCCAACATTTAAATTCTGTAGTTTGTCACATAATTCTTACGAATTTTCGATGTATAGTCCTTCAGGGTGGGCCTGTTCCTAAAACCGGTTCATCATCATCATCGGCGCTCTAGTCCGTATCAGGCCTTGGCCTGCTGGATACAGCTCCTTCAACTATCTCGATCAAGCGAAAATCGTAGAAGCTTCATACAATCTGTGGCTATTGAGTCCTACCATCGTACATAAGGTCTTCCTCGCTGTCGGTTTCCTTCATGTCGTGTCGGGATTCTGTCATCGTGCATTCGTTCGACATGGCCAGCCCATTCTAGTTTCCGGAATTTGACAAATTTCGAGGCGCATAGATCATCAAACAGTTCGTATCGTATTCACCATACGTCTCCTTCTTTGACTGGTCCAAATATCTTGCGCAGGATTTTCCTTTCGAACGCATCGATCGACTTTTCTGACGCTTCGGTCCACGTTTCGAATCCAGCAGCACAGGTCATACTAATGTTTTATAGATGCGGAGCTTGTTGTTTTTGTGGACTAGTTTCGACTTCATTATGGGTAAAATGTTCGTCGCTGTTTTTTCATGTTTTTCGTTACCGTGCTTTAATAGTAGGGCCCCAAGAAAACAGATTCGTTCACTTGCTCCAAGTTGTACTCGCTCATTGTACCGTTTTGCCTGTTAGGCGCCATTCTTCGAAATTGGGTGATACATTTTGTTTTCGATTCGTTGACTTTTAATCCGACTTTTAAAGCTGCCGACTCCAATTCTTGAAATACCTCCTTAGCACGCGGTAGTGATCTAGCCATGATGTCGACATTGTCTTCGAATAATACTAAAACCGGTTGACCGGTTAAAAACCCGTCTTCTATTAATACCCGTCCCGAGAATTCCAAGCACCGGGTCGGAAAACGAAATCATTAAAACAACCGACTCATGACTGGTAAAGAAACCGCCTCATTGAAAAACCGATTCACCAAGAACCGCCGAACACTCGAGTACTCAAACACCGACTCGTTAAAAACCGACCGGCACATGGTTAAAAAAAGACGAGCTAAAAACCGACACATTAAAAAACCAATTCACCGAAAACCGACTCATTAACAAACCGCGTACACGAGTACTCAAAAACCGACTCTTTAAAAACCGACCGGCTCATAGTTAAAAATGAACCGAGTTAAAAACTGACTTTTTAGCTTTTGATTTGAGGGTGATTTTGTAGGTGGTATGTCCACACTTTAGGTCATCAAAAGACAAAGTTGAATAAATGTGGACATACCCATTAAAAAATTGAATTGAAATATGAGTCGGTTTTTAACTCGGTTTTCTTAATCATGAGCGGGTCAGTTTTGAACGAGTCGGTTTTTGAGTACTCGTTTTGTAATGAGTCGGTTTTAGCTCGGATTTTTTAACCATGAGTGGGTAGGTTTTTAACGAGTCGGTTTAAATTCGATTTTTTTAACCATGAGCCGGATTTTTTTAATAATCAGGTTGACCGCTAGGAAAACCGATTTTCATATAAACCTAAAACCGGTCTTAGGACCGAGCAGATCTAGTCTCGGGTACTCTCTGAAGATTTTGAATAACCATTTTTAACAATTTTTTCCGTTGAAGCATTGTAATTGGAATTAATTGGGTGAACCTCAAAATGAGATCAATTGTCAATTGCAACGCTCATTGATCCGTGATGAATACACTATAGGCTCCGATTTGGCCACCAGTTTTCAAGTGTGTTAATATGTTAGAAAAATAATTACACTAATATTCCGTTAATTCACATTAATTTCTATAAACAAATTTCAAATTTCACTACACTGAACATGTTACCGATTTGATTTTAGATTAAATGTGTTCGTTGAGGATGACGTTAATCGAAATGCATCCGAAATAATTATTTTATCGTATATTTGTAATATAAAAAATTTAATATTAGCAAAGTATTTTAATAAAACTGTTTCTAACAATTTGAATCTCTAAAATTCGTGAACTTTGAGTTTTTTAACTTAAAGCACACTAAAAAGCTATAACCAAACTTTTAATTGGCCAAATCATAAAATAGTTCCGGCGTACAAAATGCATTTTCAGATCGATCGGCTTATTTTATTAAAGATATACCTTTAAAAGAATAAAAATTATAACTCACCCAATAAAATGAATACTGAAAATGTTATTTTCGTTTCTAAAACTTCGTCGGTTGATATTGACAGATAAACAATGATTCCGACGATGTTGCAAATAGTGCCGAAAGCGTCGACACTCATGTAGGGTAATAATAGAAGATGATGCCTCCTTCGCGTTCCAATCAGTAATAGAATATAACATACCGTAGATGTAGTAGACCAAAATAAAATCAATATTATAAAGGCCGCTGTTGAGAAGAAAATAAAATTAATATTATGGTGGTAATTTTGTATTGAGAATATTAGCGAGTGTGTGATAATAGGACTATAACTACTCGGCCAAATTTTTTAAGGTCATGGTCTACCAGCCACTTTCCATTTTATAAAGAATCCCACTCCGGTTAAGTGTTGTCCGATTTAAGCACCTTCGTTTTAACATCTAGGTTCACTTAGTCCTCTGACATCCTATTTAATTCTTAGTAATTTACTGATACGAATGAACGTAGAAGAAATTTATGTCCATAAATTTCAATTCTACATCTAAATGAACAGATCAATTATTGCAACCGTCGCAGAGTTAGGAAATGAAGATAAATAAATTTATTTATGTCAATATGCATACATTGTCCACGAGTGTATCATAGCCGATATGCACATGAGGTTCTTGTATTGCATTTGCACAGTAACCATGCACTTTATTCAATTAAATTTCAGTTTTACCTTTCATCACAGTTTAATTAGTTGAATTTAAAATTCGCATACGGCCTTAACCCTACACCTTTAAAAGTGAACGCAAGCACTTCAGTTAATGTTTTACTAAGCGCCACTTAATTGAGGAGAAAATAAAAAAGATCTGAGAAATTTAAGAGTGGGGAGTACGAGTATTGGCATTGTTTTCTCTTTCAGAATTTACAGAAATCAGTGCTTCTTCGATATTTTAGAGTATAACTTCCATATCTTCAGCTGAACTAGAACATTCGGCATAGGCCCGTTTTCTCAATGTCTGGTTAAACTGCCAGTTACCTATCCAGCACACTCAATTTAACCTTAGCGTATGCAACGCTCAAAATATGATAATGCAGTGCAAAGCTCAGCTAATGCAGTAGACAATCGGCTGATTTTCTCGGCGTAATCCTGCCGCCTGTTCTATTCTATGTCTGTACCGTCTCTCAGCATTAATTTGCGGGAAATTCCAGAACTCTGTTCTTTGTGACCAGTTTAATTGTCTCATTTGAATGTGCAATCGTAAACAGTTTTAGGCCCGTTTTCTCAATGTTCGGTTAAACTGCCAGTTAGCTACCCGGGACACTAAATTTAACCTTAGCGCATTCAACGCTCAAAATATGATAATGCAGTCCACAGCGCAGCTAATGCAGTAGAAAGTCAGCTGATTTTCTTGGCGGAATTCTGCCACCTGTTCAATTCTATTCTACGCCTGTGCCACCTCTCAGCATTATTTTGCGGCTGAGTTGGTTTCAGATCCGTTTCCTTCCAATGAATATCCAGAACTCTGTTCCTTGTCACCAGTTTAATTGTCTCATTTGAATGTGCGAACGTAAACAGTTCTAGCTGTCGAAATCTCAGCAGTACGTATCAGCTGTTTGGAATTATTGTCCGATAAATTCTTAACCGGAAGATGAGAGCCGGTTAGCGTTTATCTACAGGATAAGATTTAACCAGACATTGAGAAAACGGCCCTTAGCTGTTAAAATCTCAGCAGCCCGTATCAGCTGCTTGTAATTATCGTCCGAAAATTTTTAACTAGAGGATGGGTGCCGTTTAGCGTTTATCTATAGGATATTATTATTATATACTCTGGGGGATAGCCGAAGCAGACCACTACCGTTTGGGTCCCTTTTCGCCCCCTCCCGGTCATCAGTGACTTCCAGATGTCGACTGATAATTGTCGACCTCTTTCTTCATCACTGAGTCCCGTGTTATTTCTAGCATTTGTTTGAAGCTGAGTTCACTCATGGCTTCTACACTTATCGTGTGGCTGCCTGTGATCCTCAACCTCGTGCTAGCCAGTGCTGGACATTCGCACACAATGTGTGCTGCCGTCTCGGCCTCCTCCAGGCATAGCCTGCAAACGTCATCTTCCCCGATTTTCATCTTGGCCAGATGAGCCTTAAAATTACCATGCCCTGTGACCAAGGCAGTTATCCAGCTTAGGTTACTCCGTTTATAACTAAGTACCTTTCTCGCTTCCCTGCCTAAAGGGCTGGTCATTGCATTCCGAGCTTGTTTGCAAGTGACTAGCTCCTGCCATCTTTGTTGATGCATGGAGTCCATCCACTTCCCAACCTTCGCTCCAATCATGCCGTTCCCCAGAGCAACTCTGGGTTCTGGGCCAATGAAAGTTGCCGCAGATCCCTGTTTTGCTAGGGCATCCGCCGCCTCATTTCCTGTTGTACCTATGTGTCCTTTTACCCACATCAGCGTAACCTCATTTTCTGAGGCACACGTGTTGAGCTTCCGGACACACTCTAGTACCAGTTTAGAGTTTATGTTCGTCTGCTGCATGCGTCTGATCACCGATTGGTTGTCCAGTGCAATAAGGATTTTCTTCCCCCGCACCTGACCTTCAAGCAAGTGGTCCAACGCATGCAACAAGCCAAGCATCTCTGCCTGGTATACGGACACATACTCTCCTAGACTAAGCGCACATGCTAGGTTTAGCTCTTCAGAGTAAACCCCCGCCCCCGCTTTACCGTCCATTAAAGAGCCATCAGTAAAAATGCTGATGTCATTGTACATACACTCATTATGTATGTTTCCATCTGCAATGTGAGTCTTGTGTAGTCTTTCAACTACCCTACGTCTACTCATGCCTTCTACCGGCATTAGAGTCTCCCTGACCTCATCATGAATAATGTCTAGGATGCTCTTATGACCGCTGCTAGTTCCAAAGCGATGCCACATGGCATCCCTTTCCATGCGTATTGCCGAAAGCGCCGCCGTTTTCTTTATAAATAAGTCCAACGGCGGCAGTCCCAGCAATGCCTCCATTGCTCGCGTTGGTGTGGTGCGCATTGCACCACATATGCTTACGCAAGCTATCCTTTGTACCCCATCTAGCTTCTGCTTTGTGGTATTCTGCATGGCTTTTGGCCACCATACCACTGATGCGTAGGCTAGAATAGGTCTTACCATCATTGTGTAAATCCAGTGTGTCGCTTTAGGTGAAATTCCCCACCTACGAGCACACACTCTCTTACATTGATGCAAAATCCTTTTCGCTTTTTGGATCTTTTCATCAACGTGAACATTCCAAGTTAGTTTCGCATCTAAGGTAACTCCTAGATGCTTCACTTCCTTGGACACCTTGATTTCCGAACCAAAAAGCCGTAAGGGAGTTATCTCTATGTCTTTCCTCTTACGAGTAAAAATCATAGTGTTTGATTTACTAGCGTTTATGGTTAGCTCTTGCTCATTACACCATTCTTCGGTTACTTTGAGAGCTTGTCCCATGCAACCTAGAATTGTGTCCATGAACTTTCCACTGACCGTGAGTGCCAAGTCATCGGCGTATCCTACAGTGTGTACGCCCATCGAGTCCAGCTTCCAGAGAAGACTGTCCACGGTGATGTTCCACAGTAGAGGCGAAAGAACACCTCCTTGTGGGCATCCTCGGACTACCTTACCCCGTATTCTGTCACATCCACTGCTAAGATTTACCGCCCTCTGCTTAAGCATAGAGTCGATCCACTTAATTATAATGTAATCAACCCCCCGCTCAATCAGGGCGTTCCTTAGTTTGGTAAAGGAGATTTTATCAATAGAATAAACTTTAACTAGACATTGTGAAAACGGTCCATAGTGTCTAGATTGAAGCTTTTTACTTTTCACCAGGTATTAAAATTTTATTAACACTAAGCATAACTATCTATTAGTCTGGGCTTGTTATTCAAGTTAACGTTTTCTATTGGCATTCTAATGGCAAAGGCAAACAATTTTTTATAGGCTCCTGACGTGTCCATGACGGATCTTCTCTCTATTACACATTGTTAGGCAAAACCTGTCTCCTCTTAATTGCATTGAATGAAAGTTCGGGCTCCCCTCTCTCTCTCTCTCTCAATTGCCCTAACCCCTTGTGGAGCGTAGCGCGTCAACTGTTCCATGTTGCCCAGTTGACCTTTCGACGGCATAAACTGTTCTCGAAGAATGCAGTTGCCAGCATGCACCACCTGCACATCCATGGCCACGAACGTCGTCGTGGACGGGATTCGAACCCGAAACGCCGGTAGTCAAACATGAGACTGATGCCTCAACACACTGCGCTACCGGTCGCCCCCAAGATCAAGCGCCTCCAGAAATTCAGCGCCCAGGGCGACCGCCCCACCCTAAGGCTAAGGTGATTACTTCCTATGGGGTTAAATCTAAACTTTTATTGAAAAACCACGCAATTCGGACGAACTAAAGGCAGCCATTGTCCGTCAAGTAAGGGCCATACCAAGGATGACGAGCTTCAGAACCAGCCTACAGCTCTGCATGGCTGAAAATAGAGCACATTTACAAAAAGTCGTTTTTCACACTTAAATTGTGTTAAATAATTTTTTTCAAGAAACATACTATAAATGTCAAAGTGTGTTGAATTTATTACACTTTCAAAACCATCAGATATTTCATCCACAGCCTTTAGTATTGAGATACACATCGAATCTTTCAATTTCATTCTTCGAATTAACAGCAAGCTTACGGAGAATCTTTAATGCGACATGTTAAGATAGAAAGCTTTTGATTACTTCCATGAAGCAGGTTAGTAACTGCCATACAAACAAACCTACTATTCTGGGAATGTCCAGCAAATATTGGAGAGTGATATTTTTCCAACGAATCGATACGCAGATTGTAAACTAAAATATTAGACCCACCGCTCACATGCAATTTTCGATTGCGCATTCGTTTGAATATGGGTTAATATGATAGTGCGGATGCATGCATTCGCACATACAATTGCAACTACTAGCAACCAATCGGTTGCGCAATCGACATAAAATGCATGGCGTTGAATGGAGATGCGTTCACTTTCAATCAAACAATTGCCTATTTTCTTGGGCCACGCGACACGTAGCGTTTTTGGTCCGTCCCATATATTCATATGATGGACGGGCATATGCAATGATCCATGTTGTTCGTTTGTGCGCTAGTCCCAGCATTTCCCTTGGTCCGATCTTAACCAAATTCGGTATGCAGGTTCTCGGAGTGACAATACCAATCGTTCCGAGATCGGTGGCAGCAAATTTGATCATCGACTGGACTAACGGTATATTCTGTTGGGTTCAAACCAGAGTACTGACCGGTAGAGCAGTGTGTTGAGGCATCAGTCTCATGTTTGACTACCGGCGTTTCGGGTTCGAATCCCGTCCACGACGACGTTCGTGGCCATGGATGTACAGGAGGTGCATGCTGGCAACTGCATTCTCCGAAACCAGTTTATGCCGAGAAACGTCAACTGGGCCACATAGAACAGTTAACGCGCTATGCCCCACAAGGGGTTAGGGCAATTGAGAGAGAGAAAACCAGAGTTACTCGGCTAAGTCTTTTTAAAAATCACTCTTCGAGGCTTTTTCCGTGGTCCGAATTCGACGAAATTTGACACGTTGCTTCCTTGGGTTGTTATAAGCAACACATGGTAATATTTTGGTCTTGCTGCAGGTTTGCGTCAGGATAAAAGGACCTTCTTGTCATTAAAGTGATATTTAGACAAGATGGGTATCATATGACACGGTTTGTTAAGGAGAATGCACTACATTATGTTGAAGTTATGTTGAATCCTTTGGCATGGAAAAATGGCATTCTGGTTAATTAGCATTGATAGCATTTTGATTCCTTTTGTGAGGAAAAAGGGCATTCTTGACAATGAAGTGATATATTGGCCAGATAGGTATCATATGACTGGGGTGTTGAGGTGAATGCACTCGACTACCGCTGAAGGTATTTCGAGTCCTTTGGTGAGGGAAAAAGGACAGCTAGCGAAACGTCAACTATACCGCGGATAAGGACTGACTCAACGGTTACGAATTTGGCTATCGTACAATGACAAAGATTGGATTCTGGAATGTGCGTACTCTCCTGGACAATGGATTAGAAGATCTCCAGAACGCACGATTTCTACAATTAGAGACTGAATTTCTGAGGTATAAATTACACATCTTAGGAAGTAGTGATATAAGATGGTGGAACAGTGGAGAATTTACCTCTCCAAAGGGTAGCACTGCAATGTTGTACTCCGGTAAAGCTACCGGTAGTGGTCGTGAGTCAGGTGTGGGGCTCCTTTTAACCAGAGCCGCACGAAACTGTCTCTTATCCTGGGATCCGGTCTCCGACCGAATCATAACCGCCAGATTTCGAACCAAAACGAGGAACATTTCAATAATACAATGTTATTCTCCAACTGAACCCGACCGTTTCTTGTCGAAAGACTCGTTATACGAACAACTAAACGCCGTTCAGAGCAGAACACCTAAAGGTGACATTATAAAGGTTATGAGTGATTGGAATGCAAAAGTTGGCGCTGATAACTATGGGCTCAGATATGTGATGGGGAGACATGGTCTTGATGATCGTAACGATAACGGTGAACGATTTGTATAGTTCTGCAATTTTCACAGTCTCTTAATAGGTGGTACTATATTTGAGCATAAGGACCACCACAAAATCAGTGGGTCTTCAGTCGATCGGCGCAGAACACAAAATCAGACCGACTACTTTGCCATTAGTAAAAGATTCAAGAGTTGCCTCCTGGACATGCGAAACCAGAAAGGTGCCGATATTGGAATGGGAAGAGATCATTATCTTACGATCGCTAATGTTCGATTGCGTATTGCAGCCGTACGCGCGCCGTCCTAGCGACGAAAGAACCAGGCGCCGCAAAGTCAACATCGCTCGACTTAAAATTCTAGCTGTCTTACAACAATATAACAACCATCTTGCCCAAAAAGCAGCTGAGATAACCAGTCCCAACTGGTATGCCATAAAAAATTCGAATATTGATAGCGCAGATAGCATCCTTGGCACAAGCCCTGGATGTACGACGTTTCATAGCAGCGAATTGTTGAAAGAAAAGAGCTGAAGGTTCGGCCGATCAAGACGGGAGTTTCGCCCCATTGTCCAGAATAGAGTACGATGGCGCGCAGGCGTAGTTAACGCGCTTTGCAGCACTAGGTGTTAAGGCAAAGTAGTATATGCTGTATCTTTTGCTCGATAGATGTTGCATCTTTTGGTTAACAGATACTGTATATGTTGCTCAATAGATGCTGTATCTGTTGATGATGATAGATACTGTATTAGATACTGTATTTGTTGATCAGTAAATCAACCGGAGCGATAAGGACAACATTTTTCAAAGAAAATCAAGGACAACTTTAAAAGCTAATGTATCAAAATTATAAAATGTATTTGGCACCTGCTGCTGTCCCCAACATCCGGGTTCAGACCAGGCAGTTAGTTTAAGGCGCGTTTTGCTAGGCACTACTCTGCGCGGATCACAGGCAACGATCAAAAAGATACATACAAATACTGCTCCGTGCTCTATGGCTTGATCGCTAATCGCGAACAATATGCGACGATCGTGTGTTTAGTAAAACGCGCGTCTAGTATACGAAAATCGATTTTAGAAGCGATAAATAGCATTTTTCGCAATCAAACAATTGCATGTAAGCGTACGCCACTCAACTAAATAGTTTAGTTGGGCGCAGAAATGTGCAACCAAACAATTCCATGTGAGCGATAGGCCTTAGACAGCCCATCGCTTGTTTACTCGGAATGGAAGTTTATTTCGAATAATTATATGTGTGTCTATAATAAGCGGGACCGGTTCCGTGCCGCGTGACTTTACTAAGATTTAGGTATTTAAGATAATCGTATATAAATTCTAAAGAAGATGACTTAACATATTAAACTTGCAAATTAATACGTCTTTTACATAAAGTAGTTCATTCACTATCTGTTTAGTTGACTATTTTCTACAAGAAAAACTGAAGATAAATTTATTCTGCAAAATTTTCGTCCGTTTTCCAGTGTTAATATCCTCAACGGCTGTCAAAGTAATGGTGTGAAGAGACCCCTTAATACGAAGGTGGGGTTCAGTTGTTTGTTGAAGCCCTGCCAATTTTTGACGTATTACGTAGGTCAGTAATACGTCAAAAACGTAAAAAAAAAATTGTGTCAAAGCTCATATATTGGCTCCGTTCCTAAAACTCAAGCACTTAGTACAGCGTTTCACAATTGCTGAGCAGCTAATTGTGATTATTTTGTGTTTTAGAGGCGACATGCTAAGTCGCCACCGATTCCACAATCCACAAAGTGCAAAAAATTTATTTGGGGGGACCGGTAGCGCAGTGTGTTGAGGCATCAGTCTCATGTTTGACTACCGGCGTTTGGGATTCGAATCCCGTCCACGACGACGTTCGTGGCCATGGATGTGCAAGAAGTGCATGCTAGCAACTGCATTCTCCGAAACCAGTTTATGCCGTCGAAACGTCAACTGGGCCACATGGAACAGTTGACGCGCTATGCCTCACAAGAAGTTAGGGCAATTGAGAGAAAAGCTCGGGTGCGTCAAATCTACGATACCCCTATCGTGTAAAAAGCAGACGGGTTTACGATAACGCGTAACTTGTTAGCTGACGACGGGTAGTCATCCACCATTGATGAGTCGGCGAATCCAACAACAAACACATAAAAACAGGATTTCAGTACTCACCCATATGCTGTCGAAACGTAAACGCACCTCGCGTAAACACAACGACGTGTGCATTACTTCCGCGTCAGTATTCGCTTCGAAACTCGTTTCTGACTTTCGTCATCGTAAACCCGACTTACATGTCGCACTAAGCGCTTTTCAAGGCTTGTGTTTTAAGAACGCAGCCATTGTCATATGATGACATGAGTAACAGCCCCCATATACTATGTTGTTGGTGTTAATTGCCTTGACCCCCCCCCCCCCCCAGGGGTATGTGCGCGTCAACATCTCTAGCATTTCTAGGCCTTGTTTGCGTTTCGATAGCATATCTACTTTTCAGAAGTGCAGTTGCTAGCATGCACCTCCTATTCGCGCCGTCTTTATACTGACAAGTTCGGAGCACTGTGAGAGTTCTATTAGTACACACAGGCAGTTTTTGATTGCGCCAAGATTTGAACTCTGAGCTCTAGATTAGTCTCGTAGAGCGGTGACCGAACGACCACGGTCACCGAGCGCGACAGATTGATCTGACGATATTTTGATCATCAGATCGACCACACCGTGCGTGCGATTATTGTTGGCGATATTTTTGACAGTTCCATTTAATTTTTATTGTCAGATATTTTGTGGCAATTCATCGTCAGATCGATCTGACGACGGATCGCACAGGCTATGGCGGCTCTAAGAACGTTTCTTCTTTCAACGGTATCATTAAGGTGGACACGCACTTGCGTTCAAAATCGAAATTTTTATTTTGGACGCAGGTGTGTCTCCAGCTTTAGGTATAGAAATTCGTACGATGGTATCCATTGCATTTGTCACTGTTTGGTATACGTATATTATTTGTGCCACATCAACTTTTCCACAAAAACCACTTTACTACTCTTAAGACAGTAGAATTCGGAGGCATCTTCATATTTCGCGAAATAGGAGAATTCTTTTTTTGGAGAGAATTTTCACCATTTTTTTTCCGAATTTCCGCCTTAGGGTACATTTATGTTGGAGCTTTGACACACGGTAAGAGCAGCGCTGATAGTGTTGGAACAACGCATTTGCTCTCTTTTTTACCGACCTATAATAAAGACTGCTCTCAGCGATGCTCTGAACGTTTGTCAGCTCTAACATAAACAGCTCTATGTAAAAGCACGAATCCATTTCCATCGCTTCACTATCAGCGCTGCTCTTATCGTTTGGCGAAGCTCCAACATAAAAGTATCCTTAAGAACCACAAACTTCGCTTGGGTAGGTTCTTACCACCTAGGACGGAAATGCATCACATAAAGCG
Organism: Chloromyia formosa; assembly: GCA_964017055.1. NCBI lineage: Eukaryota > Metazoa > Arthropoda > Insecta > Diptera > Stratiomyidae > Chloromyia > Chloromyia formosa. The sequence continues at coordinate 33,644,398 of OZ024818.1, forward strand.
GAAATGCACTTTGAAGCCACACTCAAGAAATTTTGAAAACTTTCTCTAAACGCAGTAGAGAGAATTCTCCTATTATTCGCGAAACAGGGATATTCCAACCCAGATTAATGATTGAATGCTTAATGAATAAGTAGTACTTACGCGGAGCTTCAACTTCTTCGAGTATGACTTTGTCCAAAACTAAACTGCCTATGATAAAATTGATAACAGACATAATTAGGCCAAAGATGCCGACAATGTATGCACCAGTTTCAAGTGTGAAATAAAGACAACACGTTTTGAATATGATCATTTTCGCGGCACTGTGTTATCTGGATGAATGAAGCACGATAACGTTTGTAATACTCGAGCAAAACTACACTACCACTAGATCTACCGATGCATGAAGACTAGTGAGAAGCAACAAGCAAGTTTTTAATAGAAGGTCACTTTATGATTGGAATGAGAAAATAGCGGCGTTTCTTTGTACTAGAACAGAACAACATTACACGCTGGACGGACACTGTTGGAAAACAACTTGTTCTCTAAGCGACTCTTTAGGTAGAAATATTCGGAATTCGGTGCAGGTAATGCTGATTGCATAGACAGTTTAGGCGGATCATATAGTTTATTTCCTTGAATTTAATGGACGCGTTTTTTGCGAACCTTAACCTACACTAGTCAGAGAAAACAACAACAACAAAAACCTATATGGTTTAACTTCCTGCTCTAGTAATTTATCTAGTGTAAATCCTGCATTCGATGGGGCAAAAGGCATAGGCTACTTACAGCTGTTGCCAAAAGAAGTTCATTCGTCCCACTCTGTTTTCGCCTCATTTCACCACAATTGAATTCGACAATTTCTGAAAAATGCAGGCCTGACGAGAAGGACAGGGGGGGGGGGGCGGTTGTTTCCTCCATGTTCGAGCTTTCAAAGTGATTTTCAAAAATTTCTTTTTTTTTCATTATGGTGCTAGAACTAGAATAATATTTTTTTTTAGATTGTTGTCGACTTAGGGCCTCTATTTTTTTCTGTGGTATTTGTTCCATGTTTTTTCTTACGCTGCAATTTCACCTTTTCGTACACAAATTACTTTCGTGCTTAATTTTGTTGGATAGCCCCAGGGGCAGACTAGACCACCGAGCGATACCCATTTCTTAAAACCGGCGAACTCATTTTCCTAAATGCAAACAGTTAAAAATAAGTCCTTGTAAACCATTTTACATTATGTATTTTATTTCAAAATAATATATGTCATTACCGCGGTATTCTAGCGTTTTCAAATAATGAGTTGCTATCTGGGGCCTCAATAATGTGGAGTTCCAAAAAATGATGTGTGGGCCCCTCGATATACGGGGCCCACCTAGATATGTATGAGCGCCTAAAATGTATAGAATCCTAAGAAACTGGGGCCCTGAATTGTTGTCCCCTGGGCTCAGATTTCCTCTATTAGGAAAATATTCAACAGCAAACAGTTGGATTTAACAACTCTTGATATATTAGAATATTGTTTGTAGTTAATTGCCTTGACACCACCAGAGGCAAAGGCGCGTCAACATCTCTAGCATTTCTATGCCTTGTTGACGTTTCGATAGCATATTTTTGGTGGAGTTTGCTAACATGCATATCCTATCCGAGTCGTGATTTTACTGACAACTTCGGAACGCTATGACAGTTCTAGTAATACCCACAGGAAGTAAGTTTTATTAACGCGCCGGGGATTGAACCTAAGTTTCTCCAGATGTAGCATCGTAGAGTGACGACCGAGACCCAACGGCTACCGAGCGTATAATAAAGTCTCTAATATTTGTTATTTTTTTAAATATTGAGATCACCTATAATTCAAATTTTATCTGAGACAAAGTCCATTTTATATCAAATGCATGCTTCTTCCCTATATGGGTCAACTACATCGTTTATCTGAGCAAGCACTTTGCCTAAACTAGCTGGAAAGTGGCAAGAACATGTACCTACTGTTGATTTTGTGTAACTGTATGGAAAAACAAGAAAACGGAACGATTATGTTGCTCAAATAAATTTTGTTCGATTTCACTGAGGATATACCTACGTATGTATGTATGTTGTAATAAACCATATTCTGGTCTGATTGTGCTGCTTCCACCGGCTGATCTATGGCAGCACCAGATGAGTAAGGATCTATCGGTGGTACGAAACTAGAGGCCGAGGGTCCCATTACACCTGGACCCCGATGCGAGAGCGAGGGCATCCTAGCCAACCATTTCATCCTTATCGCCTAATTTTTTTTTACTATTCCCCATTTTTAGCTCCCCTGTTTGTGTTGTCTTCCCGAGGCCTATGAATTTTTGTTAATACGTAAAGCTCAGGGGCAACGAGTGGTGAAAACCCCACCCACGCCTCCCGAACTGAGCTACAGCAAGCATAGGCCGCTGCTTAGTTCTTTGAGGAACCTTTTTCTTCGCCAGATGGCACAGCCCAACCTTCACGGTCAACTATGCTGCCTTAGGCTCCGTCCCCACAGGCATTTTCGGATGTCTACTATACCGTCTACAATACATACATTGTATGTAAGTTTACCCTTGAAATTTATGTTGAGGGTTGAAGACTATCTAACCCAAGACACATCCAGAACGAAGGAAATGCTCTATTTAACCCTCCTATTTACTGATTATTCTGTTCTGTGCTGTTCTGGTACAAAGAAACGTGGCTAATATTAATCTTAACAAGAAAAGAGCTTTGCCCAAACGAGAGTTGATTTCAGATGAAATCCCAGTGACTGGCTCTTCGTAGAAAGATTATCATTTGCACGACGCTCGGAGGAAATGCGTGCTTTTAGTAATGTATGTAAAATGATTGCTTCCTATGCATATCAATTAGACTCGTTATTATGTATGTATATTTGTTCTGTGAAATTTTTTGTTGTTAGGAAAGACACGGACTTAATGCAAAAATATAAAATTTACCAATATTTGAATACAAATATAAATAAAAATTTGAATTCATTTACTGAAACGACTGACCCCGCCAGTGGCATGGCGCATCAACATATGCCTTACTGACGTTTCGATAGCATATCTACTATACTTCTACTTTTTCAGACATGCAGTTGCTAGCATCCAGCCCTTTTTTTATACTGACAAGCTCGGAGCGCAGTGGGAGTTCGACCCACAGATAGTTTTTTTGGGCGATGAGGATCGTGCACCTACGTATGTATGTATATGTTGCCGATGTTGTGTAGCATAGGTGTCAGTTTTTCTTCATATGCCTGCACCGGAGTATTGTTCAAGAGTTTGTCAACCGCAAAGATTTTGGGAGGGCTAATTCTTGACTGGTGCACTGAAGAGATCCTGTCTTTACCAAGTGATGGTCGGAATCGCAATTTTCTTCTCAGCATGATTGGACATCCACATTCATCACGTTTCAAGCCAATCTGTTGCATATGATATGAGGACGTGGTCAATCTGGTTGAGGGTGCGTGTATCCGGAGATTTTCAGGTTTCTTTATGAATGCGTCGGTTCGGAAAGATGTTGAACTTACGACAACATTCCTACTGCATGCGAAGTCGATTAGTCGTTGACCGTTATCATTGCATTTCTCGTGAAGGCTGTCTCCTCCAGTGGCTCCCCGATGCCAACTTTCATTCCCAAATTTCGCACTGAAATCTCCGAGTCGTATTTTAAGGTCGTTTGCTGGAAGTGAGTCGAACAATGTCTCCAGGCGGTCGTCAAACTCGTCTTGCTTCTTCCTTCACTTCAGTGGGGGAAGGGGGGGGGGGTGTACGTTGATGAGCCAGAGGTTGAAAATTCTAGTCTTAAGGCGAATCGCACAACACCTCTCATTGATGGATTTGAAGTCAATAATGTGCGGTTTGAGGTGCTTGTTCACGATGAACCCAACTTAAAATTCTTTGTGTCCAGATGGTGTAGTAATGGAGATCGGAGGACGAGGGTTGAGATGGCCGTAAAGGCCAGAAACACAACAGGTAACAAAAGACCCTCTCCGATGACCACCCGTGACGTGCGCTGGCAGACCAGCTCAGCTGTCGGGAGTGGCGGGGTGGTTCAACACGGCAGTCATCGGCCTCCTCCATCAACGTACAAGGAGGTATCGCACGTCTGCCCGAACATAAAAACTCAAAAATAGAAAAAAAAACTCGAAAAAACTACAAACCCGCAATAACAAAAAAAAAATCAAACAGAAAAACCTACTGGTGGTGCCTCTGCACCAAACTCCCAAAGACTCCATAAATCGACAAAGTCCCGTGCAGGGACATGGGGCTGCATCAGCCAAACTACCAAGGCACGAAGGCCAAAAATATATAAGTAACGGGGAAAACCGTCCAATCAGGACAGATCCTTTTCCCTCTCAGGTCATTGAGCCTAAAGGTCGAAAACGGCTCTAAATGGGCCACCGGTGTTGTGGGCCCGGCGCAATCTCACCCTCCCAACCGTGGGTTTCAGGCGCCATGATATGTGAAACCCCCAAAAATGTAACTCACAATTTCAAGATGAGAGAGGAGGAAGAGAGAGGAAAAGAATATTTGCCTCTACTCCAGCATTATTGAATTTTCCTTCATCAAAAAAAAAAAAAAAAAAAAAAATACGATTTTTAGGAAGAGGCTTGAAGCTTTTCAAAATTACTCTCAAGCCGTCCAAGCAAAAGAAAGGAAACCAAAACGAAAATATCAACGCTCCTTGCGTTCATTCATATGACTAAATAGCGACGATCTTCGCGTATAACCATGTAACTAATACCAACGCTCCTTGCGTTCAATCCTAACACTAAATATCGGCACTCTTCGCAGTTAAACATATTAATCAGAGACGCGCTTAATATTCAAGCATATCTTGAATTATCAGCGCTATTGGCGTTCCTGCATATAATTAAGTGTCAAAGCCCTTTGCGTAGAACCATATAATAACTAAAAGCATTTAGTTCATAATTCGTATGTATGACGGAACGGATCGTTTGCATTTTTGCCAACATACAACTATATCCAACATGTGGTAGCCCAAAAAAAAAATTTTATTTAAATATACCCCTTTTTTTTTTTTTTTTTTTTGGGTTGAATTATTCACTTATCAATTGAGTAATAATTCACATTTTTATTTCCTAAAATACAAATTCGTGATAATTATAAAAAAAAAACTCAAACCTAATTTATTTAATTAGTTTTTAAGAATCGGATTGTTGTGTACGATAGAAATATGATGACCTGTGATTTTTACATGGAAACTTTAATTTAGTTATTTATTTATGGTAAGAGCTCCTAACGGCTCTATGAATAATCGTCGCAAGAATAATCGCTGCATTATAATAATGTCCCAATTTTGGACGATTTTTCATCTGGCATTGAAGTCTACTCTGGGTTCATATTCATGGATTTCCACTTTAGGCAGTATATTAGCGTCTATACATTTGCGTGACACAGGGAATATCTAATAGCTTTTCCGTCCTTTTGAAGAAAAGATTTTCGGTGATAGTGCAATTGGAAAAATTATCCCAAATTTAATGAAAATTTCGAGCAACATAATGGAATATGTGCTTATAAAATTTTTGAGGCGATTGTTCTGTGAGCAATATTTCATACAGCCGCTCCCAACTTGTGTTGAATGAAGCACTGAAAAGGGGAGCAGGTATCTCCCGATAAATTCAATTAAAATTAGCAATTAGTTTTGTTTCTAAATGATAGCTAACAAACGCAGTGAAATGCGTAAAGTAATTGCCGTTGCATACTCTCTCTGGGAAAAATCTGATGATTCTGAAAGATATCTTCTTAAATAAGAATTCAAATTTTTTTTTTTTTCTGGGTCACGTTAAGCAGATAATAACATCCGCATCCCACAAAACTCGGCAACCAAATGCCATCGGTTCCCAAAAACCGAGGATGAATAAAATGTGAACGGGCACGGTGGTTAAAAATTCGTTATGTCAAGGGACTGGTCTGCGTTATGTCCTTTGTATGCAAGTCTCGACGTTCCTACCTGGGCGCCGCACACGACAGGCATAACCTGCAATGTGGGGCGCTTATCACAAATTGTGTAGCTCCCGGTGGTTCCCTCGTCGGCTCTCTACGGTTGCTTCGGCGCTCCGTTGACAATGCCAAGCCGCGAGTTACATCCGAAATTGGCTGCTGATGACGCTGCTGCTAGATCTGCTGCGGTTGCACGGGACACACTCAACACGCGCGCCGAACACAAAATCGGTGATTCAACCTCGCGGGGGTTTGGAAAGTGTCCTTTGCCCTGAAAGATTCCCCGAAAACCACAATCACACGAAAACTCATAAAAAAAACGTCGATGGTTCGTCTATCCTATCTCCCTTCTATATTTTTCTACTAAATTCAAAGGCTAATTCTCGGGCAGATGAACGCGAGCTTCACCGTCCTCGCTCTTTGAAATCAAAAACCGGACTCCCCTCGCCTTTATCAAAAGCCAGTTACTCATAACGATAACTGACTTTTGACAAAAACCAGTTTTCATACTTTCCTGCATTTTGACCATCTCTTATCAGCTATCACTGAACCCGCTATCCCAATTGATACGGGTACAGTGATTCGCAAAATTTGATGACCAAGATGCAGGAAATTATAGTATTTTATTGTATCTGGTATATTATAATATACATATGCATGTAATTGTGCATATAATTTATATATACAGTAGAGCGTCGATTATTGGCCACTACAATGGTTTACCGCTTTTGAAAATTGTGCGCGATTTTTTCTCGTTTATCTTGTTTGTTTCCTGGACTGCAGTGATGCTCAATTTGTATTTCTCGACCTGATGCAGGAGGGCCTTCCCGGCCCTCGGTGTCTTCAGGGAGCGAACATTCCAGGATCCGAAAGAATAATCAGTTTATTTATTTAAATCACTGAACAGGAGTTAATCCCAATAATACAGTAATCTACAAAATCTAATTCAAGAGAGCATAATAAAAAATTGAAGAAAATAAATAATAATAAAAAATGAAATTCAATAGACAATATTAAAAAGTAAAAACAAAAAATGTCACTAATACTACTTTGAAAAGCTATAACTCAATATGGCAATAAACTTAGAATAAGGGAAACGAATATTAATAATAAGAGTACAAAATTAAAACAAAAAAGAATAAATAAAAAATTAGCCAAGTATATCAGATGAAGAAAGTTTCAATAACAAAATATGTTTAAAAGCAGAAATAGAAGTGGGAAGAGGACCAATCTCCTAACAATCATAATTCCGGATCATTCTAATTAAAGGAGAGTTCATATAAACAGATAAATCAGCTGTTGGTGGATTAAATATAGCATTGGAACGTGTGTTATATGATGGAATACGAAAATGGATGTCAGTAGAGACTGATGAATGTAGAAACCCACGACAAATCTTATACAGGAAGCATTCATCAAATATACAATAATTCTACGCTTCTGCAGGAACACTAAATTAAGAAAATTAAGGCGTTCGGTGTATGGGAGATAAGGTTGATTGAACTTGAACAGTAAGGACCTGGTAAACTTTCGTTTGACATGCTCTAAGGCATCAGAGGAGACCGAGGTAGCAGGGGACCACACGCCAGAGGCATATTCCAATACACTGCGGAGAAGCGAGACAAACAAATTCACGGCAGTGCTTATGGAACGAAAGTCGCAGGAACATCTCAGAACAAAACCCGAAAGCCTAGACCCTTTGTTTATAATCTGAGAATAATGATCCGTAAATCGAAGTTTCGAATCAAAAGTTACACCAAAGTCTTTTGACAAAAACGTTTTGAATAGGAAGGGAATCAATTAAATAAGGAAAGGAAATCGGAGACGGTTTCAAGAAATAAACCATGACAGAACATTTAGCAACGTTTAACCGTAAATCATTGGAGAAGCACCATGAGGATAATTGGTCTAAATTTGTTTGTAAGGCTACGCAATCGTCAATACCTGATATGGATGCAAAGAGTTTGCAGTCGTCGGCGTAGAAAAGAGAGAACTTATTAAGTAGTGAAGGAAAATCATTAATAAAAAACGAGAAGAGTTGAGGCCCAAGAATGGAGCCTTGATGCACGCCAAACGAAGGATAGAAGGCTGATGATACTACTTTATTGAAAATAACACTTGATGATCTATCAACAAGGTAAGAAAAGATCCAAGAAATTAGCACGGGAGGAAAGTTGAGGGTGATTAATTTATTAATTACCATACTATGGTTCACCGTGTCAAAGGCCTTAGAAAAGTCGGTGCAAATAACATGAACATCCAGGTGAGTGCTGAACGATTTGGCAACAAAGTCAACAAATTCAGTCAGATTGGTCGTAGTTGATTTATTTTTACGAAACCCATGTTGATTTGGACATATGAGATGTCCGAAACCATCATTAATATAATTACAATAGAAACAATTCGCTCCAGAAGTTTGGAGCAGGATGATAACAAAGACACAGGTCTATAATTAGATGCAATGTCAGGATCACCTTTCTTAGGAATAGGTACAATGCATGAAGATTTCCATTGAGGCGGGAACGTTCCATCGCGAATGCTTTTGATGAAAATAATGGAAAGAGGGAGAGAAATTGAACTATGCGTTTTTCTTAGAAAAGAATTTGAAATCCCATCAGGGCCACAAGATGTGTTTGCCTTGAGGGAGGTAATTAAAAGCTCAACATAATCCGTAGTTATGTGAGGCAAATATGAGGAAAAACCAGGTGGGTTAAAGTAAGAGGAAGAAGAATTAGACTTTCGAAAAATACTGGAAAAATAAGAGGCAAATAGCTCACATATTTCTTTAGGAGTATTTTTCTGTACGATTAGCAAAGGAAAGCGAAGATGGGTGAGAAGAAGAAGATCGCATGTTTTTGACGTATGTATGACCAAAATAGTTTGCTTTCATTATTCCTTACTCTATCCTCAATAGTTTCAAGATAGGCAGTTCGCGAGGCACAAATTAAGTTCTTGATTTAAGATCGAAGCTTGCTAAACAATAAAAAACAGAATGACGCTTAAATCGTTTATAACGAGAGTGTAATGAACCACCTGTAACGAACCATATTATGGTCTGGTAGTGCTGCTCCCACCAGCAGATCGAAGCAGCACCTGATGAGTAGTGATCTGTTGGTGGTACGAAACCAGAAGCCGAGGGTCCCATTACACCCGGACTCAGGTGCGATCGTGTGGGCGTCTGATCCGTCCGTCAACCATTCCATCCTTATCGACTATTTTTTTTATTCCCCATTTTTACCTCCCCTGTTTGTGTTGTCTTCCCCAGGCCTATGAATTTTTGTTAATACGTAAAGGACAGGGGCAACGAGCGGCAAAAACCCCGCCCACATATCCCGAACTGAGCTACAGCAATCATAGGCCGCTGCTTAGCTCGTTGAGGGGCCTTTTTCTTCGGCAGATGGCATAGCCCGACCTACACGGTCATATGCTACCTTAGGCTCCGTCCCCACGGGCATCTTCGGATGCCCACCAAACCGTCCGTTACAAGAGCGCACTCGGTTTCTTTGGCGAATTAATTTTTGAATCGGCCGAGTAAGCCAGACAGGTCCCGAACGAGGTTTAGTAGGACAAAGAGGAACAAACTCATAAATAATGTTGTACAGAATATTGAAGAAAATGTTTATAGCCGATTCACAGTTCATATCTTTCAGAATGCCTGACCAGTCAACATTGAACAATTTATTATTAATGGCATCATAGTTAGTTTTATAAAAGTTGAGGCGAGTGTAGTCTTCATTAACACGGGAACGAGGAAGATGAAAGTTAATATGTATCATGAATCAAAGCAGGATGGTAAGCATCGCAAGGAACATGATTCACAGAAGCCCTATAGGAAGACAGACATGTCTCTGTTAACTTACTAAGCACCACATCAAGTTTACGATTCATGAAATTGTCCGTGATATTGAACTGCAACAAGTTGCAGAATTCCATGATGGATATATTGAAGGTGAAGACGAATGTAAAGGAAGACCGGGAGAATCAGGCCAACACATGTTTGGAATATTAAAATCACCACATATCACCATGGCAGAACGAGGATGGGAGATGTTGATGATGTTAGAAAAATAGGAGGAAAGATTGTCGTAGACAGATAAGGCAGATTTACACGGAACGTAGACACAGGAAAGCAGAAGCGAAGAAGAACAGTATGTGGGAATCTCTACCGTGATACAGTCAAAAGTAAGAGAGTTTGAGGTAGATAAAAGAGAACACTTAATAGTCCTGCGAACCGCTATAAGTGATCCACCACCACTGGATTTCCCTGTTAGATCAAAATTGCGATCACATCGAAAGATCTCATACCCTCCAACAACTCACCACTGTGAATAGAGGAAGACAATCAAGTTTCAGTCAAACATAAAAAGTCATGATTGGAGGATAAAGCGGAAATATTGATGTCATGCAGTTTAGTCCTTAAGCCACGTACATTCTGATAGTATAAAGTAAGATTAATTATTTTGAACAGTTAAACGTTTGCGTGGTCGTCGTTGTTGTTCCGTCCAATCCGAGATTTTTTTTTCCAGGTTTCTTAATATGGAGTAGTTTTTACAAGGATTGGCTGTCGGCCCATCACTAAATCCTATTCAGGGGTAGCCTCGGTGATAGCTGCTTCAGGTGGTCCATATTGTGTCAGAGTTCACACAACTATATTGCAGGTCTGACTACGTGATTCATGCCACCCTAATGACCTGAGACGCTTAAGTATAACTCAACCAGTCAGGCTACAGCTATCATTCGCTCTTTCTTTCACAACACTGGCTTGGGACAGGCTTCGGCGGAGCTCTGTAATTTTACTTTACGCAAATGGGGAATCGAATGAGCGCCCATTATCGTTGGTTACAAGAAACAGAAAGCGTTGATTTCGCGCCCAATGTAATAACATTCTATTCAAATGCTCAATTTACATATATGGCAGAGTTGCGGGACTGCCCTTTACATCACATACTAACATCAAATATATAACTGCCGCAACTTTAATTAATTAGAAAATCCTAACAAATCTACTATTATCCCATTTCAATAAATTTTCGCAAACTTAACCCCATATCTAACCATAAGTGGAAAACAGTGCTCAAATTATTGTTCAATAAGTGAATCAATTACACAAAGCTGGAAAAACAGAAAGTCGGATTCGTATACTCGTACATGCGAGTCGCACGCCTTCCATCACCATGCTGATCAGAGCTTCCTATCCAAGCATCAGGCGTCTATAAGGCGAGCATAAGGGAATCCGCCACACTGAGACGTGTGAGTAAGCAACACAATAGTTCAATTTCGAAGCATCCTTCCCAATATTCCTCCCATGTTTGTCGAAGGACCAAAACCAGCATGAGCTCATAGGTCCATTGTCCCATTGTCTATCCTGCATTAGTGCGCTTGACTGAGAACTCCCTTTGCTATCGTTACGAATTAGATGACGAAGAGGGCGTTCAATTAGAAGCAGTCCTTTGACTTCCAGCTCTTTCGGATTATTCAGACTGAGTTCAGAGATACCACTAGTTGTTCCGCGACACTTATTTGTACGGACAACGTCAACATGATGACGTGAATCTTTTCATCGCGATGCGAGACTGTAGATAGATAGTAAAATTTAGTTATTTTCCGACTAATTAGAAATGGATACAATGTGGCCTTTAAAGAAGTGTTGTTTCTGCTTTAAGTTGGAAACCGGCGCCTATACGTTGGGTTTTGCCGGAATATTTGCCTGTCCGCTAAATGTGTATTTTTTGTTTCTAACGCTTAGTGACAAGAAAACCGAAACTGTGCCCGGTAAGTGATAACATTTAAGTAAAATGTTTTTTGTAGTAAGCTATGTTATAACATAAACTTTAAAGTACGTTAGAGTGGTGAAAATGTACTCATACGAGTATGTCGAGTATCACACTTAATTTGCAATTAGTGTCAGTATAGTTTACATACTCATTAGCCACTGAAAATTGACATTTTACTAACAATTTTATAAAAAGATAACTTTAATGTGGAATTATTGAATTAATTAATATTAAAATGTAAAGTGGTGCCATGGAAAAGCGTGAGCGAATGTATGTAAAAGATGTTGCATTCCTTCAAGAGATAACGGATATTTTAGCCATTTGTCATAGCGCCCAGACATTTTAATCGTTTATACTAGCCCACAAGGAGCCAATTTGATATGGTAATGGGCATTCCTCACCCTTGGACTAATAATCCAGAGCCTAGCCGCAAATCCCTCGACAATCGTTGTGGTGTGTTTACTGTGTAAACTCGTAACATTACTATCCAATTACATTCACCGAAAAGAGGTGCGCTAGTTGATGTACAACAAGTCGAACGTTCACAATGGTATGATTAGTTCAGAGCTGTATCATCGTTTAAAATCCCTGAGGGCCACATAGTGGGGACGCTAAGCATTTCAACCTTACACACCATGAGAGAGAGATGCCGTTGTGTACGAATATTGATGGGACCTCAGAAGAGAGAGATTAAAAGGAAATGAAGTTGGGCGAGAGAAACGAAATAATTTTGCACAAGGGTGGAAGTAGGAGGGTGAATTTGACATCTCATGATGGCTACTATATGGACTGGGCGGATGTTGCGGAGTGGAGGGCTTGCGTTTCTCTGTTTACTTTTTACAAGTTCTTATGTGGTGGAATTACATCCCAGAATTTAGTTTACAGTATATCCTGGTGTCATCCCCTTTTATATATCCCTGTGGATGGGATCCATACCTTCACTTTATGAGATGGATGCATTTCGGGCCTTGCGGTAGAGCCATCCCAGGGGCAAATGCAGTAATTGCACGGTAAGCTCGTTATTCTGATTTTCTGTGGCATTAGCTTTACCTTTTAGTTTGGCGCTACATAGTTGGCCCGTCGAAAGCGATATGTGACCAGAACGTGGTGATGTCTACCCCTCGAGACAGAAAACTGTAAACACATATATCTGGCATAGAGCCGTGTTCTCACTGTCTGGTTAAACTGCCTGTTAGCTATCTGGAACCCCCGTCTATCGAAGGCCTAAACCTAAGCGTAGGCAACAGTGGCGTAGATTGCTTTTAGCGCTTGGAGAGGATATAGGCCAGTAAAATTCAACCAATTTGGGGGCTTTTTAATAAAAATTAGGGGAAGACCTGGAAATAATTTTAATCCCTTCTATAGATACTGAATACATGGAAACTGAGTTTGCACGGTCGCAGAAGGTGAGCTTAACTTTTGGTGGGCGAAAATCCGAGAAATTTGGGCCCTTTTTTTAATATTATCCTTATAACTCCTAAACGGTGCCTCGGATCGAAAAAAACTTTCGATAGTCAAAAAACGACAATTTTCGAGGCTTCGGAGAAAAATCACACTTTATCACTTTTCAAGCTCACAGATCATTGCAACGGACGCTCCAAATGGAAAAGCTGAGGATAATTTTACTGTCTAACGTGGCCAATATTTATCAATTCGGCCCATTTTTAGAGTAGTTATGAGCAAAAATTTAAAAATGCCTGCTCATCGATTGATGCCTTAAAAGCTCTCAAAGCCAAAGCGACAAAATGTCGGTTTAGCGATTTTATCCTTAATTGCTCTATCTCGGTAACTATAACAGTTAGAAGTTTTGTTTTAATCTCAAATTGTAGATAATTTACTCTAGTTTAAAAAAGCGGAACATTCCTGTTTCGCGAATATTAGGAGAATTCTCTCTATCGCATTTAGAGAGAATTTTAAAAATTATTTAATTGCGTCATTTCCGCTTTAGGTGGTAAGGACCTAGAAGCCACGCGGGGGTATTTGTAAGTCCTAAAGCGGAAATTTCTTGAGTTTTGTGGAAATTCTCTCTAATTAAATAGAGAGAATTCTCCTAATTTTTGCGAAACAGGAATGTTCCAAAAAAAATAGCTTTAATACATTTTTTAACAGACTAATTTAGGAGATATTATAAAAAAATGAGACAAGCCAGACAATTAAGCGATTTTCAAGGTGGGCACTGCAACCGAAGGAGGTTTGCTGTGTCATAGCCCTTTTTTTCAAGCAAAAGACCTTCCACCACGCGAACGAAAGCTAATATGTCTTATGCAGGAGTTTTCCTGCTAACGGCAGGGCACATGGTGAACTGCCCGAGGAACGTGTACCTCATCCGTGCAATCGCCGGGCATACACATAAAATGTTTCAACGTCCTCCAAAAAAAGACGACATTCCGTCTCGTTAGACAAACCCATTTTGTATAGATGAAATCTTAACCAGTGGTGGCCCGATAGGTAGCCCACAATAGTCTAAGGTTGGCTCTGCTCATGCGGGTGGTTTCTACGTAGTTGAAGAGTCTCGCCGTAGTCCTGTAAAGTTGTCCCAGTAGTGTTGTCGCATCCTTTTAGACCAATTCGTTGCCCAGACCACAAAAGGGTTCCAACCCGAGAAAATTTGATGATGACCCCTGCCATGTAAGTTCATCTGCAGCTTCATTTTCCTCAATGCCACGGTGACCTGGCAACCAATACAAAAATATTTGTTTGGCGGTCGCCAGACATTGCAGAAGTTTACGACACTCTTTTGCAAGGTTGTTTTTTTTTTTTCAAAATAACTCCTAAATTAGTCTGTTTAAAAATTTAGTAAAACTTTTTTAACTAGTCAATTATTTATAATTTGAGACTAAAACGAAGCTTCTAGCTGCTATACTTACTGAGAGAGTTTTTCTCTTAGGTCTTAAACAATTTTCATTTGGCGACCATCGATTTGAACCGTACTGCTTAACTGAAATTCGACTTTATTCGTGCGTTGGATGCAGAATTCAATGCTATTTAATTATGATTATTATTAAATTTGTCGATCTGACGTACCGGTTTAAAGTTATAGGGAAAATATTTAAAAAAGGGTTCGAATTTCTCGGATTTTGACCTGCCAAAAGTTAAGCTTACCTTCTATGTTGATCTATAAAAGGGATTAAAATTATTTCCAGACCTTTCATGATTATTTCCTAAAAATTTACATAATTTTATTGACCTACATACTATATACGCATGCGAAAAACCATTGCACTCATCCGTTGCAATTTGCTTGTGTTTATGGTGGGCCTGTCATACATTTCCATTTCACGTGTTTTGCACTTATGCGTTTTGCACTTACAGAGACAATATTATGTGAAAAATGAAAAATAGGTGAAAAGTCACCGGGCTTTTATACAATATATTTTGCACTAATGTGTTTTTGGCACTTAAGCGTTTTGCATTTATCCGTTCTCGATGTATTGGTCAAGTTGGTACATTGTCTAAAAATTCGAGTTTTTTACTTCCCCCCGCCACCATGGTGGAAAAGTGCCTAATTGTTTGGCATGTCCTGTTTCTTTTTAGTATCTCCTAAATTGATCTAACAAGCAACCTCGCAAAATTTTATTGAACTAGAGTAATTTATCTACAATTTGAGACTAAAATAAAACTTCTAGCTGTTATACTTACCGAGATAGAGCTTTTAAGGCATAAATCGATGAGTCGGTATTTTTGAATTTTTGCTCATAACTACTCTAAAAATGGCCCGAATTGAAAAATATTGGGCACCTTAGGCTAACAAAAAAACTGTCCTCAACTTATACAAATAAGCTTTTCCATTTGGAGCATCCGTTGCAAGGATCTGTGAGTTTTAAAAGTGATAAAGTGTGATTTTTCTCCGAAGCCTCGAAAATTCTCGTTTTTTGACTATCGATTTTGACTACGCTGGTTAACTGAATTTCAATTTTGAGCAGTGAATTGAACGCAGAATTTAATGCTTTTTAATTTACTCGGATGGTTCTTTCGATCCGAGGTACCGTTTAGGAGTTATAAGGATAATATTAAAAAAGGGCTCAAATTTCTCGGATTCTTGCCCACCAAAAGTTAAACTCACCTTATACGACGAATCAGTTTCCATGTATTCAGTATCTATAGAAGGGATTAAAATGATTTCCAGATCTTCCCCTAATTTTTATCAATAAAATTTGATTTTACTGGCCTAATATGCCACGGGCACTATATTTTTTGTGCTTGGGGACGGATTCGGACCCCTCATCCCATGAGTAGAAATTAAGTTCTTATGCATAAACCTGCTACAACTGTCCTTTTAGAAGAAAACTTAGTAAATATAAAACCATGCTCAATGAGTTAGCTGACGATATTTTTAAATATATTAAGGACGAGTTGTTGATGAAACACTCGAAGAGTGTCATCAACAATGTCATCAGGAGGTTTGTAGTGATATCGTTAAGGTAAGGTCTGAAAAGGTATCGGGTTTGTGTCCCATGGATAACGGTACCATGCGCTAATTCGATTGTCGCACTAACCCCCGGTTGAGCGCCGAATACTCTGCAAGCTTTCCGATTGTTTTTTACCGTAAATTCTCACTGACGTAGGATAAAACCAGTCCGAAGCGTATATACCCTAGACTTGTACAGACGTAGTGGTGACACCAAAAGTAATAATTAACAACGACCATATGCATTAAAAGTGAGTTTCCTATATAGCCAGTTTATAGGGGAGGTTGGCACTCAATCAGGTTGATCTTGACCATTCTCAAAATCAATTAACTAAAACTAACCCATTCTACAAATATTTGTTGAATTTTTCAAGTCGCTAGTTTCATTCCATCGAAAATTATTGCTTATTTGAAGTCTCACTTGTAGGGGAGGTAGGGGTTCCTTGGGTCGGATCTTGCCCATCATTGCCACCAACCAATTAGATCACCCTACAAACAAACAAACAAAATTTTAAGTCTCTAGCTTCACTCTATCGAAAGTTATCGCTTATTTGAAGTTTCATTTGTAGGGGAAGTAGGGGTTTCGTTGGTGGGATTTTACGTATTTTCAATATTAGCCAACTGGATCCTACTACAAACATTTGGCCAAAATTTCAAGTCGCTAGCTTTATTTTGACGTAAGTTATCGCTTATTTTAAGTGTCATCTCTAGGGGAGGTAGGGGTTCCTTAGGTCGGATCTAACCCATCTTTAATGGCAACTAACTCAATCTCACTTCAAACATTTGACCAAAATTTCAAGTCACTGGCTTCATTCTATCAAAAGTTATCGCTTATTTGAAGTTTCGTTTGTAGGGGAGGTGGGGGTTCCTTGGGTCGGATCTTGCCCATATTTAATACCAACTAAGTAGGTCTTACTAGCAACATTCCACCAAATTTTTAAATCAGCAGTATCATTCTATCGAAAGTTATCGTAATTAAAGTAATGTTTAATGTTTTGAAATTTGTAGGGGAGGTAGGTGTTCCTTTGATCTGATTACGCCCAACTTACAGAACCTTAAGCAGCTTCTTCCTTCAGGGTTACATGCCAAAAATCAGGTGTCTACGTCAATTAGTTCAAGAGTTATAGACAAAAAACCTGAAAAGTAGGGTAGTACTGGGCCCTTTGTAAGAAAATTACCGTTAATTTTCAACTGATCGATTTTATTTTTCCAGGGGAGTATAAGATTACCATGACGAGCAATCTACCAAAGCTAGAGCTTTTCGTGTTTATTTAATCGGGAGTTATAGATACATTTAATTATTTTACATATGTAGGGGAGGTAGGCGTTCTCTTGGCCTGATCATACCCATTTTCAATACCAACCAACTAGATCATACTTCCAACATTTCACCAAAATTTCAAGGCTCTAGCTTCATTCTATCGAAAGTTATCGTGCGAACGGACAGACAGACATGGCTAAATCGAATCAGGAGGTGACCCTGATCATTTATATATCATATATACATTGCTATACCTCCGGAGCCTCCTTTAAGGTGTTACATATTTCCGTCGTGACAAAAACAATATACCCTATACTAAAAGTCTAGGGTATAAAAAACATGAGAAACCTTGACGTTGCTTATGGTAATCTGATGAAGAGTTATGTAACTGGGAGTGGAATAAAACACACATTGTTAGTTCAGCGTATACACGGCAAGAGAGCTTCTTTATTCGGAAGTTAGTTTTACAGTGGTATGCCATCTGTCATTGCGCAGTGGTGAATAATACAAATGCGCGTTTATACTTCAACATAATCTTAAGGTAGATCATATTATGTTTACACTATACCGTGATTACTTCATCTGCGCCGGCTGATTTAATCTGCAACTGTCAGATACATACAATTTTAAACTCACCACACCCAGATGACGCAGCAGATGAAGTAATCTGGGGATAGTGTAAACGTAATATTTTATTAAGGTAGAATGGAGATACGCTCCAAAATAGGATTCGATTTTGGCGTCTTCTGACCAGTGTTGCGTCCGCATCATTTTTTTCGTGATTCGAATCCGATTCCGATCGGATCATCGTGATCCTGCAATCCGGATCGCAGGATCGGATAAATTTTAGAATCATTTTTAAAATTGAATTAAAACGATAAAATCGATTATGAATAAACATTTCTTTTTATTTCTCGATACAAAATGAAATAAATAAGAGTCCGAAATGAAAAAAAAATCGGAAGAAAAGAAACTAGTCATGGTCATCGATCAATTTTTGATTGTATTCGTATTTATATTACGTTTACACTATCCCCAGATTACTTCATCTGCTGCTTAATCTGGGTGTGGTGAGTTTAAAATTGTATGTATTTGACAGTTCCAGATTAAATCAGCCGGTTCAGATGAAGTAATCTGGAGATAGTGTAAACGTATTGTAAGTGGCATGCACGTTGCATGGTGACGATGGCTGTCGCCCGGCAAAAAACTTGTTTTATAACATATATTACTAAAATTATTATTATTAATACTCGTGTCCTAAATAGTTTTCGTTTTTTTTTTCCAGTGCCTGTTAAACTGTTCGGAACAATATGGTCAGCTATTGCCTTAATCGCATTTACTATGCTCACTATTGGTGCAAAGAAGAGGGAGAGACAATGTCTAATTCCCTACTTAGTAATGAACATGGTCAGCCTAATATTAAATTTAATGATACTAACAGCCGTTTCGGTGTTTCTTTTGCTTCTTGGCAAAACTGCAATAGGAGTCATAATTCTGGTTATAACACATATAGGTAAGATAATCTGATATCTGCACTTTACAATCAATAATTTTCCTGGTCTTATTTCCATATTAATTATTTCTTCTATTTCTGAAAAGTAACCGTATGGGGTGTATATATCTGGATGTGCATTTACTCCCTTTACTTGGAAATGATTGATGATGAAAAGACGCAGGAGGGCAATCCCGAATATGTATGAAATGAAAACTTGAGGACCAATGTAATAACCACCGAATTTAGAGTTTATAAAACAAAATCGTTAAGATGTGATGAACAAAATGGACAACAGAATTTGTTGTATATACCATACATAGTTTACGTACGGAAATGGAATGTGTATTTAAAACTAGAAGAATGTGATAATGGACTTAGAATTATGCTTTGAACGAGAAATGCTGAAAACTAAATTATCATGCAGGTACAAATGTGGTTTCCCGAAGACTGAATTAATAATTTCCATCCGAATTTCTTTAGATTTCCCCACTTTGTACTCCTGTGTTGAATTTCGCCTTCCAAATTGTTGTATGTATTTTGCTTAAAAACGTCAATAGGTGCATTTTTTTGTACAACGGGTTAGACTAGGGTGACTCGTGGAGGAAAAAAAAGCAAAGCAGCTATCCAGGTTATTTTTTTATTGTCGTGTTGTCTACCCTGATTGGCTTCGAAATTGAGAGTTGCTTTCAAAATTCCTTCGTTTCTGTCCATGTGACAAGCAATTATAAATACGGTCGCCTAAATTACGAATGAACTGGACGAATTGATTCGTGCATCATCGTCGGAACTTGACATTAATTGTCAAATTAACGACACGCATTCCACTTGGCGCGTTTTTTTGGTACAATTGTACAATCTATAGAGTGAAGGCTAGACACCGCATTGGCCTGTACGGGTTTAAGTTGTTGTTGTAACACATGGAGATACCCTAACCTGCACCGCATAGATGTTGAAAAAACACCTAATGTACTATCGTATACTGATTTGTTGTAAAATTCATAGATAATCAACAGAACTGCCTTTGACATATTTATGAAAAAAAGAAAACAAAATATAAAGCATTTTGTATGTTTGTATTTTAGAATAGTAATAATGCCAATACTATTTGATTATTTATATGGTTCAAATATTTCTATATTATACAATATTTATAAATGTTTACAACTAATAAAGAATATGACATAAATATTCGTGAATAACTAATTTTCTTTTGATGGACACCACAATCCAACAGTTTTGTACATATAGCACTGGCTGAAATAAAATTATAATGGTTCCGTGGGTACGAGTCCCACCATCAGAGCCGTGTTAGGCTCCGGGCGCCATTTGCAAGGGGCGCCGACAGCGACAGCAACAAATTCTATAAGAATTCAAACCATTTTTTTTTTGACCTGGGGAACAATTAATCAGTCTTGATAATTACTGTTGAGGCTGTATTTATGCCCTAGCGAGTCACTATTTTCGCTGTCAGCGATTTCGTTTATTCAATACTATAGCAGCCGCCAGGCCCGTGCTCAGAAATCTTTCAAGGGAGGAGTTTGAACTTCAACTATACTAATTTTTTTCGAAGATTTCCCACTCAGAAGCAAAAAAAAAAAGGGTCCCATTACACCCGGACCCCGATGCGAGCGTGTCTGCGCCGTCCACCAACCGTTCCTTCCTTAGCGCCCCATTTTTTTATTATTCCCCATGTTTGCCTCCCATGTTTGTGTTGTCTTCCCCAGGCCTTTGAATTTTAATTAATACGTAAAGTACAAGAGCAACGAGTGCCAAAAACCCCGTCCACGTCTTCTGAACTCAGCTACAGTAAGCAGAGTTCGGATGCCCACTAAACCGCCCATTACAGACAGTTGTAAAAAGAAATACGATCGATTAAAAATAACGCCGACCTCCTCTTCCTCGTAGCCCAATCGTTAAGGTAAATATTAAGAAAACTTTTGAAATAAGGAAGCTACAATGTTCGGACTGCAATCATTTGAAAATATATTTTTATGAAGAAATCAAATTGGCCGGATAAAGGCCACGCCCGCGCTTTATCCGAAGGTTTGCTCCCGTTGATCGTTTTTTTCATGAATTTCACGAGAACTCGGCAACGAATGAAGGATCGAAATTCAAACTTTTGAGCAGTTACTTTTGTCTCTCTCTCTGTCAACCCCTTGTGGGGCATAGGGCAAAGGGCATTAACCACGCCGACTTTCCACCTCGTCCTGTTTGCCGCCATCACCTTCAACTGTCTCCACGATTTGCCTAATGACTTACCCTCGACCTAAACTGATCTTCTCCAGGTGTTTCTAGGTCGACCAATGCGGCGACTTGCATCGGTTCCCTGTGGGTTCCAATCGAGGGCCTGTTTAGCAATGTTTTCCGGCCCCTTTCGGAGTGTGTGACCTATCCATTGCCACTTTCACCTTTTTATAGAGGTGCCTATCCTGTCCTGGCCAGTAATGAACAGGAGGTCGTCGTTAGAAATGACCTCCGGCCAGCGTATGTGCAGGATGCGCCGTAGACACTGGTTCTCGAAAGTTTGCAATCTAGTTGTTATCGCCCTGGTCACCTTCCAAGTTGAACAGCCATAAAGAAGCACAGATTTTACATTGGTTTCGAAGATCCTGAGTTTGGTACGTCTGGAGATGTTGTTGTTTTGCCAGAAGGGAGTTAAACTGAAAAAAGCTGCCCGAGCCTTTTTGATGCGAGACTGTACATCAGCATCCGCTCCACCATCTGCTGTAACTACGCTTCCGAGGTAGCCAAAAATTTTCCACTTTTTCCAACGTCTGCCCCGAAACACAAATTTCGCTCTGTCTTCCTGGATCCAAGCTCAAGTACTACTACTCAAGAAATATAATTGTTATTAATCAAAGCTCCCAAATTTTTCTCAAAAAGTATGAGCAACAAAGTAAGCTTTCATAACGGATACTAAGTTTTGCTCTTTGACCTAAGGTACTGAAGATTTTGGATAAAACAATGCTTGAAGCGGCTGCCCCTATTAAAGTGACCGGAAGTGTACGAGGGTAAGGTGAACAGTTCTCGGCCTGACAGAAATAACGTTACAATCAGCAAAAATCTATGTTTCTTACAAAGAACTAGAAGGTTTCTTACCTGTGTGCACATGTCATTAGTTCGTATGAGAAGTTTCAACTTGTTCTCTCAAGTAGTTTGCTTACATAAATTTTTGCAGTAGACGTCATACGTCATACCACACCGGAAACCATCGAAAAAGTGCATGATAATGACTGCGTTCACGTTCCGCAACGTTTTAATTGCGGTAAGGATTTTCCCTCCACCCAACCATAAACTCTTAACCCGAACGACTTGTTTTGCAGTTGTCATGTATTAAACACCTGATAGCCAATTCGCTATTGAATTTCAAACAAAACTTCAATTAAATTCGCGACGGTTTCAAGAAAAATGAACAACACTGCAAAATCGCCACGAATTTGTGTTTCTCCGGTGTAAATAAGCACACAAAACGCCATGTAAAAATCAAGAAACCGAAAACGAAAATACACACCATCTGAATACGTCAACTAACAACTGTCAAATACGCTAATACCCCTTACCCCCCGGTTGACCGGAAATTAACCACGAAAAATTTCTGGTTAATTTCCCCGATGTGTGGTAGATCAAACGCAAACTGAAACGGACCGTCCACGAGCAAAATCAGTCGAACTGTTTGCAATTGCGTTTAAAACGTTGCGGGACCTGAACCCACCCATTGTGTTGGACGACAGGCGAATGAAAGTGAGTGATATTGCTGAAGCTGTGGGGATATCGGAAGAAAGGGTGCGAAACATCTTGCATAAAGAATTAAAGATGCGAACGCTCTGCGCAAGATGGGTGCCGCATTTGCTGAATGCCGATCAAAACCAAATGCGCAAACGATTTTCGCAGCAATCTTTGCACCGATTCAATCAGGATCCGACCGATTTTGTGCGGCGATTTGTCACCATGGATGAGACTTGGTTCCACCACTACACGCCAGAAACGAAACAGCAGTCGAAGCAGTGGGTGAAACCCGGTGGTTCAGCGCCAAAGAAAGCGAAGTCGATAGCATCTTCCGGAAAGGTCATAGCGTGTTTTGTGATACGAAAGAGATCCTGTTAATTGATTACCTTGAAAAAGGCAGAACAATAGCAGGCGAATATTACTCCAAACTTCTTAACCAGCTGGATGCCAAATTCGCGAGAAGAGGCCTGGCTTGAAGAAGAATAAAATCATCTTTCACCAGGACAACGCACCTGCATACAAGTGTGCGTTGACGATGGGAAAACTGCGGGATTTGGAGTACGATTTGCTTGAGCATCCCACCTTTTCTCCTGATTTGGCACCCTCAGACTTCCATCTGTTCCAAAACTCGAAGAAATTTGTTTCTGGGAAGCGCTTCGCATCCAATAAAGAAGTTGAGAGGACCGTAGATGAATATTTTCACAGCCTTCCAGACTCTCACTTCCGGGAAGGAACCACTGATGTTGCAGAAACGCTGGACCAAGTGTGTTGAAGTCAAGGGTGAATATATAGAAAAATAAAATCATTTTTTAATTGAAAATCGCAGTCTTTCATTGTCAGGCCAAGAACTTTTCACCTTACCCTTGTATTTATGTAATCATTCTAAGGGAACGAGTTCCGTCCAGACCAACCCTGATTCTAAATTATGAAAACCTTACCTGAAATAGACAGCCAAAAATTGATTTCATTTATTTCGATTCGAATTAGAAAAAAGTTATAATGAGTTTCAGACATTTCATTTGTTCAAGTGTTTGTTCTTACGAGATTTTACATCCTTTTATATTCGGGTGTTATTGGATCCATATGCAATGGAATTTCCAGGTGCATTTGATCTCGAATGGTCCGGAATAGTTTAAAAATTGCCCACCATGATGTCACCGAGAGCACTACAAAACAAGAAATTAACATAGTATTGATTAATTACCTATATGTATCAGTGACGTGCAGTGGAAATTTTTCATAGTCAAGCAGTTGGGCGCCCTAAAGCCAATTTAGCATAAACAAAAATAGACTGTATAATAGAATATGGACAGTCACAAAAACATTTATACCAAGCGGCTTTAAGCCTTAAAGAAGAAATCAGGAAAGATATAAACAAAATATTGGCACATATATTCGGAATACAAAAAAAAAAAAAATAAATAAAATATTACTAATAAAAAAAATGATAAATAAATATTATGTTAATTAAGACTAAGAAAAATTCAGGGGTATTTGAAATAAATAAATATTCTTTCGCCATTGCCATTTATTTGTATTCCAAATCTATGCGCCGTTCTTTAAGTAAAAACTCTTTAATCACATTATAAAAAAAATCGTTTTCTCTTCGCATTTGTATAAGAAGATCCTTTTCAACCGCAATTAAAGCAAGATCCGAAAGTCGTTCTTGGGATTGGCGATTTCTCAAAAATGTGTGAACGCGCTTTAGTGTTGAAAATGACCTTTCCGCAGTTGCCACTGTGACTGGAATTGACGTTAATAATTTTGCTAAAATATGAACTTGCTTAAAACAGTTTGCGACATAAGGCCGTTTTTGAAAATAATCGAGAATTTTACTAGGATTCGCGTTTTTAAACTCATCTGAAGAATAAAATAAATAACTTTTAGCTCATTTTTCAACTTTATTCTGTCGAAAAATTGACCGTGATATTCAATAAGTGAGTCAAAATTTTTATCGGGAAAATTTGACTTGAATTTAGAAAAATAATTCGGTTCAAGCAACTCTAAAAATAAAAGATCTTTAAACGAATGGAATCGATCTCGAATTTGCCCGAGAATAACATCTATAATCTCCCGAAATATCCGCCGTAAATTTTGTAAAGGATCTATCGCATTTTTACATTTCTTACGTGGTGGCTGATATTCTGCTGTAACTGTCGAATAGAAATTATCAAACTTTTTAGAAAAGTCATTTTCAAGCCAATTTTCAAATTCAATAATTTTTTGGCTTGCATATGAAATGTTTACCACTTTGCTCTGAATAATATTAAATAATATATCAGTTTTCGAAAAAATTTCAGAAAAAATTAACAGATATAATTGAAAATCTGACTCTGCGAATTTTTGTAAGTATATATCGGAAAAAGTCAAGGAATCCCCATCCCAGTGTTGAGAACCATTCGAAATTGTCTCAAAAACTGTACAAATTTCATGCTTATGTTCAAATATAACGTTAATAATACGCGAATGATAATGCCAACGCGTTTTGGAAACCGATGGTAAACGCCGATTTACTACTTGTATATTTGCAAAAAGGTCCGACCTTTTAGTGGATGTATTAAAAAATGATGCGATTTTATTGATGTGCGCGAAAAATAATTTAATTTCCGGAATAAACTCAACTGCTTTAGACAATACTAGATTTAGTGAATGAGCGTAACATGGAACGAAAATTGCCGATTTATGTTTTTCCCGAATTAAAGTCTGAACTCCACGAATTTGAGAACTCATTACTGCTGCGCCATCGTAACATTGTGCAATTAATTTCTTATCGATATTAAAATTTTGCAATTGTTTTAAAATGTGAGAGCTTATTGCTGTAGCTGTACGATTAGCGCTTACATCCAAAAATCCGATAAATCTTTCTTCAATCTCATTTGATATTGTATAACTAAAAATCATCGTTAATTGTTCCCGACCGCTAACATCTGGCGTTTCGTCGACCATTACAGCTACAAATGGAGCCTCCTTTATTTCCAAATTGATTTTATTTCGAACCACATTAGCTATAGCGGAAACAAGATCGTTTTGGATTCTATTAGACAAACCCGAAAACGCTGCATTTGCTTTTATAGAATCTATGTGGGACTCAATTATCGGATCGTACAAACTCAGGAAATTTACGGTTTCGATAAAATTACCACGATTATTTGAAGAAGAGTCTTCATTATTTCCGCGAAAAGGAAGCTCCTGTTTTGCCAAAAAAATTACAGTATCGATTAAACGTTTCAAAATATTACGATTACGCTCAACTTTTTCATTATGCAAACTAACAGATATTGCCACCTGGTTACTAAGCATAAACTCTATACGCTGAGAACCAAAATTATCTAATTTAATTAACGACTGAAGATGTTTTTCGGAACTTGAATGCTTTGCTGCTGAGCCCGTAAAATTATTCAAATCACTAAATCCAGCTTTATTCCAAACAGATTTTTCATTCGTGAACAAAAGACACGGCCAGCAAAATAACTTATTTAATTTACAGCTTCCCGTTAACCAAATGTACTTTTCATACGTTTCGATATGGAATTTTCGCGTAATATTTTTTAATTTAAACTCTAAACTAAGATCTGGCTTCGGTCTTCCGATTCTATAATTTCTCTTTTCTTGGCAAAGGAAAGAGTTGAAAATCCCGCTTTTAGTACGAAATCCGTCGCGCAGCAATACTCCGACATAATGCGAAAAGAAAACTTACCACTTTTATCACAAATCAAATCAATTAAATCACTACAAACGGTCAAAAAAACTTCAAATCACAATTTAATCAAAATCACCCGATTGCACTGATTTCCTCTTTTAAATTGCAACGGAAAATCCATTACATAACAAAAATAAAAGCTCTACTGGAAAAATCAAATTCCCATAAACATTCCCTGCATTGGCAACATTTCATTAACAAGCATCATTGGGCTTTATCCCACACACAAAAGCAGTCGCGCCAGTGCTTGACTTGTCTCATATAAATTTGCGAACAAAACAAAAAAAAATCGTTGCCCAATGTACTACCGAAATCCAAGATTCCCATTTTCTGGAATCAACATGTCTCTAGTATTTGGATGCACACATGGTACATGCATCTAAAGATCTAGGCACATTTTCCTATTCTAAGTTTGGTGTCTATGGTGTGCAAAATGTGGGAGGTTTGAATATTATCTAAAGTAATTGAACGAATGTTTTTTAACCAAAAGAAGGCGCGATCAGAATTTGAATGTGTAAAGGAATATTTGAATGATAATATGTATTCTTCAGCTTAAAGAAAAACATTGACTGAAATGATGATATGTGTATTGGTGTAAGCAAAGTTTATTATTGAATTGCTTATTTCGGTAAGTCAAGCAGTTTGGAATTGCTTACTACGAGTGCACGTCACTGATATGTATAGGTATATAGGTAAACCAGAGAGAATTGCAGCTTTACTTACACAAAAGAATACCAAATATAAATATCATGACTAGGATTATGGTAGATGCAGATTTAGATGAGTCGGCAGATGTAATCATGGCAATACCCGCACTCAAAACTATGACGAGGATACCGATGCTATTGTTCACCAACCACGGTAAAATTAAAAGGTGGTTATTCTGGAATTAAAAGAATAATGTGATAATTGTTATTTTTTTTTAATTAAAATTTGTGGAGAATTTTTATAGTTTCATTTCGGGATTTTAGAAAATTTCAGATAGTTGTTAAATCTGATTTCTTTGTTTTGACCTATGTTGGAGTCATTCTCGTTGCTGAACACATATCCGAGGTTTATCAACAAAAATCCGGCTGAGAAATTGAAATACAATATTTACCAAAATATCGCCCCTTTTTTGGTTTTTGACCCATATTTCCAAAGTATACATTCTTCAGAAACAGTCAATGACACACTTTTTCAAGTACACTAAATTTGCTAAAATTTGATACGAAATTTAGCTCAGTGCGTCCAGAGCTTATAGAGAAGCAGCTCTTCAAAATTTGTTAAAAAATCAAAAATGTTCGTCACGCTCATACTATGTATCTTTCTAAATATCGGGAAAAGTATTTATTCTATGAAGATGTGATGTGTCTGTGTGATATGCATTCTGTGTATGATCATTGTGCGTGACCGCTTCTATAATGATGGTTGAATAATGATGGCTGCATGTTGATGGCTTACTATCATGAGGCGAACACACTAGACTACTGTTGATGGTATTTTAAGTCCCTTGGGAATAAAAGGACATTTTCCGCAATGAAGTGATATTTAGCCACTGCCAGTCACATGATACCCCTCATGTGACTGGCAGTGGTAGGGCGAATGCTTCTTGAAATTTCTCTGCAAAACAGGTTGAGTGATGTAGATCAATGGGTCGAGAGCAGGTCTACCAGTCAAGTGATCTTTCGTTCGCCTTCTGCCATGAGCGAGTTTTTTCAGCGTGCTCGTTTTTTTTTCAAAATACATATTCATCAACTAATATTATAATTTATACTCAGTTATGACTTTTGAATATCGTTTAATTGCACAGATTGGTTTCTGGAATATGTCGGAATAGCTAGCAAAATGGTAATATTCAGACAGTATTCCCAGTTAAGCGTCGATTCATAATGCGATGTGATGTCTACACAACACATATACTAGACCTTGAATTCAGAAAAACTAGCTCAAATTTCATTTTTTTTGTGTCGAAAAGGATAAGTTTATGAATTAGCTCCTTATTGAAAAAATACTATAGTACTCCTTACTTTATGATATTATTTGTAAGAAAATTACAGCCCGAATTTAATAGTGAGCCCAGAGTTATTATTTAAAAGGAAAATTTTTAATGAAACACAAGGTTTTCGTTAATAATTTCTTCAACCTCTTCGCGAGGTGAGTTTCAATCTAAAACTGAGTAATTGCAGATTCAGTCTCGATGAAAGAAAATTTAATTTGAATGCAAGGGGGTGGGACAAATTACGATCTCATATTTTCCCCTCCAACCCTTTTCCCCTTCTTTTCAAATTTGATGAAAATACCAAAAATGGAATGTACTCGGTAGTACCTTTCTTATGATATTCCACTTGCCCATATCAGATGAAAAAAAATTTACCTTATTTTACATTTTCGCTCCATGGGGACCTCCCCTTAAAGTCAGCCTATTACGACGAATCGCTTTTTCCGGCGAATTATAGTAATTCTACATATTCCCACAAAATTTCGTATATGTAGCTTCAGCCGCACCACCACTTCAGTGCACCAATCAAGAAAATCTTTGCGGTTGATAAGCTTTTGAGTGATGCTACAGCGGTGGCGTATACTACCGCCCGTGAGGAAAGACTATCACCTATGCTACACAACATCAGCAACACAGGCGTCCATGGGTTCTGGGAAGAACTCAGGGGTACCATCAAGGATGTCGCAGAGAAAGTCGTGGGATATAAAGCTCGGCGAGCGTGAAATGACTGGTTCGACGAAGAATGCAAAAATTCACTTAACTCGAAAAACGAAGCCTACAGACAATGAATTCAACGAGGAACCAGAGCCAGAAGAGAAAAATATGACGAGCTACGGCGAATATCGAATAGAATAATTCGACGTAAGAAACGTAAATACTTTGACGAGCAGTTGCTGAATATAAATGAAAATTTAGCTAATAGGAACACCAGACAAGCGTACAAACTAGTAAATACAATTAAGAACGGCTACCAACCCAGGACTAGCCTTTGTAAGGACAAGGATGGAAACATCATCAGCAACACCGATGGTATTAACAAGCGATGGGCCTCTTATTTTGAAGAGCTTCTGAACCCCCCATCTAACAACCCCACACAAGAAGCTCTTGACGATATTGTAGATCTGGGCCCACCCATACAACCCCCGACAGTAGAGGAAGTTGATCTCGCGTTGCGGTCACTAAAACGAAATAAAGCGCCGGGCGCTGACGAGATTCCAGCTGAATTGCTAAAATTCGGTGGGAGGAGTCTAGTTGATGCCATACATCAATTACTCCTGCGAGTATGGGAGGACGAGGAGATCCCAGACGATTGGCGCAGAAGCATCATCTGTCCAATTCACAAAAAGGGAGATAAACTGCGGTGTGAGAATTACAGGGGCATATCACTAGTTTGTACGTCTTATAAAATTTTGACGAAAATTCTGGAAAATAGAATAAAACCGTACGCAGAACGAATCATTGGCGAATATCAAAGCGATTTCAGACCTGGTCGCTCCACAACCGATCAGCTCTTCACAGTGAAACTGATACTCCAGAAGTGCTGGGAATACAACGTAAACGTATACCAAATCTTTGCCGACTTCAAGCAGGCATACGACAGTATCGATCGTGGAGTACTGTACTGCTGCAATTTGGTATACCGGCCAAATTAGTGCGACGGACTAAGATGACGATGACCAACTCCGTCTCACAGGCCAGGATCCAGAATAGACTTACTGATCTCTTTGAAACACGCACTGGTCTGAAACAGGGCGATGGACTGGCACCGACGCTCTTCAACCTAGCACTGGAATACGCTATTCGGACCATGAATATGGACAACAGCAAGACGCTACTCATCAAGTCGACACAATTAGCAGCCTACGCCGACGACTTCAACATCATATCCCGAAGATTGACTGACGCAGAAGACCTTCTGCATACGCTCGATGCCGCTGCAAAAGAAGTTGGACTACGTATTAACGAGGGTAAAACTAAAATAATGATGCAATCGACGACAAGGACACCTGCACAAGCGAGCATCAATGTGGGGGACCTCAACATCGAGCTCGTGAACAACTTCATTTACCTGGGTTGCAACTTGTCAAGCGACGCCAACGAAACTGACGAAATCAAGCGACGGATACAGTTAGCTAATAAGACTTTTTTCTCTGTTCTCCCCATAATGAAATCGAAGCATGTGCACAGAAACACGAAGCTCCGCGTGTACAAAACCATTATACGACCAGTGCTATGCTGTGGCTGCGAAGCATGGACCTTAACTCAAGCCTCCGAAAACATGCTAGATATGTACATTTGAACGTAAGGTTCTACGGCGAATTTTCGGGGCTGTTTGCGATCGAGATGGATGGCGCATCCGGTACAACCATGAGTTGTATGAACTGTACGATGAGCTGCAAGTCTCGAAAATCGTCAAACTACAACGACTTCAATGGGCAGGGCATGTACAAAGAATGGACGACGATCGCATGCCTAAGAGAGTAATGAATGCAGAACGAGTCGACGGAGCGAGACTGCGAGGACGACCGAGATCTCGTTGGGAGAGCTCAGTAGGTGTGGACGCCGCGCAGCTGCTGGGCTTCCAAAATTGGAGGACGCGGTCACGTGACCGAGATAATTGGAGGACAATGATCCAGGCGGCCAAGGCCCGACGTCGAGCTGTCGCACCACTATGATGATGATGAGCTTCAGCCGTTCGTGAGATATTCTATTGACAGACGGACAGACAGACATTTGATCGATTTCATAAGGGTTTTGTTTTTACCATTACACAAAACCCTAAAAATGGAAAAGTGCAAAAACAAAATAGGACAAACAAAACCGGAAAAATGTATTTTAATTTCGTAATTTTGGTCTAAAAAGGGTTCCTTCGTTAAAATTTTCACAGACAAACCTCAGATTTTTGTTTGACACTACAAATACTATTAAAGCAATATTTTTTTTCCGAACAATAAAAATAATTATGATAAAATAACTGTCCAAAGGTTAGCAAATAAACGTTATTTTTCCAAATAAAAAAAGTTTCCCACGCGAATTTTTGTTGACAAATCCCGGCATCGTGTTCAGCACCCAAAGAAAACATAAAGGTACACAAAAAACAAGAGTGCAAAGCTTTTCACGTCGACCGCTTATATGAACCAGTAATCTTGGGCTATACTCTCAAATACATACTTGTAGATCATTTATTGTACTTACCTTGACAGTTCCAAAAATTAGGAGAACCGACGCCAATAGGTTGATAATGATTAATACGAGTGCAACAAGAGGGACGCCAAGAAGAACTGTAAATGAATTTGAAATAAATGTATAATTGGGGTCAGTAATGACGGCCTTGAACTATCCCTTTTCTTCGCCGATGACGTTGTCCTGGGTAGCAAAGACATCGTTGCCTTGCAAGCTGCACTATGACCAAGTGGTGTAAGATACTGGAGGATCATGGACTGATGATTAGTATACCAAAGACTGAGTATCTTTGTTGTCCTTTCTCAGATCCGGAGAGACCGATACCAGATATCTATATTAAAGGAAAGCAGTTGAAGTCTTGCACAAAGTTCAACTACCTAGGCTCGATGGTCAACAAGGAAGCTACCTGCGATGATGGCATTAAATATCGTATTAGTGTCGGTTGGATGAAGTAGCAAAGAACTCTGGAATTTTGTGCGATAAGAAGATGCCACCAAAGCTTAAGGGCATGTTGTACAAAACGGTCGTACGTCCCGCACTTATGTATGTGTCTGAATGCTGGACTATGTACAAGACATACGAGAGTAAAATGACTACGACCGAGATGAAGATGTTACGGATAGCAGCAGGTGTGACCAAAAAGGATTGCATCAAAAGTACTCACATCCGAGGCAGCTTTGTTTGTTGAGCAACCGATCATTGAAAAGCTCGAACATCGTCGTATGGATTTTTATTGCCATGTTCTAAGCTAAGGCGTCCGCCTGAGAATCCTGTCAATAAGGCTCTACCAGTGAATGTTTCACTTGTTGGACCCAAAACCCGAGGCAGACGGAAACACACGTAGATCGATCAGATGAAGAAATAACAACAGCGCATTAATCTCGGCGATGATACAATCCACAACCGAGCTGCCTGCAGAAGGAAGCTGAGATTATACCGCCAGAATTGGCGAAGTACCAACACCACAGGCAGAGCAACGCGAAGCCGCAGAGTGGTATGAAACGGCAAGGAGTAAGAAGAATGTGATCTTTTAAACCTTAAAACTTTGACATCTTCCTCGCGTCCTTGCTCCGCTTATGTGTCCTTTCACTATTCGTTTAGAAATTCACATGAGGAAATAAAGCTTCGGAGGTCGTCGTCGAACATATCCATTATAAACTATGCGTACACTGTGTGAGTCAAATCTTCGCGATAGATCGAAAATGATCTGGAATTTCAAGGATTCGTCATACTCGAGAATCGGCTCAAGGTGGACACTACGAACGTGATACGCACGTTGACCGTGGCCAATATTAAAAGCGTTGGCCTGCATGCGCTAGCCGACTCCTTTCCTCAAACGGTTACAAGAGGATATCAATAACGAATTTTTAATTATGATTTGCGAAAAAGCTCAAACATCGTATGGGCCGAACTGAATATTGTTTGATCAGAAAATAATCAGTGCAATACTGCCGTCCGTCCGTAGACGCTTCAATTCGTCTAATTGTAATTTGGTCTTATATAGAGAGGTCTTTGGTCTTAATCGAGAGTTTATTAGAAACGCCACAAGATAGCTGTGACTACTGGAAGGCGGGTAAACTTCTAGATTCTCAACTGCAATCGGCAAATTCTGTGAATTGCTCTTTTATGAATTATGACCAAGAAGACAACTGTTTTCAAGAAGAATTGAACATCAACGAATGTTCTCCTACTCCTACAGTGCATCATAAAAAGTACAAGCCAGACAAATAATGATGCAGCGTTAAAGTAGAAACAAAAATCACTTTTCATTTCTGCCTCCTCCTCTGCACCCCTCGTGACTTGATAAAAATCGCAGCTAATAGGCGTGTTTTTTTTCAATGGTAAAGATCAGAGCAGAACAAAAATTGCACGCGTTACACTAACAAAATTGTTCTACACAGAGCAGGTTGTGGGTATAATGCGTGCAATTGTTGTTCTGCTCTTGATCAGGTCTGGACTATTGAAAAAAAAACACGCCTATTATCTTCAAAAATCCCGAACTACCGGACTTTTTGAAAGGCGAAACCTCTCTCTTTATAACAAAGAAAAGCTCCTTTCTTCATCAGAATTGTTTTGACTAAAATTTCATCTTTACTCACGGGCTAATGTAGATTGGTGAATCAGTGATGAATACGTGTAATCATAAGTTCGGGAACTCAGGTTTCTAGTGAATCCAAGTTCAAGGCCAAGAGCAACAATGCCAAGAGCGCTCGTGATGATTCCCAGCCAGCCCAGCACAATTCCAACAGTGTGCACTCGAAAACAACAAAATTGGTCTTTCGCCATTTTTATGCTCTGGAATTTATCTAAATTCAATATCACTTATTAGAATTTCGCCAACAATGAATTATTTCTATAATGCACTTCTGTAATACACTTGTTCGATGAATTTAATGTATTTTATACACTTTATCAGGACAGGAACAAGTGAAACTGCTCACGAACAGAGTATCTATAATACTAAGTGAATTGTAAGTGAAAGAAAGAACTAAATACGAGTACTTTGCCGGCACTAGCATCACTTGTGTGCGTTCTCCAAAGGAACCCCACCCAACTTCAACCATGTTCAATATTTTGTTTTGATTCGGACATCATTAGAATTTCTTGCAAAGCTCTTGCTGCTGATTTTAGCGGCGTCAGCATTTGTTTATCTTTTTATTGATAGGGTTTTTTTGTTAACACAGCAGTCCCTCCCCTCGTTAAAACGAACAAGACGGGGGAAAGAAATAGTCAGTTAGTGTTAAATTACGTGTTATCCAATTTCGTTTAACACGAACTGGGTTTAAAGGTTTAAAAGGAACCCTTTTTGAGTTTTTCGCCTACATCTCTGTGCGTTGCACGTTAAAGGTTAAAGTAATGTAGAGCATACAAAATGGTATAACAAAGTTTATTATACCCTAGCCTAGACTTATAGTGTACGGTACAGTCGAGAACGGATAAGTGCAACCTCCTGGGACAACGAAATTGACTGCACTTATCCGTTCGAAAGTCGAGAACGGGTAAGTGGAATCCCCTCTGGTAACGAAACTGAAGTTGCACTTATCCATTTTTCATACGTATTGAGCAGAGATGGGCCAGTAAAATTGAATCAGTTTAAAGGTCGATTCAGACACATCAGTCACGTCACAGTTCAGTCAACCTTCCGAATCATAACCGTCGCCGTCAAGTCACAGTCAAAATAGCGGCTGTATTCACATATAGCCGTCAGGGTATTCAGACCGTAGTCAGTCATTTTTTGTGTATGCTCTCGAGTGTACCTAGATTTACCATCTATTTTTATTTAATTTCCAATTTGCTTCCATATCCTGTTTTTATATGCTATATCCATATATTTATTATGCGATAAATCGTACAGAACGGGGTAATTTCGAACCAACTCGATTAATTTTTCGTCGTCGCCCATGTTCACTTTCTAAACTGACGTCCGTCAAACACAAAAAATATCGTTGGGAAGAAATGTGAATTTGACTGTTCGGTGACGGAAGCGCGACTGACGGTTCTGATTCGTGACTGCGCCGGATCAATGTAGACAACGCCACTTGACTTTCAAGAAACGATATTTTTTGTGACTGATACCGGACGGTTCTGACGGAACTGTGACTTGACGTGACTGATGTGTCTGAATCGACCTTAATGGTTTTATAGGAAATTATTGGGAAATATCTGGAAATAATAATAATTGCAACTCCTTCTGTAGATTCTTCATACATGGAAACTGTGTTTGCACACTCGCATAAGCTGAGCTTAACTTTTCGCAGAAAGAAGAAAGAGAAATTTGACCCTTTCTGTAATATTTTTCTTGTAACTTCTAAATGGTGTCTCGGATAGAAAAATTTAATAGGATGTAAACTAATGAGCGTTACATTCTGCGTCCTATGCACTGCTCAAAGTCGAATTTCAATTTAGGTGTATAGTCAAAAGCGATAGTCACAAATTGATAATTTTTGAGGCTTTGAAAAATCACATTTTGTCAATTTTAAAGCTCACAGATCTTTGAAACGGATGCTCCAAATGAAAAACTGATTAAATAAAAGTTGAAGATTTATTTTTAGTGTGAATGTAATCAAGAATGCAAAAATGTCTCTGCAGCAGTTTCAATCGTAATGGCTGTACTTCGGTATGTATAAGGCCCTAACCAGATTAAACGCAGCAGCAGCGGCATCGGCAGCAGCGGCAGTCATCGCCGCTGTGTCATCGCGACAGATCTACCTGTTGTTGTTGCTGCTGACACCGCTGCTGCTGCCGATGCCGCTGCTGCTGCGTTCAATCTGGTTAGGGCGTAACAGCTAGAGGTTTTGTGTTAATCTCAAATTGAAAATAATTTACTCTAGCTACTAAATTTTCTAACAGACTAGCTTAGGAGAAGTAAAAAAAAACCGGACAAGCCAAACAAGAGATTTTTTCGAAATGGCGGCCTCCGCGGTGGTGGGAGGACTAGAAAACTTGAATTTTTCAGCAATGCGCCAACTAACAAAATATTTTCAAAAATTCAAAACTTAATCAGTATTGTAACAATTAGAGAGACTTTAGGCTAGTTGATCTTCACATAATAGCCGACCTTAGTTAATGTTCACACTGCGGCCAAAGCATTCGATCTCAGCTCAATCTGGCCAGTTCACTTGACCTTAAACTGTCAAATACGAGTTTAAACTCATCACACCTTGATTAACGAGATCGAATTGATCTGGTCTCTAGTGTGAACCCAATATTACTCTAATAAAAACGCAATTACTCAAACATTACATCAGGCAGAATATTGCAGCAAATAGTGGATCGCAGCTAATATCTCACCCTAAAAAAATAAAAATATCCCGGTAAAATGAGATTAATTGTTAAATAGATGTGAGAAGATATTGGCTACTCGCCCCAAAGGTGGGCACTGCGACCAAATGAGGACTATTGTGCCATAGCCTTTTTTTTATTACTCAATCAAAATACCTTCCACCACTCGTACGAAGATTAGTCTGTCTTTTGCAGGGGTTTTCCTCATAACGGCAGGGCACGTGGTGAACTGATCGAGCAACGTATAAATTCAGTCACAAATCGAGTTGGGCCGCCATTCGCCACTATAACAGCTTCCAATCTACTAGACATCGAAAGGACTAGGTTTTCTGTTATATCTGGACTAATTTCACTCCAAGCCTTCAATAACTTCAATTTTTTAACTTCTCCTTGTTACTGAACTTATATTTTCGAACTTTTCTTTCAAATTCGTCCCAAAGATGTTCAATTGGATTGAGATCGGGCGATCGTGGTGGCGAATGCAACTGTTTCGGGACGTTGTAAGGGATCCACTCCCGAACGACCAAAGCAGTGTGATTTGGGTCGTTATTTTGTTGAAATATCCAGGCCGGTCCACACGGGCATCTTCGGATGCCCACCAAACCGTCCGTTACAGATGTTCAATATGGTTTCAGATACTCCAGAGGACTGAAGATGCGATTTATAGAGTAACCAAGGAAATTGTATCAAATATGGATAATAGTAAAATATGTTTGGGGGTTTTTCTGGATTTTCAAAAAGCCTTCGATACTGTTGATCATAAAATGCTTCTTTGTTTTCAACTGCTTCATGCTTGCGGATGATACCGTTGCTCTTTTCAATGGCGAAAACTGGGAGAGAAGGCTTTCGAAGATGCAAACGAAGACATGCAAGTTATAACCGCTTGGCTAAAAACTAATTTGGTCAGTTTAAATTTACAAAAGACAGTTTTAGTCCCATTCTACCTCACATCGGCTAGGTCACCTGCTGTGCATCTCCACTCCAAGTAATAATACATGAAAATATATGTACAGGAGAAAGTTGAAACTGTGAACCTATAAACATAAAAAGCAGCGTTAAATATCTAGGTGTCATAATAGATAGGCAATAACGTTTATGTAATTTCATTTCAATGTTATGTAATCGGCCGCGGAAAACAATTTATAAATTTGTTGAGCTAAGGACGATTTTATCAACTGCTCGGATGAGAATGCTTTTCCTTGCTTTGGTGCAGTCGATAATAGAGTACGGTATTATTAGCTGGGGTGGTTTATCACAACTCTGTTTCTCTCTCTCTCTCTTAATTGCCCTAAACCTTTGTGGGGCATAGCGCGACAACTGTTCCATCTGGCCCAGTTGACGTTTCGACGGTATAAGCTGGTTTCGAAGAATGCAGTTGCCAGCATGCACCTCCTGCACATCCATGGCCACGAACGTTGTCGTGGACGGGATTCGAGCCCGAAACACCGGTAGTCAAACATGAGACTGATGCCTCAACACGCTGTGGGGCGACCGGTAGGCCCCAACATTGCATAAAAAAATATCAAAATCTGTTTGAAGAAACCTCAACATTATCCAACGGTGCAATTATACCGAGAATTTGAAGTTATGAATATACCGAATATATACAAACTTCAGGTTCTAAAGTATATGTTCAAAAAACCAAATGAATTTCCACTGGAAGAAGAAACCGGGTACCTAACACGAAGGCAACTTCAGGGAGCACTTAAACAGTCGAGATATAACACATGGATTGCACAGCATCATGCTTATTATTATGGGACACGATTGTTTAATAGTTTATTGTTACCAGAAAACATTTCTAGACGTTCTAATTTTGAGCTGTTAAAAGCATTAGGTAATCGCAATTTTTAATATTAGCTAATTTATTGTTTTGAATAAGTACCTCGAATATTACATAAATGCTTCCTTTCTATAAATTTTATTGAAGAAATCCCACACCACGACCTCAGCTTATTGTGGGATTGCCAAAAAAAAAACAGAGTTACACATTTCGTTTGCTTAAATTATATTTGAATTGTTTTTTTCCCGTAAAATGTGTATTATAAATTTGAATTAAATTGAATAAAGTTGAATAAATAAATTGAATATATTTGTCTCATAGAAATTATGAGCTAACAAAGCTAATGAAGCCTAACGTCGATACGAGTTTTTTCCGGTGTGTATTTTTTTATCTCGCATACTCAAGAACGTCGAATTTAATAAAATGAATAAACTATACACAGTGCACTTAACAAGTGGAAAGGAGATGGGAGGGAGGAAAAAATTATATTTATGTATTTCAAACAAATTACTCGTACTTTAATTTCGATTCCAATCATATAAGTACATACATTTCAAAAAATTTAAATGATACACAGTAATAATCCAGTATATATAATATAAACATGTATATGTATATAGTAAAAAGCATCACACTTCTTCAAGTGTTTATTCTTCAGCGGTGTATCCTTAAACTACAGTCAATTCACACTCCTTCGCATCCCAAATGCCGTCGAGGATATTCACAGTCTCGTGTAGCTTGGTGCCGTTCCACCCTGAAGCAATCGTTGATTTTCCGTGGTCGTTTGTTCACGAATCGTTCGGAATAACTTATGAATTGCCGACCATAATGTAATTTGAATTACTAGAAGCAGAAAAATACCACAAAATAATATTGACAGTATCTCGAAACCAGAAAGAACAGTAGTTTCACTTACGCAAACCAATAATGCTGGGGATCACCATCGGAAATACGTCACGTGCCGGTTCTGAATGTCGTACGGAGTTACTTATGATAATAGCTGTGGCAATAACTGTGTAGAGGATAGCGAAGCAATTGTTCACTAACCATGGTAAAATCAACAGGTGCTTATTCTGAAATTAAAAGAATAATGTTAAGAGTTGGTAATATTCTAATAACAATATCCGTCCTGTGATGAATGAACCAGGTTCAAAAATTAGGCCTACATTTTTTTTATCACTACAAAAAATCCCATTTTTTACCCCACCTAAGGCTGAAAACACACCGCGTAAGACAACACGTTTTGTTTTGTCTCAAGAAACAACCGACCATTGCTTCTTATCAGGCAACACATACCAAAAGAAACGAAACAAAACCAACGTTTTTACTGAATGCGTTTTATGACTGGTTGTCGATATGACTTTGAATATGATCAACACACACCGAATGAAACAAACTCGTTTCAGACAAACGTCGTTGTCGATAATTGCATACGTTGCAATAGGCGCAGCACACACCGCATGAAACGAAACAAAAAGACAAGACAAGACAGAAAGACACGTTTCGTTGGCACAGGCGGCCAGTTGACTTTCGGAAACAAAAGTTCGTTTCCGCTTAATAGCTTGTCATTTTATGTAAAATTTTGCAGATTATGGACGTCGTTGCAATACAATTTGGCTTATCTCAACACACACCAAACGAAACAAGACAAAAAAAAATTTGTTTTGTTTCACTGTGTTTCGCTTGGTGTGTGCTGCAATGATAAAAACGTGTTCTTGTCTATGAGACAAAAACGATGATGCGGTGTGTTTTCACATTAACAGCTACTAGAAACGAACCGTTTTGTTACTGTTTGTTTCTACCCGCATAAAATACCACAGTAGAGCAGTATGAACTTGTAACGAATTAGCATATTTTTCATTTAGGCATCTTCCAAACGACCGTCGTTTCACGGGCTCATCCACTCACCACCTCATGGTTGTGCACGATTGTGTGTAGCGACCTTAAAGCTCGCCGTTCGTGATCATTACTACTTTGCCTTAACCCCTAGCGGGGCATAGCGCGTCAACTACTCCTGCGCGCCATCGTACTCTGTTCTGGGCAATGGGGCGCAACTCCCCAAAAGACTTACCCAGTACCTGACACTCCTTTGCCACAGATCGACGCCATGTGATTCGAGGACCCCCTCTTGGTCGGCCTTGGTTGGAAATGGGGTTCCATTTCATGGCATGCAAAGCAATGCAGTTATCACTCTTCCGCAATGTGTGACCTATCCACTGCCATTTTCGCCTGCGTATCAATTCGTCGATTGGCATCTGACCCGTACGCCGACTTAGCTCTTCATTTGATATTGTTTCGGGCCAGAAAATTCTTAAAATTCGACGAAGACATGAATTGACGAAAACTTGCAGCTTTCTGGTAACTCCTACGGAAACTTTCCATGTACTGCTCCCATACAAAAGTACTGATAGTACCAGGGAGCGAAACAGGCCCAGCTTGGTCTTGATGCTGAGATAACTGCCCTGCCAGATTTTGGACAGCATGCCGTATGCACGTTTAGCCTGGTTGATACGACGAGCGATGTCCTGCTCCGTACCACCATTTTCGGCAACAATGCTACCCAGGTAGACGAAGTTGTCCACTAATATTGATGGCAATAGGTGTCGGATTTCTTTTTCGCAACGGCGGGCTAAGAACCTTGGTCTTGTTGGTATTAATCTTTAGCCCAACCTTGCTTGCCTCCCTCTCGAGATCTAACGCCATTGCGGACAGATCCATGATTTTGTGGGAGAGTAGGCATATGTCGTCAGCGTAGTCAAGATGTTGTAGATAAGATGTCAAAGTCCATTGAATGCCTCTGTCGAGTCCGGATAGGGCTGCATGCAACACATCGCCGATCACAATGAGGAATAGGATCGGTGAGAGGATGCACCCCTGCCGAACTCCACTGCGAATCTCAAAGTCCCCCGACACCTTACCTTTATGCAGAACGCGACATTTCGCGCCGTCATAGGCTGCCTTAATAATAGCCACAAGCTTCTCAGGGATGCCTCTCCTGCGCAAGGCCGCCCATATAGAATCCCGGTTCACACTATCGAAAGCCTTTTCGAAATCGATGAAAAGCAAGTGAAGCGGAGAATCGTATTCAGCGCATTGCTCGATGATGATTCGCAAGGTGTTAATGTGATCGACACAGGAGAATCCGGATCGAAAGCCAGCCTGCTCTTCATCAATTGTGCTTTCTAAGTGGGCCTTTAGTCTCTCCAGGACGATTTTAGCTATTATCTTGGCAACGGCAGGAAGCACACAAATGCCTCTCCAATTATTACAGTCTGTGAGGCTACCCTTCTTTGGAAGTTTGATGACCAAACCTTCCTTCCACTCAGTGGGAAAGGTCTCTGTATTCCACGCTTTATCAACAAGTGGGTGCAGCAAATCGGCAGTTACGCTTGGCGCTGCTTGATAAAGTTCGGCAGGGATGCCGTCAAGTCCGGCGGCCTTTCCTCGTTTTAGTGCAATAATTGCAGTGACTATTTCCTCTTTAGTCGGGGCAGTGGACCGTATACGCACATTTTGATGGTTAGCTAAATTATCTATATGAGGGGGAACTTCACCAGAGGTTACACGGTTCATGCATCGAACCACTCTATAGAAAAAAAATCTCATTTCCACCGTTCTATGATATTTGATGGTTCGATGGAAGTTCGGCCGTGGTTGTGTGTGTTCATGTGTGGCAACCTTTACCAAAATGTACCAAACGGTTTGGTCGTGGTTGTGATGGATCGTGTGTGGCGAGCTTTATGGCTAATTTGATGCGTGATCAAGGTCATTTAATTCGTAGTATAATGGCTCGTCTAATAGGTGGTCTAATGGCTGGTCTGATAGATGATCTAATGCGTGGTTGAATACATAAAAACTCCGGCCCGCGAGCCAGATTCGGATCGCCGCGAGTTAGGATGAGCGCACGTTGATCGCGTTCGCGTGTTTTATGTCAAACGGATTGAATCTTTGCTAGAATGAGACGCCGTCAGTTTGTCAAAGACTCGAAGGTTTTCACCAGTTGTGTTAACTCGTGTAATGAAACGAGCAATTAAGGATGAAATGTGTGCTGATATGTCTTATACATCACATACACGGAGCGATCCGTCGCCCGATCGATCGGCCGATTGATCGCCACAAAATATCAACTGATCAAAATTATATGGAACTGTCATGGCGATCTATCGGCCGATATCGGGCGACGGATTCGCCGATCGATCGCTGCGTGTATGGTACGTTTTATACTGATCGGATCGTTTGTTTCGTTTTTCATTTCTTGCATTTTATCTGTTGTAAAGGATAACAATCAACTCAATTATTTGATACGATGATGCGCGAGTATTTGTTAAACTGACAGAGTCATTCTGGCAAAGATTCAATGTGTTTGACATAAAAAACGCGACACGCGAACGCGATAAAATAATATTGTTTTTTACATTCGAGATCCCTGAATATCTGGCAAACATAAACACCAAGCAAGTTATTGGAAGTTTGGTAAGCTACTAAAGGTCGCCACACATGAACGAGCACAACCACGATCGAACTTCCATCGAACTATAATCAATTTCATAGAACGTGCATGCGCCTCCTATCCGCACCATCTTTATACTAACAAGTTCGGAGCACTGTGGGAGTTCTATTAGTACCCACATGCAGTTCTTGATCGCGTCGAGATTTCAACTTCGAGCTCTAGATTTGTACCGTTGAGCGGTGACCGAACGAGCACGGCCACCGAGCGCGACTGAATCGCTGATTGTGAATCTAAGGTCAAAAA
Organism: Chloromyia formosa; assembly: GCA_964017055.1. Classification (NCBI taxonomy): domain Eukaryota; kingdom Metazoa; phylum Arthropoda; class Insecta; order Diptera; family Stratiomyidae; genus Chloromyia; species Chloromyia formosa. The sequence goes on from OZ024818.1 coordinate 33,687,178, forward strand.
AATAAAAATAAATTGGGGGCTTGTCCACTCCAGAATGGCAACCCTGTTTCCATGAGGAAATACTCGTCCGATCCGGCTGGGTCGAACTAATTTTCAGCTGCTGATTCCGAATCTGAAGTCAATAAAGATAAGAAAAATTGGGATTGCCCATCCCAGAATGAGTCGCTGATTCCGAATCTGAAGTCAAAAAGAAAAAATAGTTTGGGGTTGGCCGCCCCAGAATTGTATGTTGCGACACGCGACACTCATATCTTCCATATCCCGGTTCATGCGCAAAAAGTCATTTTCGCCTCACCAAAGGGTTCATCAGCACTCCCGTGCACTCCTCCTTTCACATCGACTCACGCGAAACCCATATATACTACATTGCCTTAACTCCTAGTGGGGCATAGCCTGCTACTCCTGCGCGCCATCGTACTCTGTTCTGGGCAAGGGGGCGCAACTCCCCAAAAGACTTACCCAACGCGCTACACTCCTTTGCCACAGATTGTCGCCATATAATTCTAGGACCCCCTCTTGGTCGGTCTTGGTTGGAAATGGGGTTCTATTTCATGGCGTGCAAAGCAATGCATTTATCACTCTTCCGCAATGTGTGACCAATGCACTGCCATTTTCGCCTGCGTATCAATTCGTCGATTGGCATCTACCCCAAACGCCGACTTAGCTCTTCATTGGATATTGTTTCGGGCCAGAAAATTCTTAGAATTCGACGAAGACATGAGTTGACGAAAACTTGCAGCTTTCTGGTAACTCTTACGGAAACTTTCCATGTACTGCTACCATACAAAAGCACAGACAGTACCAGGGAGCGAAACAGGCCCAGCCTGGGTTTGCCGCTGAACTAACTGCTTTACCAGATTTTGGACAGCACGCCGTATGCGCATTTAGCCTGGTTGATACGACGAGCGATGTCCTGCTCCGTACCACCATTTTCGGTAACTGCTACTGCTCCCCAGCTAGACGAAGTTGTCCACGTTCTCCACAGGCTGCCCATTAATATTGATGGCAATAGGTGAAGGATTTCTTTTTCGCAATGGCGGGCTAAAAACCTTGGTCTTGTTGGTATTAATCTTTAGCCCAACCTTGCTGGCCTTCCTCTCGAGATCTAACGCCATTGCGGACAGATCCACGATTTTGTGGGAGAGTAGGCATATGTTGTCAGAGTAGTCGATATGTCGTAGATAAGATATCAAAGTCCATTGATTTCCTCTGTCTAGTCCGGATAGGGCTATTGAGGTGCATGCTGGCAACTGCATTCTCCGAAACCAGTTTATGCCAACGAAACGTCAACGCCCCACAAGGGGTTACGGCAATTGAGTAACACATGGCCGATCACTGTGAGGAATAGGATCGGTGATACCGCAGTCGAGGAAGGATCGTCAAAATGTGTTTCCCTTCTCGGTCAAAAGATGTGCGAGATACGCCCGATGTCTGGAGTGAGTGGCTATTATAGCAGCTATTCATGAGTTATGCTGCTGTGCAAACGGACGGCTCAAGGGAAATAATATCAGTGCACATCGATGCCGCAAGTTTTGCACCAACAACAACAACGCGCCGTTCAGGTTTCATGGTGTCAGAGTGCGAAATTAAACGCGACAGAGTCAGATGTTTGAGAGTCATGTTTTTCGAGAGTGTTGCCGTTTTACGATTCCCGAGGATCTGTGTTGCAATCGAAATTTCTTCTTTATTTTTTTTTCGGATATTTGCTTTTCTTTCTTTTTTTGTTTGCATTCGTTAAATTTTGTTTATTTAATATCGACTTAAGTTGCAGCCACTCCCGGTTCGTGATGGCCATCTAGACTTCGGGTAAGTGTACTGTATTCTTGTTAGTAGTCTCACAGTTTTATTTTATTCATATACATATTTTTTTTCTTTTAAATTCATTTTCTTCTTTTTCCGAATTTCTTGTATTAATTAATTTCTTTATTGAGTTTTGGTTTTGGTTGCAATTTATTTTCTGTGAAGTTATTGTTTTTTTCTCAAAAATTGGAATAAATTGTACACTAAGAAAATGTATTGAATTTTAAAACGATGGCTTTCCTTTAAGGAACCCTCCCCAATTTCCCGTTCAGGTTGATTGTGACATGAGGTGAAAGCCTCATGTCTAGTTCCGTTTTGGGAGGTCCCAACATTTTTGCCGGCCACGGGACCTCATTGGTTGGGTTCATTTTATGCATTGGGTTAAGAGGCCAGGGGTCCAAACCATCTGGGCCCGGAGCGTGTAGCATGAGCCGGCCGTCGGCCATTGCCAGCACTTTTTTTTTACTAGTTTTTCTGGGTCAGTGGGACTCAGTTTTATCCTTTGTGGTTTCGTCTACCCCCAAGGCACATGATACATGTTATCAATGTAATGGCTGGGGCAACGAGCGGGCAGAAACCCCGCCCACATCTCCCGAACTGAGCTGGAACAAGCATGTGCCGCCGCTCAGCTCGTTGAGGAGCATTCGCTTGTAGCGTCGCGGGACCTTCACGGTCTTCTCGGCAAACTTCCGGCTCCGTCCCCAAGAACACCATCTGGTGACCACCTTTGCTCATTACAAGATGGCACGGCCCGACCTTTACGGTCATTATGCTACCTAAGGCTCCGTCCCCACGGGCATCTTCGGATGCCCACCAAACCGTCCATTATACAATTCTAGCTGTTAAAATCTGAGCAGCCCTTATCAGCTGTTTGGAATTATCGTCCGATAAATCCTTAACTGTAGAATGAGTGCCGTTTATCTACAGGATAAACTCTAACCAGACTTTGTGAAAACGGCCCTTAATCGGATAAACACTAACCGTCCCCTAGCCTTCGAGTAACCAAAACAAAACCCAACTCCTGGCTTCCGGTTGAAAAGTTATCCTACACAAAAACCCAACACCTGATACCTGATGCTGAGATTTTGACAGCTAGAACTGTTCACTTTTGCAAATTCAAATGAAAACAATGAAATTGGCCATAGGGAACAGAGTTCCTGGAAATTCATTCCATAGAAGAGAATCTGCAACAAACTCAGCGGCAAATGAATATGCTGAGAGATCGTACTAATAAAAAATAGATTTGTGGACGGTAGAATTCCGCCAAGAAAATCAGTTGATTTTGCCATAATTTGTTTTGTCTGAGATTTCACACTTTATGGCTTGGTAATTTAATCAATGTATGAGAAAACGAAAATGCTTATCCCGCTGTTTATTGCTTCAATTAATTTGTGTCCCTGTTAGTTAATAAAGAGTTTAATTGGACATTGAGAAAACGGGCCTAAGAGCGAAATTCATAGTTATTTCTTATACATAAGGAATCCCTTAAGGAAATATAGTGGCGGACAAAAGTCGACGGCAACACCTTATATTGAGGTTCTGGTTAATTGGAAGCTTTAATCAAAAATCCATTGATGCACATTTTTTCAGTAACATAAATACATTTATAAAAAACAAAAACAAAAACTTTTCAAAACAAACTTAAAGAGAATTTCATAAAAACATAAAAAATTGAATGGACAAAAGTCTACGGTCAGTGCTGGCTGACTTATACAATAAAAATTTATAACTAAACGTGTCGGAATTTTTAAAATTATTTGCTGGCTTAATACTTGGTTGGACCCCCTTTAGCATCAATTACTGCTTGTAGTCTTCGGGGCATAGATGCGACTAAATTACCAGTTTCTGCGGATGTAATTTTCTCCCATTCTGTAATGAGCGCTTCCTTCAACAAATTTTTATTTTTTACGCAACATTTCCGAATTTTCTGCCCCAGAAGCTCCCATACATGTTCTATTGGGTTTAAGTCCGAACTTTGGGGAGGCGTCTTCAGCTGCCTGGGAGCGTAGTACAACAACCAGTTCTTGACGAAAAGTGCTGTGTGCTTCGAATCATTGTCCTTTTGGAAAATCTAGCTCCCTCCAAGGCATAACTTCTCAATTGATGCCCTTAAATGTTGTTCCAACAGGCTCTTGTAAACATAGCGGTCCACAGTAGTTTCAACAAAAGCCAATCTGCCGACCTCAGATGCAGCTATGGCTCCCCAAACCATAACATTACCTCCACCGTGCTTGACAGTAGGTCTCTAATGCCGTATTCTTTTTTCTCCATATTTTACTGCGACCATCACACCCGACCATTTTGTATTTCAACTCATCGGTAAAAAGGACTCGATTCCAAAAATCATTGTCCTTGTTGATATGGGCCTTGGCGAACTCTAGCCGCAGAAGTCGTTTTTTTGCGGATATTAATGGTTTTTTTACGTGAAGTTCTGCTTTGAAACCCATTAAAATTTAATGCTCTCGAGATTGTTCTTGCATGGACATCCTTTTTCCTTACCGCAGCTACTTGTTTCGCCAAATCTGGAGCACTTATTTTTGGATTTTTGTTCACTTCTTTTCAAATTGAACTAATGTCTCTGCGTGAAAGCTTTTTCAATCGGCCAGTTCGCGGCTTATTTTCAATGGAACTACTGCTTTAAAATTTTTTGATAATGGTATAAACAGAACTTCGGGGTATTTTTAGTTTCCGGGGCCCGGGGTGAAAAAATCGTTTTTCACTCGGATTTTTTGTCACTTATCACTCGCGTCACCCTAAGACTCTCAAATTTGCAAAAAAAAAAATATTTTTTTTTTTCATTTTTATATTTTTTTTTATTTTTAATCTTAATTTTTTAATTTTTTTTCCTTAATTTCTTGTTCTAATGATTTATACTGAGTGTTTGGTGTGTTTAAAACTGATCAAAACGCTGTTGCACGCAGAGCGAGCGAAGCGAGCGTTCATGTTTGTGCGATACTGAGGGTTGCGATCCCTTAAGCGCGGAGCGAGCGTAGCGAGCGGAGCCCACGCAAGGGGATTTGCGAATATTTCAATTTTCCATGCCTCCAATATTCCAATTTTTTATGTTTTTATGGATTTCTCTTTAAATTTGTTATGAAAAGTTTTCGTTTTTTTTTTAAATAAAATATATTTACGTTACTGAAAAAATGTGCATCAACGGATTTTTGATTAAAGCTTCCAATTAACCAAAACCTCAATATAAGGTGCTGCCGTAGACTTTTGTCCGCCACTGTACTTAAGCAATTGCTTAAACATTTACCTATCACTTTTATTCCTTAAGGAAATGCTTAAGCCATAAGAAACGACTATGAATTTCGCCCTAAATGTGTTTCATGGAAAAATGGTAAGCCCAAGATTATTACTCATCGGGAGCGATATAGCAATCAATTTAACGACTTGTTTGGACGCAAAAACAAACTCATGCATACTATCAGAAAACAAAACAAAACAGAGCCAGGCAAACTCCACATCGTTAAAAAAAATTTCAAAAATTAAAACCATTGTGTGCGTTCAGAAGGAACTGAGCAACTTCCGCTCAGCGAACATGTTCAGAACGAGCGGGTTCAGAAGTGACCGAGCAACTTCTGCTCGGGTGAGCATGATCAAATTTCACCGAGCAAGAAATATTTCTGCTCACTGATCAGTGCTCAGGTTCTTCTTCTTCTTTTCAACCTCACGCTCATGTTGCGAGTTTCGACTTTTGACAGTTGTCAAATTGGGTTTGTTGTGTTTAGGTTGTGTTTTCTTGGTGTTTTCGCCGTTTCTGTGTTGTTTTCTCGTTTTTTTTGGGATTTTCGTCATGGACAGCGTGGGATTCATGGATTTTCCACTTTTCGGCACTTGACGTCTAAAATTGTCAGCTTTCAGCTGGTCGATTTGTCAGATGGTGAAGTAGCGTTCAGCAGGTGCAGACTCCAAACCGAGCTGCTCCGGAGCTGCTCGCGATCAGTTGCGGAGCAGCTCGCGAGCGGTTTCTGCTCTTTTGCCACCTTCTGAACGCACTCATTGTAGATCTGCTAAATGATTCATCGTTCGTTCTACGGAATTTTTACGAACATAGGAATCGGGGAAGCCCTAGAGTAAAGCTTCTCCGAATAAATAAACACACTTATGCCTGTATGTACGAGTATGCATGTACGAGTATAGATATGTATGTTAGTCCGCTTACCTTCACAGTTCCGATAATTAGAAGAACCGATGCCAAAAGGTTGATTGTCGTCAATATGAGTCCAACAATTAAAACGGCCAGAAGAGCTGTAAATTGATTTCAAAAAAATAAAAATAAAGTTATTCATTCAATCACGGCAACGTATATAATACATACATACACATATGTACTTTATGCAAGTAGGTAATGTATATAAGAATTCTGTGATGCGCAAATATGTGATGCACATAGCACATCAACCACAAACAGGCCGTAATGAGATTAGATAAAAATTGGAACAAAGGAGGGAGTCTGGCAAAGGAGGATGTTTTGTCTTTTGTATTCCGTCTTTACTCACCAGCTCGTACAGACGCATAATCCAAATTATTCGGGTCCTGTTTGATGATTTCGGTGACGATTTTATCTAAATTGCCCAGAATCAGTCCAAAAATGACAATGCCGATAACGCCGCCGATTGCTCCCAGCCAGCCAAGCACCATTCCAATGGTGTGCACCCGAAAACAACAAAAACGATCATTTGCCATGTTTCTGGCTAGGAATTATCTTCGGCCTAATTGAATATTAATTTTAGTTTTCCGAATAATAAATAACTTTTTTAAACCGGTCCACTTTAGAACACACTCACGATTCACGTCGAAGTCGAAACGCGTACTAGTACTACTAACGGCAGAGTCAATACTCTGCCGCTACGAACGATTACATACTTGAAAAGTACACTCCAAAAGCTCCCATGTTTTGCTCCACACAGCATGAAAATTTATTGTAAAGCTTCCTGCTTTTTGATTCTAGCGGACAAACATAGCATGGCAGCCGGCACCAGCATTTTTGCTTATGGGACACTTTTAATGATAAGGTTTTGTTTGTCGCGCGTACATACAGTGGCGGATATTCGATTAGCTTCACCCACAACGACATAAAATGTAGCGATGTTCAGTCCGTCCCATGCAAATACACAAGATCGATTTGCTTTGAAACCGTCTATAGAATTTAGATTGAAAATGTCCTCAAAAAGGCAAATTTTTGGGTGCGCATCCTACTTTAAATCCTTTATGTCCTTTACAAAAGGCAAAGACCTTTTCCATAGTGTAAGGACCGAGTTTTTTTATATATAAAGTTGCCGGAGATGTTTACTTACATGGATAGCCGACACATACCCGCACAGCTGCTGTTGAGCGTCCCTGGAAAGACACTAAAATAACTCATAAGCTGGTTGCTCTACGTAACCTACTACACAGGTGAAAGACTCATTCATTAGTCTCCACCATAGGTATCTAATCATACTCGTTTAATGCAGTTCAATCCAGCTTAATTGATCTACCTCTCTCGACTCGGTGCTGCGATTTGGTAGGCCTGCGAGCGGAGACGGCAGTATTCAACTGCCCCCGGATCGCCCACCACTGCACACCAGCACCGTGATTAGAAAACATACCGAGGACCCGATACTGCGATTTGGCGAAGCCTGCGCACGGAGACGGCAGTTCGCAACTACCCCCGGATTGCTTGCCACTGCACACCAGTATCGGTCGGCCTTCACACGGAGACGGCAGTAGGTTCCCCTACTGCCCCCGGATCGCCTATCCCGACTAATACACACTATGGTTCTACTATAGTGTGTATTAGTCAGTTAGTGTTTACAACGTAAATAAATCTCTCTACTCTACATCCACCTTCTCCACGCACATGCATATGGGCTACTACTACTACGAGTACTACATACTATACAGCTCAGTGACCTACTCAGCCTGACTGAACCACAGAAACACCGCGAATTCTCTAGAATATGTCCACGATCGCCCTGCTTGAGACTGACTAAACGCTCGATAGTCATATATGTCTTCAGCTACGATCCGTGGTTTCCTGGCCACGGACTTCCATATGTGGACCTTACATCTCTTTACTGTTTTCCCTGGGTTTAAACACACACGGCTACATCCTTGTACAGGCGCGACCGTCATGTGTATTTGTAGGGTCAACTTAGGACGGGATGACGCGTCAGAACCGGGGTTCTGCGCCGCCAACGCGATTTCCTCCTATTCCTCCTTCCCGAGGAGGTACGCCAGGCGTTTGGATGCGAACGTCGCGAAATGAGTTGTCACGGCCTTGACGTCATTGGCCAGCACACATTACTACAGTGTGGTGACACTAGCAACCCGTGCTGGCCGACTCGATGGCCGCGTTTCGTGAATCATTTCGCGACGTCAAACAAAAGTGTCAAAACATGACACAGGCGATGCAGACGCGCGACTCCTTCGGGCGCGTTTGGGTGCGAACGTCGCGAAATGTGTTGTCACGGCCTTGACGTCATTGGCCAGCGCACATTACTACAGTGTGGTGACACTAGCAACCCGTGCTGGCCGACTCGATGGCCCCGTTTCGTGGATCATTTCGCGACGTTAACAAAAGTGTCAAAACATGACACAGGCGATGCAGACGCGCGACTCCTTCGGGCGCGTTTGGGTGCGAACGTCGCGAAATGAGTTGTCGCGGCCTTGACGTCATTGGCCAGCGCACATTACTACAGTGTGGTGACACTAGCAACCCGTGGTGGCCGACTCGATGGCCGCGTTTCGTGGATCATTTCGCGACGTCAAACTTCTTCTTCTTCCTCCTGTGATCCAGATAAGACTTTGTTCCTGATGTCACCGCTGTATTACAGAAGTCCACAGGTGAGGCTCCTATCCAGGATCGATGGCTGATCCCTAAGGTCGCGACGTTAAGTAAAGTTGTCAAATCCGCTTTCAGCTGCAAAAGATAAACATAAGATTATAATGTGCGGATAGTTACTTATGGTGGCATCAATTGCGAATGACGAAAGTAAAAATACGCCAATACGCCAAATACGCCTAAGAAGGAAATGCAATACATACCAGCTCCAGTTCTCCTTCCAGATCAAGCCGGTGGCGTTGAAAAATGGGACAACCACATCTCTCCGGATAAACAAAATGATATTAAATGGACAAACGGGTTTCGCTATTTTTACCCCAATGAAAAAACTCCTTAAAGTAAATCTGCATGTCACAGAATACAGCAACAGCTGCTGATGCAAATATCCATTCATTACCATTTCATGTATATACTAACACTAGTGGTTGTATGTATGTATGGATGATATAAAAATGACCAAATTTAAATGAATGTACTACATGGTTCAAAAAGTCTCGGGAATTTTGGTGGGATAGCGTCACCACTCTCAAAACGATATCATTTTTCAGAAGTGCCAACTTTTTAATGAAGAATGTCAAATTTTCATGACATTTCATTTAGTAGTTTGGAAGCTATCGCTGTATGAGTGACGCTACTTTTGGTATTTCGTAAGCAATGGAAAAAACGGAATTTCGCATTTTGATAAAACATTGCTTTGTGATCGGAAAAACCGAGAAGCAAACATTGGAATGGCTCCAAAAACATCACAGCACATCTGCTCCGTCGAAAACAACTGTTTACAGATGGTTTGCTGAATTTAAAATGAGTCGTACGAGCACCAGCGATGCACCACGTTCGGGCCGGCCAAATGAGGCTACCACTCCAGAAAACATCAAGAAAATCCATCTGATCGTTTTGGAAGACCGCAAATTGAAAGTGAGAGAGCTAGCAGACACAATGAAGTTGTCGATCGGCAGTATTTTGAATATTTTGGATGAGCATTTGGAAATGAAAAAGCTGTGCGCGCGATGGGTGCCGCGGTTATTGACAATTGATCAAAAGCAACATCGTGTCGGTGACTTTGAGGCCAATTTGGAGCTGTTTTGGCTTAATCCGTCGATTCGTCACAGTGGATGAAACATGGATCCACCACTACACACCGGAGTCCAATAAACAGTCGGCAACATGCTTACAACCGGGTGAGAGCCATTAGAAGCGCCCAAAAACGCAAACGTCGGCTGGGAAGGTGAAGGCCAGCATATTTTAGGATGCACATGGCATAATTCTCATCGACTATCTTGACTATTAGTCCCAACGGAATTAGCATGTAACATACACACTGCAACTGTGACCATTCGCTACAACAGCTATACACGGTTCCTGCGGCGGCCGGTTAGAGCTCGCGCCCACAACAAACTTTTCAGTTCGCAGAAAAACTGAATAGTTTAATCAGAAAAATAGAAAACACAGCGGTTTATGAAACCGCGCACACAGTAAACTAAACTATTTAGTAATTGCTGTGTCCGCGGTCTCATAAAACACAGTGTGTTCTACTTTTCTGACTAAACTATTCAGTTTTTCTGCGAACTGAAAAGTTTGCCGTGGGCACGAGCACTTAAATGCCCAATTAGCCAATACAGCAACGCGAACTCATAATAGAAGTGCCGGTCGCATTGCTAATAACTGAATACGATGACGCACATCATTAGTTGTCGCGCTATGCCCCACGCCCCTCTAGGAGCATAACCGCGAACACACAATGAAAATACAATTATCGGAAATCCCATTCACTTTTAAATTATAATTTTCCCGTAAATTTGACCGCTACGCGTGCAACGCGAACGTTGACACTTTTCGTAAAATATATACATATGTACGTATCAAATTGCAAATGTGCAGTCAATAATTAATTGCAATGTCGCAATCACTGCAATATTACAATTAATTTGATCGAATCGCAATATTTGCTATTCGATACAAAAAAAAAAATACTTTACCAATCATTTTTGTCGAGTTCACATAAAATTTCTTTTTGAATGAACTCGACCTATTCAGTTCAGTTCTGTTTTACCCGGCTCCGCGAAAAGAAGTACTAGAAGGAGTGAAACGGGCGACCTAGGGCTATATGCGGGGGGTCGCAACCCCCTAGGGGCGGAGCTAGCCCAGCTCGTTTCATACCGAAATTGTCCATGCACACTTTGTGCGATACTGCGGGTTCTGAATCAACAGACGCGGGTGTGGAGTTCCACCCGCTACGCTCGCTCCCCGCTTCAGGAATCACAACCCTCAGTATCGCTCAAGCATGAACGCTCGCTTCGCACGCTCTGGACACTCCATGGCTATTTCGAATACACAAGGAACTGTTGATTTACAACCGGAGTCCACACAAGAACTGTTGTTGCGATCGGTATATATATTTGTTGTTGTTTACGTCCGTCCCATACAAATACACATGATCGATTTGCTTTGAAACCGTCTATAGAATTTAGATTGAAAATGTTGTCCTCAGGCAAAAGGCAAATCTTTATGTGCGCATCTTACTTTAAATCCTTTATGTCCTTTACAAAAGGCAAAGACCTTTTCCATAGTCCTCCACGTGGGCGCCCCCTGGTAACGGCAGTGTTTCAAACCGCTGACGGCCCAGTCTTAGCGATAAGACAGTTTGGAAAAGGCAGATATGTAGCTGTAGCCTGAATGGCTGACCACCACCTAAGCGTCTTAGGTTTAGTAGGATGGAATGACTTGCGTAGTTGAACCTGCAACATAGTTGTGTGAACTCCAGGACGTTTATTAAACCATCTGAAGCAGCTATCTTCCGAGGCCATCCACTGAATGGGGTTAAGCGATGTGCTGACAACTCGTCCTGGTAAAAAACCACCTCACGTCAAGAAACCTGGAACAGAAGCCTCGGATTGGACGGATCAACAACGACGACCACGCAAACGACTAAAGGATTATTCTTTCGGATCCTGGAATGTACGCTCCCTAAACAAACTGGGGCCGAGAAGATTAACAGATCGAAAAGTACACACTGAGCATTACTGCAGTCCAGGAAACAAATTGGCTTGGCAGCGAGATCAATGACAAGAAATCGCACACAATTTTCACAAGTGGCAAACCATCGGGCCGCAAGGAGTTTGGAGTAGCATTTATGGTAAGCAATCACCTCAAGCCGCACATTACTGACTTCAAACCCATAAATGAACGGCTGTGTGCGATTCGCATTAAGACTCGATTCTTCAATCTCTGGCTCATCAATGTGCACGGCCCCACTGAAGTTAAGGAAGACGCAGTAAAAGAAGAGTTCTATGCCCGCCTTGAGACTCTCTTCGACTCACTTCCAACAAACGACGTCAAATTGCTGCTGGGAGACTTTAACGCGAAAGTCGGAAATGAAAGTTGGCACCGGGGGACCACTGGAGGCCACAGTCTCCATGAAAAATGTAACGATAACGGCAAAGAGGATTGATAATTCTACAAGAGTTATCACTCCATATAACTTTCCCCTCTGCCAGGAGATTTGTATGTATTGGCAAATTGTATAGATTTCACAAGAAAGCTGACTCCGCCTCCGGCGGTAGAATTGTATGTATTGATTCTCTTGTGTATGTACACTGTGTAGTTGATACTATGTTTATACAATTTGTCAATACATGCAAATCTCCTGGCAGAAGCGAAACTTCTATGGAGTGATAACTCTTGTGGAATCTATACTATTTGGTAACGGCTAGCGACTTATCGACTTCGCCTGCAGTAGGAATCTAATCGTAAGCCTACATGTTTCCCGCATTGACGCATTCACAAGCAGACCTGGAAATCTCCAGACGCAGACACCGTCAACCAAATTGATCACGTCCTCATTGCAGGAGATAGGCGTCTAGTGTGATGGATGTCCGCTCCTATCGATGAGCAAACTACGACTCAGATCATCACTTGGTGAAGACGACCTACAGATGAAGAATTTCCTCAGTGCACCAATCGAGAATCAGCCCTCCCAAAATCTTTGCGGTTGATAAGCTTCTGAGCGATGCTGCGGCGGTGGCGTATACTACCGCGACCGCCCTTGAGGAAAGACTATCGCCTATGCTACACAACATCAGCAACACAGGCGTCCATGGGTTCTGGGAAGAGCTAAAGGGTGCCATCACGAATGTCGCAAAGAAAAAAATAAAGCCCGGCGAGCGCGAAATGACTGGTTCGACGAAGAATGCAAAAATTCGGTTGACGCGAAAAACCAGGCCTACAGACAATGGATTCAACGAGGAACCAGAGCCAGAAGAGAAAAATATGCCGAGCTACGGCGAATATCGAATAGAATAATTAGACGTAAGAAACGTAAATACTTTGACGAGCAGTTGCTGAATATAAACGAAAACTTAGCTAATAGGAACACCAGACAAGCGTACAAACCAGTAAATACTCGTACAATTATGAACGGCTACCAAACTGACGAAATCAAGCGACGGATACAGTTAGCTAATAAGACTTTTTTTCTCGGTTCTCCCCATAATGAAATCGAAGCATGTGCACAGAAACACGAAGCTCCGCGTGTACAAAACCATTATACGACCAGTGCTATGCTATGGCTGCGAAGCATGGACCCTAACCTCCGAAAACATCCTAGATACATTTGAACGTAAGGTTCTACCGCGAATTTTCGGGGCTTTTTGCGATCGAGATGGATGGCGCATCCAGTACAACCATGAGTTGTATGAACTGTACGATGAGCTGGAAGTTTCGAAAATCGTCAAACTACAACGACTTCAATGGGCAGGGCATGTACAAATAATGGACGATGATCGTATGCCTAAGAGAGTAATGAATGCAGAACGAGTCGACGGAGCGAGACTGCGAGGACGACCCAGATCTCGTTGGGAGAGCTCAGTAGGTGTGGACGCCGCGCAGCTACTGGGCTTCCAAAATTGGAGGACGCGGTCACGAGACCGAGATAATTCGAGGACAATGATCCAGGCGGCCAAGGCCCGACGTCGGGCTGTCGCGCCACGATGATGATGATACTACCTATTTATAAGTATAGGGTATATTGTTTTTGTCACGACGAAAATATGTATCACCTTAAAAAAAGGCTCCGGAGGTATAGCAATGTATACCTAGTCTAGCCATAAATATTGTTACAAGGTTTGGCAACCCTGCAGAAAGGAACCGTTATACTGCATTTCTTAAAAATTGAGCTAATCGCTTGTGCTTGATGCATTTGTCATCATTTGAGTTTAATTTTTAGTGTAGTGAACATGGATTGGGGTGACAAAGAAAATATTGTAGAATTGCTGTGATTGCACTTCATAAAGTAGGAATGCAACCAAGTGATATTTTTAAGACTCTGCATACCCTTGGTATAAGCCGAATGTTTGTATATCGGGCTATTGAAAGATTTAATGATACGTCTGGAGTAAGTGACCGTGAAAGAAGTGGCCGTCCGCGAACTACTCGAACACCTCAAGCGGTTAAAGCCGTGCGCGAGAGAATTCGCCGTAATCCTCTTCGGAAACAAAAAATTTTATCGCGTGAGATGAAAATACCCCAAAGAACAATTTCACGTATCATCAAAACTGACTTGGGGTTGGGTGCTTATCGTAGATCTACCGGGCATTTACTAACAGATTCGTTAAAAAAAATAGAGTGGAAAAATCAAAACGATTACTTTGCCGGTACGCAAACCAAGAACACCGTAAAATTTTGTTTACGGACGAAAAAATTTTTACTGTCGAAGATACATTTAATAAACAAAACGATAGGGTTTATGCTCGCAGTGCCAGAGAAGCTTCTCAAGTTGCCCAAAAGGTTCAAAGAGGTCATCATCCAGCCTCAGTAATGGTTTGGTGGGGTGTTAGCTACAACGGGGTGACAAAGTTGCATTTTTGTGAGAAGGGCGTCAAAACGTCTGCCAAAATTGATCAAGAAAGTGTCATTGAAAGTGTAGTGAAACCTCTCAACACGTCATTAGTCAAAAATCAGCCTTGGAGTTTCCAGCAAGATTCTGCACCAGGTCATAAGGCGAAGTCAACCCAAAAATGGCTTGAAGAAAATGTTCCAGATTTTATTAAAGCTGAAGATTGGCCTTCCTCTAGCCCAGACCTGAATCCGCTGGATTACGAATTATGGTCTGTCTTAGAGCAAATAACGTGCTCTAAAAGACATTCTAATATCGAATCCTTAAAGAAGTCTCTTACACATGCAGTCGCCAACTTTCCGATTGAAGTCGTGCGTGCTTCCATAGATAAGTGGCCAGCTCGATTAAAGGCTTGTGTAAAGGCAAAAGGCAATCACTTCGAATAACTTGCTGCAATTTCCGTTGTTGACAATGCATTTAATAAATAAACAATGATTTCTTAACATATAACACCTCTTTTATTGAACAGTGCTTCAAAAAGTTTGTAACAGTATTTATGGCTAGACTAGGTACATAAGTTAACAAAAAATTAATATTCGGTTAACAAAAATTTATTTTAAATCTTAAACGACGATTACAATATCGGACGAGTTTCAATCGAGGACAAATGAAGACTGAGACTTTTACAAACTATTGATCATAATTACATTTTTTGTAAAATCAGCAAAACTAGAAAGTTATTCTTTCAATGCACAAGTTGCAATGTCAACAATTTGGAAATAAGAAAATGAAGTGAGCTAAATGCTATGGTCATCATATTTCCTGGTGGCACTTGTGTCGACGGAAATGATTATCATTCTTTCATTGCAGGATTTGCAATGTCAACAATTTGGAAATGAGTTGTCATCGTATTTCGTGGTGGCACGTGTGTCGACGGGCGTTAACTTATTTTATATATAAATGATCAGGGTCACCTCCTGATTCGTAGCCATGTCTGTCTGTCTGTCCGTTCGCACAATAACTTTCGATAAAATGAAGCTAGAGCCTTGCAGTTTTAGTCAAATGATTGCAGCATGATCTAATTGGTTGGTTGGTTGGGCAAGATCCGACCCAAGGAACCCCTACCTCCCCTACAAATGAAACTTCTAATAAGCGATAAATTTTGATAGAACGAAGCCAGCGACTTGAAACTTTGGTCAAATGTTTGTACTAGGATCTAGTTGGTTGTTATTGAAAATGCGCAAGATTCGACAAAAGAAACCTCTACCTCCCCTACAAGTGACACTTCAAATAAGCAATGACTTTCGATAGAATGAAGCTAGCGACTTGAAAAATTCGACAAATATTTGTAGTATGGGTTAATTAATTGATTTTGAGAACAGTCAAGATCCTTCTGAATGAGTGTCAGCCTCCCCTATAAACTGGTCATATAGGAAACTCACTTTTAATGCATATGGTCGTTGCCAATTGGTACTTTTTGTATCACCACTAGGTCTGTTCTGTACAAGTCTAGGGTATATACGCTACGGACTCCAGGTTGAAGCGAAGCTTCGTTCTGGTTTAAATGTAACGTTGAAGTAATTAGATTGGTGGTACCGCGTCCCTACATAAAAACACCCTGTTCAAATGCACAGTCTGCACATATGGTAGAGCCGGGCCTGTCGGTAAAGTCACTATCTGACTGGAGAATGAAGTTCAAGATTCGAAATTGAGTTGTTCGCGCGTGTCAATTTGGACTGTGAGAATCAAAATCCATTGAATGAATCGTGAAATATGTATTATGTATGTATAAGTAAATAAAATTATATTTTCAAAATTGCCAAAAATCACTCTCAAATCCGGCTTTCCTCTTGGCGCCCTTTCGGAGTCGGTGCCTTAGGCGACAGCCTGTTTCGCCTTGGCCTTTGACCGACCCTGCTCTTGTGCCTCGGCCTTCCTAAGACTACTTCGCGAGAGTGTAAATGAGCCCATAGAAGTAAAAAACAACGCATCACTTGTATTCATAATTTTTTTTTTATTTTATTAATACTACCTAAGGATTATTTCTTCAAAAAAAGAACGTTTTCTTTTATATTAACACGTCAAAACATAAATATTTCTCTACTGTAAATTTACATCATTCAACAAAAAAAAACATTCTATACTCGTATTTACGAGTATATTGGGAACATCTAGAATTCTATTACATTTATATACATAGGTAGACAACATCCAATGGATACGTTCTTGCAAATGATAAAGAGTGTACGACAGATATAAAAGAAACAAAAACTCTAAAATGTATAAACTTAAATCAATCCAGTAAAGTTAAAATTTCTACCAAATCGGCAATAAAAACAAAACGAAATTAATTCAGAAAAAAAAATAGAATTCTAACTAAAGCTAAGCAATCTATAGCTTGTATGCATGTTTACTGATGCCGTGCACAATGCTTCCGAGGCGTTATTCTCATAATATTGGAAAATTAATACGAATCATTTTTGATATTACATTGGTATAATTAAACGATTGGAATAGAAAATATGTTTAATTGTTGTTTTATTTTGTTTTTCACATATACTCGTATTTTTGGATTATACACTGCTTGCGATTTGTCACGTGTACAATAAGATAAATTTATGTATGTATGAGAAATAAAAATTATTTCAAAATTGAACGGGAGCCATACAAGTGTCGCGTTACACATAGTACGGGGTTGATGCTGCAGCTGCAGAAAATGTTGGTGACAGTGCCGATGAACACTTGGTGTTAGTTATTCCGCCGACAGCCGATTTTCATCTTGTTGTTGAACTCGATGACATTTTCTCTAGGAAATCGTTCGCCAAGACACTCTCGATTTCGGCCAAGCAATTGGCCACTTCCTTTTCACAATCGGCAAAATTCATTGGACTCGGCGACATAACGCTCAGTGTGGAGAAGAACCCGTAGAGATCCTGTAAGCCGGTTATTTGCTGGCAGGTTAGAACAAGATGATTGCCTTTTTTGTTGTCCGATTTCTGTTAAGAACGAAATGAAAATAGCGAGTTATGGACATTGACTCAACAATCAAATATCTTGATAGTGTAATTCAGCTATAATTTGGTAATTGTGTGTCAAATAGAAGCGGATGCAGAAAAAACTGTGAATTTTTTTGATTCAGTTTTGGTTCACGTTTTTTAGGGTTTTGTAGTGAAGCTACATACATTAAATTTGGTGGGAATATATAGAGATATTATAGTTGCGGTTAGCACCCTGCATAGCTCTTGAATACGTCCAAAGGCAAAGGTACTGATGGCCATCGATAATTAGCCCCGTAGGCAATAATCTTTGCATGTTTCTTAACAATTGTGTAATATTCTGTTTTTGGCATTTTCTTGAAATTTTTAGAAAGAGGAACAGACGAAGAGGGGAAAGAATGAGATCATAATTTGTCCCACCCCACTTGCATTTCGGGAAGGTGACTTCCGAATAGAACATAAAATGGAAAATAATAGAATTTGGGTATCTTCTCAAAATAGGTTAATAATAGTTCCAAAATTGGAGGACGCGGTGACTTGACCGAGATAATTAGAGGACGATGATCCAGGCGGCCAGGGTCCGATGTCGGGCTGTTGTGCCACGATGATGATGATGATTGTCTCTATCTCATTAATGGATGCAAAAAAATTGTATCTATTGTTGTTTCTGAAAATTGTAACAAGAGATCCCTGTTGGGCATTTTCGAAATTACGAAAGCTATTGTTTATGGATGAATTAATAAGAGAAGTTGGAAGCTCCATAGGTTTGTAGATAGACTTAAAATTATCAGCAATACGAGTAATTCTAAGTTTATCCTTGAACGCGAATATTTGCTCACCGCCAATTGAAATGGGATCCCTGGCCCGGTTACATTGAGTATTGAGTCTCCCCGAAAGTGTATTAATCTGTTTGAAGACATGAGGTGAGGGTTTAAGTGCTTAGGCTGAGATTTATAAAATATTTTTTTTCCAGTTTGGCAATACTCAGTGTTGATGCGATTATACAATAGTTAGCATGAAATAGCCTTTTAATCTTTGCAGCATCTGTCCACCCACTCTTTTGTATACACCATTGCGTGACTGGCAGAAAGTGATCATACTTTGATCTAATTCATCGCGCTCGGTGGCCGTGGTCGTTCGGTCACCGCTCTACGATACTAATCTAAATCTCGGAGTTCAAGTCTCGGCGCGATCAAAAACTGCCTGTGGGTACTAATAGAACTCTCACGGTGCTCCGAGCTTGTCAGTATAAAGACGGCGCGGATAGGAGGTGCATGCTAGCGAAAAGAAGATATGCTTTCGAAACGTCAACAAGGCATACAAATGCTAGATATGTTGACGCGCCCATGCCCCTGGAGAGGTGAAGACAATTAACATTTTATTAAGTTCGTAATGTAATTAATGTAGTTGTCGATTTGATTTGAAGACAAGTTCTTATTTGACGGAAAAGGGTTATCAATTATGTCGATTAATTCTTCATTAAAAAGTTCCCAATTGATTTGTGACTCAGGCAGAACTATCGGAAGTTGTCCCTCCACAGGTAAGAAAAGTATAATCCCATAATGGTATGAAGAAGCAGGAATAGAAATGCACTAAGGCAGGCCGTATACTAAAGCGTCATATGGAGCTAGGCGGTATATGTAGCAAAGCGTCACATGCCGCTTTGTTTCATATGAAAACATGTAAAATAATTTGGTAGCCGTATACTGATGATGCAAGTGCAGCCAAGCTATGACATGTGTCGTAAAGCCATTACTAGCATCACATGTCGCTAAGAAGCTTGTGCAGCTCTGGTATACGGCCTGCCTAAGAGGTGTTTGCGAAATCGATATTAGTACTGAGAATAGTAAGAAATTATCAATGAAGGAGGCTTCTCTAGGAAATGAAGGCATGTTAGCATTAATGATCGAGAAGGAGGGGTTTTCCATTGTTTTTAGCCAACAATACTACTTTGCCTTAACCCCTAGCGGGGCATAGCGCGTCAACTACTCCTGCGCGCCATCGTACTCTGTTCTGGGCAATGGGGCGCAACTCCCCAAAAGACTTACCCAGTACCTGACACTCCTTTGCCACAGATCGACGCCATGTGATTCGAGGACCCCCTCTTGGTCGGCCTTGGTTGGAAATGGGGTTCCATTTCATGGCTTGCATAGCAATGCAGTTATCACTCTTCCGCAATGTGTGACCTATCCACTGCCATTTTCGCCTGCGTATCAATTCGTCGATTGGCATCTGACCCGTACGCCGACTTAGCTCTTCATTTGATATTGTTTCGGGCCAGAAAATTCTTAAAATTCGACGAAGACATGAGTTGACGAAAACTTGCAGCTTTCTGGTAACTCCTACGGAAACTTTCCATGTACTGCTCCCATACAAAATCACTGATAGTACCAGGGAGCGAAACAGGCCCAGCTTGGTCTTGATGCTGAGATAACTGCCCTGCCAGATTTTGGACAGCATGCCGTATGCGCGTTTAGCCTGGTTGATACGACGAGCGATGTCCTGCTCCGTACCACCATTTTCGGCAACAATGCTACCCAGGTAGACGAAGTTGTCTACCTTCTCCACAGGCTGCCCATTAATATTGATGGCAATAGGTGTCGGATTTCTTTTTCGCAACGGCGGGCTAAGAACATTGGTCTTGTTGGTATTAATCTTTAGCCCAACCTTGCTTGCCTCCCTCTCGAGATCTAACGCCATTGCGGACAGATCCATGATTTTGTGGGAGAGTAGGCATATGTCGTCAGCGTAGTCAAGATGTTGTAGATAAGATGTCAAAGTTCATTGAATTCCTCTGTCGAGTCCGGATATGGCTGCATGTAACACATCGCCGATCACAATGAGGAATAGGATCGGTGAGAGGATGCACCCCTGCCGAACTCCACTGCGAATCTCAAAGTCCCCCGACACCTTACCTTTATGCAGAACGCGACATTTCGCGCCGTCATAGGTTGCCTTAATAATAACCACAAGCTTCTCAGGGATGCCTCTCCTGCGCAAGGCCGCCCATATAGAATCCCGGTTCACACTATCGAAAGCCTTTTCGAAATCGATGAAAAGCAAGTGAAGCGGAGAATCGTATTCAGCGCATTGCTCGATGATGATTCGCAAGGTGTTAATGTGATCGACACAGGAGAATCCGGATCGAAAGCCAGCCTGCTCTTCATCAATTGTGCTTTCTAAGTGGGCCTTTAGTCTTTCCAGGACGATTTTAGCTATTATCTTGGCAACGGCAGGAAGCACACAAATGCCTCTCCAATTATTACAGTCTGTGAGGCTACCCTTCTTTGGAAGTTTGATGATCAAACCTTCCTTCCACTCAGTGGGAAAGGTCTCTGCATTCCACGCTTTATCAACAAGTGGGTGCAGCAAATCGGCAGTTACGCTTGGCGCTGCTTGATAAAGTTCGGCAGGGATGCCGTCAAGTCCGGCGGCCTTTCCTCGTTTTAGTGCAATAATTGCAGTGACTATTTCCTCTTTAGTCGGGGCAGTGGACCGTATACGCACATTTTGATGGTTAGCTAAATTATCTATATGAGGGGGAACTTCACCAGAGGTTACACAGTTCAAGACCGCGGCGAAGTGTTCTTTCCACCGCCTCATTTGATCTTCTTCCAAGATAAGTAGCTTTCCATCACTATCTTTCACCGGATGTTGGCAGGAGTTACGACCACCTGTAAACTCCTTGATGACACCGTATACGGCGTTTAAGTTGTCACTTCTAGCGGCTTCTTCTGCTGACGCTAAAAGAGAATTGGCATAAACTCTTTTATCGCGTCGCACACTACGCTGAACTTCTCGAGCTTTCTGACGGTAAAGGAGTTCGATGCTGCTTCGATTGTCGTCTGATGCTGCAGCCAAACGAACTTTCAGCTCCTTTCTTTCAACAATCCGCTGCCATGAAGCGTCGGACATCCAGGGCTTATTCCGGCAATCCGGGTTTGGGCCAAGGATGGTATTTGCGCTATCAATGTACGCATTTTTTATGGCATCCCAGTTTTCGTTTATGTCACTATCTGGGTGACTAGTTATCTCAGCCGCTTTTTGCGCAAGATGGTCATTATATTGTTGTAAGACAGCTGGATTTTTTAGTCGAGCGGTGTTGAATTTGCGGGGCCTGGATCTTTCGTCGCTGGGGCGGCGCACGGCTGCAATACGCAATCGAACATTAGCGATCATAAGATAATGGTCTCTTCCCATCCCAATATCGGCACCCTTCTTGTTTCGCACGTCCAGGAGGCAACTCTTGAATCTTTTACTAATGGCAAAATGGTCGATCTGATTTTGTGTTCTGCGCCGATCAACAGAGGACCAACTGATTTTGTGGTGGTCCTTATGCTCAAACATAGTACCACCGATGAAGAGACTGTGAAAGTTGCAGAACTCTACAAATCTTTCACCGTTGTCATTACGATCACCAAGACCGTGTCTCCCCATCACATGTCTGAGCCCATAGTTATCAGCGCCAACTTTCGCATTCAAATCACCCATAACCATTATAATGTCACCTTTAGGTGTTCTGCTCTGAACGGCGTTTAGTTCTTCGTAGAAGGAGTCTTTTGCCAAGACATTGTCGGGTTCAGTAGGGGCATAACATTGTATTATTGAGATGTTCCTCATTTTGGTCCGGAACCTGGCGGTCAAGACCCTGTCAGAGACCGGTTCCCAGGATAAGAGACAGTTTCGCGCGGCTCTGGTTAAAAGGAGCCCCACACCTGACTCACGACGACTACCGGTAGCTTTACCGGAATACAACATTACAGTGCTGCCCGTTGGAGAGATGAATTCTCCGCTGTTCCACCATCTTATCTCACTAACTCCTAAGATATTTAATTTGTACCTCAGAAATTCACTCTCTAATTGAAGAAATCGTGCGTTCTGGGGACCTTCTGATCCATTGTCCAGGAGAGTACGCACATTCCAGAATCCAATCTTTGTCATTGTACGATAGCTAAAAGTCGTAACCGTTGAATCAGTCCTTATCCGAGGCATAGTTGACGTTTCGTTAGCATATAAAGATTTCGGATAGTGCAAGTTGCTGGCATACACATCCTGTCCTTTGATTGTCGGTTTTAACGACAGGCCCTCAAAGGGAAAGGCCGTGGTATTTTTTTTCACACCCCACACCACAGGGGTACCTCAACCAAATCATCGCACCGCCATCACTGGCGGCTTGACGTTGGTTGGCAATGGTCAGTGACCACTGCCGTTCCAGGGGGTGCCCACGCGGAGGACTATTGAAGAGGAGTTTTTGCCCTCCTCAATAATACAGGTAGGTGAATAAAATAATGATTATTTTCCGTGTCACTCCGGGAGTCATAATTAGTGCTTCTATTTATGATGGTATTTAGATAGTCTGGTAATTGCCCACCAATCCCGCTTTTTGTGTATATGGCCCCAATTAAAAATCTTTTGGTCGAATCGAAAGGTAAGTGAAGAGTAAGAGAGGCGAACACCCCAGATATTGCTTCTGATTCGATAGCTGTATTACTTTCATCTAGGACAAGATGCCTTTTGAAGACGATTACAGTTCCCCGGCCGGAATCATTCCGAAAGACATTATAGTCTTTTATATGGCTTCTGTGTCAATGTTTCAATCTTGTCTCCGTGATAATAGCAATATATGGTTTGCGAAACCACAGCATGTTTTCTAGTGCGCTACATATGTCATGAGATAGATAGATAATAAAACAGCGGACTACTGACCCAGCGGGTAGGCACTGCGACCATAAGAGGTCTATTGTGTCGTAGTCCATTAATCTCTTAAGAGATCATCCACCCTCCTACCTAATGAAGGACAGTATATCTTTAGCAGGAATTAACCTGAGATCTGCAGAGCTGATAGTAGCCTGTCCGAGGAATGACAACCTGTAACGCGCGATCGCGGGACATTCGCACAATATGTGTTTAGTTGTTTCCACGTCCTCCAGGCAGAGACGACATTCAGTCATGATATCTGACCAGGTAATGGCCCGATAAGTACCCCACTAGAAGTCTTAGATGAGTCCCACCTACTCATTAGACTAGTACCCTTATATTTGAAGGGCATTATCAACTCCTTCGATTGACGCAGCCCTGTAAGGCAATTCCAGTACTGCTAACGTAATAGTGCAGACCAGTCGCTGATTCGCAATTTGGCCGAAGACAGTCCCACGCCGCAGTATGGCTCTGGTCCATGAAGACGATTGGATGATCCTTGTCTAGCAAGTTCATCCGCAGCCTCGTTCCCCTCAATGCCCTGGCACCCAACACAAGAAAACTTGGTTTTCGGTTGTCAACAGTTGGAGGAGTTCGTAACACTCCTTCACCAGTTTCGAGGAGACCCTGTAGGAGGAGAGCGCCCTTATGGCTGCCTGGCTGTCTGAGTAGATAGCAATGTGAGCGCCGCCAAGTCTAGTTTCCAAGATTACCCTGGCGCAGACCTCAATGGCGTGGATCTCAGCTTGAAACACGATGGGCGAGATTCCCATTGCAATCGAAATCCTGGTGTTGAGTCCAAAGACACCTGCACCAATACCCTGTTCTGTTTTAGACCCATCTGTGAACCACTTAACACATCTAGGGTCTGGACAGGGTGTGCCATTTTCCCATTCAGTGCGATCAGGGATGAGGGCTGTCATGAGATATGAAGGAGTTTATATTTGATGAGTACTCGTATCTTAATCATCACTTGTTAGATTAAGTACAAAGCTTATGGGAGCCTCGGCCATATCTTCTTGGGGGAGACGCTTGAGGGTGGACCAAAATACTTTGGCACGCTTGATGAGCTAATACCAATTAATTTTTGGCAATCCTTACATAAGGAAGAAATTCATTGGAATAAGCTCCAATAGGTTGTTCGAATAAGCCAATTCTTGCCGTCTCAGCGCAGGAGCGATGCAGATTAGTTGGGTGACCAACGATGTTCCCTAATGTACATACATTTGCGTGGAGAGTTCTCCTTAATAAAGGGATCCACACGTCATGAACATTCCAAGCTGGTGTGCGCAACACAGCGAGGCGCATAGGCACAATTATTCGCTATATGTCCGAATCTTTGACACTTAAAGCAATGTAATGTGCTATTTTTATTTGGCTTTTCCCACGAGACCCTTTGATTAATGACATATCGAAATGATATGAGGTTCTTAACATCTTCCTCTTTGTCAAGAATAATTTTGTATAGAGGTAGGCTCAAACCGTTACGTCTGGACCAACGTTCCTGCGGCAGGCGGTTCTTCGTACCGGAACGACTCGTTTTTCGATGGCCAAGAGCTGCCAAGCCCCCACGATGCAAGAAGAACTGCAGTATGAAGACCCTTATTCGTTAAAGAGTGTACTGTAGTAATGAATTACATGATTTTCATCGCCAGTGGCGAGTAGAGATTATAATTCAGAGGCAGGGGGCATCCAAATGAAACTTCGATGGGGCTTCCAAAACCTTCAACACGCCCCTGCCGTTGATCGAATCTTATCTGAGGCTTGACTTCAGTTTTCTGAACAACTGTTTTATAGGGACGGTTTGTCGGCCCATCGCTCGAGTTTCTGCCTCTATCTTATTGTCTAGAAGCTAATAGATTCCAAGCAAAAATGAAACCGGAATATAGAGGGCTACGCCCGCAATCCGAGGGTTTTGTAGAAAGCGCTTATTTTGGTATATCAATATCGGCTCGTTGCTCTTCTTGATACCACTCAGATGGACAAAAAAAAACTTAATTAAAATGTCTTACCCACTTACATTTTACATGCCAATTCATATTACGTGATTGTAACGAAACTTAGAACATATTATTGCCTAAGGTGTTGGTTATCGTTGGCCATCAGTACTTTTGACCTCGAACGTATTTAAGGCATGCAGAGGTGTGCTAACTGTAACTACAGAAATAAACTATTACTTACCTATTCTGAGAAGATATACAGATTCCATTATTTTCCATTTTATATGCTATTCGGAACCCACCTTCCTGTAAGTTTTCATAATTCTAACAGTCTCGAGATGCCAGGGGAGGAGGGGGGGGGGGGGGGGGGAGGGGGCAAATTACGAACTAATATCCCCCCCACTATTCCCCTTTCTACAAATTTCAAGAAAATGCGAAAAAATGGAATGTACTCAACTTTACCTTTCTCACGACACCTCACTTGCCTATACCAGTCGATAAAAAAAAATTTGAGCTTAATTTCGCCTCTATGTGGACCCCTCCCCCCTTCCACTCGGTAAAGTTTGCCAATTACGACGCAGCGCCCCCAACTAATCTTTACTCTTTCAAAAATGATTAATTAAATAACTGCAATTCGCACTACGAAAAACAACATGAAAGTAGTACTCACACCTACATATGAAGCCGGTAGGTGTAATTTTTGTGTGGATAGTGTCAAAATGCCTAACTTTAAATGAATGTACTATTATTAAATATTATGTGATTGTAATGAAACTTAAAGATATTATTGCCAATGATGTTGGTTATCATTGGCCATCAATATTTTTGACCTCGGCTGTGCTTAAGGCGTGCAGGGGTATGCTAACTGCAACTATAGAAATGTACTATTATTAACCTTTTTTGTTGAGATATCAAAATTCTACGATTTTCGGTTTTCTACACTAGTAAAATGCCGCCTTTCTGCAAATTTTCATATTTGTAAGTATAACGGTATCGAAATGCAAGGGGGGGGACAAACTCGGATCACATATTTTCCCCTCTATCTCTTTTCCCCTTTTTGCAAATTTAATGAAAATACCGGAAATGAAATGTACTCGGTGTTACCTTTCTCATGATACCCCACTTGCCTATACCAGATGAAAAAAAAAATTTGACCTTCATTTCCCCTCTATGGGGACATCCCCTTAAAGTCAGCCTATTACAACAAATCGCTTTCTCCGGCGAATTATAATAATTCTACATACTCCCACAAAATTTCATGTATGTAGTTCGTGAGATATTTCATGGACAGACGGACAGACATTTGACCGATTTCATAAGGGTTTTGTTTTTAATACAAAACCCTAAAAAACGAGCGGATTTGACGCAGTTTCCTCGAGGAGGCAAATTTTAAATTCAGATTCAATACCCCAAAAAAACATAGCCAAAAATTGAGAAAGAAAAAACTTCTATATTTTTCCCCGTAAAACCACCAAATTACTGAACTACTGTACTTACCGGCGAATGTACAGCATACTTTAAATCCATCATACGAGCAATACGTCGAACGTGCGGTACATATCCCGAACAATTGTATAATTGCACTTCTTCTATATGACCATTGGTTACGATTTTCTCTTCGGGCGCATCGAATTCGGTGCCAACGAATGCCCAACGATACATTTGGAAATGCGGTAAATTCGTAGCGGGCAAAACGCATCCCAATTCGAGAAGTTTTGATGCTTCCAGTTGGACATTTCGCCAGCATGCCAAATGATTTAGGGATGAGATTCCATTGCCAGTGTTGACACTCCACGAGACATCGATCCCGGAGAGGCGTAGTTGACTATTGTAAAATATAATAAAAAGTTTTCTAATCAATACTATTATTTTTTATACAGGATATCTAGTGAGATGGCGCTGATAGAAGGCAATCAAACCAAATGAATGAGTCATTGAGAGAATTGAACAAACCAAGAAATATTGTCGCCAACACCATGTCTAGTAGAATCATTTTATCAAATTAAGGGAAGAAAATGAACAAACGAAAAACTGTGAATATGCGATGATTTCTAAGTTAATGTGTTAAAAGGTTTCAACGTTCTAACAACAACCCAATTGCAAGGGATAGAAAAGCTGTTCAGATTTTGAAAGAATTAAAACCAAACATATCTAACCTGCCAGAATTCCTTTTGACAATATGCGAATAAAGAGAAACAAATTATATTCAATTCTTACAAGATGTATTCGATCATTTCCACAACTTACCTTAATTCATCCGAATCGGTTTTCAGTTCTTCTTCAATCGCCAGAAACACTTGCACCATTTCGGCAATAATGATCGGCCAAAGTGATATCACATGATCGGGCGACATCCTCAACAACAGCACACGGAAGAATAAAAATACGGCAGCCTGAACGGATGGAACCACTGATGGTAAGCGCAAGCTGTTGGCAAGTTGTTCTGAAATAGAAATCGAGAAAAGTAAGTAATAAAGCTCGCGAGCAATCAGTCAGTTATCGTTTACCTAATATTTCCGGCATGTATTTATGATACTGATCCAATTCACTGCAGAATATTACAAAAGCCAACCGTTTCAACAGCATGGCTCGTTGTTCGTACTCTTGTTCGCGCGATGCAAAAATATTGAGACTGCCCGTCTGGGCCAACGAAATTCGACTCATCAGTTCTCTAAATGTGGTATTGTCATATGTCATGAGGCTGTCTAAAATCTGTTTCCAGAATGGCAAACAGGAAATGTCCATTTGAAAGAACGATGGATCCAGTAGTAAATCAAGAATGTCCTTGCGCCAGGCTTTTCTCGTATACTGCATGAAAACAATGGAATCAATTAGTTTTTAATGGAAAAGCGCGTCTTGAAAATGACATACCTGATAGCCGCTCAAACTGGCCAGCAAACTTGAGCAGGCGTAAAAGGATGGAATGTTGCGAATCGTATGATTCTTTAAGTAGGGCGTGATGTTGTACATAAGCGTTGTGATTATAGTCACAACCTTGTCTTTTTCCTGGGATCCGTACGCGACATCCAACAAGTTGGCTAATACTGCCGCTAACATCTGATGATGAACGTAAACATTAAATAGATTTCTTAGAACACGCTGATATTTCATACAATATTAGACTTACCGATTGTGCTTGAACGCAATACTGTTGATTTCCGGTGAGATCTCGAACACTTCCGTCCGGGGTGGCTGGCGAAATATCCTCTTTTACAGCCAAATTTCTTCGTAGCCAAGTGGTTTGCTCCAGGCAGGCACCAGCGACGTTCGACAAAGCCTCCACCAAACGTGATGTTACGTCGTGTAAATCCTTTAAATCTTTCTTGTCTTGGAATGGCATTTGCGGACAACGTTGCACAAATTCATTGAGTAACATTAACAGAACAAACTGGGCCGGCGGCGTTAAACTAATACCGTCACGCAACAGGGCAAGTAGCGGGCTCCACGAATCAGCCAATTGTGGAGCGGGGGCACTTTTCATGTAGAAATAAAATAATTCTAGAGCGCTCACTTCAACACTCAATCCCGCCGGCGGGTTGTGAATTGGCGGCGGCGACTTGACAACCTGATGCAGTGTCTGAACGAATGAGTCCATCGGCATTACGCGGATACTCGACACCAGCTTGACCAAACTCGATTGTTCCGGGGCAGCTTGTGGCAAATAGTTCTTTGTATACTGTTCCGCAGACGACGTGGAATTTTTCCGCTCGTTCTGTTTCCGTTCCTGTTCACGTTGAGCAATTTTGCCACGTTCTTGCCACGTCACGGCCACTGCGGCTAAGAAATTGGCTCCATGATGCAACGATATTGGACTAAGGAATTCCATGAGTTGTTGCTTGACTTGTCTGACTTGACCCAGTTCGCTATCCCAGATGGCGGCTACGCTTGCCATTATTGTCGACAAATGACTCAAAATTGCATTTCGAGCGGCCATTAGCTGGGGATTTTTCGTTTGACTGTCCGCGGAGGATTGTGATGAGAGGAACGAATGTACGATGTTGTTGAGCAATTGTCCGGTATTTGAACTTTGTATGGAGGCACTTGTTTGCGGATAGGCTTGGCTGAACAGGTGTGACAGTGTTGTTTGTTGTGTATTGTCCAGCAGACAATAATGGCAAAGTGTCGTCATAGATTCTAAAAGTGATACTACATAATCGGGTGGAAAGTTGCATTGTTGCTTGAGGGTGAGTCCGCAGATTTTGTCGATATTATTGCACAGTTGATGGACTACACTTATGACTATATTGGCTAAGCTACTAAAATTAAAGCAATTTAAAGATGACGTCACTAAATCGATCCAGTTTCGGTGTAGGTGGCGTAGATGATCGGCCTGAAAATCAATATAGGGAAAATAGCTTAACTCAAAATTTTAGAGTAAAAAAAAAGAAACTTAAAAAAATCCATTATCTTCATATCATATATTCTGTGGGTTTTCTTTAACACTGAAAGAGCCTTTGCGCTCACAGATGCACGAGGGTTGTTTGAAAAGTTTCTGCGACCTCAACATGAAGACGGCAGCCCTCGTCAACAAAAGTCGGAAGAATTGTAAAATTTTGGGCAGCTGAATTTAAACGTGGCCGTTCTAGCTTGGGTAACGATAGACGTTTGGGACAGTCAAAAACTAAAACCAACTGCAACTGATAATATGAAAAAGCTATCCGCGTGTTGCATGCCGCGTTTTATCACTCCGGACCAAAAACGTTTTCGAATGACCATTTCCAACTCTCTGTTGGCGCAATTTAGACGCAATAAGTCAGATTTTTGGTATTTTTGGGGCGACCGGTAGCGCAGTGTGTTGAGGCATCAGTTCTATGTTTGACTACCGGCGTTTCGAGTTCGAATCCCGTCCACGACGACGTTCGTGGCTATGGATGTGCAGGAGGTGCATGCTGGCAACTGCATTCTCCGAAACCAGTTTATGCCGTGGAAACGTTAACTGGACCACATGGAACAGTTGACGCGCTATGCCCCACAAGGGGTTAGGGCAATTGAGAGAGAGATTTTTGGCACCGATTAATTACTGTAGATGCACTGTTGGATACATCTTTATACTTTAGAAGCAAAAATACAGTCAAAACAATGAACTGTGGAGGGGAAACGGGCTCCACAAAAGGCAAATACCGTTCCTTTGGACGGGAAAGTAATGGCGACTGCCCCCCTCCAGATCTGAGAAGTATTCTGACCCAAAAATTGACAGTTGATGGCACATATTTTACCGGAGAAGAAATCGAAGCAGCCAGATCCTGATTCGGCTTTCAGAACCGCGACCAATGGTCTCATTTCCGAAATCACTGATAAATAGATAATGAATTTGACTTTTTCGACTTCTGCGTCATATGCGTTCCCATCCGGTAAAAACATATGCCGTCAACTGTCAATTTTTGGATCTGAATATTTTCCAGATCCAATGATTAAGAGTTGAATTTTGGGCTTGGGAAACACGCCGGGATCGGGATTCGCCACCGTTCTGACAACGCGTTTTTGGCAGTGGCGACAACCGCGTCTAGATGGAATTTGTTTCTGGCAGACGCGTGAATAAACAACCATTATAGGTCCCGCTTTTCTGCCGTTTAAGGTTAATCGTCGCATCGGTTTGCCATTGCCGGGACTGGGCTACGGTTCAGCTTGCCTAAGCGCGTTCGTACTTTTTAGCGGTGTTTGCCGCCGAGAGCTGTGTGCTTGTCCGCCGTGACATCGCACCATTCTATCAGTCATTCTCGACGAAGAAGATAATCTTTGAAAAACGAGATCGATTAAGAAATACCGCCTCATATTCGACCGGGCTGTGAATAATAAAGCGATGATCAGTGTTTATCCTGGTTTGCTAGACAGGTGTCACGCCAGCTCTACCGAAGAGCATCTGTGCCAACCGCCATATGATTCTTAGGTCCATACTTTTGCTTTGTTTCTTACATTTAGTTTTTTTTTATATCTTTGTTATATCCCAATGGAATCATGCATACCTAGCTTAAGCCGCTTCTAAACGATGCTACGAACACCTTCCAACGTTGGACGCTTGATGGTTCGTAGCATCGTGTGGCCGAATGTCGAGCTACGAGCTTCCAATGTTAAGCGTCGAACGTTCGCGTTGGAAGACGTTCGCTCTGTTGGCGAATTTCGTACCCGAATCAAATGAATCCGAACGTTCCAACGTTTGAACGAAACAATTGCCGAACCGTTGAGCAGAAACATTTGAAGCAATCTCGGTTGCAAGGCACGACGAATTTGGTAATTCGGATTCTTTTTTTTTACTAAAAAGTAGCAACACGACAATACCACCATGGCGGCAGCAACAGATGCTATCTCTTCTTCCTTCCGCCATCACCGTGATAAGTAATTTCAATTTAATTTATTAATTGACAACTCGGCCAAACCGTCAAACGTTTGAATCGAACGATCGAATTGCCGTTGCCGTTGAGAAGATACATTTGACGCTTCAATTGCCAAATCGTTTGATTCAAACGTTGGATTCAACGTTGGACGCATCGTTTAGAAGCGGCTTTAGTAAGTGCCACAGATGCACCGGTTTCAATAATATAAAACCGGCGTCTATCAGGGATTCACTTGCTAAGCCAATTGAAACATTCCTAGTTGACCGGGCGACGCATAGTGGTTCGCGTCTTTGACCAATAGGGGGTTTTAAATTGAGATGATTTCGCCTCCCCTTGCGTGGGCTACGTGAGCTCCGCGGCTTAAGGGGTTGCAACCCTCAGTATTGACACTCATATAAAAAACATCTGAACTCTTTCAAGAAAGAATTAAGAGGAGCCAAACGCAATGCATGGAGGAGCTTTTGCGAACGTATCGAAGGATCCTGCGAAACCTGTAGATTTCGGAAAATCCTAGCGTCAAATCCATTTATGCCAAGTTTTATTCAAACGGAAGACGGGTCTTGGACGTCCTCGAGCGAGGAAACCATCATGTGTCTACTTGACACACATTTCCCTGGAAGTTCGGTTGCGGCCCCGCTGGGGGACCCCTCCACTTGTCACATAGCGCCATGTGATAGTGCATCCATTCTATCTCGGGAGAAGATTGTGTGGGCAATCTCCAGCTTTGAACCTTACAAGTCGGCTGGACTCGATGGTATCATTCCTGCGGACTTACAGCATTGTATGGATATCGCATATCCTTGGATAGAGTGTATCCTAAGGGCCTGCCTGGAGCTGGTGTACGTTCCTCGCATTTTGAGGGAAGTGCGGGTGATCTTCATCCCGAAAACGGGTAGAGGTTCGCATGCGCGCCCAAACGATCTCCGATCAATTAGTCTCTACTCAACTATGCTGAAAGTATTGGAGAGACTGGTTGACATCCATTTGCGGGATACTATCCCGCCACTGCTTTTGTCCATATCGGAACATGCCTATTGGAAAGGTAAGTCGGTGGACAGGCTCTGCACTCTTTAGTCTGTCATATTGAGAAATCTCTTGATCAAAAGGAGTACACGATGGTTGCATTCCTGTATATCGAGGGTGCTTTCAATAAAATTAGACCTAGTGCGATTATTGAGGCACTTCTGGGTCTCTCTCTCTCTCTAATTGCCTTGACCCCTCGAGGGGCATGAGCGCGTCAACATCTCTAGCATTTCTATGCCTTGTTGACGTTTCAATAGCATATCTACTTTTCAGAAGTGCAGTTGCTAGCATGCACGTCCTATCCGCGCCGTCTTTATACTGACAAGCTCGGAGCACTGTGAGAGTTCTACTAGTACTCACAGGCAGTTTTTTATCGCGCCGAGATTTGATCTCCGAGCTCTAGATTAGTATCGTAGAGCGGTGACCGAACGATCACGGCCACCGAGCGCGACAAACATCGTCGGTTTGTAGGGATGTCTGAAAAGGAACCCCGCAAGGGGCAATACTATCTCCACTTCTTTGAAATGTAGGGATCAACAGACTGCTTCTAAAACTGGAAGAGGTTGGGTGCAAAGTTACTGCGTATGCAGATGGCGTTGCCATCACTGTTACAGGTAAATTTCCTGATGTCCTCAGTGGGTTATTGCAGAATGCCCTTTCTATTCTAACAGAGTGGGCTAACCTCTGAGGCGTCGGAATTAACCCGGTTAAGACGGAGCTTGTGCTCTTCACTAGAAGACGCGCGATTCCTCCTATTGAACCTCCCACACTGGAGGGCATTAAACTGGTCTTTACCGACAAAGCTAAGTTCCTTGGCCTCATTTTTGACAGGAAACTAAGGTGGAAGCCCAACATTGAAGAACGGTCCAAGAAAGCTACTGTTGCCCTCTACTCGTGCTACTATGACAAAGGCCATAGGTAAGAACTGGGGCCTGCAACCTAAAGCTATATATTGGATATACAAAGCTGTCGTACGTCCTATACTACTGTACGGAATAAGTGTGTGGTGGACGGCACTCCAAGTAGCGGCCTATTGTAACCTACTGAGTAAGGTACAAAGGCTAGCGGCGCTGGCTATAACGGGGGCCTTTAGAACAACTCCGTCAGCCGGATTGGACATGGTGCTCGGCTTGCTACCTCTGGATATTTACGGCGAACAGCTGGCGGCTAACACGGCTTTACGCCTTTGCGAAACTGGCCAGTGGCGCACGTTAAGTTGTGGACACTCGACTATACTGGACAACTTAGATCTCCCTGCGTAGACTGATTATACTTGTGCAAAATACGTTTTTGGCCGGAACCACACCAGCTTGATTCCGTCAAGGGATCTATGGGGTGTTAACACGCTCATGACCACCGACTCCATGGTCATCTACACGGATGGCTCTAGGACCGACGGCGGAGTTGGGGCTAGTATCTATCCTGAAGGATTGGGAATTAACTTGTCATTCCGTCTTCCCGACATTTGTAGTGTCCTGCAGGCGGAGGTTTCGGCAATCCTGGAAGCTCTGACCTGGCTGGGAAATCATGTTGTGACCACTAGGGACGTTACTATTTATACAGACAGTCAGGCTGCAATTCGATCACTTGAATCCGTCCTGACTTCATCGAAAACCCTCGCAAACTGTCGTTTAGGCCTCAGGTAGATGGCTGGTTTTTTCAACATTACGCTCTGCTGGATACCGAGCCATTGTGGCTTCGCAGGCCACCGCGAGGCGGATGAGCTGGCTCGGGAGGGGACAACCGGAGTTATTGACGCGGGGACCGTGTAAACATCAAAATGCCTGCCTTATCGGGAAAACTTGTCACAAGGCCACCGCGGTTGACAGGGCGAACATGAGATGGTTAAACGGCGATACGTGCAAAACAACGAAGTCGATTTGGCCGAAACTTGACATTATTCACTCCGCCACACTGCTTTCACTGGACAGGAAACACATTGGCAGAGTTGTGGGGGTTATTACGGAGCACTGTCCTATAGAAGAGCTTGCCTGGAGGTTTCGTATTCCTCACAATGACTTTTGCAGGAGCTGTGATGACGTGGATGAGGAGGAGAGCGTTCTCCATCTTCTTTGTCACTGTCCGGCCCTGGCTGAGAGACGGAGGAAATTTCTGGGTTCTTGGTTTTTCCGGGAACTGGGTCTGGGAACTGGAGGACCTAAAGGATACGAGCTCAATCGCTATATTGCTAGCACAGGCTGGTTTGTTGCCTAGGTTTAATTAGGTGACTTTGGCGGTATCACAACGGACCCAGAGGTGGTCTAAGTGTGCTGTGCGGTAGCATGGCAGCCGCTTTACCTAACCTAACCTAGGTTTAGCCTGTCGGAATAAACGTCAGCTCGTACACCACCTTAGAGCCATCAGTGTAGATGTGTACCGACCTGAAGTCGAAAACCTTTGGGTAGGTGATGGTACAAGGCTTGTGTGAAGTAATTGTATATTTTAGCGAAACATAGTCCATCTTTGCAGAGATATTCCGATGTCTCTTTCACCTAACGAAAATCAAGGACACCAAAGACAAACAGCACTGGAGCTTGTTGTTGTTGTAGCAACGCCTGCTAGCGTTAAGGGGGTTTGGCAGCCCTTGGCCGTTGCTGATGAACGGGTCGCTCCGGTGTGTAGAACCGACTGCCGTGGGAACTATCACTGAGGCTTCCATGTAATTTCGAGTGTAGACAAAACATCACCAATTCACTATCGGTTTCTTAATTCAATTCAATTTTATCTGAAATTTCACAATAAACAAAAATTTGTTAATTCACTCACCTGCAATGCACTTGATACTGCCGCTAGAAACATCGGTTGCTGACTAATTAAACTATTCGGTATATACTTAACATTAATCACACGATTCGTAAAACGTGTGGGCGAATTGGAATTGCCATTCGTCGCCGTCGCATTACTATTCTTTCCCGTACTGTTCTCGTCACTTTTCAGCAATTTCACTTCATATTCTAATTTAATCACAGCCATAAGCAATCTTAGTAATTGTACTTGTAACATTTCAGCGTGCAGATTCTCATCGCTGGGACTGTTAAATGCAAGAATTTGTTCGGTTAGTGTTGGATTTGTCGGCATCGCGAACGCCAACACCGACGAATTAACACAATGCAAAATTATCTTTTGCATTTTACATTTAGCCATCAGATCGGCGATATAGCATGCCAGTCCTTTGCCCATACCGCGAACAATTTCAATCAGTTCAATGCAAATCAGGGTGAGAAGTTCAATACTGGCCAATTGTACTTTACAGTTTCCGTCAATATCTTCGGAATTGGGCAGCTTGTTCGATTCGTTGGACGACGACGACATTTGAAAGTAACTTCGGGCGTAGTACAAGCATATGGTGACCAGGGCTTCCAGATACATGCAACCACGATAATTCTGACTGAATTCCGTGTTCAAAATGCTGCCGGCAAATCCTTTGCCAAAAATGCTTTTGCGGTGTCGTATCAAAAGATGCTTCATCGTGTCATTGGGAATCGATGTCGTTATCGAAAGACATAAAAATGTTCTCGTGTCACAGGCAATTATATTGCGTAGCGTTTGGAATGCATAAAGTGTTTGTTTAGTGTCGTAAACGCCGAAATATAAAAGCATGTGGGTATGGAATGGATGAAGCTGCGGAAACAGAAATTTATAAAAATAGATGTCACATGGTCACATGTCAAAAGAATGGAAATACTTACCCTATCATAATGACGTTTTCGATCCTCCGAAATTTTTCGCTTCATATACTTCTTCCCGTTGCCGTCCATTGAAACGTTCTGCCGAAGGATCTCAACATTTTGCTTGCTCTTCTCCAGTGCATCTTTGTCCAACAAACTGAGAGATCTCTTTCGCGCTTCGATGTCTTCCTTACATGTAGTAGCGCTCTCCTCTCGAGATTGCTTCTCATCAAATACTTCACTTTCATTTTCACTGTTCGAGTAATTCGAATCGGAAATTCCAAGTCCTTCGTTAAGACTTCGGTCCAGAGTTACAGCACTTCCATTGCTGTCGGTCGATGCTTTTGATATGCAGCTGCTACGTTTCTTGTCATTCGATTTTTTTAACTTCTTCGTATCTTTAAGAGCGGATTTAAATTTGGTTGGTAGCGGACTTTTAGATTTCCATTTTTTGTCAGATTTTTCGGCCGCTTGATCGAGAAGATCGCTAACAAAATGTTCGACAGTTTCAAGACTCGATCCGGAGCTAAAGTATTCATCGGCTGGGTGCGACTCTTCGTAAGTTTGAGTCGAGACCAGACTACTGTTGCCCTCCAATGACGAAAGATCGTGTTTGTCGCTTGAACCATTCGCTGCCCGATTCAACTGTTGATAATTACGTTTTTAATAAATTTCCAATTGGAAAAGAACATCTTACTAACACTTACATGGTATGTCTTCCGATTCTTCGTGCGATCATGCTCTGATAGTACTTCGGTTACTCGTTCACAATCGCCAACGAATCGTTTGATATCATTCGATGTGGAAATTATTTCTTTCTCCACACTATTTTCACGTCGTTCCGATTCTGTTTCCGTTGAACTTTGGTCCGATTCTCCGCACGACGAACAACTTTCATTCGGCTCATTGTCTTCCCGGTTTTCTGTAAGACGAAACAGGTTAATATCTGTAAATAATCTTTAACAATTTGCATCAATTACCCTCCGCTTTTTCACATTCCTCCTCTGCAGCATGTGCGGTTTCCATTTTGTTTGGGGCACTACTGCTCAGGGAACCCAGCTCCGAATCACCGCCCTCCAAATCCGATGATAAATCCAGCGGATTAATAATGAGTCCTATATTGCTATCACTTTCAGTCAGGGAAGCCGTTTTGTCACTAACAAAATTCGATGTTTTATTTTTATTTCCCAACGTGACACCGAAAAATTTCTTTTGCAACGATCGTATTGGACTGCGTTTCTTATTGTGAGTCGTGTCCATGTGATATTTAACCATTCCAAATTCAGAACTAATTGCATAAATGTCCCGATCACTGATCGTATCCATCTCATCGTCAACGTCACGACCAAGCGCAGTGTCCGATTGACTTTCGTCAACATCTTTGCGAATTAGATGCGCGTGCACGACTCCTATTCGCTTTGTATTGGACGACAGAAAGATTTTGTTGAGAGGCTTTAGCAAACGATCCAGATCGCCTCTAATCAACGATTCTTGCAGCCATTTTGTAACAAATGTGCGCACGGATACATAGTACGGTAACGATAAAATATCTAAAACTCTAAGCAAGGTTTTTTCGAAACCCTTTGAAAATTGTTTGTCACGTCCCAAATGCCAGAGCAATTCAAACTTTTTGAAACTTTTCGATTCGGTCTCACTTAACTGATCGTTGCAGGCGATTGTCGAAGGGTCTGGACACATAACTCGGATATCTCCAAGGCGGTCCAACTTGTAGCTGGGCAGTAGTCGTAAGCGGTTAACCGCGGGATTGGATCCATTCGTCCCCGAGAATGTACTGACCAGATCTTCATCGCAGAATTGTGTGTGTGCATTTGACATTCGATTGCCAATAATCGTTTCCACCAATCCACTTTCAAGGCAGTTGTGTAGTTGGTACAGCAGTGAGCTGGTTTGCATCGGATCGGTGGTTGGATCGCCCAGATAGTCCCAAAGAACCGAACTTATCAGCTGGAAAATTCGTGTCTTGTGCTCGATATAGGTAACGTGACCAAATTTCATTAGCGGTAGCATAACGACAAACGTTACTCCGGGACTGGTACTGTGTTCAAGTTGTGACTTAAGCAAGCTGGGAATAGAAAATATTTGTACGATTTTCACGAATTTGCGATTTTCAAATAAAACGCACCTTATCAGATCAAAAAGTGTGGAGATAGACGCCAACTGGAGATCTTTGTCATTTCTCGTGTAGCATGTCACGAGTGTCAGTACTTTAAGCCAGCTCGGAATATCCAAATCTTTAAAGATTTCTTTTTGTCATTACGGATCAGCTAAAAAACACATTGCAACTTACCTCCATGATGTAGAACTAAGTTCTGATTATAATTAGGAAATGTCGACATCTCCACCAATAAATTTGCCGCCAACTTCACAGAGCTCCTTGCAGCTTCGCTCAACTTTAGCGCCATCAATTTGCCAACAGCCTTTTCCACTCCGTCATCGAATTGTCTAAGTTTGGTATCGCACAATTCCAGCCGCTCTGTACTTGAAACGCAATCCTTGAATTCCAAATCGCTAAGATCACTCGCTGAATCTACTCCGATTGACTTTGTCAATAACGTTTGCAATTGAGCCGTCCGACTAACTAAATTTATTTTTAGCGTGTCAAATAGTTTATCAATTTCGTGCAGCCTTTCGCTGCACCCATCCTCGTAGACGGCCTCATTATCGAAAATATTGTTCAGCTCGTCGGGACTAGAACTGTCCGACACCCGACTTACAGTGATTGAACATGAACTAATTCGTTGCGGCAGATTCACTTGCAGCACATGTCTGGTGAGATAGACTTCGAAAAAGATTTCGTATTGTTTGATGCATTTTTCTAGAATAGAATACTCTTGCATAGATGTTTCACGATGACTGGCCGTAAGGCTTTTTACATCATCATCGGCCTCCGATGTGGTGTCCTCTTTGTTTAACGTAATCGGAATTTCGGGCGTATGAAGTGGTGGCAGCGAAACACTTTCCGGCGAGTTCAGGTCATAATTTTTGAGTGGATCGGACGAACGTTTGTTTTTATTTTCACGTTTCGGACTAGATTTGAGTTTCATGTAAGGGGATGTCTTTTTATGTTTTACTTTCTTGGAATTGATGGGCGTGTCCAGATCGGAGGGGGAGGATGGGGCCGTGATTGGATGTCCAGTATCATGACTTATCTGGAAAGGAAGAGTTGATAGTAATAAATAATTAAATTTACATAATTTATATTCTAACGGAACGTGAACATGCCCATGGCGGGGGGTTAAGGCAATTAGTAAATATTTGCTTCACTGTGTGCTATGCTGGAAAAGTGCTCGACAAGTGTGGCAAAAGTGCTTGAAAAGGGCTGTACAAGGGTCGAAAAAAGCTGGACAATCGCTGGAACATTGTTGTCCCTCTGCTCTATACGCAACAGCGATAAGCCCCTGTTAGCCAAGACGCGAAGCATGAAGCCCGGTGAAATATGCCCATCAATGTTAGCTAGGTTAGGTAGATGGGCTGCTGTGACAATCACAGCTCACATACCTCAGTAGGTCTGTTGTGATACCACTAGTATACATCCTCTCTCCCCTTTTCTGATAGTTAGAACCAACCAGAGCATACAATAAAACGCTGGAGTTTTCAAAACTCCCCACTTTTTAGCTTGGACGAGCTAGTCAGTAAAAAAATAGGATCCAAGTAACGACCTCCTTCTACCTGCCAAAGCAGGACAGGAGCTTTCCTCTTCGTTCACAGCTCCTGCAAAAGTCATTTTAGGGAAGCGGAAGTCTCCGGGTATGCTCCCCAATGACACAATGCCCACTGATAACACCCACCACCGAGCCAATATATTGGCAATAGTGTTGATATCAACGTTATTAGCCTTCTATTTAGCGACAGTAGCTTTTCAGATCGGGTGACGTCTAGTATGGGCCACAGCGATCTAGCTGTACGACAGGTATTGCTACCAATCCATCTTGCATTGGCTCTATTAATCGCCTCAGATTTGACAATCAGTTTACAAGAAGCAATAGGCGGATAGATATTATCATATTGCTGTAGTAGTAGCAACACCTACTGGCGTCGAAGGGATTTGGCAGCCCTTGGCCGTTGCTAGTGAACGGGTCGCTCCGGTGCGTAGAACCGTCTGGCATGCTCATCAACCTGACAGTTACCTTTCAAGATACTGTGGGCAAGGACCCAACAGAGCACAATGTTAAACTGGCTCCTCAATTCAGAGAGGGATGATCGACAATTATCCACTGTCTTAGGCCGTCCGCAGACTGGACGTCTCATATTCGACTCGTAATTGGTTCGTCTGCGATTCGAACTCCACTTTTCAAGTAAATGTATGGAGATCCACACACGGCTCGTCCATAGTTCGGCACGTAAA
Organism: Chloromyia formosa; assembly: GCA_964017055.1. Classification (NCBI taxonomy): domain Eukaryota; kingdom Metazoa; phylum Arthropoda; class Insecta; order Diptera; family Stratiomyidae; genus Chloromyia; species Chloromyia formosa. Next base: position 33,727,662 of record OZ024818.1, read on the forward strand.
TGAATCGATGTACTCGTCTGTGCGTCTCGAACCATATGCGAACTGCTTGGAACGAGAAAAGCCGTCGACGTCGGACGCATTTATTCAATTGAAAAATATGTTTAAAAAAATGGTGGGGTATTCGTATATGTGTGTCGCGTCGGTCGAGGTGAAAGGAGTGCTTGTGAAAGCTCTTTAGCCCTTTCGTGAGGCGAAAAGAACATTTTTGGCCATGAAGCGGGATATGGGCATGATTCGTGGTGAAAGGAGGAGTTCACAGGAGTGCTGGTGAAAGCATTTTAAGCCTTTGGTGAGATGAAAAGGTCCTTTTTGGGCATGAAGTGGGATATGGGCGATATGGGTGTCGTGTGTCGCAACAGGGTTTATGTTTATAGATGCAGGACGTTGCGTAGTAGGCTATTTCCTCACGCGGCGAAACATTTCAGAATTTTGTGCTTGTTTTTCACACCCAAAAGATGATGACTATTGAGAAATCACAGTCGCTCATGGGGAAATATATCTTCGGAGATCATCGTCGAACATATCCATTGTAAACTATGCATACATCGTGTGCGTAACTTTGTCGCTGAGAGTAATGAAATTCGACAGTTTTTGTTGCACGCACTAGCCGAAGACAAGGGAGATGTCTATATGGAATTTGTTTGCCCAATTTGAGAAAAAAACTCAAAGGTCGTGTGTGCGATGACTGCGAATGACAATAATTTACTCATCACATTCGTTTAAATTAAACTTGACCGGCTAACAATTCTGCGAGCCTGGTTACACCAATCCGGCCGGCACCACATTCATGGCACTCGTAAACATTTTCAATTCGCTTGTCTCCACTTCTGCTAGCCTGACGTGACGGACAAATTTTCAGGATAACCCCCATCCATGTCAAAAGCAGAATAATTGTATTTGAGTTGATAGATTGCCAAGTCACCAGGTACCTATCTAGGGGAACGCCCCAAGGCGGGGTGATGTCCCTCTTGCTGTGGATAATAGCGATGCACTCCTTAGGAAGCTGTAAGCGTCAGAAATCAGAGCAATCGCGTACGCAGACGATGTGATAATTCTGGTTTGGAGAAAGTTTAAATTATCACTTTTTAAAACTATCATCCATCATTAAGTCAAGTTGGAGTCATTTTCGATTCCAAACTTGAGTACCGTATAAAGAAGGCCTACATAGTTCTCTATGCCTGCAGCAAAAGGTGGGGTCTTCAGCCAAAGATAGTTGGTTATGGCTGTACACAGCTGTAGCGCGCATACGAGGCACTGATATGGTGACCAACTCTTCGTAAAAAATACAACCTCAACCTGTTGAACAGGTGCTATGCGTCCATGTCCAGCGGCCGCACTAAACGTCATCTTACACCTACACCCTCTAGGCCTACAAATAAAATTTAGTGCCGCATACAGCGCGGCTGGTCTAAAGGAGTCTGAGGGCTGGACTTCCAAACCGTATGGGGATAGCTGTTTACTGGAGTCTCTACTTGTTGGGAGTACGATACATGTTCCCTACGGACTTCATCGACATCGAAGTAGGTTAGGAAAAACACTTCGTAGCCAGGGGCTCCCAACGAGAGCGGAATGGAACGAAGGGGAAGTGACCGGGAGATGCGATACGCTCAGAAATGGCTTGTCAAGTCGGTGCGGGGATTTTCTCTGAATATCTGGGAGTATCTATGTCCTTTCACCTCCCAGATTATGCAAGTGTATTTCAGGCTGAAGTACTGGCAATAAGAGAGGCGTGTAGTGTAGAACGCAAAAGCATATCAAAACAATCACTTATCGTTACAGACAGCCAAGCCGCGATTAAGACCTTAGAGTCAGTGATAATATTGTAGTTTGAAGCGTAAGCCAACCCAAGTGACGAAATTTGGTACACACATTCATTATACTGTAACGACCACTACCGGTAGCTCCACCGGAGTACAACATTACAGTGCTACCCGTTGGAGAGATAAATTCTCCGCTGTTCCATCGTCTTATCTCACTAACCCCCAAGATATTTAATTTATACCGCAGAAATTCACTTTCTAATTGAACAAATCGTGCGTTCTGGGGACATTCTGATCCATTGTCCAGGAAAGTGCGCACATTCCAGAATCCAATCATTTTCATTGTACGCTAGCCAAAAGTCGTAACCGATGAGTCAGTCCTTATCCGAGGTATAGTTGACGTTTCGTTAGCATTTACAAGATTTCGGATAGTGCAAGTTGCTGGCATATAGGTACATATCCTGTCCTTTGTTTGTCGGTTTCTACGACAGGCCGGTAAAGGGAAAGGCCGTGGTATTATTCTTATGCCCCACACCACAAGGGGAATGTTTACCTCAACCAAATAATCGAACCGCCATAACTACATGGGCTGAAAAGTTCCGGGATTTTTCAATAGGTGGCACCACTAAAAAATGAACATGACTCATTTCGAGAGGCTCATCTATCACTAGTTTATGTGTAAAGTTTTGTGACATTTCGTCCATTCGTTTACAAGCTACAGTCTTTTGAGTGAAGCTAGTTTCGCCTTCGTGAAAATAAAATGTAAAAACAGGAATATCGCATCTTGATCAAACTTTGTGCTTTGATAGGAAAAACTTCTGAACAATCATTGCAATGGTTGCAGAAATGTTATCCTACATCTGCTCCTTTGTGAACAACAGTTTATCGGTGGTTTAGTGAATTTAAAATGGGTCGTACACGCACCAAAGACGCACCTCGCTCTGGAAGACCAAAAAGAGGCTACGAATGCGGAAATCGTTTTGAATGATCGTAAAGTGAAATTGCGCGAGTTAGCTGAGGCCGTGGGCATACATTTTGCACGATCTTTTGGAGATGGAAAGGCTATCGGCGCGATGGGTGCCGCGTTTGCTGCCCGTCGACCAAAAACAGCAGCGCGTTGATGATTCAACTGCCGGTTTGGCGTTGTTGCAGCGTAATCGAGCGGACTTTTTTAGACGTTTTGTGATGATGGATAAAACATGGGTCCATTACCACACGCCTGAGTCCAATAGGCAGTCTGCAGAGTGGCTGGAAAATCACGTTTTTTGGGATGCGCATGACATAATCTTCATCGATTACCTGCAGAAGGGAAGAACATTCACAGGAGAGTATTATGCAGCGTTATTGGACAAGCTGAACGACGAAATAAAGAAATAACGGCCCCATATGGCGAAGAAAAAAGTTCTGTACCATCGCGATAGCGCACCGTCACGCACGTTCTTGAAAGCAATGGCCAAATTAGACCAATTACGATTCGAATTGCTTGCTCACCCACCGTATTCTACAGACTTGGCCCCTAGTGACTATTATCTGCTCCCAAACCTCAAGCGGTGGCTCCAGGGAAAGAGATTCAAATCGAATGAGGAAATCATCGCGGAAAACGAGGCGTATTTCGAAGGCTTGAACGTTTCGTACTATAGAATGGGCATCGAAATATTGGAAACCAAGTGTACCGCCCTCGAAGGCAACTATGTTGTGGAATAAATATAACTTTGCCCAAAAAAAGCTTGTTTTCATTAAAAGTCCCGGAACTTTTCAGGCCAGGTAGTACATTGATTAGCAATGGTCCTTCTTGCATTGAAGGAAACCATATCTTTCACTGCCCAGCTGCACCCAAGCACCTGACTCCTAGATCGCTGTGGGAGAACCCAATAGAGGCAGCAACTTTCTATCCCTCAACACCGCGGATGAAGACGAAACCGTAGGCATGTAACAAACAAACACACCGAATTCTGACCATTGCTACAACAACAACAACATTAGCAATGGTCAACCACCCCTGCCGTTCCAGGGGGCGTCCATGAGCAGGACTATGGAAGAGTATTTTTGCCCTCTGCTTCATGGTAAACATATTAAATTCAATTGCAGGGATTTTAGATTGTGATGTGTGTCTGTCTATGGAAGTTGACTTCCAGTAAAAAATCCGACTTCTATCCAAAAACTATTTTATTAACTGTTTTTTGCAAAACACTCCTATTATGCGTGTTCATACACGGGTTCTAGAAGCTGCCTGCCCAGGCACTGATATTTTTATACCCTTCACGGATGTGATAGGGTATATTAACATTGTCATGAAGTTTGCAACGCACATCATCTCCGACCATATAAACTATATATGTATAGTACAATATATTCTTGGTCAGTATGAGACAAGCCGATTAAGCTCTGTCCGTCTGTCCGGCAGGTTCTATGCAAACTAGTCCCTCAGTTTTAAAGCTATCGAGCTGAAATTTTGTACAAAGCCTTCTTTCTGTTGCACGCTGAAAATAGGTCGGAACCAACGGAATCGGACCACTACGTCATATAGCTGCCATAGGAACGACTGGTCCAAAAATTCATAACGAAGGTATGATACCATTCACGCGAAGCGTGAAGTGTATCATACCTTCGGCAACCTAGCCGAAGGCTAGCTTGTTACTATTATTTCTATTTGTCGATCATTCAATTACGCTAAATAATGAACAAATGAATGCGCCTGAAGTAAAAATTGATGAAGCATAAAAACCATTTTCAATGAAAATTTTAATTCCAGTAACCGTGAAAAGTAGCTCAGATGAGCCACTTGACCCATTTCTTCTTGCATAATGATTTCATTACCAACCATAGACTCTAACAACAATAGCACAAATTACATTAAAAAGCAACATTACCTCTTTATCCAACTCTAAAAGTTTCGAATACGATTTAGCTTTTTTCGTCTTCTTTGGACTCTTCTTATCGATGAATTGATTAGAATTTGAACGGCGAATAGGCTCATCGTCGAACATGCATTGGTTAAGCTTGGAATCCGATTTACTCTTTTCTAGCGCACTACCTGTATCGTTGGCACTTACGTTACTATTCTTACTGTTACTGTTGTTACTGATAGCTTCCTCTGTGTGCAATTTCTTTGTTGATACTTTTGGTATCTTAACTGGGCTTCTGTGAATTAGAGAACGAAGGAGAGAAAATTGTATTACAGATACCGATAGAAATATTTGCGGTTGTTTCGTGATGTCGGGTCAGGTAGAGTGATGAAACAAACTCTCATGATACTTACGTGATCATCGGTTGTACCCGGGAGACAATTTTCATGCATAATTTAAGCGATGCGGCAACCTCTTCGTGAGTCATATTTTCCGAGTGTATTGTTAACATTTGGGTAATGGCTAAGAAAACTTTGGGCAAATAGACGCGTGTCGTTTCAGTGTACATTTCCAGTGAGATGGTCTCCAGTAGAAATTCAGTTAAATAGCAAATTTCAATAAGACCAGGATCACCGGAACCCACGACCGATTGAAATTTCTGACCATTTCCGCTACTTGCCGAGTTTTGTTGTTGCAATTGAAATGTTCCACGAATATTTCGCGTCAGTTTCGATGATGGTTCATTGGCCTGTTAGGAGTAAACAATTGACGAGAATTAATTTAATGAATTTTTGTTGTACGAGTATGCATAGCATATTGTCCATTGTATTTTACTGTTATGTAAGTCGCAAAATTTGAAACGCAATATTAAAAATAGAATCATATGTAGATGTGGGTAGGGGGTTAATTTGTACACGGTTATGAATGAGTGTTGACAAAACAATGGAATGCGGTTGCCCACAGGGAATATGTAAATAAGCTGATATGCACCAGCGGTCATTGGTTCTCATCCATATTCTGTGACACTTAAAATGTTATCTGATATACTCATATATGACAAAAAAGGTGCACTTTCTGAAGCAAATGAATTGGGAAAACTCAAGCAAATGATTTGGGATGCCTGGTTGCTCATTGCCTTGAGGCGTCAGCCTAATCCCTAATGTCTACATTCGTGGCGTTTGCGTTGTCGGCCCTCTGTGGTGTGGGGCGTAACAATAACCCACAACCTTTCCCGCAGTGTCGCAGGTATGCGGCTAAATAGGCAGAAGATGCATGCTAGCAACATGCAGCGCCCGAAGCCAGTTTATGCTAACGAAACCTCAACTAAAGCTAAGGAACTAATTTACGCGAATTATTCGCGCGATGTTCCCTTGCATGGGAACGTGCGGAAAATTCCCCTAATTTTTCCGTACGTTCCTATGAAAGGGAATATCGCGCGAATAATTCGTGTATATTGGATCCTAAGCGTTAGCCACATGGAAATAGTTGACGCGCTATGCCCCACTAGAGGTTAGGGCAAACAAACAATGCAAATGATTTTGAAAACCAAAAGCAACTGACAAAATAGAAAGTTCCTGAAAAGCAGATGGAAGGGAGGTATCGTGAATGACTAACAATTGCAAGTCAGGCTGAAGTGTAATTAACAAACACTGAGATGTAGTAATTTTTCGCCGCGGGAGATTTAATTGCGTGAAAAACGGAAAAATCCCTAGACTCTGTACTAAGTTTTATATACTTGTGAGATTTTCCAAATAGAAAAAAACCATTGTCAGCCCGAGAACTTTTCACCTTACCCTCGTATTGTACTATAATATTCGGGCGCTTTTATGAATAGCTTTGCGTCGCGCGTGGAGTTTGGATTTGCACTACTGTTTTGTTTTAAAGTGCATTTAGATCTTTCCCTAAACGGCACCCCTTTTTCAAAAACATCTCTTATCTTGCTGTAAAAAGCTGGTAGGTATTTTTTGGGTCGCTAATTCCGAATCTGAAGTCTAAATGGCAAAAAAAAACGGAGATCCAGAATGGCAACACTATTTTTTATAAACACGACCAATCTTGCTGGCAAAAACTCGCAAGGGGTTGTTTGGTCGAAATTGCAAAAAATCAAAAGTTAAAGGAAATTCTGAATGGCAACCCTTTTTTTCGAAAACACGGCCAATCTGGCTAGAAATAGCTGGTAAAAATTCAATTAAATTAAATGCACTTCGCAAGTAGACCTTTTCGGCCCTAAGATTTCAAGACCGATTCTAGGTTTTTGTGAAAACCGATTTTCCTAGCGCTCAACTGGATCATTAAAAAAATCGGCTCATGGTTAAAAGACCGAGTTAAAAACCATCATCATCATCGTGGCGCGACAGCCCGACGTTGGGCCTTGGCCGCCTGGATCATTGTCCTCCAATTATCTCGGTCACGTGACCGCGTCCTCCAATTTTGGGAGCCCAGCAGCTGCGCGGCGTCCACACCTACTGAGCTCTCCCAACGAGATCTCGGTCGTCCTCGCAGTCTCGCTCCGTCGACTCGTTCTGCATTCATTACTCTCTTAGGCATTCCTCGAATCTGGAGGGAGGTTAAAGTAGTCTTTATCCCGAAAGCGGGTAAAAGCTCTCACGCGAGTCCGAAAGACCTTAGGCCCATCAGCCTATCATCGACTTTGCTGAAAGTATTGGAACGTTTGATTGACATACACTTGCGGAGCACTATTCCAGCGGATCTTCTATCTACCTCCCAGCACGCTTACTGGAAGGGTAGATCCGTAGATACTGCCCTGCATTCTCTGGTGGGTCTCATCGAAAAGTCTCTTGCCTGCAAAGAGTACACGCTTGTGGCCTTCCTTGATATTGAGGGTGCCTTTAACAACGTGAAACCTGAGGCCATCACAGATGCCCTCTCAAACCTTCGGGGGGATGACTCGCTCTGCAGGCTAATTACATGATGCTTACATCACGAATTATCTCCACTAGTCTGGGCACATCATCTGCACGTAGACACGTGAACAGAGGTACTCCTCAGGGTGGTGTTCTTTCTCCCCTTCTCTGGAACTTGGTGGTCAACGGATTGCTTTTGGAACTGGAAGGGATGGGATGCAAAGTTATTGCTTATGCGGACGACATTGCTATTGCCATCTCGGGTAAATTTCCCTGTGTGCTTAGTGGTATAATGCAGAACGCCCTCTCCATCTTGGCGAACTGGGCTAGCAAGGTTGGTGTCAAAGTAAATCCGCTTAAAACGGAACTTGTCCTCTTTACTAGGAGAAACAGCCTACCTTCATTCGAGCTACCATTGATGGAGGGCGCAAGGCTTGTGCTCACTGATAAAGCCAAATTCCTTGGTCTCATCCTGGATAGGAAACTTTCCTGGAAGCTGAACATTCAGGAGCGTGTTAAAAAGGCAACTGTTGCACTATACTCGTGCAAGAGGGCTATAGGGAAGAAGTGGGGCTTACAACCGAAGGTTGTATACTGGCTCTACTTATCGGTTTTGCGTCCTATTCTACTGCATGGGGTTGTCGTCTGGTGGACGGCACTTAGGATTTTAGCTTACAGAACCCTACTGGAGAAGGTCCAAAGATTGGCATGTATTGCCATCACGAGGGCTCTGAGGACTACACCGACCGCTGCCTTGGGCGTAATGTTGAATTTGCTTCCCTTGGACATTTTTGCAGGGCAGATGGCGGCGAGCACGGCTGTTCGCCTTCGCGAAACCGGTTATTGGGCCGCGTCAACCATTGGTCACTCGTCTGTATTGAGGAACTTTGATATTCCCGAAGTGACGGACTATACCTCCCCGAAATACTTGTTCGAAAGGGGTTTTACTAGCTTGATCCCCTCCAGGACTGACTGGTCAGCTGACGCTATTCAGGAATCAGATGCTATTAGCATTTTTACTGATGGCTCTAAGACTGACGATGGAGTGGGGGCTGGCGTATACTCGGAATGGATGGGTTTTAATTTATCGTTCCGTCTCCCGGACTTTTGTAGCGTTTTTCAGGCGGAAATTACAGCAATATCTGAAGCTCTAGCCTGTTTGGCGCAAAACGTCACATCTGCTGGGAACGTTGTGATCTACACGGATAGCCAACCGGCGATCAAATCGCTTAGCTCTGCTTTGGTCAAGTCGAAGACAGTACTGAATTGTCGCAATTCCCTCTTAGAGATGGGTAGACTTTTCAACATTTCCGTGTGCTGGGTGCCTGGCCATAGTGGCTATCCTGGCAACTGTAGGGCCGACGAACTAGCTCGGGCGGGCTCGACTGATGAGACCAGCGGGTTGTTGCGTAGTACTAGCATGCCTCTAGCTGCTTGTAAACTGGCTATTAAAGATGCGGCATATGATAGGGCTAGCACCAGATGGAGCAATGGTAATACCTGTCATGTGGCTAGACAGATGTGGCCCAAACTGGATCCCAAGCGATCCTCTGGGCTGCTAATGTTAAACAGAAATCAGCTGAGAACTGTCATAGGAGTTTTAACCGGACACTGCCTAATTGGGGAGCATGCTAGAAGACTTCGTCTTCCCCACAATGACTTCTGCAGGAGCTGTGGGGACGAAGAGGAGGAGGAAACTATGTCTCACCTTCTATGTACCTGTCCCGCCCTTGCAAATTTTAGGAAGGACCTTCTTGGCTCCTACTTTTTCACCGATCTGGATGACCTGAAAGAGGTTAGTGTGGGTCGGCTTCATCGATTCATTGTGTGCTCTGGCTGGTTTGACGAGTGAGTTGGTCTCAGGTTGCTGAGTCTTAGGGGTATCACAACGGATCCAGTGGTGGTCTATGTGTGCTTTTTGCGTTATCTTTAAGCAGCCCTTTCAACCTAACCTAACCTAACCTAGGCATGCGATCATCGTCCATTCTTTGTACATGCCCTGCCCATTGAAGTCGTTGTAGTTTGACGATTTTCGAGACTTGCAGCTCATCGTACATTTTATACAACTCATGGTTGTACCGGATGCGCCATCCATCTCGATCGCAAACAGCCCCGAAAATTCGCCGTAGAACCTTACGTTCGAAAGTGTCTAGCATGTTTTCGGAGGCTTGAGTTAGGGTCCATGCTTCGCAGCCATAGCATAGCACTGGTCGTATAATGGTTTTGTACACGCGAAGCTTCGTGTTTCTGTGCACATGTTTCGATTTCATTATGGGGAGAACCGAGAAAAAAGTCTTATTAGCTAATTGTATCCGTCGCTTGATTTCGTCAATTTCGTTGGCGTCTCTTGACAGGTTGCAACCCAGGTAAATGAAGTTGTTCACGAACTCGATGTTGAGGTCCCCCACATTGATGCTTGGTTGTGCAGGTGTCCTTGTCACCGATTACATCATTATTTTAGTTTTATCCTCGTTAATACGTAATCCAACTTCCTTTGCAGCGGTATCGAGCGTATGCAGAAGTTCTTCTGCGTCAGCCAATCTTCGGGACATGATGTTGATGTCGTCGGCGTACGCTGCTAATTGTGTCGACTTGATGAGTAGCGTCTTGCTGTTGTCCAAATTCATGGCCCGAATAACGTATTCCAGTGCTAGGTTGAAGAGCGTCGGAGCCAGTCCATCGCCCTGTTTCAAACCAGTGCGTGTTTCAAATAGATCAGTAAGTCTATTCTGGATCCTGACTTGTGAGACGGAGTTGGTCATCGTCATCTTTGTCAGTCGCACTAATTTTGCTGGTATACCAAATTGCAGCATGATGTTGTACAGTACTCCACGATCGATACTGTCGTATGCCTGCTTGAAGTCGACAAAGATTTGGTATACGTTTACGTTGTATTCCCAGCACCTCTGGAGTATCAGTTTGACTGAGAAGAGCTGATCGGTTGTGGAGCGACCAGGTCTGAAACCACTTTGATATTCGCCAATGACTTGTTCTGCGTACGGTTTTATTCTATTTTCCAGAATTTTCGTCAAAATTTTATAGGACGTACAAACTAGTGAGATGCCCCTGTAATTCTCACACCGCAGTTTATCTCCCTTTTTATGAATTGGACAGATGATGCTTCTGCGCCAATCGTCTGGGATCTCCTCGTTCTCCCATACTCGCAGGAGTGATGTATGGCATCAACTAGACTCGTTCCACCGAATCTTAGCAGTTCAGCTGGAATCTCGTCAGCGCCCGGCGCTTTATTTCGTTTTAGTGACCGCAACGCGAGATCAACTTCCTCTACTGTCGGGGGTTGAATGGGTGGGCCTAGATCAACAATATCGTCGAGAGCTTCCTGTGTGGGGATGTTAGATGGTCGGTTTAGAAGCTCTTCAAAATAAGAGGCCCATCGTTAATACCATCGGTGTCGCTGATGATGTTTCCATCCTTGTCCTTACAAAGGCTAGTCCTGGGTTGGTAGCCGTTCTTAATTGTATTTACTAGTTTGTACGCTTGTCTGGTGTTCCTATTAGCTAAATTTTCGTTTATGTTCAGCAACTGCTCGTCAAAGCATTTACGTTTCTTACGTCTAATTATTCTATTCGATATTCGCCGTAGCTCGTCATATTTTTCTCTTCTGGCTCTGGTTCCTCGTTGAATCCATTGTCTGTAGGCCTCGTTTTTCGCGTCAAGTGAATTTTTGCATTCTTCGTCGAACCAGTCATTTCGCGCTCGCCGGGCTTTATATCCCACGACCTTCTCTGCGACATCCTTGATGGTACCCTTGAGTTCTTCCCAGAACCCATGGACGCCTGTGTTGCTGATGTTGTGTAGCATAGGTGATAGTTTTTCCTCAAGGGCGGTTGTATACGCCGCCGCTGTTCACTAAAAACCAACTCATTAAAAAATCGAGACTTCGAAAACCGACTCTTTAAAAACCGAGTACCGTTCTTATCGCTATTTTTGTGTCACTAATGATTGGGTTTTTAACTCGGTTTATTGGAGCCGTATCAAAATGCCTATAGTAACATGAAGCTAATTAAGGTAAACGCAATAAGCCGTGCTAATATCGGTTGGCTAAATGGTAATACCTGCAACGTTACGAGGCAGATTTGGCCGCACTTTAATCCTCGCCGCTCCTCAGGGCTGATGATGCTGGAGAGAAGGTATCTCAGAAAGGTTGTGGGGATCATCACGGGGCATTGCCTGATAGGTGAGCATGCTAGGCGTCTCCGGCTTCCATACAATGATTTTTGCAGAAGCTGTGGGGACGAAGAAGAGGAGGAGACAGTACATCACTTCCTGTGCACCTGCCCTGCTCTGGCCGGTAGAAGAGAGGATATTTTAGGATCCCTCTACTTTATTGACCTCGATGACCTGAAGGACGCAAATGCTGGTCATCTGCATCGTTTCATTGATAGATCCGGGTGGTTTGACGACTAGGCTCACATGGCGTCTTTGCGCCTATGAGGTATCACAACGGACCCAGTGGTGGTCTATGTGTGCAGTGTTTGTGCGCAGCTGCCTCTTTAACCTAACCTAACGTATTAGAGCCAGTCGGTCTTTGAGTACTCGGTTTTTTACCGAGTCGACTTTTTAGGAATCTGTTTTTTAATGAGTCTATTTTTATTTCGGTTTTCTTAACCATGAGCCGATTTTTTTTAATGAGTTGGTTTTTTAGTACTCGTTTTTTTTTAATGAGTCGGTCTTTTAAACTATGTGCCGGTCGGTTTTTGAGTACCCGGTTTTTAATGAGTCGGTTGTATTAGCCGTGAGTCGGTTTTTTTTTACCATAAACCGGTTTTCCATTACGCTGTTTTTCGGGACTGGTACTAACAGAAGACCGGTTTTAAATCAGTATACAGGATTTAGCAACAGGCCTATAATCGCAAGTGCCCACATTATTTACCTTGTTCTATTTCTATTGTATGTATAGACAACATCCCTTTTCTCCATTTTTTTCAATTTTCATAAATAAACAGAAACATGGTTATAATATTGGTATGCATAACAGTCATGGCCAAGAACACAGTACCAAATGGGGAGTTTCGACACAGTACCAGTGACTCGTACTCGGGCGAGAATGTAAACACGCACTTCGCCCAGGCTACTTGCCTCGGGCGTTCTCGCCGAATATGCTCGCCTCGTTCATTCAGCGAGAATGTAAACCGGCTATAACAACCGAAGTACTTTTGTCAGACGGCCAAGTTGATTTAATCGATTTGCAATTATCAATCCTGACAAGAATTCCAGGTGCTTGCGAATAGAGTGAAAACTAGGAAAAACCAATGTTTATGGCGTATAAAGCTAGCTTTGTACTGCCTTAAGGGGAACTTTACTTGACGATTGGCCCACAACTGCCTAAGACGGAAATCTATCTAACTTACTTTCAGCTTAAGGCAGTACGACCGTATCACCACCGCATTCTTTTCTTTTTGTTTTTACGAGGAATCCGCGAAAAGTATCGAAAGCATGTGAGTGCATTTTCGCCTTAGGCAGTATGCATGAATGTACCTTCTTCTTAACATTTTCTTTTTTGGTATTTACGTCGTGAATCCACGAAATTAATTGGAAACCATCAAACTTTGGCACCACGAAAACTAAAATCTTGCCACAGTATTTTGAGCTCGTGGAATTAAAATTAGATTTTCTCGATAGGGCGTATTGTGTTTGAAGATTTTGAGACTGGAGATTACGTATTGATCCCCTCAAATAGGGATTTTAGATGCCGACGTTTGACTCATCATCTGAAAACATTCCTTTGAGCCCATGTTAAAAGCCATGGGTCACTTCAAGGCAATTATTATTTGTTAAATTTGGTATTTGAGCTATTTTATATAAGCCCAACTGTATTTCGACTTTGTTATGAGTGAATGATTCGTCATCATCACCGTTAGGTAACGATCTGTTATGGTAACATTAAAGGCGGTAGTGGATTTTCGCTCATTTTCCATGGGAATGGGGATAGTGATTGATTTTGAATGGGCTTATATACTCTTCGGTCTCATTTTCTATGTGTGCGATTTCGTGTGAAATATGTTAGTACCGAGGTTGTGAAAAAATTTCGTGTGAGCGAAATTGTGACCGTTTTTATGTAGGATTTCGCACGAAAATGCATCTTGTACTATACTTAAGTAAGAAAAAGGAAAAGATAACGGATGACGGCCGAGGACAATTTGACAGGTAATTAAAGTGTGAGTAAAGTTGTGAGTTAAGTTAAAAGTGCAGCGTCATGTGTATAATTGATTTTAGTGCGCAACTTGTTTGAAACTCGGGTTGCAAATCAGTCGCACCGTGTGTGGACAGAGGTTGCAAACTGATCGCAACTGCGTTCGAAACTGGTTGCATTGCGAACTGGCTTGCAACTCGAGTTTCAAACGACTTACATAATGTGCGGAAGGCCTAAGGCATAACAGTACAAATCCCCTGTACAATTTTACCATAATATATGTAAAAACAAACGAATAAAAATAAAGAAGGAAAAATCATAATCAACTTACCGCTTTACACGATTTCTCGAACATTATCGTCATAAAATTCCAAATATATGCCGGATCAAATGTAGCAAACAATAAGTTTGCCGACTTAGTCACCTCCATGCTCCCATTAGCCAGAGACATTGTCCGTATCATATCGCACAGTACATAGTCCAAAACGACTGGACCAATTTCCGCTTTGTCCAACAATGAAATCAGTATTCGGTACGGCTTTAAATCGACCGGTGTATTGTTCAAGCTTAAACTCAACGTACAGATGAGCGCTCGTATCAAGATATTCTTTGAATATTTCTCAAAATAATTTTGCGTAGCATCATCCATTTCAAAGTGTCCATTCTTTATCACTTCGGTACCTAACAGCCATGAGTATAATCGTCGGTTCAATGACATGTCTCGACGTAGTATGGTATTCAAACCGTTTGTCACTAATTTGATTAAATCCATTTCACTAAGATATGTCGTATGCATAGGGAAGCCCAACAACAGAAACTCCAAAGTGTTTCGCTGCACCAGAATGACAGCATCGTTCAAACAGGCACACAATCCACACATCATAACTTCATGGTTGTGTCCTATAATGTACAATTGCTCCTGCATGCCCAATCTTTTGTTGAAGTGATCCAGAAGATATGAGATAGCGGGCAAACGAACTGATGCATTCTTCGCTACACATTCCCATAGACATGTGTAGAAAAAGCTCGGGGTAACGGCCGTACAGACCTGTGTCAGCAAGGAGTTTGTGCGCTCGAAATGATCCAATCCACTTTCATAACCGGGCAATACACCACTTAGGAAACCACTTAGGGCAGGTCGTAGTTTTTCACCTAATGGAACGAAATACTTCTCGTAAATGGCAAGCAATGTTGGTCGAACATTCATAGCGGCATAGCCAAGAAGTGGAAAGAGTCCAGCACTGAAAAGAAAATGAAATAAACGTTATTGATTTCAAGGTAAGATATGGAAGAACGTAATACATAAACCTTTCATAATTTATAGCATACGACTAATTTTAGAGTTTAAAGTTCAAATTTTGCCCTCAGTTCAACAATCATCTTTATTTTGTCTCAATAGCCCGAAGAATTGACTCTCTGGATCTAACAAAGACCTTTTCGGTCCGAAGGTTTCAAGACCGGTTTTAGGTTTTTATGAAAACCTGTTTCACCGGATCATTAAAAAACCGGCTCATGGTTAAAAAAAACGGGTTAAAAACCGACTCATTAAAAAAACCGACCGAGTACTCGAAACCCGCCTTGTTAAAAACCGACCGGCTCATGGTTAAAAAAAAACCGGCTTAAAAACCAATTCACCAAAAAAACGGTTTTTAACTCGTCGGAGCCAGTCGATTTTAACAAGTCGGTTTTTGGTCGGTTTCTTGGTGAACCGGTCTTTTAGTGAGTCGGTTTTTAACCCGATTTTCTAACCATGAGCCGGTCGGTTTTCGAGTACTCGGTTGATTTTTTGGTGAATCGGTTTTTTAATGAGTCGGTTTTTAACTCGTCGGAGCCGGTCGGTTTTTAACAAGTCGGTCGGTTTTTTGGTGAATTGGATATTTAATGAGTCGGTTTTTTTACCGGCCATGAGTCGGTTTTTACGACCATAAGACGGTTTTATTTTAATGATTCGGCTTTTTCGAAACCGATACTTGGGAATCTCGGGACCGATACTAACAGAAGACCGGTTTTAGGCACGGGCCTACTAAGAACGTAATACTACAAATACAATATTTTTAATCTAAAAACAAGAATATTAAAAAATGAAATGTAACTCAACCCTTGTCCTTAGTATTGTAGATTAGATTGTATTGGGAAAAGGACCGTGAGATCGCATCCGATAGTATTCCCATGATTTTAAGATGGCCTCTTAGCCAGGAGTGCACAGCTATTGGGCCGTATATGGTTCTAACCCTAGAACAGCTTTAGCAGATTAGAGGATCTATTAGGCAAGTAACCTTAAATGAATAGTTTGGCCTGGCTCAGATCAGGCAGATTCTCTCATATGGCGGTGGCCCTATGCTCCAAACCCGTGACGGGTTTTCTTATGTACTCGTACTTGGCGGAAGCCCGCAAATGGACGTGGTCGAGCGTATTCTATCTAGTTCGTCAGCCTATTCATTTCCAGCGATGCCGCACTGATCACGAACCCAGAATAATGTCATCCTGTTTAAGATCCTCATTTCCTGTAGCATGGTCTGACAGTTACGCACAAGCTTCGATGTTAGTCACCATTTTGTTAGTATAGCCACTTGACTATCTTTTCCAGGTATCCGGCCTTTGGGAAATTTGTTTTGTTTTCACTTGTATTTAGGAGCCGAAGATGTATAGGAGCGAATAATTGGGTAACCATTAGACAAGCAAGTGTCTGAATTTTGTCTGGAGTGAATTTTCCAATTTTTGGTGTAAGCTTTCTACTACCAAACTACTGCACCATATTCTAAAATGGTTCGCTTAATACTTTGATCCTTTGCCTATCGAGTGACATAACTGAAATTTGTGCTTGAAAATGTCTTGAATTCAACCAAGCCCATCATATATTTGTTGACTTCAGACAGACATACGACAACATCGATCGAAGTGCTCTGTATAAAATCATGCGGCACTTTGGTATACCAGCAAAATTAGTCCGACTGACCAGTATGACAATGTCAAACTCAACATCGCAGATCAGAATCAACAACAACTTGACCGAATCATTTGAAACACGAGTTGGACTGAAACAGGGCGATGGGCTGGCTCCCACGCTGTTCAACCTTGTTCTAAAATATATGATTCGAAAGCTACCATTGGACACAACAAATACCCTTTTAATATCGACTGTCCAAATAGTGGGGTACGCAGATGACATTAACATCATGTATTAATGTTCTTGCAAATGTACAAGTGCGAATCATTTTCAATTTAAATTGGAATTGTTTGTGACACTTGGTTTCATTCTGCACACCAACTTAGTATGCGTCTGTAGCTTAGCTCGGTAACGCACCGGGCATTTTTTGCTACTCGAAACACCGTCTCTGCGGTTCGCGCCCCGCAACGGGACCAACTATTTTTTATTCTCAAATTCCCTCTGAATTAATTTCTCCGAGCTTGGAGTAGCACTCATCAGGTCTTGCATCTTTACAGCTATCCATAAAGTAAAATTGCAAGGGAACAAATATCTCCACTTCTCACCCTCTCTCCACCCCTCCCTCTAGTGAGTTAATATAAGTGCTTCACACCATCTAGACCTCCACGGTCGAGTTTTCAAGTAAAATCACGCTTTCACGGCTTATACAAACAGAATTCTCACACTTTCGTGGTCGTCTTGCACATGGATAGCTGCAAAGATGCAAGACCTGATGAGTGCTACTATCCATACGAAACCACTAAGCTCGGAGAAATTAATTCAGAGGGAATTTGAGAATAAAAAATTGTTGGTCCCGTTGCGGGGCGCGAACCGCAGAGACCGTGTTTCGAGTAGCAAAAAATGCCCGGTGCGTTACCGAGCTAAGCTACAGACGCATACTAAGTTGGTGTGCAGAATGAAACCAAGTGTCACAAACAATTTCAATTAACATCATGTCAACATCGCCCAGGGAAGCGAAAGATACACTGCTAGCACCCGATCAAGCAGCAAGAGAGGATGGTCTACAAATCAATAAGTTGAAGACGCTAACACAAAAAAATGAAACCGGAATATAGAGGGCTATGCCCGCAATTCGAGGGTTTTGTAGCAAGCGCTTATTTTGGCATGTAAATACTGGCTCCCTGTTCTTCTTGGTACCCCTCAGCTGAATAAAAACACCATAATTAAATGTTTTACCCATGATATAGTATCTTACATGCCAATTCACAAAAAGACTGCATCTGTCACCTCTCAAAGTAATAGTTTTAATACGAGAAGCTGTAGATAGATATGTATGTATACGAGATAAACTGTCCCACTCTTCGAGATGCTTAACCATTCATATTATTTTAAGACGACATTGCAAATTGCAAACTTGTGTAACGGCTTCGAAGTTCAGGGCGGCTGGGACAAATTACGGTCTAATATTTTTTCCTCCTCCACTGTTCCCCTTTCTACAAATCTCAAGAAAATGCCAAAAATGGAATGTACTCAACATTACCTTTCTCACGACACCCCACTTGGCTATACCAGTGGATAAAAAAACTTACCTTAATTTCGCCTCTATGTGGACCCCCCCCCTCCCCCTCTTAATGTTGGCCAATTACAACACAACGCTATCTCCAGCAAATTATAGCATTTCTACACATTCTCCCCGAATTATGTGTGCAGCTTCAGCCGTTCGTAAGATATTCTATGAACAGACGGACAGACGGGTATTTGACCGATTTTGTAAGATTTAAGACACAAAATCCTAAAAAAATTAACTGTGTGAATAGTTATTGTTAGGATCACCAATCACCAATCTTCACCCTTCCAAAGTTTGTTCATTAAATAACTGCAATTCGCACTACGAAAAACAACATGTAAGTAGTACACGCATATCTATGCGTGAGGCCGGTAGGTGTATTTTTTGTATGGATAGTGTCAAAATGCATAACTTTAAGTCAATGTACTATTATTAAATATCATGTCATTGTAATAAAACTTAGAGGTATTATTGCCTATGATGTTGGTTATCATCAGCCATCAATATTTTTGACCTAGGGTGTGCTTGAGGGGTGCAGGGGTGTGCTAACTGCAACTATAGAAATGTACTATTATTAACCTTTTTGGATGAGATTTAAAAATTCTATTATTTTCGGTTTTCTATGCTAGTGAAATGCCACTTTTCTGTAAATTTTCATATGTCTAGCTATAACGGTCTCGAAATGCAAGGGGGGGGGGGGGGACAAACTCGGACCACATATTTTATTTTCCCCTCTCCCTCTTTTCCCCTTTCTTGAAATTTGAAAAAAATTCCAGAAATGGAATGTACTCAACGGTACCTTTCTCACGATACCCCACTTGCCTATACTAAACGAAAAAAAAATTTCGACCTTCATTTCCCCTCTATGGCGACCCCCCCTTAAAGTTGACCTATTACGACGCATCGCTTTCTCCAGAGAATTATAGTATTTCTACATATTTCCACCAAATTTCATGCATGTAGCTTCAGCAGTTCGTGAGATATTTCATGGACAGACGGACAGACAGACGGACAGACGGACGCA
Organism: Chloromyia formosa; assembly: GCA_964017055.1. Lineage (NCBI taxonomy): Eukaryota > Metazoa > Arthropoda > Insecta > Diptera > Stratiomyidae > Chloromyia > Chloromyia formosa. The sequence goes on from OZ024818.1 coordinate 33,746,764, forward strand.
TGACCGATTTCATAAGGGTTTTGTTTTTATACAAAACCCTAAAAACCGTAAAGGTAGATCGAGCGTGCCGGAGATAAAGTTAGGCGAGCACGACATTGAAAAGGTAAACAATATACTTTGACGCGCAAACAGCACGGTAGATGGCGACGAAAATCTCGAGATCCAGCTCGCAACCCGCACCCTTTACGCAGTTCTCCCCCTACTGAAGACCAGGCGCATCCACAGAAAAGCGAAGCTCAAAGTCTTCAAGAATGCCATGGTTGTGAGACTTGGACCCTCACTCGGGCATCTGAAAACATGATAAATGCCTTCGAAAGAAGAGTCCTTCGACGAACCAATGGAAAAAAAATAGTACAACAACGAGCTGTACGAGTTATTTGACGAACCAGAGGCCTCCATATTTGTGAAAATTCCAAAATTGCAGTGGGCGGATCATTTAGAAAGAATGGACGAACACCGAATCCCCAAAAAGGCCTTTGCTGGCACCAGAAAAGGTGTGAGAGTGCGTGGAAGACCTAAGAAGCGCTGGACGAACTCAATGCGAAAAGACAGTAGGAAGTTGCTCGGCGTGCGGGATTGTAAACAGTGATGTGAAGACCGAGGTTATTGGAGGCAACGACATTCGGAAGCCCAGTGGGGACGACATGGTTATTAAGTAAGAACAGAAACAACACGAGTCTTAATCGATATTGCTGAAAAAGAACGAAGAAGAAGGCACTATACACGCGTTTTTCTACGCAATTATGAGAAATGCGTTTTTTACGCATGTGTAAATACAATTGCGTTGCGTTTTTACAACGCAAACGTTGGAACGCTTGCGTATTTTCCACCGCAAGCGTTCGTTTTTTCAACACAAATACGCAAGCGTAGCAAAGCTTGCGTATTTTCCACCAAGTGCGTTCGTTTTTACATCGGAAGCGTTCACTTTTCACTGCAAGCGTTGAAAAAACGAACGCTTGCGGTGGAAAACCACCGCTTGCGATTTAAAAATCAACACTTGCGTTGCAAAAACAAACGCTTGGAAAATACGCAAGCTTTGCTACGCGCTACGCTTGCGTTGTAAAAACGCAATCGTATTTACACAAGTGTTTCTTCACGCAAGAGAAATACGTTAAAAATATGCACTTCTCTTGCTTAAAAAAACGCGTGAATAAATTGGGCCTAAGGCCAGTTTCACATGGAACGCACGATACACGTGATTCTAGCAGAAAGCACCAGTGCCGAGCGATCTTTCTATACGAGTGCAATTTTAAATTAATCATCGCCACAGAAGAGAGAGTTAAAAGGAAATGAAAAAGAGCGAGAGAAATGAAGAAATTCGGCACAAGTGTGGAAGTGAAAGTGGGATGGGAGTTTGACATCTCATGTGTCGGCTATATGGACCGGACGGATGTTCCGCGGTAGAGAGATAAAATGGAATGTTATTGTGCACAAAGGAGAACTATGAGGGGGGGAATGTGAGTTTGACATCTCATGTGCTTCTATATGGAATGAGCGGGTGTTGCGGGGAAGAGGGCGTGTGTCTCTCTGTTTACTTTTTACGAGTGGAATTACTTTAAATAGTTTAGTATTGAGTATATGCTGATTGTTCCTCCGTAGATTCTCTATGATCATCGCGTGCTTTCCGTATTGTATTGTGCATTCCGTATGAAAGCGCCGCCGAAGTCTGTGCCTACGTGCTTGTATTTCCGAGAATAAAATCCCATAGAAAGTAATATCTTATTCACTTGAGAAACAATTCAAAAATAAATTAAAACGGTTCAATCAAATGCCAAGAAAATTCCAGTAAATAAATAAATCTGTAACAATTTCCCATCGTACATTTCGTTAGAACGGCACAAGAGATAAAGCTGACTGGGTATATTTAAATGTCAGGAACAAATAAAGAAATTAAAAAACCTTGACATTTACATTTTAATAAAAATTGAGAAAATTCTATGAAGCCTAGTACTACACAAATATCCTTTGGTCCGAGAATAGAACGAAAAAATGTTCCATAATTTAAAATCTGATATATGAACTTGGAAAACACAACTCTTGGATATAAAACTTTGAATATTTACCTATAAATAAATAGTTCCGTGGCTAAACGTTCCGGCCCAGTCTTACTAAAAATAACGTCATATGTTTCAAGTGCCTTCAAATGGACGCCACTCGGCAAGGCCGGATGCATGCATTGTGCTAAACGTTTTGAAATTTTTATACGTCGCGGTATCACTTGATATTGGGTGTTACTCGATATTGCCTGTAAAGAAATAGACGAGAAGGATAAAAACAAAAATTATTAAATTATATAAACTTGTTGTCTATATGCATCATATCAATAACAGAGCATAAATAATAAAAGAAGGCACGAGCTTAATCAGAATATAATTTAAAAACATTTGTTTTAAGTTAAAGACAATTTATCGATTATTTAAGAATATATTTTAAAATATAGGAATATACACTAAAATTAAACTCCCAACAACCAAAACCAGTGCGACGAAAATGTTTATTGTAATTTTTTAAGAGGCTATAACGGACGGTTTGGTTGGCATCTGAAGAAGTCCGTGGGGACGAAGCCTGAGGTAGCATAATGATGGCGAAGGTTGAGTTGTGCCATCTAGCAAGGAAAAAAGCGCCTCAACGAGCTAAACAGCGGCCTATGCTTCTCTCTCTCTCTGCATCCTGTCAACCCCTTGTGGGGCATAGGGCATTAACCACGCCGACTTTCCACCTCGTCCTGTTCGCCGCCATCGCCTTCAACTATCCCCACGATTTGCCTAGAGACTTACCCTCGACCTCAACTGATCTTCTCCAGGTGTTTCTAGGTCGTCCAACTTGCATCGGTTCCCTGTGGGTTCCAATCGAGGGCCTGTTTAGCAATGTTTTCCGGCCCCTTTCGGAGTGTGTGACCTATCCATTGCCACTTTCGCCTTTTTATAGAGGTGCCTATCCTGTCCTGGCCAGTAATGAACAGGAGGTCGTCGTTAGAAATGACCTCCGGCCAGCGTATGTGCAGGATGCGCCGTAGACACTGGTTCACGAAAGTTTGCAATCTAGTTGTTATCGCCCTGGTCACCTTCCAAGTTGAACAGCCATAAAGAAGCACAGATTTTACATTGGTTTCGAAGATCCTGAGTTTGGTACGTCTGGAGATGTTGTTGTTTTGCCAGAAAGGAGTTCAACTGAAAAAAGCTGCCCGAGCCTTATTGATGCGAGACTGTACATCAGCATCCGCCCCACCATCTGCTGTAACTACGCTTCCGAGGTAGAAAAAATTGTCCACTTTTTCCACCGTCTGCCCCGAAACACAAATTTCGCTTTGTCTTCCTGGATCCAAGCTCAAGTACTTAGTTTTGGCAGTATTGATTTTAAGCCCCGCATTGACACTTTCGCGGTGCAGGGCATCCGTCATTTGAACTATTGTAGATGATCCGATATATTTGAGAGAAGACAAATATCGTCAGCGTAATCCAGGTGTTGAAGGTATTCAAACAGGTTCCATCTGATACCTTTGCTCTGGTGTTCATGAAGCGCACTGCAGAGTACGTCGTTAATATTGTAGCAATCAAAAACAATATAGGAGACAAAATGCAGCCTTGTCTCACTCCGGTATGTACTTCGAAGGGATCTGAAAGCTTACCCTTGTGTAAGACGTGACATTGGGCTCCGCTATAGGACTCTTTGATAATGGATATGATTTTATCTGGTATACCTCTCCTATGTAAAGCCTTCCAGATGTATTCCCGGTCAACGCTGTCAAACGCCTTCTCGAAATCGATGAACATGAGATGTAATGGCGATCTCCACTCTGCGGATTGTTCAATAATAATTTGGAGGGTGTTGATGTGGTCGCTACATGAAAGGCCTATGCTTACTGTAGCTAAATTCCGGAGACGTGGGCGGGGTTTTCGCCGCTCGTTGCCCCTATTCTTTACGTATTAATAAAAATTCATAGGCCTGGGGAAGACAACGCAAACAGGGGAGGTAAAAATGGGGAACAAAAAAAAACAAATGAGGCGATATGGATGGAATGGTTGGCGGGCGGCTCGAGGGCAAGTGAGCTCGCATCGGTTTTTTTTTTATATATTTATTCGTCCCTGGAAGGGACTTTAGCCCCCTTAGCCCTCCCCTTGCTTGCGCCACTGCATTATTGAATAACGTTCTAAATTTATATAATTATTGAATGTGACACAACTGAATGTCAATAGTCTACCCTTCATTATAGAAAGCGTTTGAACTGTAACAATGAATAGAATACGCACGTAACTCATTCTTTATTATCCATTTTAACTGTGTACATAACCGACATTCATATTTCCTTTTGATGTCTTATCAGCATAAGCTATCGATTTTAGAATGTGTCAGAGAATGCCATTGACATGACCATAATCGACGACTGAATCGGAACGTTTTTTTTATTATTACTGTAATATGTATTCTAAAGAATGTTAATATTAGATTGAAAGGTTTCATAAGTCGAATATTTTGATTGGCTTGGAGGTGTATAATCTTGTAATCGCCACAAATTTTAACATCGACACTAGATAGGGCAACTGTCGTAGATTTGCGATTAAGACGAGGCTATAAATAGTCGACATTGTCGAATTTAATCGCAGGCACATCCGACATCCATCCTGTACGTACGCAAGGATGCCTTTATGTTGGGAGCTTCGACAAACGATATGAGCAGCGCTGATAGTGAAGCGATGGGAATGGAACTGCTCTCAGCGATATTCTAAACGTTTATAGCAGCTCCAACAGCGTTGAACGACGTGTACCAATTATCAAATTGTATTATCAAAATCGCATTACGTGATTTATATCTTCGCCGCAACCGTCCTGTAGAGTCAACTACACGACGTTTGGTGGCCAAATTCTAGCGTCGGGACTTGCGTCTGTGTCTGCGCCCGTAGAAAATCCAACTGCCTAGGAACTTAAGACAAACGTCCATAGATAAACGGCGTGTGTTCGCTGATTGGGTTTTGGAGAAGTTAAAAGTTGACTAAATCAACTTTAGCGACGAGGACCATTTTTGCATGAATGGATCTGTGAACCCGATTTTGGGAAAATACCAATCCACATGAAATAAAACAGCATCCCGAGAAAGTCATTGTTTGGTGCGGATTTTGGTCTGGCGGAATCATCGGTCTGTACTTCTTCCAAAACGAAACTGTGCATTGCCATAACCGTGAACGACGAGCGCTACAGATCGATGATAAGCAACTTCTGGTGGCCTAAACTGGATGATATGGATACCGACGACATGTGGTTCCAAAAGGACGGCGCCACACAGCGCATGCCACGTTGGACATTCTGCACGGGCGATTTGAGGGCATAGTTACCTCGGGCGGCGGGGACGTAAACCGGCCACCGAGATCGTGCGTTTTAACGCCTTTAGATTTCTTCCTTCGCAGGTCTATGCAAATAAACCGCAATCAATTAATGCCCTCAAAGTCAACCTAACAAATGCCATCCAACAAATTAAGTCGGATTTATGTGACAAAGTCATCGAAAATGGGACCTTCCGAATACGTGCCACCAAGCAAAGCCCCGGCGAACAATTGAACGATGTTATATTCCATACTTAACGCCATAAGATATTCTTTCAAATAAAAAAAATTGAGTGGATATCTAACACACAACTTGAAACGCCGGTAGTCAAACATTAGACTGATGCCTCAACACATTGCGCTACCGGTCGCCACCTATATCTCAAGATAAATTGTAGGTTTAGGTTAGGTTAGGCGCAGGAGCTGCCGTGATGTATCACAGCACACTTAGACCACAATTGGGTCCATTGTGGTACCACCAAAAAATCACCTCCAATCAGACCTACATATCAAACCAGCCTGTGCTAGCGATGTAACTGTTCCTTATTCTAATACTTATTCCTAAGGTCATCCAGATCATGGAAGACCCAAGAGCCCAAAAAATTTCTTCTCCTGCCGACCAAGGCCGAACAGTGACAGAGAAGGTGGAGAACACTCTCCTCCTCACCTACATCCTTACAACTCCTGCAGAAGTCGTGATAATCCGGAGCCTCTAGGCGAGCTCCCCGATTGGGCAGTGCCCCGTGATAACCCCTACTAACCTACCAATGTGCTTTCTGTTCAGCGACAACAGTGTGGCAGAGCGACTGGGATCAAATATCGGCCAAATCAACCTCGTTATATGGCATGTGTTGCCGCTGAGCCATCTTATATTAGCCCTGTCCACAGCAGCTGTCTTAATCGACAATGTGCACATGCTAAGTGGCATTTTAATGTCTCTGCGTCTTTTGTCAACCACCCTAGTTGTACCCTCCCGAGCCAGTTCATCCGCCTTGCAGTTACCCACAAAACCACTATGGATCGGGATCCAACAGAGTGTGATATTGAAGAAGCCACCCATCTCTGCGAGGGCTGAGCGGCAGTTGTCAATGGTTTTAGATGTTGCGGACGGATTCGAGTGAGCAATTTCAGCAGAGTTGAAGAGAGGCTAATCGGTCTGAGGTCATTTGGGCGCGCATGCGAACTTCTACCCCCTTTCGGGATAAAAACAACCCTAGCCTCCAGCTAAATACGAGGGACATAGACCAACTCCAGGCAGGCATTTAAGATACCCTCTATCCAAGGATCTCTCTCTCTCTCTCTCTCTCTCTCCGAACATTGTTGCAGATCCGCTGAAATAATACCGTCGGGTCCAGCAGATTTAAAAGGTTCGAAGCTAGATATCGCCCACATAATCTTCTCTCGAGAAAGAATTGATGCACTGTTCTCACAATGCGTTAAGCAACAGGGCTCTTCATATGAGGCAGCAGTCGAACTGCCGGGAAAGTGCGTATCTAGCAGATTCTCGATAGTTTGTTTACTCGTAGACATTCAGGACTTTGCAAAAGCGAGAGGTCTCGCAGGAACCTTCAATCCGTTCGCAAAAATTTCTCCATGAGTTACGTTTGGCTTCTCGTAACTCTTTCTTGAAGCATCTCAGATGCACTTTATAGGAGTGCCAATCAGCCTCTAGCCTAGAAGCCTTATTGAAACTCTTTCTACACGCAGCTCTGAGTTCGATGATTCTAGTGCTCCACCAGGCTGGCCACATTCATACCACCTATCAGAGAATTGGCCATTTCATCCAGCTCATGTCTCCTGCAGGGTTGACTTGGCAGTGAAGGTAGCCTCTTGACAAGGGCATTCTGATACACAGACCAGTTAGTCCTTCTACGATTAATGGTCATTTCACTTGACACCGGGCGCTCAGCAAGGTTGAACTTGAGGTATCGGTGATCAGAGAATGAGTGTTCCGATGACACTCTCCAGTCTTTGATCAAGTGTATGATATCCTCAGATGCAAGGGAGATATCCAACACCTCCTGTCTGTTTTTTGTTATGAAAGTGGGCTCGCGTCCCACATTGCAGATTAACATATTTGTTCCCATAATATATTCGAGAAGCGATTCGCCTCGCTCATTTGACGTTATGAGCCAAGAATCATGCTAACATTTGCTAAAAAATTGTAGGTTTATCTGAAGATAAACTGTTACCTTTGTCCTGTCCAAAATCTACAAGTATCCTGTCCCAATAGGAATTATAATGAAGATCTGTGGATGGATTTCGTGATAGATATCAATGCAAGCGCTGTGCACTCAAACTATTTTAGTAACGTTTTCTATAAGAACAAAACAAAAACTACATACTCGAGGAATAATCCAAAAAAGTATCCGCATAATTTTGTAATGCAAATTTCTCCATTACAAATGTCGAAATATATTCCTTTTTTAAATATGTACGCATATGTATGTATATTCAAACATTAGAAATTAAAATTTAATTGCATGGTTAAGGTTAACGTAACATTTCGAAATACATAGCCGCAATTGTTTACATAAATAACATTTACATTTGAAACAAACGTTGTTTTATGTTTTCTCGCAATATACGAGTATATGGTCAATATGAATCTAATTTAAGTTTTTTTAAGCAAATTGCATTAACATTTCGTATTATTGCCTCTAAAATTGCATATACCATGGATACTGAATAACAATCATTCTATACTCATTGATATGAATTTATTAGCAAATACAACTCATTAAGAGCGAAACACATGTTTTTAATTAGTCATATGTTTACTGGAAAATGATTTTGCAATTTATTCGTAGTATTGCAGTTATGCTGATACGATCAGTTTCTGTTGAATAAAGGTGAAATTACATTATAGGATTGTATACGAGTACGAGGTTGCGTCGTAGCGACGGGCGGCTGGCAGCACTGCAATTGTCATCATAACCTTCCGTGGAACCAGCGCAGCGGTGCCAAATAGTACGATTTATCGTATTTTTACGACTTTCAACTAGTGATGGGCACTATCGATAGTTTTTAGTTATTCGATGGTTTAAAAAACTATTTTAGTAACTAGTAAAAACTATCGAATAACTATCTGACGAAAATTCCGATAAGCCGATAGTTTGCTATCGAATAACTTTTTCGAATGAATTCAAGAAAATTTCGGCTGACGATGGAACCATAGACTCTTCTCATCATACTGACCAAGAATATATACATATATGTAGGTTTATATGGTCGGAGATGCTTCCTTCTGTGCGTTGCAAACTTCTTCATGACAAAGTTTATATACCCTATCACATCCGTGAAGGGTATATAATAACCAAGATTATCAAGATCACACCAATAGTTTTCGAGGTAGCTGAGGCGAATGGCGGTAAATCCAAAGATCACCCCCCCCCCCCCCCCGGGGTGGGTAGGCGTGGTAAAAATCTCCAAAAAATTGTGGACGAAGCAATCTCCCTTTGCTAGAAGTTCATAAGTAGGGGAAAATATGATTTTTTGGAACGAGTTGGTTCGATTTTCACTTTATTCCTTTGGCATCCCGTGTCCCCAGAACGCACGATTCCTTCAATTAGAGAGTGGATTTCTGAGGTATAAATTAAAAATCTTAGGAATTAGTGAGATAAGATGGTGGAATAGGGGAGAATTTATCTCTCCAACGGGTAGCATTGTAATTTTGTACTCCGGTAGAGCTACCGGTAGTAGTCGTGAGTCAGGTGTGGAGCTCCTTTTAACCAGAGCCGCACGAAACTGTCTCTTATCCTGGGATCAGGTCTCCGACCGAATCATGACCGCCAGGCTCCGGACCAAAATGAGGAAAACCTCAATAATACAATGATGACCCAACTGAATCCGACAATGTCTTCGCGAAAGACTCCTTCTACGAACAACTAAACGCCGTTCAGAGCAGAACACCCAAAGGTGACATTATAATGGTTATGGGTGATTTGAATGCAAAGGTTGGCGCTAATAACTATGGGCTCAGACATATGATGGGGAGACACGGTCTTGGTGATCGTTACGAAAACGTTGAAAGATTTGTAGAGTTCTGCAACTTTCACAGTCTCCTAATCGGTGGTACTATGTCTGAGCATAAGGACCACCACAAAATCAGTTGGTCCTCTGTTTATAGGCGCAGAATGCAAAATCAGATCGACTACTTGACCATTTGTAAAAGATTCTAAAGTTGCCTCCTGGACGTGCGAAACAAGAAGCGTGCCGATATTGGGATGGGAAGAGACGATCTTATGATCGTTAATGTTCGATTGCGTAGTGCAGCCGTGCGCAGTCCTAGCGACGAAAAACCCGGGCGCCGCAAATTCAACACAGCTCGACTAAAAAAACCAGCAGTCTTACGACAATATAATGACCATCCTGCGCAAAAAGCAACTGAGATAACCACTCATCCTGATAGTGACATAAATGAAAACTGGGATGCCATAAAAAAATGCGTACACTGATAGCGCAGATATCATCCTTGGCACAAACCTGGATTGTCGGAATAAGCCCTGGATGTCCGACGCTTCATGGCAGCGGATTGTTGAAAGTAAAGAACTGAAGGTTCGCTTGGCTGCAGCATCAGACGACAATCGAAGCAGCATCGAACTCCTTTACCGTCAGAAACCTCGAGAAGTTCAGAGTAATGTGCGACGCGATAAAAGAGTTCATGCAGTTCTTTTTTAGCCTTAGTGGAAGAAGTCGCAAGAAGTAACAACTTAAACGCCGTATAAGGTGTCATCAAGGAGTTTACAGGTGGTCGTACAGCTCCTGCCAACATCCGGTGAAGGTAATGATGGAAAGCTACTTATCTTGGAAGAAGATCAAATGAGGCTGTATTAGGGATCGCTTGATAATAATTCTTAAATTATTACCTATCTCTGTGGATCCTTTGCAAACCTTCGAAAAGAGATTGCAGTATGACAAAACAACAATAAACGATACAAGCTGTATACGTTATAATAATGTAATGTGTTTATTGAACATGATTGATTTCTTTATATTTACAAATATCACTTACGTTGCTATTGATGGTTATTGACTTTAGTAAAATAGAATGCTGACAATAAGTTCAAAGGTATTGATCAGTTAACAAGAATTAATAAGTATGAGTACAAAGTACAAGGTATTGATTGGTTATTTTTGTCATGTTTGCAAATTCGTATTTGCACGTTACAATAATTCACAATTATAGAAGCAATTATTTGGACAATTCATTTTACAATGTTTTTAGCTTAAACAGAGGCGGTGGAAAGAACACTTCGCCGCAGTCTATAGATAATTTAGCTTACCATCAAAATGTGCGTATACGGTCCACTGCACCGACTAAAGAGGAAATTGTCACTGCAATTATTGCACTAAATCGAGGAAAGGCCGCCGGACTCGACGGTATTCCTGGCGAACTTTATAAAGCTCTCCACAAACCAGCGCGGTAGCGGTACGGTACAGCGGTTCTCAGCGGTAGCAGCATACCGCGTGCCCATTCAAACCACCGCGTTACGAGCACGGTACCATCGATAGTGCCGGCTGCGGTACATCGCGATCAATAGTGCCGGCTGCGATACAAAAGTTCAGTACCGCAGCTTTGCCGCGGTATATAAAAGTGTATCGCTGCAATACCCGCCGGTATGCCGCATATGCAGTGAGAGCTCTCATATACCGCCATGTAAATTTGTACCGCTGTACCGTACCGCGCTGGTTTGTGGAGAGCTTAAAGCAGCGCCAAGCGTAACTGCCGATTTGTTGCACCAACTTGTTGGTTAAGCGTGGAATACAGAGAACTTTCCCACTGAGTGGAAGGAAGATTGGATCATCGTTCCTGCGGCAGCCGGTTCTACGCACCGGAGCGATCCGTTTTACAACAGCCAAGAGCTGCCAAACCCCTTCAATGCAAGAAGGAAAATGTGTCAATGTGTTACATGCTTGTATTCGTTTTTTGTGCTTCTCTTAACCCCGAGGACGATAACGATAGTGTATACATGTATAACACTCACACACCGAACTTCTGACCATTGCTACAACAACAAGGTTTGATCATCAAACTTTCGAAGAAGGGTAGCCTCACAGACTGTAATGATTGGAGAGGCATTTGTGTGCTTCCTGCCGTTGCCGCAAGATAATAGCTAAAATCGTCCTGGATAGACTAAAGACCCACTTAGAAAGCACAATTGATGAAAAGCAGGCTGGTTTTCGAACCAGATTCTCCTGTGTCGATCACATTAACACCTTGCGAATCATCATCGAGCAATGCGCTGGGTACGATTCTCCGCTTCACTTGCTTTTCATCGATTTCGAGAAGGCCGTCGATAGTGTGAACTGGGATTCTATATGGGCGGCCTTGCGCAGGAGAGGCATACCTGAGAAGCTTGTGGCTATTATTACGGCAACGGTGCGAAGAGTCGTGTTCTGCGTAAAGGTAAGGTGTCGGGGGACTTTGAGATTCGCAGTGGAGTTTGGAAGGGGTGCATCCGTTCACCGATCCTATTCCTCACAATGATAGACGATGTCTTACATGCAGCCCTATCCGGACTAGACAAAGGAATTCAATGGATTTTGTCATCTTCTCTACATCTTGACTACGCTGACGGACATATGCCTAGGTTGAGGGAAAGTACTATTATCGCAACAGCGTTTGAATCACCCGTTCTGATTATTTACAATAAAACCACAACTGCAGTACCACAGTGGGTATGGCTAAAAACCAGAAAAATGCATCGGACTTAAGCACGATCTACATGCTACGACTTACTCATAATTTTACACTCAATTGTCCTAACCCCTTGTGGGGCATGTTCCAAATGGCCCAGTTGACGTTTCGTTGGCATAAACTGGTTTCGGAGAATGCAGTTGCCAGCATGCACCTTCTGCACATCCATGGCCACGAACGTCGTCATGGACGGGATTCGAACCCGAAACGTCGGTAGTCAAACATAACACTGATACCTCAACACACTGCGCTACCAGTCGCCCCAACGATATTGGAACGCTGTCTACACGCTAACTAACTTATCCGTCGACTTGGAAGCAACGATATCTCGTTGTCAATATCGTTGGATTGGAGAAGGGATACCTCCGTCTTTTTTGATGCAATGAATTCCAGCCACACCCTCAAGGCCGTTATTTGCATAAATATCTTTAAAATAATTACATAAATAATCCTTTAAATAAATTGACATGTTACTTCTAATATTCTGGCACATTAAAAAAATTGTTTACATTTTCCCAAAACTAAATACGTATGGATTAAAAACCACTTCCGAATCTAAACGTGTATCTTTTACCTGTCCTCAATGTGATAAGATTTAATTTAACTCTTTTTCAAATAAACAACGAAAATCTTCTTTTTTTGCTAATAACTAAGTTTAATAGCTGTACGTGTATTTCGAAAGTGAACTTCCAAATATGTATCGTGTAAAGCATGCGTCAGTCGAATATGAGAGTGGATATTCCGTACGGTGTCACACATCAATATACCTATACATTACACGAGTAAAACGCCGTCTTATCATCGACCAATATGTGAAATTCCGGAATGAATTTGAGCTTTTCACAGTGTGAATCACTTCCCGTGTTGCCAGCTGCTCTTATTGTGGGTTATCTTATCAAGTTTGAACTATGCATGGGAAACGCATTTATTGGTTTTTTGTTTTGTGCAATAAGCTATAAGCTAGACCGACATTTTAATTCGATAAGAGGGACTTGCAGTGAAAGTTACTTCAAAACAAGCTACGAAAGAATAAATTTGATTAGCTGTAAATTTAATTTGTGCAATAGTTTTGATTTATGATATGGATCTGACATGAAAACGAATCTGAAGGGATTTTTTATGAACCTTCAGAGACCCGTCTTTACATGGGACGGGTATCGTAGATTTGACGCGCCCGACGGGTTTACGCGTCTCATGCATTAGAACATTTAATCACTTACTAAGCTACTCGACTAATTTTTTGCTTTTCGGACATATTTAGCTACTAAATTACTCGCCACTCGAAAAAATTACTAGCCTAGTCCGAACAAGCCTTAAGTTCATGTTCACACAGCGGGCAAATCACTCAAATTGCTCGATCTGAGTGTGGTGTGTCTAAAATTATGTTTTTGACAGTTTCAGATCAAGTGAACTGGCTCAGATTATGTGATTTGGATCCAGTGTGAACCTAATATTAAGTGGGCTCCTAACTGGCGCAATGCTATATATTTTGTTGGTTGAAAAACTAAGTGCTTTGCCATATATCCAAGTAAAGGGTTTTTTTAAGAGCGATAAAACTTTTCTTTTATATAACAACTAGCTGCGCTCGCGTTGTTCACTTCGCTCACAACTTGACACTAACCTTGAATATTTTTTTCATACATAATTAATTTGTTATCCACTTGCTCAACACCACGACGATAAGGCTAAACTTCAGCTAAATTAAAAGTAACTTCACTTTCAGTCGGGTACCTTTACATAGTTTCGGCGGTTCAAATTTCTAAGCAGAATTACAGGGACCCCGCCTAGGTGCGCTTAGGGAATTTAAAAACCGGATAATGGGTAGCATCTTCTTGATCCATTACTTGGTCGATTGAGCTGTATTCAACACATTCCCCAGGAACGCATTTTAATATTTCTGCATTTATCGCAGATGCCTGGTCGTTTTTTAAATACACAACATCAATTATTTAGGAGAATAACCTTCCCTTCTTCGTCCGGATACGTACCGTCACCAATTTTCAGTAATAAATCTGAAAACTCTTGGGCATTTTGATTACTCCCAATTCGCGCCCGCATATTGGTTGACAAATGCATGGGTATGACAATGCGCCATAGATGTGAGCTTTTTAGATATGCCTTAATTTCATCAGCCCTCATCCCTCCGGGTTTTACTTGTAAAGTTTGCCTAAAGTCGCCACAGAGAAGTAATATAATACCGCCCATAGGCCGGTCGTTTTGTTTGATGTCACGTAAGGTTCTATTATTGATTCAACCACTTTCCGATACGCCTTAGTGCACTTCTCCCATATTATTAAGAAACAATCGCGCAAAACCCTGGCTTTGTTACTGTTTATTGGCTGGGGTTTTTCTGCTATACCAGTGCAAATATTCATACAAAATTGCACTGGATAAGTTCTAGTGTAAGTTGAGTGAAGAAATTTTGATTGAAAAAGCAATTATAATATTGCCACATTTTCAAAAAAAAAAAAACAGTCAATAATAGAATAATTTCATAGCAACGAACTTTTGCTCGTAGCAACTACAGTGAATTCATAGCAACAATCTTTCGCTCGTGGCAATTAGAACAATTTCATTTGTTTTTCTATATATATATATATATATATATATATATATATATATATATATATATATATATATATTTTTTTACTCAGTAACCTTCTTTGGTTCATGCACAACAACTTTGCTAAAGATCATCACATGATCAAATGCATAGTTTACGATTCTATAAAGGACATACAAACAAACATTCATTTTTATATATAGAGATGAGGATTCAAATTTGTATCAGAAATCTTTGTTTATTATGAAGACCAACATGGCAGCATGCTTTCAATACGATTTAACATTAGGTTCACAATTCCAGCCAAACTATATAAGTACATGATCTAGCAGATTTCTTTATCACAAACCTCAAACTTGTACTGACAATTTCATGTCAAGTGATCTGTCCAGATCAATGGGTGGGTTCAGAAGTTACCGACCAACTTCTGCTTAGTTGAAGATGATCAAATGATAACCGAGCAAGAAATATTTCCGCTCACGTTCTCCTTCTTTCTCCTTGACTTTCATATAAAGTGTGTGACAACGAGATTGGCATTCAGCAGGCACAGACTGCATAATCGAGCCGATGAGGAACCTCTCGCGAGCGGTGTGTGATTTTGGACAACTTCTGAACTCGCCCAATAGGTTTGCCTGCAAGTGTGAACCTTAGCCTGGCCACAGGCTGTCGAACACGAACTCCAACACGAACCTGGTACAAATGTCCTCTGCATAGCTCAAGACCCATACCAATACACACTTTACATAAATGTGAAGAAAACCGATCCACTTGTACCATGTTCGTGTTTGAGTTGGAGTTCGACAGTCTGTGGACGCACTTATGTAAAACATATAGCATTCTCGGCTGATTTGATCGGTCTAATTTTTAACCTATCTTTTGACGGGTAGCGTGAAATCATCGCAATTTCAAACCTACTATTGATTAGATGCGAACCACATTGAAAAAAGGAACCGCTTCGCTCCACCGCTCCGGATTTTAAGTCTGCTTCGCTCCGCTCCACTACGGTCCGAGTCCCGGACTTTCACTATTGAATGCAGAGCGAGCGAAGCGAAGGTTGTGATCCTTTAAGCGCGAGGCGAGCATGGTCCACACAAGAGACTGTTGATTCACAATGTGATGGTTAGTCACGTGCCTAACTTTGATACGCGAAAAACACGATTTTCTAGTGTTTTTCGTAGTGGGAAAGCTGTACTAAATTAGCAGCAATAGAACAAGTAATATTTGAGGAAAAAATTAAAATATTTTTGGGTCGTCTGCCAGCTAAGTCTTAAGCTTTCCGTAACTTAAAAAAAGTGTAACATTTCTTTCGACTTTTTCGTAATTAGCACTAAATAGGTCCAAATTTAGTACACTTCTTTCAATTATACATTTATACTTTTTCTCTACCGGATTAAGAGAGGTCAAACTAATGCCCGGTTCACATTATTCCAGTCCAGTAATCCAGTCCAGTGCTGGACATTATGCCCGGTTCACATTATTCCAGTAACCAATCCAGTCCAGCGCTGGACTGCTACTGGAATAATGTGAACCGGCACTGGACAGCAATTCAATCCAGCAATCCAGTCCAGTGACTGGATTGTCGGTCTACTTTTTGATTCCAGCTCGCCCAAAAATCATTGTTACTACAGTCACCGAATCAACAACACACTCGCCAGACTACTGGACTGGAATCATGTAGACGATATGATCCAGTCCAGCACTGGACTGGATCGCTGGACTGGATTACTGGACTGGAATAATGTGAACCGGGCATTATTCCAGTAACCAATCCAGTCCAGTAATCCAGGCCAGCGCTGGATTGCTACTGGAATAATGTGAACCGGCACTGGACAGCAATCCAATCCAGCAATCCAGTCCAGCAATCTAGTCCAGTGACTGGATTGTCGGTCTACTTTTTCATTCCAGCTCGCCCAGAAATCATTGTCACTATTGCCCGGTTCACATTATTCCAGTCCAGTAATCCAGTCCAGCAATCCAGTCCAGTGATGGACTGGATCATAATGCCCGGTTCACATTATTCCAATCCAGCAATCCAGTCCAATGACTGGATTGCTGGATTGGATTGCTGTCCAGTGCCAGTTCACATTGTTCCAGTAGCAATCCGGCGCTGGACTGGATTACTGGACTGGATTGGTTACTGGAATAATGTGAACCGGGCATAAGATTGAACTGAATTCCTTTCCGTCATTCCCTTTATAAGGTTAATTGTGTTTATGCTCTTACGAACCAAAAAGCTCGGCAAATGACAATCATTCGTTTATAATAACACATCCATTTAAAATTAAATCTAGTAATAAACAATTGATATGCCAAAAAGAAACAAAACTCACCTTATTCAGTTTGCCAAGCGCTGATATCAAGTCAGCCCATTCGGTGGAATATTCGAAATTCTTGAGTGCCTTATCGATATTCGACATATAATTTCGATATTTGGCTTCGCCAAGGAGTTTTTTCTCCTCGGCTTGTGCATCAGCCGATTCCATTGCGAGATGATATACTGCCAACTACTCTCCAATCTGAAATGCAAAAAGTTTTGGTAAAGGTTAAATGATATTCGGAAATGGAATTCAAAATTTCTAAAAATAGTAAATTTTGACAGCAAATGTTTTAACTTGAAATAATGTAAATTAATGCCTACTTTTTAGTAAAAGTAGATAATTTTTCAGAGAAGAAATAGTATTTAAAGATTTGCCTTTTCCTGCTTCATATGCAAAGGATCCTAGGCAAAACCAACGAGAATCTTGAAGGATAAACTAACGATAATCGCAATTGCTATTCCTACAGGAAAAAAGATAATCGGTCATACATAAAAGTAGCATAATTAATTAATGAAAGAAGTGTACTAAATTCGGGCCTATTTAGTGCTAGTTTCGACAAGTTGAAAAAAATTTATTACAATACATTTTTTTTTTTTTCAAAAGCTACGGTATTGTCTGCAAGCTTAAGACTTAGCTGGCAGACGACCGAAAAATATTTTTTTTTCGTCAACAATTACTTGTTAAAATATATTCCGTGCTAATTTAGCTGTACTAAGCCGCCTTCTCACTACGAAAAACACTCAAAAATCGCGGTTTTCACCACAAATCAAATTTAGGCACGCGATCAACAGTCTCTTGTGTGGGCTACGCTTGCTCAGCGCTTAAGGGATCACAACCCTTGCCTCGCTCGCTCTGCATTCAATAGTGGATATCCAAATAATTGTCAATTTGGTTGCTGTCACGTGCACAACTTTGATTCACAAAAAACACGAGTGTTTTTTCGGAGTGAATACAACAAGTAATTTTTGGTGATAAAAATGAAAATATTTTTCGATCATCTGCCATCTTAATGCCCGAACCAGATTGAACGCAGCAGCAGCAGTAGTAGCGGCAGCAAAATGTTAAGTTAGAAAGCATGCATTTCCCTTAAGCGACCTAGATTATCTTCAGTTTTTCCTGTAGGAATACTATTGTATATAATTCATTTTTTCCTATAGATTCTCGTCAGCACTTGAGATTATTCCCAGATCATACAGATTCTCAGATTTTTCCTGTAGTTATTCCTGTAAGTGAATGAACTGTAAGATTCTTATCAGTTTTTCTTGTAAGAAGTTTAGGTTACATGGGCTGCCGTGGGCACCCACAGCACACTTAGACCCAGAGTCCATTGAGTTACCCCAAAGAGTATATTGCCCCTAACGCCTACTACTTAAAACCAGCCGGACCTTTTCATAAAGCGATGGAACCGGCCAATCTCTATATCCACCAGTTCCAAAAGATGTACAAAGAAAAATTCCCCAAGGTCTTCTTCTTGTGAGTGCTGGTCAGTCGCATAGAAGATGCGAATGCGAAATGCTCTCCTCATCTTCCTCGTTACGCAGCTACAACAGAAGTTATTGTAGGAGAGCCTGAGCCATTATTGCATGATCCCCAATAAGGCAGTGGCCAGTGATGACTTTCACCAAATTCTATCTATGTCTAACGACAAAAGTCTGGTCGCGCATGCAGGGTCCAGTCTGGGCTACAGTGATCTAGCTGAACCACAAGTGTCACCGCTCATATAACATTCCTGTAGGAATGAGGTTAGTTAAATTGATAATGAATGGGCGGCTCCTTAAAATATGAACAGGAAAGGTCAAAATAGTTTTCTTTCCCATCCCAGCCTTCAGAACTGTTGAGGAAGCCGAAATTTGCTATGATGCTCGCCAATAGAGCAGTCATGACACACCACTACCGTGTAAATGCGGTGACAACAGGCTAATAAAGTGTGAACAACCATAATTGAAAAGTGAAAACTGGCACGCATTTATTTGACTAAATTCAGTGTTAACACTCATATGTTTTCAGTTTGACATTTTTGCAATTGAACAAACATAAAATATTACATTCAGTGTCTTTTTTCTTCGAATACATTGTTGAGAAAATTGGATATATGTATATGTATGTACGAGGGCAGTTCAAATATGATCGAGACAAACGCTCTGACACATTTATTTATTATCGAAAATATTTACAAAAATTTACAGTTTTTCTAGGTAATTCCCCTCACTAGTTACACATTTTTGCCACCTCTCTGGAAGTTTTGTGATGCCGGTATCGAAGAATTGCTTGGGCAACTTGGACAGCCATGTGCGCACGAACTCCTCTACCTCGTCGTCGGTGTTGAATATTTGACCTCCGAGGGCTTCTTTCAGTGGTCCAAACATGTGGTAGTCGCAGGGTGATAAATCCGGACTGTAGGGGGGGGGGGGGGTGTTCTAGAACCTCCCACCACAATCCTGATATTGTATCGAGCGTGAGACGCGCGGTATGAGGGCGCGCATTATCCTGGAGAAGAATAGCACTTCACGCTGGAATGCTCCTCCGTCGAGGGATAAGCGGGTTTCACGTGTGTTCTCAGAAGGTTAGAGTAGTATGCAGCATTGATGGAACGTTGTATGGGCAGGAAGTCAACGTACAGCACTCCCCGCCGGTCCCAGAATACAGTACACATAACCTTACCCGCGGACCTGGTTGTCTTCGCTTTGACTGGCGCCCCTTCCTCCTTCTTCCTCCACTCTTTAGATGACCCCTTGCTTTCGGGAGTGTAATAGTGTACCCATGTCTCGTCTGTAGTGAAGATTCGCGTCAAAAAACCGTCCCCCTCCGCCTCGTATCGCGTCAGCAAGCGGCGACAAACATCCAACCGCATGAATTTTTGCTCGAAGTTCAACAGTTTGGGAACCAATCGCGCCGTTATTTTGCGATATTGAAGGTGTTCGTGGATGATAGACTCTACACTACCAATACTAATGCCGACTTCAGCCGAAATGTTTCGAACATTCATCCTACGGTCCTCCAAAATGTTCTACGCGGCGAATGTTGTCTGGTGTGATGCTGGTTCGCGGTCGACGATCATGCGGCTCATTCTCGACGGTTTCGCGGCCATATTTGAACGCTTTGGCCCATTTAAACACAGCAGACCTACTCAGGCATTCACTACCGAACTGATTTCGCAAACGCCGAAGAATTTCCGTGTTTTTAACGCCTTCCCACAGCAAAAAACGAACGACAACACGTTGCGCAACGGCGGTCGGCACTTGATGTTCACTCGTGGTCGTAGCACGCGCGTGAAACGTGCGTTCGCGACGAAAACTATGCCACACTATTCGTAAGGGACCCAGCTATCACATACTCAAGCCGCGACCTTAAAAACATACAGGCGCGCCATCTACAGCGTTTGTCTCGATCATATTTGAAGTTTGAACCACCCTCGTATATAATCAGCAGATGCGGTTTCATTTTGTATTCTCTTAACGCATGCTCCCGCGCCACAACCATCTACTTTGTTGTTGGTCGCCAATGTGTTTTGCTCATGGGACTCATCCGGGTCACCTGGATCATGCGGCACTCTAAATTGAGCCTTATGCTTCGTTTAGACGTGAACACTGAGCCAAGCAGCGAATATTGAAAAATTTCAGTGTTCACGTCTAAACGAGGCATTAGAGTTTGACCAATTTTTTTAGAGAACGTTGACGCGAGAACAGTAGATTCGGTGATGGAGAGAGCTTCACACTTTACAGAGAAGGTGTATGAAAGGTGATTGCCAAAGCCACAGTTGGTTGGTTGAGACGATGCCTACAGCGTTAAGTTAAAGGATACAGAACAATAAAGACGGGGCTCATGTGCTTACTGGTCGGACATTTTCACTTTAATCAGTCAATACGCCAACAGTATCACCATACACTGTCGAACTCAAACACAACCTCTAACACGAACCTGGTACAAATCTCCTCTGAATAGCTCAAGACACACACTTCACATACACGTGAAGAAAACCAGTCCACTTGTACCATGTTCGAGATCGAGTTCGACAGTGTATGGTGACACTAATAATAATACGTACAGTGTAAAGTGGTCCATATGGCCGCATGCCTGTTTGAAGTCAAACAAATTTTTGGCACACATTGAAGTCGCGGTATATTTCAAAGCAACACAGAAGGCACCAATCATTTTTGAAAAACTATATTCCGATCTCTTGAGAGAGGATGGCTCGCGGATTTTCATTCCTCTATCGCCTTTTCACAGGATTAAATCTCCGATTTTAATCCTGGCGTGTTACTTGTTATATACCCAAATACAAAATCCAAGTCAATAAATTGGAAATCCTCACTCTTAACATCACAAAATTATTAATAAGCACAAAATCCACAATTACAAAACTTCCTCTTGCTTTTTTTCTGGAGATGTGATTAATTACTAACTAATGTATACGCGTGCGTACTGCCTAAAGTGGAAATGTTATCACCATTAATAGCAGTAATAGCAGAATGGATTACCGCTTTAGTCAAGACGAACTTAGGTTTTTCGATGTGAAATTATTGTAATGGCGTATATACGGCTTAAGGCTGGAAGAGCAACCTATAGTTTCCCCAGTCTAAGCGGCAATTCTCTCTGGAGCAACCTTCAAGTGGATTTCCGCTTTAGACAGTACGATCCTAACTATAGTTTAGTAAGACACTTCTGTGCTGGCGTTGTAGATTTCATTTGTAGATTTCGTACTTATGGATTTTGTGTTTTTGGATTTGGTAATAAATATTGTGAATTTTCAAATATCGTGAATTTTTTACTTGTGGATTTCGTGGTTAACAATGCCGCGCCACTTTTTAACTTTTATTTTTCTCTACAGTAAAAGAAGAAGTCTTGCTCTAAGTAGGTAAAATCAATTGATAGGCAGTAATTTGTGGAATGAAAAAAAAAACGCAAATTAATGTGTACCAACATAAAGAAAGTGGTTTATGATGTTCTAAGATCTAAATTTGTACGAGTATTTCTCCACTCGCCACTATAGCTGAATTTCGTTGGCATAACAATTTGCTAATGAGTTAAATAACCAGGATGGAGTAGGAAAGTTGACATATGATATACATGCGTGTAGCTGAGGTACCTATTAGATATTAAGTGTTAATTGATGAAAATTACATTGGCATGAGACCACATCTACTATCACCGCGCAATGATAACTAATTCGTCGCTATAAAGTTTCCCTTTGAGAAATATAAAAACAATAACAACTTATCTTTGAATTGTTGTATTGTACGAGTAATTATAGTACATATATACATATATATTAGGGGAACTGACGCTCGCGTCGTAAACATCGTTTTTATCGTAAAGTTGTAAACTTCTGTTGTCTTACTGTATGGATGACGAAGCAATTACCCCTATTTAGTTTTATTCTACTTATTAAAAGTAAAGTACATATTACCCTTTCCGTTCCAAAGCGGAACATGTACGGTAAAAAAAAGGAACATTCCTACTTGATCGGGCGAAGCATTAGTGAGATTTAATTGGAATGGATTTTTCACTCCTCTTGCATGGGCTCCGGTCGCGAAGCGGCTTAAGGGGTTCCAACCCTCAGTACACCACCCTAGAACGTTCGCTGCGCTCGCTCTATATCCTATAGCGGTAAACCCATTATGAGGTCATACAAGCGGTTCTCACAGAAGTGGGGAGAGCTCGTCGGGAGTGCGAGATTCGAACCCATGAACCGGTAGAAGAAATATGTGTTAATTGCCTTGACCCCTCCAGGGGCATCTCTCTCTCTCAATTGCCCTAACCCCTTGTGGGGCATAGCGCGTCAACTGTTCCATGTGGCCCAGTTGACGTTTCGACGGCATAAACTGGTTTCGGAGAATGCAGTTGCCAGCATGCACCTCCTGCACATCCATCCATGGCCACGAACGTCAGCGTGGACGGGATTCGTACCCGAAACGCCGGTAGTCAAACATGAGACTGATGCCTCCACACACTGCGCTACCGGCCGCTCCAGGGGTATGGACGCGTCAAAATCTCTTGCCTTTTTGATGTTTCGATAGCATATCTACTTTTTCCAACGTTCAGTTGCTAGCATGCACCTTCATAACAATCATCAGACTGACATGCATACCCATCGACCTGCTATATGTAGGAGTTTTTGTGTATCACCACTATTGAACTGAACATGATATTAGCTCAGAAACGTTAACCAAAAGGTAATACGCTTTGAGCAGCAATGTTACCTCCCCTAAAGTCTGATAGTATAATCATTTTGTTTACAAATAATTAAGATTTTTTCCTGCCATTATTATCAGTCGCCTACTTAACAATTAGGTCGTTGTCGTTACTTCTTTCATCAGCTGTTGAGAATAATCAACCGTGGTGCTTATCAATATTGTTGTCGAAAAATATGCGTGATTGATAAGAAAATACAGTTAAATAAATCGCTCCTAAAAGGAGAGGGTGTGAATGGTAATCAGCTCAAAGACCTATTAAGACTGGTAAACAAACAAGTTGACTGTTAACAACGTATTTTTGGAACTATGTATTCACAGAGGTTATTATTACAGCTTCATTTTTCCATTGAGACATGCAGAAATGTGATGGACAAAACAAAACACACATAAAAATTTAATAATCTTGAATATTGTGACACTTTATTATACATACAATATTACTGCAGCTGGAATGAAGGCTCTGCTTCCACTCAATAGTCACTATCTATTTCTATTTCGTCTCAATCTTAATTGACACCAATTTCTAGGGGTGAAATTCATGCATCAAAGCAACCTAGTTTTTTCTGTCTACGAAAGAAACTATAAAAATCAATGAAGTAGAAGTAGTAGTTGAATTTGCCTTTGTCGTCATAATGGACTAGTGGGATGCAGTAATATCTGCCCAGTAACATTTATCTGCATTTCCAACAAAGTACGTTGGCGTTTCATTAGCATAAATCTATAAATGGTGCATTCATGTAAATAAACTTGTGCGGTAGCTTTTTTCATTTTCTTTTATCGTTGCATTTCTTCGACTGCTGATTCATATAGGCACACATTAGCAATATTTTTTTCAACATATTGAACAATAATTACAGTGGTTCAGAACTTTGTCAGGTGTTTAGAAATGTGCTTGATTATGAACCCCTCAAAACAGCGCACAGACAGAACGGACGAGTGCGATTGACCTCATACGGAATTTCATTCGGAAAAATGTGAAATAGGCCCGTTTTCTCAATGTCTTGTTAAACTGCCTGTTAGCTAACAGGGACTTATTTTATCAAAGGCCATAACCTGAATCATATACAACACCCAAAATTCGATAATGCAGTTCAAAGATAAGGGGGGGAGGAATCCCCATATTTTGTCGTTTTTTTGGGTGTTGTATATGATTTAGGTTAAGCCCTTGGGTAAATAAGTCCCTGTTAGCTAACAGGCAGTTTAACAGTACAACAAAAATTCTCAAAGCCATTTGAACATATTGCCAGTGTGAAGGGCCTATTAGACTAGCAAGAATTTGCACAAATTTTTGTATAAAAATCACTGTGGTGTAGAACTTTGCCAGTGGTATGGAATGGGAATGGACAGAATGGATTAGTGCGATTGCCTCCATACGGAACTTCAGTTCTAAAAATGTGAAGTAGTCGGCAAAAATTTGAAGTGTCCGCGTCAAGTGTCAAAGCTATTTGAAAATTTTGCCGGTTGCAAAGTTAGTGGTTTAGACATTTGCTTCCGTAAATTTTTGAATAATAGTAACGCTATTACATTTTTGTACAAAAATTTGTATACTGTGAGGTGCCTAATAGATTATAGAATCAAGACCATTTGGGATTTAGGATTACGGAATGCGTGATGGAGGAACCCTAGGAGACCACTCGATTCAAGAAAATAGACGTTCCGCTAGCAAATCCCGTCAGCTGTGACTCTATTGTAACCGGTTATGAAGCAAGGGAAGATCGAACATCACAGCCGGCTTCTAACGTCATATCAGAAAAAGTCATAAAACCATATTTGTTAAAAGAGAACTTTTGCTGGTATTAGCCGTTTTTCGGTATAATGTCCGGTTCACATTATTCCAGTCCAGTAATCCAGTCCAGCTATTCAGTCCAGTGCTATACTGGATCATATCGTCTACATGATTCCAGTCCATTAGTCTGGCGAGTGTGTTGTTGATTCGGTAACTATAGTAACAATGATTTCTGGGCGAGCTGGAATCAAAAAGTAGACCGACAATCCAGTCACTGGACTGGATTGCTGGACTGGATTGCTGGATTGAATTGCTGTCCAGTGCCGGTTCACATTATTCCAGTAGCAGTCCAGCGCTGGACTGGATTGGTTACTGGAATAATGTGAACGGGACATAAAGCTTTTTGTTCATAATGTATCGACAGTAGGTTCGTACTACCTAATGCCCCGTTCACATTATTCCAGTAACCAATCCAGTCCAGTAATCCATTCCAGCGCTGGACTGCTACTGGAATAATGTGAACCGGCACTGGACAGCAATCCAATCCAGCAATCCAGTCCAGCAATCCAGTCCAGCAATCCAGTCCAGCAATCCAGTCCAGCAATCCAGTCCAGTGACTGGATTGTCGGTCTACTTTTTGATTCAACAAAACACTCCCCGGACTACTGGACTGGAATCATGTAGACGATATGATCCAGTCCAGCACTGGATCGCTGGACTGGATTACTGGACTGGAATAATGTGAACCGGGCATAAAGCGGAAATCTACTCTGGTTCTATAGACATGCTTCAGGCAGTACGAGCCTACACATACACAGTATATTTTACAATGTACATACGAGTAACTAAATATTAAGCCTAACGCGGGAAACAAAGCTAAAGATGGACCAGTAGAAAAATTTGTTAAACGACAAAGATGATATGGACAAACCAAAACCCGGCTATTCGACCAAATTAAAAAAAAATACGTTGACAAACACACACACACAATGACACCAGCCGATAGCGTGCTTCGTTGATTCAAAACTGTCATTGAGTGGCTGCGATAGAAATAATAGGCGTGTTTTTTTGCGTAACCGTGTAGGGTCCCTGCCCGGGTCGCGCAAAAAACGCTCTAGGGCAGCATATAGGTTAAATTCCGAATCGTGAAGTTGTCTACACTGACGTCAAGTGGTGCACATCATATGTGGTGGAAATAAATTACAGATTCGAATGAAATATCAGTTTGAGTGTCGGATCGTTTATTTATCGCGACAGCGGACATAAACTTGGCGTACCGCGCTAACTTAACAAACATCATTCAAACGAACTATTTATCAGTGACAGCTACAAGTGCAAATCTATCCAAATGGGTTGCGGGTTCGATCCCCAGCAAACTCTTATCTTTTCTTGCCTTTTTTTTGTTCCATTGATATTTTTAGTAATCCTATTGAAAATGTAAAATATTATTTGATAATAGGCATGGGCCCATCAGAGCAAGACGTAATATTAGTTTACAATGAATTTGGCTGAGTGACAGAAACACAAGCGTGTCAACATCGACATATTACGTTCTACACGACACCAGAGCCATCTGTTGTGTCATGCATGTGGAATTTATTGAGGGGTTATAGCGTGTAGGGCAGCCACCCAAATAATCTATCCCGGTTAATGTTGTTGGTGTAACGCGTGTGTTATTTTACCCTACACGCGATAAATTCCCAAAAAAAACACGCCTTCGTTATTAAGCGATAGATTCGTTGTCAAGCGGGGTAAACAATATTTATTCGAGAAATGACATTTTAATACTAATTTGTCCACAATCCTAAGGGGGGAGAAGACAGAAGGGCTTCCTAGTTGACAGGGGGAGTGGAAAGGGGTTTACACTTGTGTTCTTGTGTGTGTGCTCTTCTTTCGGATCAGGTCGACCTACTCCGAGTCCGACAACGGAGTAGATTCAAGAAACTAGGTTCGCAGACCTACTCCGTATATGGAACGAATCTGTCGTCCGTCATGGAAATGGAGTGAAAGAACAGAAGAGTGGGTCAGCTAGGTTCGTCAAAGTCTGAGTCGTAATTGTAAATAAGAGAATGGAGAACTGAACTACTGACTAGATTAGAAGACATATCTACATATCGCTATATTGCAGTGTAGAATAAAATGGATTGGATTTTGTTGATATCAGGTGAAGTGGAGCTTTTATGAACGGTTTACAATTATCGCCGAGTGGAAGAGGCGAGTATATTCGGCAAGAATGCCCGACGCAATGGCCTGGGCGAGGTGCGCGTTCACATTCTCGCCTGAGTACGAGTCACAAGTGCTGTTCTGTTGGGCAATGACAAACAACTGATGGTGCGGTAACATACGCGCTCCCATAGGGAAATAATGCGTGCACTTGTGAAGAACGTTTAATTTAATTTTTACCAACCACATGTTTCATGTATAATAATTATCCCCGAAAATCGTTTGCGCGCGTTTAGGTTAAGCGAAACCATTCACGTAACCCCCTGCCAGCTTTTTTCAGACTGATTGACCGTTTCTTGGAAAAAAGGATTGCCATTCAGAATCTCCTTAATTTTTTTTTCTTGCTATTTTGACTTCAGATTCGCAATCAGCGACCCAATCAACCCCCTTACCAGTATTTTTCTAGTGAGATCGGCCGTGTTTATAAAAAAGTGCTGCCATTCTTGATCCCCCGTTTTGTTTTTTTTTTTTTGCCATTTGGACATCAGATTTGCAATCAGCGACCCAAAAGGCCCTCCTATCGGCTTTTTCCAGCAAGATTGGCCGTATTTTTGAAAAAAAAGGGGTTGCCGCTCAGAAGATTCTTTATTTTTTGATTTTTTGCAATTCTGACTTCAGATTCGCAATCAGCGACTCAAAAAACTCCTATCAGCCTTTTGCAGCAAGATTGGCCGTGTTTCTTGAGAAAAAAGGGTTGCCGCTCAGAAACTCCTTATTTTTTTTTTATTTTTTGTAATTCTGACTTCAGATTCGCAATCGGCGATCCAATCGACCCCCTATCAGTTTTTCCCAGCAAGATTGGCCGTGTTTATAAAAAAAAGTGTTGTCATTTTAGATCCCCCATTTGGTTTTTTGCCATTTGGACTTCAGATTCGCAATCACCGACTCAAAATCGGCTACGACCACCCACAACACAATAAAAGACGAAAAGCTTCACTCTACCCAACGTCAATAAGATCCAATTGAATATGTATTTACTCCACTTCATTCTACACCACAATATAGCGTAACGACATCGTATATACATACATATGTCACATCATCTATCCTAATCAATAGTTCAATTCTCTCATCTACTTTTCTATTCCTCCCCAGATTTAAACGATCTGATCTGACTGATCATGCTCCGATACCAATAGACGGAACTATTAAACCTTTTCACTGTTCACTTTTCAACTGCTCCGACTCCGACCTGAACTTAAAGGAAAAGGGAACCATATAATCTGGTTTTGTTCTCATGCTCCGACCTGATCGTTTTTCGACCTGATCATTTTTCGATTGCGGAGTAGTTCGACCTAGTCCGGTGTACGGAGTAAGTTAAAAAGAGAAGGTTCGTGAATTGGCAACCATGGTTACTACGGAATAAACATCCCCTAGCGGGGCATAGCGAGTCAACTATACAATGTGGCTTAGCTGACGTTTCGTTGGCATACACCACTTTCGGACGATGCACGTTGCCAGCATGGACTTCCTGTTCCCATTTAGCCGCCTTCCTGTGACAGGTCGGGTGATGCTGTGGGGTATTATCACGCCCCGCACCACGGGGGGAAGACAAAACAAACATCCATGGCCACGAACGCCGTGGACTGGACTTCAACCTGTAACGACCCTAGTAGTCAGACATGAGACGCCTCTACTTGCCTCTACGCACTGACCTACCGGTCACCCCAACCCATCAAAGAGCAACATTGAGAGGAAACATGGAGAGAAGAGGACAAACTATAATGCACTGGCTTAAAAGTAGTAATGCGTGTTCGTTACCCTACCATACACTCGATAGATACGCAAAAGAATGCGCCTATTATCAGTTAACCTGACAATATCTATACACTGCGCATCAAAAAAAAAAATGGCACACTCAATTTTATTCATGCTGAAGCCAACAATTTGGGTGCCTTGTGGTAATACCAGTATTTTTATTTTATTTTTTTGAAAATCTGGATATTAGGTCATCTTAACTGTTTACGATAATCTTGAGCCGAAATAACGGTACCCGGGGTGCGTCTGTGGTTGTTTTTGCGTCATGATTTTTGAGGCTGTATATCCGCATAAATCGGTCACCACCTATTGATGTCGCTCTGGACCGATATCGCCCTGGTCTTCTATTGAACGATCCTATCTACTGATACACATTCCATGCATTCTGGATTTAAAAATGTCATCCAGAGGTCGTCAACTGGCCAAAGTATCGTACGATATTTCTCTATAAAGTGTACATCTCCACATTGATTAAGTTTGGGAAAACGCGGTCCGTTCTGATGCCTTGAGTAACCAAATAGTAGCAAACAATTAGAAAAATAACAGATTAAACCGTTATAGACTTTTTTGATCGAAAGGAACATTTTCAATCTTGGTATTTAGGTCGTTTCTAGTAAAATTGACTCAAATTTACCGTTATATTGAAAATGTACCCTTCCAAACGTTTGCTTATTTTCACTCTTCTTTACGGATACTAAAAACTGAACCCTTGCCATTCTTGTTGGCTTAAGCACGAAAAAAACTGGATGTGCCACTTTTTTTGATGCCCAGTGTATTTTCCGCTAACCGATATTTTTTATTTCGGTTAGCTGAATTTGTTCGAGCTTCACTACAGCTTTGATTTGAAGCCGCCAAATCGGCGGAGCAGTAGCGGTATGCCAGCGTCCAAGCCCAGAAACATGGTGAGTGAAAGCAGCTGCACCGACTCTGAGTAAAATGAGGCCGTCAGGGACAAGATTATAATATTAGCGGGGAGAAAAGTTCATTGTGATTCACATTGCATGCGACCTTGATTCACAGCAACTACAAAACGCACAGATAAATTTGCTTACTACGAAGACGTTGATATCAGAAAACTAAATGGCGGAGACTTGAGCCGCAGGGAATTCTATTTCATTCTCATTCAGAAAAATCGGAACAATGGACTTTTTGTTCGTCCCATTTCGAAGAGAATAACACTACACTAACGACTGATTGTTTTCATCTACATCTACATCTTCGTATTCTTGTTCTTTGTTTCAACCAAGAGTAATTATTTATACTTATTTAAGCTGCTATTATTTCCGTTGTTATGTCTAACTTTGTCAATTTGGTTGAAATTATTGCGGTTGCAATATTGCAGATTGTAATCGTATTTACCTTGACCTACGTACAAATACACGAAAGTGAGGAGTGTATCCAAGTGCTCGTATAATGATTGGAAGCTCCGGTATAGACGGTTACATAAAATATTAAAATTGACATAATTATTTATTGGTTGTTTCCATCATGCGATTTATTTTTGCTTATCATTCATTGTCATTCGTTGTTAGCTTGTGCAGATGAATTGAATGAATCTTCTACATAAATTCATGGTTTTCAGTTGACCCATACATGAACTAGCAAAACAGAATGGCAACGCGATTTGAACGTGGGCTTCTCTGCTTTTCAAACAAACGAGTTTTAACTCGACTTTGTCGAGTACTTTGTCTAGTATGCGGACAGCAATCAGCTTATTGCAATGTACTACCTTGCCTTAACCCGTAGTGGGGCATACGCATAACGCTTGAACCACTCCTGCGCGCCATCGTACTCTGTTCTGGGCAATGGGGCGTAACTCCCCAAACGACTTACCCAGCTCCTTACACTCTTTTGTCATAGATCGACATCATGTGATTTTAGACCTTCTCTTGGTCGGCCTTGGTGGGAAATGGGGTTCCATTTCATGGCATGTAAAGCAATACAATTCTCATCCTTCAGCAACGTGTGACCTATCCACTGCCATTTTCGCCTGCGTATCAATTCGTCAATTGGCAGCTGACCCGTACGTCCGACTTAGCTCTTCATTTGAAATAGTTTCCGGACGGAAAATTCTTTAAATTCGACGAAGTCATTAGTTAACGAAGACTTGAAGCTTTCTGGTAACTGTTACGGGAACTTTCCATGTGCTGTTCCCATACAACAGCACTGACAGTACCAGGGAGCGGCTTTGTCGTGATGTTAAGATAAATGCTCTGCCAGATTTTGGACAGTATACCGTATGCGCATTTGGCCTGGTCGATACGACGAGCGATGTCCTGCTCCGTACCACCATTTTCGGTAACAATGCTGCCCAGGTAGACGAAATTGTTCACCTTCTCCACAGGCTGCCCATTAATATTGATGGCAACAGGTGTAGGATTTCTTTTTCGCAATGGCGGGATAGGAACCTTGGTCTTGTTGGTATTCATCTTTAGCCCAACCTTGCTTGCCTTCCTCTCAAGATCTAACGCCATTGCGGACAGATCCAAGATTTTGCGGGAGAGTAGGCATATGTCGTCGGCGTAGTCAAGATGTAGATAAGATATTAAAGTCCATTGAACTCCTCTGTTTAGTCTGGATAGGGCTGCATGCAACACATCGCCGATCACTGTGATATCACTCACTACGGTAAGAGGATGCACCCCCTTGCCTAACTACAGTGTAAATCTCAAAGTCCCCCGACACGTTACCTTTATGCAGACCGCGACATTTCGCGCCGTCGCAAAAAAAGGTTGCCTTAATAATAGCCACAAGCTTCTCAGGGATGCCTCTCTTGCGCAAGGCCGCACATATAAAATCCCGGTTAACACTATCGAAAGCCTTCTCGAAATCGAAGCAAATCAAGCGGAGAATCGTATTTAGCGTATTGCTACGCAAGGTGTTAATGTGATCGACACAGGCGAATCCGGATCGAAAGTCGACCTGCTCTTCATTAATTGTACTTTCTAAGTGAGCATTTATTCTTTCCAGGACGATTTTAGTTATTATCTTTGCAACGGCCGGAAGCACACAAATGCCTCTCTAATTATTTAAGTCTGTAAGGCTACCCTTCTTCGGTAGTTTGATGATCAATCCTTCCTTCCACTCAGTGGGAAAGGTCTCTGTATTCCACGCTTCTTCAAGAAGTGGGTGCAGCAACTCGGCAGTTACGCTTGGCGCTGCTTGGTAAAGTTCGGCAGGGATACCGTCGAGCCCGGCGGCCTTTCCTCATTTTAGTGCAATAATTGTAGCGATAATTCCTTTTTTAGTCGGGGCAGTGGACTGTATACGCACATTTTGATGTTTAGTTCAATGATCTATACGAGGGAGAACTTCACCAGAGGTTACACGGTTCAAGACCGCTGCGAAGTGTTCTTTCCACCGCCTCATTTGATCATCCTCCAAGATATAAGCTTTCCATCACTATCCATGTCATGCAAGTCTCTGAACGTTGCCTAAGGGCGACCACAGAGTGAAAGCTGAAGCTGATGCTTATGCTGGTTTTTGATTGCGAACACTCAGTGAAGAGAAACGTTTACGTGAAACGTGCTCATGGAGCTTTCCCTGCCAATGTTGCTGAAGATCACATTCGTAATTGTGCGGTATATTCGTTCATTTTTATGTGTTATGAATGGATTTTATAAAGAAAATCACCAGACAATTACGAATGCGATCTCGAGCTTTAGCAATAGCATGGGCAGGGAAAGCTCAATAAGCACGTTTCACGAGGTTTCACGTCAATGTTTCTCTTCACTAAGTTTTCACAATCAAAATACCAGCATATGCATCAGCTTCAGCTTTCACTCTGTGGTCGCCCTAAGACGGTGTTGCCAGCAGCAGTAAATGCGCTACACCACCAGGCAGTTGCATCATACTCTAATATACATAGGTCTGACGATAGCCTTGCAAATCCAGAGGGCTAGAGTCCCTACGTCTTGCCTATAAATTGCCGACATATCCACAAGTCCACTACTACTACTACTCCTCTGACATGTTCTTGTCAGACTAGTTTACTGTCGAGAGTGATGCCCAGGTATTTGGCGTGATTTCTCGTGGGTAGGGGAGTGTTGTATAGTTTGGGACGCCTAATGTGTCTAAGATTTCCATTTCTGGAGAATGGAATGGCGATTACCTTGGACGGATCAACTCGGAGTCCATTGACATTACACCACTCCTGTACTATGTAGAGACCTGATTCAAGGATGTCTGGTAGAGCCTCCTTGAACTTTCCTTTAATCGCCAGGTCATCGGCATAGCGCTGTGCTGAGTAGCCATGCGTTTTGGATTTCCTCAATAGGGCATCAACCACAATGCACAGGAGAGGAGATGGAATTACTCCTTGTGAGCAGCCACGGGCGACATTAGCAGGGAGGGTAACGCCTTCAGTGTTGGTGATGATCCTTCTAGAGGAAAGCATATGACCTATTAATTTGTTGTAGTGCCCGCACACTTCTCCTTTAGTGCTTTCTCGATGGCTGTAAATGGAGTGTTGTCGAAAGGCCCTTCTATGTCAAGAAAAGTTGAAAGAGCAGTTTGGTTTGCCTCCATTATCATTTCATTATCATTAGAGTGGACTCCTGCTTGACAGGCAAACTGTCTTTCATGTAGAGGAGAATTTATCGAACATGTTCCTCGAAATTCTTTTTTTCCATCTATTTTAGCATGAAGGAGATGAGACTATGATTCATCTTTTGGGAGATTTCCCATTTTCGGAATGAAGACAACCTTCGCGGATCTCCATGTGTGAGGAATAAATCCCAAAGTGAAGCTGCCTGTAAATATGCTCAAGAGATATAGAGTCAGCGCTTCAAGTTCTTTCTGAAGAAAGGCAGGGAATATTTCATCAGTGCTTGCTGACTTGAATGGATGGGAAGATCCAATAGCCCACTTAGGCTTGTCCTCCGTGAAGATGCTTCTCACCGCTTTCCAGTCAGATGGTTTTGTATGCTCCCTCGATAGCTGGTGGCAAACGGCCGTACCCCTAGAGGCCTGACAACCTGGAAGGTGAGTACTTAGGAGAAGGTTGCCGGTTGCCTCGGCATCTGTGGTGGTGTTTCTATTCGCTTCCTTAAGGTGCGTTTTGGTGGACACTCTGCGTCGATCGCAGGCGACGATGAAAAAGCATGTATCTAAATAGTGCTCCGTGCTCCATGGGTTGATCGCTAATCGCGAACAATGCGACGATCATGTGCCTGGCAAAACACACCCTTAAGCGCGCATATCTCCTCAGGGCCCTTTCGAGCCAAGACCCTATGCTGTCTCGCAGCTTTATTCGTGTTGTCAGCACTTTCGCAAATCCTGCAGGATGTACTAATTTTGACAAACCCGATCTTTTTATTGTATTCTTAGAGCGAGTGACGCTAGTCCTCCCTCTACCACTTCTTTTTGCTCTGTTGAACAGTTTCCTGGTAGCTTTTCTAAGGCGCGGTTCAGGGTTCCACCAGGTAACTCCCCTACTGTCTTTGGTAATTTCTAGAGGACAATTCTCCTCGTTTGAGGCTGAGATGGCCCATATAAATACATTTTTCTCAAAGACTTGTTTACCAAATTTCAAAAGTTTTACGGATGCTAGAGGTATGAGCTTCTAGGTCGCGACTAAGCGACTTGCGTTTGCGACTGTATAAAAAAAACATCATAACGGAGCACTATTCGTCTGTATTTTATGTGGAAGCACAGTCGTACAATTGCAGCCTGCATTCGACGATTCCCTAAACCTTAAAATACACACGAATACTGCTCCGTTATGATAGGTTAGGTTAGGTAACGGGGCTGCCGTGCAAGAGCAAATACTCTCAACACGACTCACTTAGACCAGACGAATAGATCCGTTGTGATACCCAGAGTTTACTTTAAAACCGACCCAAAGAAAAACTACTCTGCGAACCAGCCTCTGCGATTCATACTAATCGTAGAAGACTATTGACATTAGATTCAGCAAGATCTCGCAGATTATCAAAGAAGAAGGACCCCAAGAATGACTTTCTAATAGTCGCCAAGGCAGGGCAGCCACAGAGGAAGTGCGATACACTTTCCTCCTCCTCCTCATCCCCACAACTTCTGCAGAAGTCATTAAAAGGGGCTCGGAGCCGCCTAGCATGCTCGCCGATGAGGCAGTGCCCCGTCAGAACCCCCACTACCATCCTAATATGATGTTTTTTCAAGGACAGAAGTCAAGTCGAGCGCTTCGCATTGATTTTGGGCCGTAATAATCTTGTAGTTAGGCACGTGCCGCAGTTAGCCCATCTTAGATTAGCCTTCCTAACTGCCTCAGCTTTAATAGCAAGTTTGAGTGATGAAAGAGGCATACCAAAGTGACGATTGTCATCGTGCAGCACATCTTCAGTCCCGAGACGAGCTAATTCATCCGCCCTGCCATTACCCGAAAAACCACAATGTCCAGGGATCCAGCACAAAACAATATTGAAAAACTCGCCCAATAGCCTTAGGGTAGTACGACACTCCACCACAGTGGTTGAAGTGGACACAACGGACTCCAGGGCCTTAATGGCCGCTTTACTGTCCGTGAGAATGGTAATGTCCCTTATAGACACAACGTTAGATCCTAACCAGCAAAGCGCCTTCGCAATGGCAGTAACCTCCGCCTGGAAGACGCTACAATGGTCAGGGAGACGAAACGAAAGCAGTTTAAGTGGTTTAAGCAGTCGGAGAAGACTCCGCCACCAACCTTGCCACGGAATCTTGAGCCATCCGTATAAATGCAGACATGGTCCAGTAAAGTCTGCCCGGTAGCTTCCCATAATGCCCTTTGAGGAAACGAAGTGGAGAAGTTCTTGTCAAACATATAATTCGGGGGTGACTAATCAGTTGAAGAAGGGAGATCCCTGTGTAACAGAATATGGGCGTGTCCAGTTCTGGCCGAGGTCCATTGCCGAGCTCCACGAAGCCTGATAGCCGAGTTAACAGCAGATTGTTGGCCGAAAATATCAAGAGGAATCAGATTAAGCAGCGTATCCAAGGCTGCGGAAGGAGTAGTTCTAAGTGCACCACAAATAGCCATACAGGCCAATCTCTGCACCTTGTCCAGCAAAATACGATTACGCACGGTATTCAATGCCGTCCACCAGACCACCACCCCATACATAAGAATGGGGCGCAGAATGGCTATGAATAGCCAATGCAGTATCTTTGGCTTAAGGCCCCAAGTCGCCCCAATGGCCTTCTTACAAGAGTAAAGAGCGACCGTTGCCTTATGCACCCGTTCCACAGTGTTTTCCCCCCAGCTAAGCTTTCTGTCCAGAATTAGACCCAGAAATTTGGCCTTATCCGCAAGAATCAACCTTTTCCCCCCGAGCACGGGGGGTATTAACGGATGAATCTTGTTTTTTTTAGAGAACAAGACAAGCTCAGTTTTGTCAGGGTTCACTGTGAGGCCGCAGCGATTAGTCCAACGGGTGAGTATAGAGAATGCACCTTGCATAACCTCACTCAGCGCCTCCGGAAACTTGCCAGAGACGGCGATTGCGATATCGTCAGCATAAGCAATTACACGGCAGCCCAGTGTTTCCAGGTCCAACAGCAGTGAGGGGAAAGCACTCCTCCCTGAGGAGTGCCTTTGCACACACACCTCCTCACAGTGGAAGCACCAAGGGTTGTCCTTACGACCCTAGATGTTAGTAGCTGATTGGTTAGCGTAACTAACGACTCTTCAACGCCCAGACCACAGAGACCTTCAGCAATTGCATCAGGCTTGATGTAATTGAAGGCGCTCTCAATGTCCAAGAACGCTCCGTTATGATAGTTTTTTCTCAGTCGCAAACGCAAGTCGCTCAGTTGCAGCCTAGGAACTCACACCTTAAGCCCCTCTCATTAATAAGCACTTCTGTTCCCAATAAATTCAATAATTAATAAATGGCCATATAAATTACCACCAAATACCACTTCAATTGTAATTGAAGAATAATCATGTTGTCCTAATGAAAGGCTGTTATCGAAATAAGGATTCGATATCAGACAGTGTAATTAGAGTTACTATTGTCTTGTCCAAATTTCAGCTGTCGTCACATGTATTATGTGTACATAATAGTCGTGTTTCTTTGTAACTAGAACATAACAGAATAGCGGCAAAGAAAATTGATAGAGCATGGAGTATTTCCTTGGTTCAGGGTGTGTCTTGGTTAGTCAGCCTTTAACCCTCAGCTCAAATGTTAAGAGAAAACTTAAATTTTAAAGCCTGCTACAGACAATGGCCCATCTCCCGCTATTTGAAGCCATCACCATTGTGTGGACGGGTGGATGGCGTTCAGTGGCCAATGCCGCGTAACCGTCATTTCTGTCAACAGCGATGGGCCATCGGCTGGCCACAAATGGCTTCGAGAGCCATTTCCTCCACGCGATGGCCCATCGCGTACACAACTTTGAACAGCTGATTTAAGTTGACAGGCCACTACACAATTATCGCAATGCTACTATCATGGACCTTCTGTTGTACGCGATTCGTTTGATTATATTGTAGCTGCCGTGACGCACAGCGCGACAGCTTTCAATTTCAATGGCCCATCAAAGACCATTGTGTGGACGGACAACATTTGAAAATTTTCGAATTGACATTTGGTGTGTGATAGAGGCCATCAAACTCACGATCGCTAGCAGGCATAAAATATCCATCAAACTCATGGAATTTCCGCTTTAGGTACTATAAATCCCCCGTGTGTGGGTTCTAGGTTCTTACCACTTAAAGCGGAAATGTACTTTGATATGCAGTGCAATAGAGAGAATTCTCCTATTATTTGCAAAAGATGAATGTTCCAAAAATTTTATGTGGATAGCAGAATCAATTTTTTTTTGTTATGTGGAACATTCCTAGTTCACCGATCGGCGCATAGTGGGCTTTAAATTGAGATGATTTCGCATCCTTTTTGCTTGTGGGATCCGCTCGCTACGCGACCTCCGCGGCGTAAGGAGTTAGTATCCTCAGTATACCGACCTAGAACGTGCACCTCGCTCGCTCTATACGCTACGGCTGTAAAGCCACTATTAACTAAGACACGAACCACGATGCGTCGCCCGGGGAAATAGGAATATACCCTTGCATCGAATTCCGAATATTTCAATCTGAAAAGTCAAACAAGAAAAGGACAAATTTTAACACCAGAGTGTCGAGAATTATCGCGGATAATGTTGTTATGTGTAATGAGGGCACTTTGTTCTGTTCTGGTTAGAAAGAAACACGGCTATTCTTCCTACTGCTGCTGGTATTAAAGGTAAGACAAGACAATCAGTGATTAAACATTACATTTTTTGTCTTGCCTTACCTTTAATACCAGCAGCAGTAATGAGTAACTGGCTGCGTTCCTAAAAAAAAATCGCTAAGTCAGCGCTTCACAGTTGCCGACCAACACATGTGTTTATTTTCGTGTTTTAGAAACGGAATACCGTCTGTCTCAATTGTCAGATTCAGATGCCATGTTGTTTGGCAGTTTTGCAGCACTAATCGCTTCTTAGTGCTGCTGACTCAGCCCTGGCGTTTTAGGAACGCAGCCACTGCAACTTATGTAGTTAATTTGGTTTCCAAGATAGTCTATTTGTAATTATTTCTCGGAGCAGCCACAAATGCTTTGATATAAATGTGTACATATCAGGATATCAAAGTGATGATATTGTCACAAGATAAAGAAGGCATTGCCTATAATTTGAATTAGGGTCGGTCAATAGATTCTTGATAATGGAAGCGTCAATACTTTTTATTGTTCCTGCAAAAACTGATGACTGAGAGATAGATAGATATTTTATCGGCCGAAGAGTAAGTTTTCCCCGGCTGATAAATGATATTTGTGTAATTTGATATTTTCTGGGAATTGTTTGTTAATCGACAGTCTTGCTCAGTCTGATGGGATAGTCGCTACTTTATGGTAATGTTAGCTAAATTGCCGGACAACAAGACATCATTCCTTCATAAAATATCCTGTTCTTTTTTTTTAAATGGGAGGAAGAAAAAAAAGGAGCCTTGGCTGGTGGCATTGAATTTCGTTGATGGGCTAGGCTAGATCCAGTAGCCGAAGTAGAGTGCACACTCCTATATCGAATGTCCAGGGAAATTCTAAAGAAAACGTTAAGTTCTTGTAATTGGATTTGATCTAAGTGCGTTCATATCACGTAAGTTCCCATTTCCTAGACTTCGAAATTGAAATGGACATACTTATAGTAAAAGATATAATATTGCGGTAGGGAAATCAACCCCCGAACTCTATAGATTGAAGCGTCGTAGAGTGGCGACCGAGACCTCATGGCCATTGAGCGCGTTAATACACATTTCCATGCCAATTGAGTATAAAAGTGCCAAGTATAAACGCTGCTATGATATATTCGGATTAAAAATATGCAATTCACGTTTTATTCCCAAAGGGAAACGCGGACATTTTCTCAGTGCTGCACAGTAAAAAATCGGTCTCATAAAAAAACGTGTGTTCTATTTTTCTGACTAAACTATTTAGTTTTTTGCGAACTAAAAAGTCTGCTGTGTGTACTCGCTCTAATAAGAAAAAATCTATGGTATGTTAGCGCCGATGCTACAGGAAACTTGCCTTTAGTGCTACTGCACATATTGGTTGGGGAGCTAGCGACAAGTTCTGTTACGGTATAAGTTAAGTACCAAGGCAAGAGTTTTCACGATCGTTTCTTTGTAGTGCAGTATCTTTAATTTTGTCTTAGAACGTTTTTCGTTACGGTTAACCGTTTGCTAAATGTTGTCCAAAAACGTACAAAAATAGTTATTTTTTGTTGTTTTTCGTGTTTTTCTCAAAGGTCACCTGAAAAACTATTTCAGAAACGAACAAAATTGTTATGACATTTTTGATGGATTTTGCTGAGATCTTTCATTTAGTCTCAGAACTTTTTTTTCTCGCTGTGATTAACCGATTTCTAAATATATTCAAAAAACCAAAAAAGTTTTTTTGTTTTATGTTTTCTAGTGATTATCTTGAAAACTATTTCAGATACAAAAATCAGACAACAAAACAGAATTAAATCACATTTTTAATTTTAACTCAATAAAATTGGCATATCCTACTGACGGTGTTTTTTCTTAATTGTTAAGCCTCCACTGGCGAAAATGCGTATTTCGATTGAATTTAAGGGGGGAAACCACATTAGGGGAGGTTCCAGAAATCCAATTTTTTTTCCATTGCCGGCAGATGGATTTAGCATGGGATCAAGTGGACGAGCCCGTGAAACGTTGCGCCGGTCGTGTAAAATCAGTTTTCACTCATTGAGTTGGTGAGTCGATGAGTCCGACAGATCGTATGATAGTTTCCGTTTAAACCCATGCTCTAAATCCGTGAGTCAATGAGCCGGTGTGTTTATGAGCTCATGAGCCCGTTTCACATTTTTTCAGTCTTGTGAACAATGCCTTAGAGATTATATAAACTAGTTCATCATCATCGTGGCGCGACAGCCCGACGTCGGACCTTGGCCGCCTGATAAACTAGTGACATTCAATAACAAAATAATTAACGAATGTGGCTATTTTTTATTACGCTGGTTAGCATCGAAAAAATTTGAAACTTTCCGACGCGACCATTTTATTGTTGGCCCCAAATACCACCAGTGAGTGCCAATCCTTGGATTAGGGTGTGATTAACAATTTTAAATTTCGTTACCGGTCCAGTAGTAGTTATTTAATTTTAAAAAAAATTGAAATGTTGCGTTAAAAAAAATATTTACAATCTTTCATACAGACACTCCCCATAACCGGACAAAATGGTTGGTCCCGATGGTGATCGGTTATGAGATTGTCCACTATATTTTTTTAATCCGTTTACATAAAAAAAAAATTCTGGCGGCAATTAGTAACCCATGAATTCTCTCGTTCTAATTAACTTCATATAGGTTCCCAACGAGAGCGGAATGGAGTCTCCCTCACTCCATTCACTCTCGGCGACCAAGAGATACGACTGCAAAATATTAACTGACGGCTTTAAAATGGATTGCAGAGTCGGTGCGGGGATCTTTTCGGAGAATGTCAGAGCATCAATGTCCTTTCGCCTACCACACAGCGCAAGCGTATTTCAAACTGCAGTGCTAGCAATAAGGGAAGCGTGTAGGATGTTGATGCACAGCACAGGAACTACTAGGAGTGTCGCCATCTTCTCATATAATCAGGCCGCGATTAAGGCTCTGGAATCAAAAACAATCACATCGAAAATAGTCAAACAATGCCGCAGCGAACTGGCTGGACTGGCCGTCATCTTTAGAGTTTCTCTTCTATGGGTTCCACCCGCCGTTTAGTGCCGTAAAAAGGGAGATTCATATACATTTCATGACACGGGCTAGTGAAAGATGAGGCGCACTGACCACACACCTAGGAAACTATGACCATCATACGACTCACGTAAAACTAATGCCCTTCTGAAGAGAACCCGTTCGGATGTCGCAAAAGTTACACCGGTTACGATGGGATATTGGCCAGTGGGAGTGCACGCGGCCAGATTGGGTATACCCTACAACACATTCTGCCGGAGCTGTAGGAATGAGGAGGAGAAGGAAACTCTAATCCATTACTTGTACAAATGCCCGGCTTTTGCAAGAATCAGGCATCAAGAACTGGGCAGTGCTTTCTTCCAATATATATCCGACATCAGGGCAGATAATACGTTTTCTCAACTCCACAGGATGGATCTGAGGACCAATACTTCAGAACGTTCTTGATAGCAATGGTTCATTCCTCCTATTATAATGTGTGGCATCAAAGTGGCGCACACAAGCACTACTTGTGTTTTTCTACTGCCAACCAGCCAATTAACCAGTGCATAGTGGATAAAAGGCACTTGCGACAGGACCTGCTCAGGGAGGATTGCCGTTCTGTAAAAACTACATAATTACAGTCCGGAAAGAAAACGCTATCAGGGTACTAAAACCGCACCCGTCTCCCTTACTAGTAAGTTTCAAGCCCCCAATAAACCAATTTTCACGATTTTTTTTATAATTTTTCGCAAAAGCCGCTAGACTTAAGTTTTCACAGTTTTCCTAAAAACGCACTTGTTTCAGGGAGACTAGGATCTTAACTCCCGCTGAGCTTCAACTAGGAACTGCGCCAC
Source organism: Chloromyia formosa (assembly GCA_964017055.1). NCBI lineage: Eukaryota > Metazoa > Arthropoda > Insecta > Diptera > Stratiomyidae > Chloromyia > Chloromyia formosa. The sequence continues at coordinate 33,788,595 of OZ024818.1, forward strand.
GATGCTGTCATTCAAAACACAGACGGACGGACGGTAGGTAACAAAGAAGAAAAAAAAACAAAATCAGCAGCACGCCATGAATTTATGAATTCATGAAAAACTTACGGCAATATCGCACCAATTAGTCGGTCCCGTTAAACATTTGGGGCGACCCACTGGTGCGTGGGATGTTCTTCTTTCGCCACCGCGCCACGGCAATCGCGACTTGAGCGCCTCTGCAAGCGGCCCCAAGTTGCTAGTGAAGTTGCGCTCGGTCACCTCTCCACCACTTTCAGGTGCCTCCGTTCACTGCGGCGTAGCGCTTTTCACTTGGCTGCTTCGATTGCAAAATACACCGTCGTGCACTGAAATTTCACACGGCCACCGATTGATTAATCGCGACCGCCCTCACAACACACCGGGGGCACGGTTCACAAATACAAATTTAGAAAACAAGGGGCCATCACCAATCACGTACTGGACAGAAGAAAAAAATGGGAAAACCGGGGCACAGAGACACCGCACAATTCCAAATTGGTCGCCGCCGCTAGCCAAGCTCAGCACAAGAAACTTCCCAAGGCCAAGAATCGATGACAGAGCACACAACCCACAAACAACTTTTCAATTTTCACTCGACTTTTTCGTCGCGGTCGCAGGATTCCACGCCGATTTTGTCCTTTCACAAGACCGTACGTACACTATCGATATGCGATCGAACGGAATTTTCCCGTTTGGCACAAGTTACACTCGCCAACTTCGAGCTTTCTACGCAATTTACGTTCTTTTTTCGCACGCGCTACGCGAACGACACAAAACACACACACGGACCGCCAGCTACTTCTCGTCTACTTCTGCATCGTTGGGCTTTCGCGTAGTCAGCTGACATTTCGACGTTTGTCGTCGGCACATGGTCGCGAACGGTTCGGTCGATTCCGCCGGTTACGTCAAAATTCGCACGACTTCGTCACTCAATCGCTGTCGCTGTGGAAACTGACACACGGGTCACGGAAGAACAAAAGACCACACCGACATGGCGATCCGATTTCTTTCTGGCGAGGAATTCTCACGGATCGCGGGTGTCGTTAAAAGGAGTATCGAATAGTAGACAACACTGCGATTCGGAATCGGATAATGCGTAGATTTCGCTGGACACGGTTGTATCGAAACTGGAACAAGGAACTTTAGCGAGCAAATGAACACAAACAACGTCTCTAGCCTCACTACGCGTCTGAAATTTCGGAAGCCCAACTTGACAGTCCACAGAATTTGTCATGCAACGAACAAGGTGCAATGCCGGAATTTTCGTTAGTCCACGCACACAAAGAAGTACATACGGAAAGCAAACCCAAAACAAACTGTGGTGTTTACACATGAAGTTGACTACAAGCGAATACCAGCTGATCCGGGAAGTACACTCCTGGTGAAAAGATGACCGAAAAGTTCGTTCCAAAATTTCGTTTTGGATTCAACGTTGCGGTTATCAATATAATTAATACAATATTCATGCTAACGTTGTAAACGTCGTATTTGTCGTAAAGTTGTAAACTTCTGTCATTTTACCAATGTATTTTACTATGGAGATGACAGAAGTTTACGACATATTCGACGGGGAGCGTGAATCCCCCTTACATCGGTTATGCCTGATTACGACGTTACTGAAACTGCAATCCCTTGTGTATCGTGGCGCAGTGGCGACTATCAGATTGAATGGTCAGAGGATCCGTGATATGATAACGTCGTCGTTTATACCGTGGAAGGCAAGGATGTGGTTCCGCTCAAGGTGCGTGTAGATCCTGCCACTAACAATGGCGGTGAGGTACTTATTCAGTGTCGGCAAGCATGCTTTACGCCTTGTTCCAGCAGGGCTTTCCACTTTTGCCCGTTTGGGTAACAAATAGGCTACTTACACTTGCTCTGAGGAAAGGTAGAAATTCCTCAGGCCTGCTAATAAACAGATTAACCTGTCGTGCGGGCTGATCACATACATACACTCGGGAAGCGCTTGTACCAGAAATTCTGCAATTTGTCCAGACCCTTTGCAATTTTTGGAGCGCTTACTAACTTCGTGGATATCGGATTCACTTTCGCATTTTTCCGGAAGTGTCTATCCTGTCCTGTCCAGTAATGAACAGGAGGTTGTTGTAATGGACGGTTTGGTGGGCATCAGAAGATGCCTGTGGGGACGGAGCCTAAGGTTGCATGATGACCGTGAAGGTCGGGCCGTGCCATCTGGCGAAGAAAAAGGCCCCTCAACGAGCTAAGCAGTGGCCTATGCTTGCTGTAGCTCAGTTCGGGAGATGTGGGCGGGGTTTTCGCCGCTTGCCCATGCCTCAACCGTGTGCGACAGGATGCGTAGTAGGAATAAGATCCTCAAAGCCCTGGCCGGTACTACCTGGGCCAAGGACAAAGAAACTCTACTGGTCACGTATAAAGTAGTCGAAAGATCAGTGGCCAACTATGCGGCACCTGTGTGGTCACAGAATCTCTGTGACACACAGTGGAAAAAGATTCAAGCGTGCCAAAATGCCGCTCCCCGTATTGTCGCTGGCTGTCTCCTGATGTCACCCCAGGATCATCTACATCAGGAAACCAGGATGATGCCTTTCAGGGACCACAACCAGCTTCTTGCCAAGCAATACCTGGTGGGTTGCTACCGAAGTGAGCACCCACAAACTCCAACCTCATGGACAAGACACCGCCGTCCAGACATGATAGGCGCGACTTGAAGGAGCTAGAAAGAGATGTCCAGAGGTACAAAAGGGTACCCTTTGATAGCGGCCCACACAGGTCAGCCATCACAGCGATACACCAGGAGGGGGTTCTTCAATGAATTGCAGGTTTAGGCCCAAATCCAGTACTCTCGTCCATGTCACCAACGATATCTACGGAAGAGGAAAGACTTCCGAGAGCAACGAGAACGACACTCGCCCTCAGGCTGGTGTTCGCGATTGGCCTCCTACTTATCCCGCATTGACCTGGGCGTCTCAAACATCTGTCCTGCTTGTAATGGAGCCCCTCATGACGTGGACCACATCTTTCACTGTCCAGCTGCACCCACGCACCTGACTCCCACATCGCTGTGGGAGTCAAGCTAATTTTTTATCCCTCGACACCGGGGTTGACGAACCGTAGGATATGGGCCGCAAGAACAGGGTGAATTAGTGGATTCAGAAGGATGAATAGTACGACGACGGCCCTGGGTGCCATGGGGCGACCGGTAGTGCAGTGTGTTGAGGCATCAGTCTCATGTTTGACTACCGGCGTTTCGGGTTCGAGGCCCGTCCACGACGACGTTCGTGGCCATAGATGTGCAGGAGGTGCATGCTGGCAACTGCATTCTCCGAAACCAATTTATGCCAACGAAACGTCAACTGGGTCACATGGAACAGTTGACGCGCTATGCCCCACGAGGGGTTAGGGCAATTGAGTATGTTACAGAACAATTGTGGTGGCACTTGACCTGTCGAAAGCCTTCGACACAGTCAGCCACTCAGCACTTCTGTCCGACCTATACAATGCATCTCTTCCAACGCATACTACAAAATGGATGGTCAACTATCTCGCGGGCAGGCAGTCCCTACACCGAATTCAGGAGCAAGAAGTCGAAGCTAAGGAAAATCAAACAAGGTGTGCTACAAGGAGGAGTTTTGTCTCCCTCCTTGTTCAACCTTTACCTATCTGGAATTCCAACCCCACCTGAAGGAATCGAAATTATCTCCTATGCCGACGACTGCTCCATTCAGGCAACAGGAAACATCACGGAAATGTGCGAGCGATTAAATAATTACCTGGAAGAGCTTAACTTCTTCTTCACGGGCAAGAATTTAATCGTATCAGCGCCTAAATCCTCGGCAACCTTATTCATCACCTGGACGAAGGAAGTCAAGATGCAACTTGGGATCTCAATTGGCAATTAACTTATTCCGACCGTGAATCATCCTAAAATTCTAGGAGTAACCCTGGACAGCATGGCCGCGTCATCCCCCCATGCTTCAACAGTGTGTAACAGGATGCGCGGAAGGTACAAAATCCTTAAAGCCTTGGCCGGTAGCACCTGGGGCAAGGATAAAGAGACCCTACTGGTCACATACAAAGCAGTCTATGCGGCTCCAGTGTGGTCACAGATTCTCTGTGACACACAATGGAATAACATTCAGGCTTGCCAAAACGCCGCTCTCCGTACTGTGACTGGCTGTCTCCTGATGTCATCCCAGGACCATCTACATCAGGAAACAAGGATGATGTCTCTAAGGGACCACAACAAGCGTCTTGCGAAACTATGCCTGGTGGATTGTTACCATAGATATACATTGAACAGACAGGAAATAGGCACCGAGTGGGGGCAAAAATTTGAATATCGAGTTATGGTTGACATATTCGCGTCTGCGCAGCGAAACACGCAAAACACATATTAACATTTAGCCCAGGGGTCCGAGCAGCCGAGGGGCCAAATGCTTCGTAAATGTCAAAATTGTGGCTGAGTGGCCGATGGCGTAACGACATTTACCGAACGTATAGCGACCGCGTGCAAATGGGTAGCAGTGCGCATGCGCGAATTGGTTCGAAAATAACCTGAAGCACAGAGTGGGGATAGTACTATTACCGATCTGTTCAATATATATCTATTATTGTTACCGAGAGAAGCACCACAACTCCGACCTCATGGACAAGACACCGCCACCAAGACATGTCAGGCGTGATTTGAGGGACCTCGAAAGAGACGTCCAGAGGTACAAAAGGGTTCCCTTTGACAACAACGCATACAGATCAGCCATCGCAGCAATACATCATGAGGAGGTACAAGCATCAATCGCAGGACTAGGTCCAAATAAACTTCTCCCGACACAACCACCAGCCATTTCTCCCGATGAAGGTCGCCACCCATTGACGAGCACAATCACGACCAAACTTCCATCGAACCATCAATTTCATAGGACGTGTGGGAAAAAAATTCCCCCTATTTCCACCGTTCTATGATATTTGATGGTTCGATGGAAGTTTGGTCGTGGTTGTGCTCGTCAATGGATGGCGACCTTTAGAGAATACTTCCGGGAGCAGCGAGTACGACACTTGCCCAACTTCGGTCGGGCTGGTGTTCGCGTCTTAACTCCTACCTATCTCGCATTGACCGGGATGTCACGAACACATGCCCCGCCTGCAATGGTACACCTCACGATGTGGACCACATTTACAATTGCCCAGCTGCACCGAAACACCTAACCCCCAGGTCGCTGTGGGAGAACCCCGTAGAGGCAGCTAGCTTCCTGTCACTTAACACCGAGGAAGACGAAGAACAACGCAACATGTAATACACTCACACGACGAACTTCTGACCATTGCTACAACAACAACAACAACGAACCGTAGGCATGTAACTTACCAACACACCGAATTCTAACCATTGCTACAACAACAACGGTCATCGTCATCCACCACTTCCTCTTCCCGAACTCCACCATTTCGCACATACGCAATATCATTTTTGTCTCCATGCACATACACCGCGTAGAGACGATCGCAACCCTCTACATAGAGAGGATCATATCCATGCAGCACAAATAAATAATAAAGCCAGACAATATTTCCATTGGCTATGCAACGACGTTGCTCCGCTAGTGACCACACCGCCCGTGCACACTTTTGTTCCAACAAAGCTCCGTCAGTTGAGGTAGGAATAATTGCAATTTGCAATATTGTTGTTAAGCGTTAAGCGTCTCAGGTTTAGTAGGATGGAATGACTTGCGTAGTTCGATCTACAACATAGTTGTGTGAACTCCAGCACGTTTATTCAACCATCTGAAGCAGCTATCTTCCGAGGCCATCCCCTGAATGGAGTTAAGCGACGTGCTGACAACTCGTCCTTGCAAAAACCACTCCATGTCAAGAAACCTGGAACAAAAGCCTCGGATTGGACGGATCAACAAAGACGACCACGCAAACGACTAAAGGATTATTCTTTCGGATCCTGGAATGTACGCTCCCTGAACAAACCGGGGGCCGAAAAGGCCCTCCTTCAACAGGTCGAAAAGTACAAACTGAGCATTACTGCAGTCCAGGAAACAAATTGGCTGGGCAGCGAGATCAATGACAAGAAATTGCACACAATTTTTATAAGTGGCAAACCATCGGGCCACAAGGAGTTTGGAGTGGCATTTATAGTAAACAATCACCTCAAGCCGCACATTACTGACTTCAAACCCATAAATGAACGGCTGTGTGCGATTCGCATCAAGACTCGATTCTTCAATCTCTGGCTCATCAATGTGCACGCCCCCACTGAAGTTAAAGAAGACGCAGTAAAAGACGAGTTCTACGCCCGCCTTGAGACTCTCTTCGACACACTTCCAACAAACGACGTCAAATTACTGCTGGGAGACTTTACCGCGAAAGTCGGAAATGAAAGTTGGCACCGGGGGACCACTGGAGGCCACAGTCTCCATGAAGAATGTAACGACAACGGCCAGCGACTTATCGACTTTGCCTGCAGTAGGAATCTAATCGTAAGCTCTACGTGTTTCCCGCATCGACGCATTCATAAGCAGACCTGGAAGTCTCCAGACGCACATACCGTGTGCCAAATTGACCACGTCCTCATTTGCAGGAGATGGGTGTCTAGTGTGATAGATGTCCGCTCTTATCGTGGAGCAAACTGCGACTCAGATCATCACTTGGTGAAGACGACCTACAGATGTAGAATATCCTCAGTGCACCAATCGAGAATCAGCCCTCCCAAAATCTTTGCGGTTGATAAGCTTCTGAGTGATGCAATAGCGGTGGCGTATACAACCGCCCTTCAGGAAAGACTATCACTATGACTATGCTACACAACATCAGCAACACAGGCGTCCATGGGTTCTGGAAGAACTCAAGGGTACCATCAAGGATGTCGCAGAGAAAGTCGTGGGATATAAAGCCCGGCGAGCGCGAAACGACTGGTTCGACGAAGAATGCAAAAATTCACTCGACGCGAAAAACGAGGCCTACAGACAATGGATTCAACGAGGAACCAGAGCCAGAAGAGAAAAATATGACGAACTACGGCGAATATCGAATAGAATAATTAGACGTAAGAAACGTAAATACTTTGACGAGCAGTTGCTGAACATAAACGAAAACTTAGCTAATAGGAACACCAGACAAGCGTACAAACTAGTAAATACAATTAAGAACGGCTACCAACCCAGGACTAGCCTTTGTAAGGACAAGGATGGAAACATCATCAGCGACACCGATGGCATTAACAAACGATGGGCCTCTTATTTTGAAGAGCTTCTGAATCGACCATCTAACATCCCCACACAAGAAGCTCTCGGCGATATTGTTGATCTAGGACCACCCACTCAACCCCCGACAGTAGAGGAAGTTGATCTCGCGTTGCGGTCACTAAAACGAAATAAAGCGCCGGGTGCTGACGAGATTCCAGCTGAACTGCTAAAATTCGGTATGCGAGTATGGGAGAACGAGGTGATCCCAGACGATTGGCGCAGAAGCATCATCTGTCCAATTCACAAAAAGGGAGATAAACTGCGGTGTGAGAATTACAGGGCCATATCACTAGTTTGTACGTCCTATAAAATTTTGACGAAAATTCTGGAAAATACAATAGAATAAAACCGTACGCAGAACGAGTCATTGGCGAATATCAAAGCGGTTTCAGACCTGGTCGCTCCACAACCGATCAGCTCTTCTCAGTCAAACTGATACTCCAGAGGTGCTGGGAATACAACGTAAACGTATACCAAATCTTTGTCGACTTCAAGCAGGCATACGACAGTATCGATCGTGGAGTACTGTACAACATCATGCTGCAATTTGGTATACCGGCCAAATTAGTGCGACGGACTAAGATGACGATGACCAACTCCGTCTCACAAGTCAGGATCCAGAATAGACTTACTGATCTATTTGAAACACGCACTGGTCTGAAGCAGGGCGATGGACTGGCACCGACGCTCTTTAACCTAGCACTGGAATACGTTATTCGAGCTATGAATATGGACAACAGCAAGACGCTACTCATCAAGTCGATACAATTAGCAGCGTACGCCGACGACATCAATATCATGTCCCGAAGATTGGCCGACGCAGAAGAACTTCTGCATACGCTCGATACCGCTGTAAAGGAAGTTGGATTACGTATTAACGAGGGTAAAACTAAAATAATGATGCAGTCGGCGACAAGGACACCTGCACTACCGAGCATCAATATGGGGGACCTCAACATCCAGTTCGTGAACAACTTCATTTACCTGGGTTGCAACCTGTCAAGGGACGCCAACGAAACTGACGAAATCAAGCGACGGATACAGTTAGCTAATAAGACTTTTTTCTCGGTTCTCCCCATAATGAAATCGAAGCATGTGCACAGAAACACGAAGCTCCGCGTGTACAAAACCATTATACGACCAGTGCTATGCTATGGCTGCGAAGCATGGACCCTAACTCAAGCCTCCGAAAACATGCTAGATACATTTGAACGTAAGGTTCTACGGCGAATTTTCGGGGCTGTTTGCGATCGAGATGGATGGCGCATCCGGTACAACCATGAGTTGTATGAAATGTACGATGAGCTGCAAGTCTCGAAAATCGTCAAACTACAACGACTTCAATGGGCAGGGCATGTACAAAGAATGGACGATGATCGCATGCCTAAGAGAGTAATGAATGCAGAACGAGTCGACGGAGCGAGACTGCGGGGACGACCGAGATCTCGTTGGGAGAGCTCAGTAGGTGTGGACGCCGCGCAGCTGTTGGGCTTCCAAAATTGGAGGACGCGGTCACGTGACCGAGATAATTGGAGGATCCAATGATCCAGGCGGCCAAGGCCCGACGTCGGGCTGTCGCGCCACGATGATGATGAATATTGTTGCTGCAGCCAACGAAACGAATCAGCTGTGTTTTCAATGTGGGAAATGGAACAGCGGGCGAGGTATCATAGCAGGGGTTCGTAACATGATAACAATATTAATTCCAGTTCATATTTAATTTATATACGAATAAATTTCTCTGGGTGCCAATTTCTATCAGACATATATTTTTTTTTGTTCTCAGTTCTCTCGTCTACTTATTTCACTCGTGACTTTTTCCTCTATACATCATATTTATTATACGATTGCGCTAATATTTTACAAATTTATATATTTATTTCTTCCTTTGCTTTCATCAAATCACTTAATGATATTTTCTACATTATTCACAATTCAATTGAATAAGGTAATTTTTATCACAATGTAAATGTCTAGCTAATTCGAAAAACGCAATAATGTACTGATCATATATTAACGTTTTAACGGAAGAGTTTTATTTCTTTTTTGTTTGCGTGTATTTGGAGAAAATAAATACATATTGGAAAATATACATCGTCACATATTTGTTAACGTACGAGTTTCTGCTGATCTGTGCAATTGTTTTTAGTCCGTTTCTTTTTGTCTCTACATTATTAATTCAATCAAGCGACGCAAAAACTTTCCTTTGTTCATACGTACAAGATTTATTTTTACAGAAGCGTTTAGCAGCACTAAATGTTTTCATTTCTTGTTCTTGTTTTCTTTGAAACCAGTAAGCTATCGTTTCTCACCTTTCAATATTACCATTACAGTAGATTCGAGTGTAAATAGAGCTCCTTATTATGCAAGATGTCAAATTTATTAAAAAGAAAGAAAACAAATATGGTGAAAATAATAACACAATTATCACATTCATTAAACATTGATAACTATAAGGGCGAAAACAAGCTTTAAAAGTATATAAAAAAGAAACAGAAACTCACTTAATGTTCAGCGCTCAATGTTTCATAATGTCAGCCCATATTGTTTCGCACTGTACGTACATTCAGTGCTTGATAAATAAATAGAATTTATTCGGTACATTTATATTATGCATTATATAAAATTACTGTATACCTTAAAAATATTTTAACGTTTACAAAAAATCAATTTTCTTTTTTTTTCGGTATATTGGTTCCCACCCCGCCTTCTTTTTTTGTTTGTTTGTTGAACTTTCCCCCCGTTTCTTTGTTTCTATCCTTGTTCATCCACTACAAAACAATAAAACAAATAGAATTATAATTAAAAATAAACTTTAATACTATAATATTTCACTCGTTTCCGAATCTTTAGCTGTTGACGTATGATTCGAGGTGGCTGCCTGTTGCTGCCTCTGCTTTGATCGTTCGTAATCGACAAAGTCGTCAAATAAACTTGGCCACGCTTCATTGTCATCGTACTGATTAATATCACACGTTTCGGCGAAATTTAAGAACATGTTCCATGTATCTTTTTGTATGCCTCTATACTGATCGTTGCTAAGAAAATTGAGCCAACGTTCCAAAATTTCGGGTGTGTGAACGGTGAAAACTAATCGCCATAGACTAATGGCCATGTCAATGGAGAGAATGCGTTGATCCGGTTCCAGACCAAATCTGTAAGCGAAATAGAATAGAGAGAATAGAGTAATGTAATGTTAATTGAAACTTCTGCATAGCATCAGCCGTAGCCTGTCCTAAGCCATGGTTGTGAAAAGAGGAGGGAAGGATATATGTAGCCTGATTGGTTGAGTTCATTCGGGTGGCATGAGTCACGTAGTCAGACCTGCAACATAGTCGCGTGAGCTCTGGCACGTTACCACTTGAAGCATCTATCCCCGAGGCAACCCCTGAACGAGTTTTTAAGCTCTCCACAAACTAGCGCGGTACGCGGTAGCGGTACGGTACAGCGGTACAAATTTATGTACATGGCGGTATATGCGAGCTCTCACTGCATACGCGGTATACCGCGGCGAAGTTGGGGTATTGCAGCGATAAACTTTTGTGTACCACGGCAAAGCTGCAGTACTGAACTTTTGTATCGCAGCCGGCACTATTGATCGCGATGTACCGCAGACGGCACTATCGATGGTACCGTGCTCGTAACGCGGTGGTTTGAATGGGCACGCGGTATGCTGCTACCGCTGAGTACCGCTGTACCGTACGGTCGGTTTCACATGGAACGCACGATACACGAGATTCTAGTAGAAAGCTCCAGTGGCGAGCGAGCTTTCATACGAGTGCAATTTAAAATTAATCATCGCACATACAAAGCTCGCTCGCCACTGGTGTTTTCTGCCAGAATCTCGTGTATCGTGCGTTCCGCGTGAAACCGGCCTACCGCTACCGCGAACCGCGCGGGTTTGTAGAGAGCTTTCTCTGCAAAAGGTGCGGTAGTTCTAAATTTTTGATATTTTGTTGTTGCAATAGAAACGCCTTTTGGCGTTGAAGGGTTTTGGCAGCTCTTGGCCGTTGATGAACGGGTCGCTAAGGTACGTAGAACCGGCTGCCGTAGGAACGAATTTTGATATTTATTTGAAATTTGCTACAAATTTCATCTAACAAGTTTTTTTTTCCTACAACCAACAGCAATGGAGGTAATCTAATTTGAAAAACACTTTTTGTCAATTGCTTGTTCATTGTTCCCACGAAGTGAAAAAATCATCGATTTTTATGTATTTCATCAAAGAACGGGTTAAATATTAGTCCTACGAGGAAAATGATTAGGATCGTTTTTTTTAAAGCTCTAAAGCGTCTTCGTATGTGAAAGCTTTTTCAACGAAAAGCTCTTCAAAAGTTTCAGAAAAGCGAAAAATTGTGATGTGTTCATTTTGAACGACTCAACAGAATGAGCGAAAGATTCGGCACAACGACATAGTATCCGAGTCGTTCAATTTAAGAATGACACACTGTAAAATTAATTCCCAAACTAGCCCCCCGCAAATCCGGGCCCGGGACTCAACTTTTATGGGGCCCCATAATATGCACTCATTTTTTTTTTCTTGTTTGAAAGAATTCCGAAAATTCAAGCAATTTTCAGTAAATATTTTTTGCATTTAAAATGCAGCTTATAAGAATTTATATGTTTATTACGAATTCACTCAGTTCATTCAATTTCCCGATAAAATTTTAACTTCCAGGGCATAACTTCTCCATCGTTTAGTTGGCGATGAGTTTAAGAAATGAATTTTTTTTTTGCATTTATTCAAGTGTACGGATATCAGCAATTTTGTGGCCTTTTAAAAGGTTTGGAAGAATTTTTTTAACTTTTATTGAGTTTTCCTGGGAAGCTATCACTTTTTCGCAAATATGATATTTTCTACGATGATCATTTTTCAACTAACGATTGATTCCCTTCTCATGTCGGACCTCCCATCTGTAATGGCCTAAACGAATTGCCAACTCTTTTAAATAGAACCTGGTGCTTAATAACCACCCAAATGGAATTTGAGAAAAAAGAAAAAAATATTCAATTTTCTCTATTGCCATCTTAATCATCCGACGAACGTGATGTTTGCCAATTTTAACCAAATCAATCGAGCGACAAATTCGGCTGAAAGAAGTGTTCGCTAAACATAAACACAGGACGTTTATAGTATTGATTTAATGCATAAATTTTTAAAGGTTCATGATATGTGGTTTATGTACGATTTGGTTTGTTTGTGATGTAGTTTTTTTGTTACTCTGTTTTTGGTTTCGTTACCGAACCGTCATTTGTGTATTTGATCGTTTTGCGGAATTTTGCCTCGTCCTGTGGCCTGGCTTGGTGGCTGTCATTTTGTGAATTTGTGGAATTGAATGTCCGTTCCGACAGATATCAATTTTCGGTGTTTTGTTTTGTGTACAACGAGAAGTTTCGTGTCCTTTGTTTTCCATTGGAGTTGGTCATGTATTGACATAACGCACTATCATCATCCTTGATGGTTGAACGTATACACGTGTACAAGCGGACGACGATACGTAAACATCATCGCTGCATAGCGCCGTCGCTCGGTTATCCTGATGATCTTGTGTGGGAGTAATTTCCACGAGTTATCTTATAGTGCATCCCGTCGTTTTGATTTACAGTGTAGATCTGTTCCGCCTCTGCCGTACGCAGTGTGACATCAGTTCGTCTTGTTGTCACGTCCTTTAAGATATTCTTTTTGTGTTATCATCTTTGTGTTTTGTGTTGAATTTTTGTTCTGTCTCCGAATGCGGAGCGAATTGTCCGTTAATTGGGTTCATTACTGTTTGTGCAAAACATCACTTTGTAAATGTCAGTGTCGTCACTTATGTGACTCGAGTCTTTCCTTGTCGTTATCACACATACAGATTGTCCTTGCGGTGGCAAGGCGAAATTATAATTCGCTTTTATGTATATTTTTCGCGAGCATTGTGAATATTCTGTGTATGTACTACAAATTATGTGCTCATTGAATGAAGTACAAATATATAGAATTCACTGGTGTAAATCCGTAAAGTGTCCATACGGTCTAACATTATTGCGTCAACACATTGGATTAGTTCCTGTCAAACTATATCATCATATTAATTTAACGCATCGAAGAAGAACCGGTAATGTTAAAGGTTCTGTTTGCATCCTAACGTATGTATCCAATTGATTACTATTATTATATTATTAGATTAATCATATTTAGCTTATTGTAAAGGTACCTATAGGGTTATTTTATACAAAGCAGATTATAATAAAATATATAATAATTATAATTGCGAGAAAAATAGATAAAAAAAAACAAGAAAAAAAAAAATGTAATAAGTTGATTGCTGTGTTATGAGATCCCAACAACAAGAAATTGAAGAGAAATTTTGAGAATTTGAAAATTGAGATTTTGGTTTCAATTGACCATTTTATAATGATTTATTTTGTATTTTAAAGTTATGGTGTTAGTTTTGATAGCTTTGATTGTTTGGGTGCAAACAAGATTTTGTTAAATCAAAGGAGACGCAGCTTTCCCAAACTACAAATTTTATTTATATATATATATATATTTCGGGAGCGACTTACCCCCTTCTTCAGTACAAAAGCTACTAAATATAATGGCAAGATACAGGTCATAATATACGTTACTAATTACTTACTTTTAAGGACAGGTAGATCAGACCAGAAACTCATTTTATTGCATCACCTATCGGTTTATGGCGCTTCTCTACCTGCTCTTTTACGATTCTTCGCTATTAATCTAACTAATTTTGAAGGGCAGTTTCCTTGGTCCGTATTCAATGTTCGCGTCGTGTCTTCTCGAATGATCTCCAAGCTCTCCCAGGGATCTAACGTATTCGTCCGGTTCGTATATCGCAATAGTTCTAGGTTCTCGCGCTGAACAGTGTGTCCTTCTTCGATGATATGGGCCGCTACTGATGATCGTACTGATGAATTCGCTTTCCGGATGCCGTTAACGGCTTCTCTGCGGTTAGTAACGACGCGATTCAACGAACACATCAGAGAAGCCGTTAACAGCATCCGGAAAGCGAATTCATCAGTACGATCATCAGTAGCGGCCCATATCATCGAAGAAGGACACACTGTTCAGCGCGAGAACCTAGAACTATTGCGATATACGAACCGGACGAATACGTTAGATCCCTGGGAGAGCTTGGAGATCATTCGAGAAGACACGACGCGAACATTGAATACGGACCAAGGAAACTGCCCTTCAAAATTAGTTAGATTAATAGCGAAGAATCGTAAAAGAGCAGGTAGAGAAGCGCCATAAACCGATAGGTGATGCAATAAAATGAGTTTCTGGTCTGATCTACCTGTCCTTAAAAAAGTAAGTAATTAGTAACGTATATTATGACCTGTATCTTGCCATTATATTTAGTAGCTTTTGTACTGAAGAAGGGGGTAAGTCGCTCCCGAAATATATATATACATATAAATAAAATTTGTTGTTTGGGAAAGCTGCGTCTCCTTTGATTTAGTTGACAACTACAAACGTCGGACGACACCTAACATATTAAGATTTTGTTATTCGCGGAAAAGATATTTTTTTAAATAAACGTATATGTTTACATAATGCTTAACTAAAGCGTATTTAGTTGGCGACCCCATCCCTTTTCAGTGGGCCATGTAGGCAAAGGAGTTGGTGGACAACGTTTTTATAAAGGGGATCCCAATAATTTGGAATGTGGATCCATTGGTTGGGTGGGAACCACGGGAAGATTAACACCTTTTCCTGTGGTCGAGGAATCAAAACATCTGATTCCTGACAGCACTATCGCGTTAACCACAATGACAACGTTGGTATCGCGTAAATATTTGTGATTGGATTCCTTCTCCGAACGGGTGTGGTTGATCACTGGAAGATGGTTGTTTTTGTGTTTCTTTGTGATTAGCGGTTTCGTGTGTTGTTCTACTTTTGATTTTGTTTCATATTTTCGGGAGTGATGCATGGCATCTTGAGGATTGTATTGTTGTATACCGGCAACTTTTGTAAATATAGCTTGTGTTGTGGGAACATTTTTTTTTGTGTGACTCGTTAAAGTGGCAAGACGCATGAATATTTAATTGTTAACGAACTGGATCGTCAAGTGCCCATTTGGCCCACCCCACATCTCCCGGCTAAGAGCTAGCCCAGCCAGCATGCGTCGTCGGGGTACTTGATGCGAAGACATTTGGCATACCGATGTCACGGCCGACCTACACGGTCAAGCCTAGAAGTCTTCTTCTAATTAACAATCAAATAGAAATCCAAATAAGTTTCGTTACACATCTTACCTCTCATCTCCCTCTTGAACTTCCTTAAACACCTTTCTGGCCGGCATCCAGCATTTTCCTACCCTCTTACACCTACATCTCCTGAAGATGGATAAAAAAAAAACGCGGTTCGCGAGTTTCGGATACTCTACTTTTCAAGCATGGGATTGGGGAGCTATTTTAGTGTGTTACAAAATATTTTGCAGGCTTAATCGAAGTGTCCGACAAACTATCACTTTTTCGCAAATATATCTACTAAGCAAAATAGTATGGAGCACTTACAATCTGACATATTTGAGATTAAGTAAAACTTTCTACGATTGTCCAGCTCCGACCGATTTTCGGAGACCGTCCATCTTGTTGTCCCTTTCCTCCCCCTTCCAGGATAATGACCACAATTTCCAGCCGGCACCCTGCACTTTCCTAGTTTCCTACAATCCCCAGAAAAGAATCCATTAAGAAACCGCGATCCAACAAACCACAATTATCTCTCTACCAAACCAATCCCATCTAAATCCATTCATAATCATGTCTATGCAGTATGCACGCATTGTGTATACTCCTATATGTATACAACAACCCATGCTGACTGCAAGCAAATCAATAATCATTTACTTACGTCGCATCGCACATCCAAGTTTTCAAAATACAGAAAATAGTCCCAACATTCTAAAACAAAAGTATTCGCCTTATGCATCATCATCTCGAGCTCAACCTTAGATGAAACCAGACAAAAACCCGTAGCTTCCACTTCCACAGTCGTAGTCCGATGGCGCAACGGTTAGCACGTTCGCCTTCTACGAACTGGGCCCCGGTTCGATTCCTACTGAATGCGGTAGTTTTCGATAAAAAAGTGGATTTACATGTCGGACTATGAGCCCACTCAGTTCCCATTCGTGGAGTAAATAACTCGGTTGAGCGTGTTCCTGATCACACACCTCTACACAAGACATACCGTCACGATCTAGAAAATGAGATGATGCTAACTCATCTCGAGGCCATGGTTCAAATTGGACTGTCGCGCCAGTGATTTTATTCCACTTCCACAGCTACAGTAACAATAAATTCAGATTTCCAGCTGCTGTAATACATACAGTCGAGCATCATAGAAGAATGATACAAAATCGAATCGTTCATATCGTTCAAAGAGTAAAAACCGAATCGTATCAAATCGTTCAAAAAGAGTCAAAAGCTGGGATGGATGGCCATGGGCCATGATTTTTACGACTGTCGACGTGGACTATCTCGATAAGAGTGCAACGATCAACTCCTTCGACTTTTGGTGATATTTTGCCACGGTAATACGCTGTTTTGCAGAATTCAGTCGCGGCCGCCTATCGCTCACCGACGAATTTCGCGAAGGTCGTCCAAAATTGGCGGTAATCGCAGAAAACATCGATGCCGTGTGCGAAATGATAAAACAAGATCGTCATGTGACATATTGTGAGATTGAGGCATCCCTGGCCATTATTGGTTCCACCAGCGTACATTCAATATTGCATGGACATTTGGCCGTCACAAAGATTTGTTCGCGTTGGATAACGCATAATTTGACGAATCGAATTGATGGGCCATCCGCCGTACAGTCCTGATTTAGCGCCCAATGATTCCTTCTTGTTCCTGCACATTAAAAATAAACTGCGTGGTCAGCGTTTTTACTTTTGGTCCCCATTGAGAATATTTTGAAAAACAAAGCCGTTTCCGAAAATAAATTGCTGTTTTTTCATTGTTAGGCGCAAAATACAAATAGCGGCCTTCGTATTAACAAAGTTTCTGACTCTTTTTGAACGACTCATTGGAAAGAGTCAGAGCTTACGTGCCGGCACAGTGAAAAGAGTCATTATGCCCATCACCATTGTCGAATATCGAGAAAAGTACAGTACTCATCCTACGAAAAAAACATGTCTAAAATAAGCTTAAAGGTAGCTGAATCATCTTTAATTTATGAAACATTTTTTTTTGTCATGTTTGACTTCTTCGAAGCAGCGCGTCGCAGTAATTATTCGCTGCATTAGTAATTTTTTTCGCATGTTTAGTTCGATTGTCGGGTTTGTCCAGTGACGTGTGTGTGTATACCAAAATTCTGGTACTCCCGTATTAAAAAAGGAATTTGTTAATGGAGACTATGGTAATCGGCATGCGCACCGGCTTTTCGCACAACCGCCGCACAGTGGTTCAGAATCGAAAACTAGCTGGACAAAAATAATAAATCTTGCAATAGTCCCCAGAAAATAATCAAATTTTGGGGATTTGTGTTTTAGGGGTCGTATATCACGAAAATGATGTTAAAAATATGTTGTGTACCCTAGACCTAAAAATATATGGGGTAAAAGTCTCTTTGTCGTCCCGATCTTTAATTTTTGATAGAATATCATATTTTAAAAGTAGCGACTTGAAATTCAGGTCAAATAATAGGTAAGTATTTGAGTAGGATTAAGTTAGCGGATTTTGAAAATGGATATGATTCGCCTTAAAAAACATGTACCTTCCATATGAAGATTGATTATTTTACTGTGAATTTCCCGATAATTTTCGTACGAGTGAAGTACATAATTAAGTTTGAATCAGGGCAATATGACAATTTAATGGGTGTAAAGTACCAAAGCGTTCATATTTAAATACCCTAGATCTTATACAGGGTGTCCCAAACCCCAACGTCAACCCGGAAACCAGTGATAGGTGTCTATAACTCTTGAACCAATTGACGTAGACACCTGATTTTTGGCATGTAACCCTGAGATGAGAAGCTGCTTGAGTTCTAGTAAGTTGGGCATAATCAGATCAAAGGAACGCCTACCTTCCCTACAAATTTCAAAAAATTAAATATTCTTTTAATTACTATAACTTTTGATAGAATGAAGCTAGCGAGTTGAAAATTTGGTAGTTAATAAAATTTAATTAGTTGGCATTTAAAATGGACAAGATCCGACCCAAGGAACCGCTACCTCCCCCACAAATGAAACTTCAAATAAGCGATAACTTACGACAAAATAATGCTAGCGACTTGAAATTTTGGTCAAATGTTTGTAGTAGGATCCAGTTGGCTGATATTGAAAATACATAAAATCCGACCAACGAAACCCCCACTTCCCCTACAAATGAAACTTCAAATAAGCAATAACTTTCGATAAAATAAAGCAAGAGACTTGAAATTTTGATCAAATATTTGTACTGAGATCTAGTTGGTTGTTATTAAAAATGCGCAAGATTGGACAAACGAAACCTCTACCTCCCCTACAAGTGAAACTTCAAATAAGCAATAACTTTCGATACAATGAAGCTAGCGACTTAAATAATTCGACAAATATTTGTAGAATGGGTTAGTTAATTGATTTTGATAATGGTCAAGATCCTCCTGAATGAGTGCCAACCTCCCCTCTAAACTGGCCGTATAGGAAACTCACTTTTAATGCATATGGTCGTTACCAATTGGTACTTTTGGTATCACCACTAGGTCTGTACAAGTCTAGGGTATGTACGCTTCGGACTCCGGGCCGAGGAAGTTGAGGGAATTGTCTCATCCCTGTCGGATGCGACTATTATTTCATTCAGTCAAGCAGCACTTCTTTTCTCAAATTTTTGGTGAATATTGTGGCTTTCTTTCAACTTCCGAAATAGCACGGTCAGAAAGTTATACATTTTGGCCGTAACGGAACTTTCTTCAATGCTCGAAAAACAAGCACACTGCACTTTTTGTTTTATGTAAATTTTTAATAATTTCATAGCTTCTGTTTTTACCGGAAATTTCCCACCTTCTTTCAAATGTAAATAAAGCTCCCTTCACCGAATATTAAAATATATCCAATACCTATAAGCAAAGGAAATCAAAAGGAAATTAAATTTTACACCGTGAGATAACGGAAAGTAGCGATGATTCAGTCTGGATGATATCACCGATAAACAGGGTTTTTAACATATAACCCCCTGTTCGAGTTCGCTTCAGTTCAAGGAAAGTTTTTTAGATAACGATTTGCGTTTAAAACCCCAACAAATTCGCTATCAATAGACTGCGTACTAAAACGAATTTGTTAGACCAATGTTATTACTAACCTCCTGTTATACGAATCATTATCGAAAAGAATATTCACTTTATAAAAAAGACGAATTTTCAAAATAAAACACGATTAAACAACCGGGTACTACTAAGCCTTGTTTTGATAGGTAAACCAATAAAAAAAAAAGAAACAATTAGAAGGTAGCTTAGCATTTTTTTAGCCGATGCTTGAATTTTTCTGCAGCTACATAACAAAACAAAAATATTTGCATTTTGTTTGCACAGAAAGTAGAATAATCGCACAGCCTTTTTCAAGCGAGAATATCTCGAAAACGGTTTATGAGTGGTGGTGGTGTAAGTGGTGAAAATATATTTTATGGATTTTTTTATGGTCTTTTATTTTCGCTCAGAAGGTTTTTGGCTAGGGTTGACCGTTTTTTAAATATCTTTCAAAATCCGTTTTGACTGAGTTATTACTGTCGCGAAATTCCATTTTAGACTGCTAGGTGGCGGGATGTGGCGATGATTCAGCCTGGATAACAATGCCAACTAATAAGGTTTTTGATGTATGGTGTCTTGTTCAAGTTCATTTGAGTTCAACAAAAGTTGCAGTCCACGAAACGTAAAAATTTGTGTTCAAAAATCTAATAATGTAACTACTAATATAATACACCCCAGAAAGTTTTTTTAATCCACAATATTGTTAATTGCTTCTACTAACCTCCTATTTTACGAATTATCATCAAAAACTGGGATGAAAATACCCACGTCAGTAAAAATGAATAAATTTGCTGAACGATGTCAAACGATTTAATCATCGGATGATAATACCCCTACATTTCGGTTTGTTTGGATAGGTACGCCAATGGAAAAAAAATATATGGAAGTTATTTTTTATTTGCTTAGACGTTTGTGAAGGCATATAACAACATGAATTGCAAGAATCTGTTACTTCGAATTTTTAATTTTGTCCAGCTAGAATGTAATTTTGAACCACTGTGCGCCGTGAGAACGTTAGTTTATGATCGACACAGATACTGAGTGTACTGTGGCGCTTCGCGAGCCGTGTTTTGTATCGAAATGCTAAGCTCGTCTTTGCGGATTATAAGCCAGTTGTGGAGCGGCTTGTCAATTGCCGTTCAGCTGTTTTGGGATTCTTTTGAGAGCGAAATCTTCACGAAGCTATCTGCGTCACTTTGCCGTCGCGATAGCTATCTATCACGCTATCATGCGTCCGCATATCAATTTTTAATAAGCCGGGCCAAATACACTCGAACCCGGAACACGAACACGGTTATTTGTGTGATGTTTTTTAAACCATTCGATTGAGGATCACTTTTACTCAACTGATGCTTTAGAATTTTCCCCGAATGATTGTATCTTGAATCATTCAGGGGAAATTTAAAATAAATAAAATAACATAAATCTCAAGTTCGTGTTTGCCATTATGTGGCCCGGCTTGACGCTGCGTCCTATCGAATGTGAATTAAAAAAGCAGATAAGTATCAAAGAGGGAGGAGCTTAAGTGACGCGGCGCCCAGCGTCATTTGTACGCGCATCTGCAGCCATACTTAGGTTCCGTCCCCACGGGCATCTTCGGATGCCCACCAACCCGTCCATTACAAAACGTACGATTTGTATTTACATCGAAAATTATTTTTTTTTTTTTAAATTTTGCCTCCTGGGCAAAAAAATGTAAAAATCACACACAATACCTCCTCAATTATGCGTCCAACATAAAAGTGGCGTATGCAACCTTAAACGAGCTTTAAATTTCCTAAAATTCAGTTCAAAAATCATCTCGATGGGCCAGGAACATTCCGAGGATTAGCTCTTCAAAAAATGAAAAATTGCCCTCAAAAAATAAAAATTTTCTCTTTGGTCTTGTTGTACATCGCACAAAATATTTATCTCTCGAGAAAAGTCATTAGATTATTTTATAGACAATTCGATTAGTTTTAATTTGAGTTATCTGGGACGTCCGTAGCATCAATAGTCACCAAGAAAATGGCAAAATCAAGTTTTGAAACAATGACAATTTGTTAAGATATACAAGATGTACCTACAAATTGTTTGGAGGCAATCGGCATCTTCCCTACACTAAAATTATATATATATCAGTGACGTGCACTCGTAGTAAGCAATTCCAAACTGCTTGACTTACCGAAATAAGCAATTCAATAATAAACTTTGCTTACACCAATACACATATCATCATTTCAGTCAATGTTTTTCTTTAAGCTGAAGAATACATATTATCATTCAAATATTCCTTTACACATTCAAATTCTGATCCGCGCCTTCTTTTGGTTAAAAAACATTCGTTCAATTACTTTAGATAATATTCAAACCTCCCACATTTTGCACACCATAGACACCAAACTTAGAATAGGAAAATGTGCCTAGATCTTTAGATGCATGTACCATGTGTGCATCCAAATACTAGAGACATGTTGATTCCAGAAAATGGGAAACTTGGATTTCGGTAGTACATTGGGCAACGATTTTTTTTTGTTTTGTTCGCAAATTTATATGAGACAAGTCAAGCACTGGCGCGACTGCTTTTGTGTGTGGGATACAGCCCAATGATGCTTGTTAATGAAATGTTGCCAATGCAGGGAATGTTTATGGGAATTTGATTTTTCCAGTAGAGCTTTTGTTTTTGTTATGTAATGGATTTTCCGTTGCAATTTAAAAGAGGAAATCAGTGCAATCGGATGATTTTGATTAAATTGTGATTTGAAGTTTTTTTGACCGTTTGTAGTGATTTAATTGATTTGATTTGTGATAAAAGTGGTAAGTTTTCTTTTCGCATTATGTCGGAGTATTGCTGCGCGACGGATTTCGTACTAAAAGCGGGATTTTCAACTCTTTCCTTTGCCAAGAAAAGAGAAATTACAGAATCGGATAGACCGAAGCCAGATCTTAGTTTAGAGTTTAAATTAAAAAATATTACGCGAAAATTCCATATCGAAACGTATGAAAAGTACATTTGGTTAACGGGAAGCTGTAAATTAAATAAGTTATTTTGCTGGCCGTGTCTTTTGTTCACGAATGAAAAATCTGTTTGGAATAAAGCTGGATTTAGTGATTTGAATAATTTTACGGGCTCAGCAGCAAAGCATTCAAGTTCCGAAAAACATCTTCAGTTGTTAATTAAATTAGATAATTTTGGTTCTCAGCGTATAGAGTTTATGCTTAGTAACCAGGTGGCAATATCTGTTAGTTTGCATAATGAAAAAGTTGAGCGTAATCGTAATATTTTGAAACGTTTAATCGATACTGTAATTTTTTTGGCAAAACAGGAGCTTCCTTTTCGCGGAAATAATGAAGACTCTTCTTCAAATAATCGTGGTAATTTTATCGAAACCGTAAATTTCTTGAGTTTGTACGATCCGATAATTGAGTCCCACATAGATTCTATAAAAGCAAATGCAGCGTTTTCGGGTTTGTCTAATAGCATCCAAAACGATCTTGTTTCCGCTATAGCTAATGTGGTTCGAAATAAAATCAATTTGGAAATAAAGGAGGCTCCATTTGTAGCTGTAATGGTCGACGAAACGCCAGATGTTAGCGGTCGGGAACAATTAACGATGATTTTTAGATATACAATATCAAATGAGATTGAAGAAAGATTTATCGGATTTTTGGATGTAAGCGCTAATCGTACAGCTACAGCAATAAGCTCTCACATTTTAAAACAATTGCAAAATTTTAATATCGATAAGAAGTTAATTGCACAATGTTACGATGGCGCAGCAGTAATGAGTTCTCAAATTCGTGGAGTTCAGACTTTAATTCGGGAAAAACATAAATCGGCAATTTTCGTTCCATGTTACGCTCATTCACTAAATCTAGTATTGTCTAAAGCAGTTGAGTTTATTCCGGAAATTAAATTATTTTTCGCGCACATCAATAAAATCGCATCATTTTTTAATACATCCACTAAAAGGTCGGACCTTTTTGCAAATATAGTAAATCGTCGTTTACCATCGGTTTCCAAAACGCGTTGGCATTATCATTCGCGTATTATTAACGTTATATTTGAACATAAGCATGAAATTTGTAGTTTTTGAGACAATTTCGAATGGTTCTCAACACTGGGATGGCGATTCCTTGACTTTTTCCGATATATACTTACAAAAATTCGCAGAGTCAGATTTTCAATTATATCTGTTAATTTTTTCTGAAATTTTTTCGAAAACTGATATATTATTTAATATTATTCAGAGCAAAGTGGTAAACATTTCATATGCAAGCCAAAAAATTATTGAATTTGAAAATTGGCTTGAAAATGACTTTTCTAAAAAGTTTGATAATTTCTATTCGACAGTTACAGCAGAATATCAGCCACCACGTAAGAAATGTAGAAATGCGATAGATCCTTTACAAAATTTACGGCGGATATTTCGGGAGATTATAGATGTTATTCTCGGGCAAATTCGAGATCGATTCCATTCGTTTAAAGATCTTTCATTTTTAGAGTTGCTTGAACCGAATTATTTTTCTAAATTCAAGTCAAATTTTCCCGATAAAAATTTTGACTCACTTATTGAATATCACGGTCAATTTTTCGACAGAATAAAGTTGAAAAATGAGCTAAAAGTTATTTATTCTTCAGATGAGTTTAAAAACGCGAATCCTAGTAAAATTCTCGATTATTTTCAAAAACGGCCTTATGTCGCAAACGGTTTTAAGCAAGTTCATATTTTAGCAAAATTATTAACGTCAATTCCAGTCACAGTGGCAACTGCGGAAAGGTCATTTTCAACACTAAAGCGCGTTCACACATTTTTGAGAAATCGCCAATCCCAAGAACGACTTTCGGATCTTGCTTTAATTGCGGTTGAAAAGGATCTTCTTATACAAATGCGAAGAGAAAACGATTTTTTTGATAATGTGATTAAAGAGATTTTACTTAAAGAACGGCGCATAGATTTGGAATACAAATAAATGGCAATGGCGAAAGAATATTTATTTATTTCAAATACCCCTGAATTTTTCTTAGTCTTAATTAACATAATATTTATTTATCATTTTTTTTATTAGTAATATTTTATTTATTTTTTTTTTTTTTTTGTATTCCGAATATATGTGCCAATATTTTATTTATATCTTTCCTGATTTCTTCTTTAAGGCTTAAAGCCGCTTGGTATAAATGTTTTTGTGACTGTTCATATTCTATTATACAGTCCATTTTTGTTTATGCTAAATTGGCTTTAGGGCGCCCAACTGACGTTACATTACATACATACGATCAAAGACAACTTTGCTTGACGTTCTTAAGATCGCAGTCGTCTAATGCTCTTTTATTACTTTGGTTTGGAAAATGTCAAGATTTTCCAAACCAAAGTCACAAACCAACAACGGACATCTTTCATATTTAGAACCTCTCCGTATGGTCGATATGACACACCACGAACAAGTACTAACACTAAAACGATTTAGTTAAATCGCCTTTTAGTTCCACGATGTAAACGTGGCCACTGTTTCGGAGATACGAGTGTACTTCCGCAAGTCACATGAATATGAACCGAAACAAAGAGTGGGATTTCATCGTATGCCTTCGAGGTTATCTTCATTTCACCTGAATCACCCCACCCCTAAAAACAAACCATTCCACTATTCGCTCCAACAACATTCATTCACCTACCTAAATGTAAATCGATACAATTGTTTAAACATCTCTCCGTCCGTTTTTAAATCTTCAATTTTCTGTTGCAGTCTTTCGCGTATTGTTTCAATTGTATCGGCCGTAATTTTTTGCAGTCCTTGTATAAATTCGGCCTTGGTGAAACGACACATTTGTGATGCATCCAGAAGCCATGCAAGCACCAAAATTGCAAAATCGTCCGGTTGATATCCTAAATCTTTACATAATCGCACTATGCCCTCCGATAGAATTGCATCTTCATTTCGATCTTTGTACTCTTCAAAGAGCTGATTCAACGTGTTATCAGATACTTGTTGCGGTTCCTTGACTGAAAAAAAAAACACCGATTAGATGAGAGCATTGGGGAATTCCATTATTTCATTACCTGTTGTTATAATATCACCCATATTATTAGTGTTGCCATTTAACAAAACTATTGGCTTCTTAAAACTACTTCGTTTCGTATCACCGGAATAGCTGAGATTTGTAAGATGCTGCTGATTGTGGGATAGTAGCTCGTCGGTTTCTGCAATTATCAACAAAATATCAGTGAAGAGAGAGGGAGGGGGAGATGGAAGAATTTAATTCAATAGTTCTGAAATAAATGGAGCAAACAAAACATTCAAATACGATTTAATCGAAACAATAAACAATGCGTACAAAGGCAAAATTTAATTCATGCGTTTTGTCTAATTTATTACACCGATTTATGGTTTTATGGGGTGGAAACGTCAATTGCTATTGTACATCATAATGTAACGTTAATGAAACGAAAAGTGAAATGTAAATAAACACAGTGATAATGCGAAAACATTGTCTGGTGTTTCGGTTAACGTATTGTACAATATTACTTAGTCGAGAAAAATTGAAAATATTTGCATTGGAGAATCTGAAGGCTGCGCTCAAATAATAAAGTGATTTGTAAATGAGTTCAATTAGTGACTCATGTTCAAGCGACAGATGAACCTATGTTCGTGTTATCCGGCCGCCTGTAAATACGGGGAAAACATGTTTTAGTAACAGTCAGCACTATTGTTAGATACCTTAATTACTTATAGGATTATGCGATCGTGCTGGGTTACTGGAATGGAATAGATACAGCTACTGTGTATAAAAAGGGCCTATTGGAGCCGTTCAGACATTCGGAGTGAATTTTACAAGCGTTGTATCACATCTCTGCTATAGTAACCCCTGACATTTTTAGGGATGCCTTCAAGTCCGCCCACATACTGTGGAACACGAACATGTGGACAATTAATTAATTAAGCCACGACTACAGCCTAACAGGAGGTGGGCAAGTGTCGTCCTTGTTGCTCTGGGAAGCCTTTCCCGTTCTAAAGATATGGCAGGTGGTTGGGCCGAGAGTACTAATTTTGGAGCTAGTCCCCCGATCGATCGACGATTGCACCTTCTGTTGATGTAGTACTGCGATGGAGGTTCTGTGACCACACAGGAACAGCATAATTAGCCAATGATCTACCGACTGCTTTATACCTATATGCGATCAGTAGTGTTTCTTGAGGTGCATGCTAGCAACTGCACCATCCGAAATCTATATGATATTGAAAACGTTAAGGCATAGTAATGCAAGTGATGTTGACGACCCTGGAGGGATCAAAGCAATTAACACCCCAGGTGGTACCGACCAGACCTTTCCTACTACGCATCCTGTGGTATATGGATGAGAAATGGGCTGATGAAGCGGCCATAAGTGACCCCGAGAATTATAGGATGGTTTATGGTAGGAATTGGTTGATTGCCTATTGAGAACCCTAGTTGCCTCCTGACTTTCTTCGTCCAGTTAGTAAATAGGGTTACCGAGGATTTGGAGGCTGATACGGCTAGAATTTTGCGAAGCCTAGAGGCCACGCTTGACTCTTCAATGCGTTCGCAGAGTAGCTTCCAGGAGTCCCGCCTCGCCTTCCTCAGTTCCTTTTTTATTGGCTGAGATGTCCCTTGGAGGCCATCCAATCTGAGTCAATTCTTGACGACTTTGCCTTTATTGAAAGCTTTCTTTCCACAATGATGATGAAAGCTTCCTTGCTAGTTACTCCTAGTTCGTTGATTGCCGCGCTCTACCGCTCTGATTTCTTTTTACCATTCAGTCTGCGGGTCGGGCATGAGCTAAAATATTTGTGGTCTTTGTTAGTGCGTAAGTGTGAGCACTACATTGTCCAGTTCTTGCCTGTTTCTAGGTTGGATTGGAATCAGTTCTAAGAGAGTTGAGTACTTGACCCAATTAGTTCCAAGCTTGTTTCTAATCACTGGGCTATTCTTCGGATTCTCGTTGATCATTAATTGAAGGTAGCGGTGATCAGAAGAAACCCTCCAAGCCCGTACCAATGTTGAATATCTTCCAAAACGAGGGATATACATATATATCATTCGTGTCGGAGCTACCCCACACAGTATGGTGGGTATTAGCATCGCATCCAAATACCAGGTCTATTTTGGCTGCCCTAGCTTCGGCAATTACGTCCCTCAGATTCGTAGTGGTAGAATTCCCGAGTGGTCATATGGAAGCAATGCGGATATGATTCAGTATCTTTTACAGCTGGTTTCTAAGCTGACTACGACAGTATTAATATTGCTGTGTGCCATAACTAGAAAAGTCCCTAGAGACTTCTTTATGTGAATACAAGATCGTGGCCTGCCCTGATCTGTCACGAAGAACGAAGTATAGTTGGGAGACTTAAGACCCTTGACGAAATCGTTCATGAATCAAAACGACTTCCTCTGCACTACGTGCCAGCCGTAAGAGAAGAGCAGCAGAGGGCTGCTTTGAAGTAGTGGAGATTTATTTGTACGAATTTAATCATACAATCAAGGCGAACCCTGCCTTTACGACGGTGACGTCAGTGTCTCTTTAAGGTCCGATTCAAACGTCTCATCGAGGATAAGATAAGATAAAATAGTCGAGCTACTGTCCCAGCAGGAAGGCACTGCGACCATAAAAGATCTATTGTGCCGTAGCTCATTAATCCAGAAGACCGTCCAGCCTTCTAATAAAGGGCAGTAAGTCTTTAGCAGGAATTAACCTGAATTCTGCAGTGCTGATAGTAGCCTGCCCGAGGAGTGACATCCTAAAACGCGCGATGGCGGGACATTCGCACAAGATGTGCTTAGTCGTTTCCACGTCCTCCAGACAAAGACGGCATTCAGTCTCGCTTGACAGACCCATCTTGTTCAGGTGATATCTGACCAGGTGATGGCCAGATAAGTACCCCACTAGGAGTCTTAGGTGGGTTCTACTCATTTGAGTAGCACCCATGTGACTGAAGGGCATTATCGGCTCCTTTGATTGACGAAGCCCTGGAAGGTTATTCCAATACCGTTGACGCAATAGTGCAGACCAATCTGTGATCCGCCGTTTGGCCGAGGCCAGTCCAAAGCCACAGTAAGGCTCAGGTCCATGAAAACGACTGGATGATCCTTGTCTAGCAAGTTCATCCGCAGCCTCGTTCCCCTCAATGCCCTGGTGGCCTGGCACCCAATACAAGAAGACTCGGTTTTTGGTTGCCAACAGTTGAAGGAGTTCGTAACACTCCTTCACCAGTTTCGAAGAGACCTTATATGAGGAGAGCGCTTTTATAGCTGCTTGGCTGTCTGAGTAGATAGCAATGTAAGCGCCGCGAAGTTCAGTTTCCAAGATTACTCTGGCGCAGACCTCAATGGCGTGGATCTCAGCTTGAAAACGCTGGGCGAGACTCCCATTGCGATCGAAATCCTGGTGTTGGGTCCAAAGACACCTGCACCAACACCCTGTTCAGTTTTAGACCCATCAGTGAACCACTTAATATATCTAGGGTCTGGACAGGGTGTGCCATTTACCCATTCAGAGCGGTCAGGGATGAGGGCTAAAAATTTTCTGCCGAAGCAAACCTCCGTGATCATGTAATCTGATCTCAAGCAGATCTGCACGTTAGGAATTTAATTCAGAATGCTCATGTGACCGCTTTCTTCACTGCGCACGTCGGAAGTTAAACGAAGTCTAAGAGCATTTAGAGCTGCTGGTTCTTGAATGAATATATGCAGCGGAGTAAGTCCAATAATCGCCTCCAGGGTTGGCGTAGGACAAGTGCGCATAGCTCCAGTGATGCCAAGGCAGGCAAGGCGTTGGAGCTTATTGCACTTCAGTAAGACAGAAGATTGCTGAGTTTTCGGCCACCACACAAGTGCTGCGTAGGTCATCATGGGCCGCACCAGCATGGTATATAACCACTCAATTATCTTTGGGGTGAGCCCCCATGTCCGTCCAAAGAGACTTCTGCAAGCCCACATTGTGCGTGTGGCTTTGCCAAGTACATTATCTATGTGAGTATTCCAGGTAAGTTTCGAGTCTAGAGTTACCCCGAGACATTTAACTTCAGTGGAATAATCTAAGGTCGTGCCGCCTAACAAAATTGGATCCAATGTTATGTTTCGTTTTCGTGTGAACGGCACAACGACAGTTTTCTGTGGGTTTACATGTAAGCCCACAGCCACACACCAGTGTAGAACTATGTCAAGGGCCGACCCCATCACCTCAGTGATGGTAGATTCGAATTTGCCCCTGACTATGATAGTTAAATCATCGGCGTATCCGATAGTAAGATAACCGCACTCATTAAGCATGGAAATCAGCTCGTCCACGACAAGGGACCACAAAAGGGGTGACAGAACGCCACCTTGTGGACAACCCTTTACGGCATTCACGCAAATGGATGTACTGCCTAGAGTTGAGTGAATATCCCGTCCACGGAGCATGGCATCTACCCATGCAATGGTAGCGGGTGGGATGTCCCTGAGTTCCAGTGCTCTGGAAATGCACTCGTAGCCGGTATTATCGAAAGCCCCCTCAATGTCAAGAAAAGCACACAACGCGATTTCCCTATCACTGACTTGTCCTTCGTATACGCGAATTGCATACGATGTAGGGGGCTCGACAGTTCCATCTTGTGCCTGATATGGAAATCAAGCAGCTTTTCCATGGTTTTAAGGAAGAAGGAAGTAAGGCTAATAGGTCTATAAGATTTGGGCATATGTTCCGACTTATTACCCGCTTTGGGTATGAAAACCACATTAACTTTCCTCCAAGGTTGCGGTATGTACCCAAGGGTGCCCTAAAAAGCTCGATTAGCGGAGTTATTATGATCTCCAAGCTATTTTCCAACAGAGCGGGGAAAATTCCGTCCACTCCGGGAGCTTTAAATGGCTCAAAGGATTATATCGCCTATTTTACTTTGTCCATGTCAAAGATGACCCCCGATAAACTGCGAGCCCGGCTTACGGGAACCCGTTGGGGCCTCGCAGTTGGGCAGGGGTCACCTTCCGACAGTACGGACCCTGGGAAATGGGTCTGAAGCAGCAGCTTTAGTGTTTCTTCTGGACCTTCAGTATACGAACCGTCTGGTCTCAATAGAAGGCCGACCCCGTTTGCTGAGTCTTTGGATAGGGCTTTGTGAAGGCGCGCCGCTTCCGATAGCGACTGAATGCTCTCACAATGTCTTTTCCAGCATTCTCGTTTGGAATGCCTAATGAGTTTGTTGTACTCGGTGAGAGCAGTTTTGTACTCATCCCACCTATTTAAGCGCTTGGCTTTGTTGAACATCCTCCTAACTTTAGCTCGCTTGCCTCGACTCCACCGTACGTGAAACGGTACTATCTCTGAAGGAGGAAGTTAAAATTTCATTGAGCTCATAAGCTGCAAGCTCAATTTCCCCTGTAGTGGGACTGACCAGTAGTTACGCTTTGGAGCTAACTAGTTCACGGAATTTAATCCAGTTAGTTTTCCTTGGACAAAAAGTATCCGAGCAAATGTCATATTGTCCTAGGATGTCAAATCTGATGTGTCTATGATCTGAAAGAGACACTTCATCCGACACGTGCCAGTTCGCAATAAACCTGGAGAAGAAACCGCTAGCAAGGGTAATGTCGAGTACCTCTGCCCTTGCCGCCGTGACAAAGGTAGGTTTGCACCAAGTCATCGAGGATGACGGGCGCGGTAATGTATTCCAAATCTGTGATATCCGAAAAGAGGGATACATTCAGTGTCGACATCCCCGATCTGACTGCTAGACGAGGACGTATTATTAGTGTTGTCGTCTTCTTTGTTATCCACTCTCTCCAATGTGGCGTTTGGAATGGGACCCTCCGGGCAGGAATCCTTCTTCTTATTTTTTGTAAATCCGCAGTTCTATAGTCTGAAAACTAACTGTTACTTGTTACATAAAAGTAACTAAATTGCCCATACTTAGGATCAACAATTCTATTTTTTTGCATTCATCGTATCTAATCACGTACAGTGTAAACACCGTCCGCATCGAATTGTTTTCTGTGAGTTTGTATATGGCCACATAGGTGTGGGATTCGCAAGCTATCCAAAGTTCAACAGCGGCAAGCCGCCCTAGGTGAGTGTTTCAATTCTTCTTGTGATATAAAATGAAAAATTCATCACATCATCACCGAGTTAAAAGCATAGAAACAAACTCCGTATTAAAATACTTAACCTGATCCAACAGCAATGTTTCTCAAATATATTAAATTACAACCGAAATAAAGATAAAAAATTATCTACGATATAAGAAACTTTCACTTACCACCAGGTCGATCGGCATACATGTTGCGATCAATTGCGGTGCCTGCACCACTTCTCGTATCGCCAACATTTGTGGCTTGTGATGTCGGTGCAGAGGAGCACATCTGATCCGACGATGATTTGAAGCATGTAAGACAGTTACCCATAATATTTGGATATTCTCGAATAGTTGCCGGATTTTATCTACGCTCTACTACGCGGCCCCTGATTCCTCGTTTCTTCTCAAGCACTTTAACCGTAAAGTATATTTATAAAAACAAAAATCGGATAATCCCACGCCGTTTACATTGCAATTCTAACCGAAAATTAATCTAAAACATTCTTTTACGGTCTTTACAATCCTTTACACAAATGATAATGCTTCCACGAAATAGAAAAATAAAAACGGCGTCGTTAAAAATGAATACACGTAAAAGTAAAAGCGCGGTCGCAATTAAAAATGCAAATGAAAAAAAGCGTTCAGTGTAATTTAAAATGCATTTTCCTAACTACAATTCTATATTTTTGCTACTTTTATGTCTATTTCGTTTTCGTTTTGTTTACTTTAACAAAGGAAGAACTATGGTCAATGCGCGACGGACAAAAAGAGAGCAACGATTTGAATCATAAGAAATCCAACGGTTTTCCTTTGAAGACTACAACACCGGAAAGTCGTCGTCAATACAAAAATGCATTCATTACAACACTCCGCGACGTGAGCACCGATAAATGAAGGTGTAGTGAGATAATTTACGAATTTCACATAATCAATTTAGTTGGAATACTTAATCGCGAATTAAATAAAATCAACAAAAATACGTCAATAATTTACGGTTATCGGTAAATCCACTGATCCGGAAAATTCCGCTTGTCAACTTGATGAGCGTTTGGGCGATATTTAATTTGGATCGGCTTCAGTTACTTCGTTTGTTATCGATTAATTGAGGGGCAATGTCTCTACACTGCTGCTTTTATGGTTTTCTTGCGAGCCATTATTTGGCAGTTACGGCTGAAGAATTGATCAATTTTCGTCATTATATTTGTTGGTTACTGTTTAGGTATCAATTGTCTCGTTGTTCCCAATTTTTTGCTTGTACTAAAATAGTATTGAGTGTATTTATAATTAAGTTTCCGCTGCGACTTAAAATCTTATATAAGTGTTGGCACCGATCTTCTGAGGATTTCTTTTAATTGGCACAATTTTGTGTGTTTTAATTTATGCTTCGCGTTTATATTAAATGGCTGGTTACCTGGAAAAATAAATAGAAAAACAACATGTTAGAAGTGACCAGTGAGAGAATTTAAAGTATTTTGGGTTGGGATTTTCACGAAAGAGACAAAAAGCTACTGTAAAAAGATCCAATTCATGGGTATGTAGGCTTGTATAACTTGCGTACCAATCAATTTACACTCGAAATATTAAACGGTCCTCGGATACCACTGACTGATTCACCGGCAACCACTTTCGGCTACAAACAACGGACCACGATCGGTTTTTGGAACGTTCGAACGATATGGGGCAAGTGCAATAGTGCAATCTATCTATAAGACGTGCTTATTCCAGCGCCTTGCACGAAAGAGCTAATACACCATCATCTTATGACACTCCTACAATTGATGATAGATGGAACGTCGCTAAGGAATCATTTATTTTGCGCGATGAAACTTTTGCGGGCAGATTGGAGCGCGGTAAAAGGCCATTCATTAGTGACTCTATATGTTCTCTCATTTTGGCATGCAAAAGAATTAAAGAACAAATTAACTCAGCTACTGACGACGCAGTCAAAGATCAACCTAAAGCTGAATACCGTTCTCTTCAGAAAGGCGTGCAAAGAAGCGTTAGACGGGACAAACGCAACATCATCAATGCATTAGCGGAGAAGGCAGAGGAAGGGGCTTACCGCGGTGACAGTGGAACCCCTTTACAAACTTATCAAGCCATTAACTGGCAAATCTTTTGCAACTGGACATCCCGTGAAAGATAAATACGGGTCCCTACTGGGAACTGATGAACACCAACTGCGACGGTGGAGAGAGCACTTCATTGAGGTCCTCAACAACACCTTTGGATATTTGAACTCATCTTCACTAAAAGCAGAAAACATTCCGCAAATAGCAGGAGTTGATACCAGCCCACCATTGAAACTGGAATTAACTGTGGCTATTAAATCGATGGAAGCGGGGAAAGCCCCGGGAATAAATGGAATTCCGATGGAACTCTTTCAGGCGGATATCAACTCTACTGTGGATATTCTTCTCCCCCTTCCCTTATCCAAGAATGCTGGGAAACCGAAACTCTCCCTAAAGAATGGAAGAAGGGCGTCATTATTAAGATCCCGAAGAAAGGTAACCTGAAGGATTATAATAATCGGCGTGGAATTTGCCTCCTCCCCGCAGTCTCCAAACTAAATAAATAATAAATAAATAACTGGCGCAACAGTCCAATTTGAACCACGGCCTCGAGATGAGTTAGCATCATCTCATTTTCTAGATCGTGACGGTTTTTTTGTGCAGAGGTATGTGATCAGCAACACGCTCAACCGAGTTATTTACCCCATGATGGGTACTCATTTAACAGCTGAGTGGGCTCATAGTCCGACACGTAAATCCCCGGAATCGAACCGGGGCCCAGTGCGTTGAAGGCGAACGTGCTAACCGTTGCGCCATCCGGACTTGTCTCCAAACTGATTGCACAAAAAAAAATAAAAAATAAATAAAAAAAAAGTAGTCGTTCCTGCGGCAGCCGGTTCTACGCATCGGAGCAACCCGTTTTTACAACGGCCAAGAGCTACCAAACCCCTTCAATGCAAGAAGGATGTGTGTCTATCTGTTACACGGTGTATTCGTTTTATGTGTTTATTGGGAGCAACACATCTCGGTACAACTGCTCTCAATACTTCTCTGCGCCGGCACTGCAGCAACCCAGGTCCTTGGATCCGTTGCGTATGCAATAGAGAGCTGCACCCTAATGCGACGTCAGTGAGATTCAACTGCTGCAACGAGTAGTGTCACCTGAGGAACTGCTCCGGACTAAACGATCACAGGCACTGTCATCACCCTCCTTTACTGTCAGTCAGTGCAGAAATCGAGGACAACAAACATCGTGCTCGTCTAACACGCCTCACCTTCCTACACCAGTGAGCACCCACACGAGCTTACAGTCAACTCCAACGACCCCTGCGAATAGGCCCAGTAGGATTCCCAAATAAAACAACCCTACGCCTGTCAGGCAATGTCGATATTGAAATTTACAACATATGTATATAAACAATACACAATGGGAGCCGGTCCTTACACTATCGTCGGACCACCTACCAATCGTGATAAGTCTTGACAAACCGAGAGATGTCATATCTGTCGAACACCGCACCTTTGTCAACCACAACAAGGCTGACTGGAATAGCTTCACCCAATATACTAGTGCTAAATTCCTCGCCCTGCCAACTCCCACCGACGTACGTGAGGCCGAGTCCAATATCAGAAAAGTCCTTAACAAAGCGGCTGCGAAATTTATTTCTGCATTCCTAAAATTCGGCCAAACTTTCCTACCTCAGCCGCCAGATTAGCAGACGAGAGAGACAACATCAGGAGTACTAACCCAGGCGATCCCAGATTCAAAGACTAGTAGCCGAACACAAGAGGTTAAATTGGAGTACGCATCTGAATGAGTGCAACCTGACCACAGGTATAAGCAAACTATGGTCGACAGTCCGCGCCCTCTCTAATCCAGAAACAGAAAGGGAATGTCGCCATACAGTTCGGAGAAAGTTCAATCACCAACCTTGCCCACTGTGCAAGTCGCTTCAATAGGCAGTTTATTGCACATCCTCCACTAGACAGACAAAAGCGCATAATCGACAGGAGGATCCATAACCGAACTGCAGACAACATACCTTCAACATCTTCACCGCGGACGAAGTGGCTACAGCAATCGTGAAGGCGAATAACTCGAAAGTCTTGGAACCCGATGGAATCTCAATGGCAATGCTTAAACACCTCGACTCACTAGCCATCGAATATCTCACGGCTACATTCAACCTATCCATCACACCACTTATCGTTTCGGAACTTTGGAAGAAAGGGAGAGTAATCCCAATCTTGAAACCTGGAAAAAACGACACTCGGCGAGTCCTATCGTCCCATCACACTTCTATCACCAGTTGCCAAAACGCTCGAAGCACTGATCCACCCTGTTCTTGCGGCCCACATCAAGCTTGCGAACCACCAGCACGGCTTCAGGAGGATGCATAGTCCGACGACGGCCCTGGATGTCATTACAACTCGCATCCACAGTTGCCTAAACCAACCTCGTCCATGTCACAGAACAATTCTGGTGGAACTAGACCTGTCGAAAGCCTTCGACACAGTCAGCCACTCAGCACTTCTGTTCGACCTTTACAATGCATCTATTCCAACGCATACTACAAAATGGATTGCCAACTATCTCGCGGGCAGGCAGCCCTACACCGAATTCAGAAGCAAGAAATCGAAACTAAGGAAGATGAAACAAGGTGTGCCACAAGGAGTTTTGTCTCCCTCCTTGTTCAACCTTTACGTATCTGGAATTCCAACCCCACCTGAAGGAATCGAAATTATTTCCTATGCCGACGACTGCTCCATTCTGGCAACAGGGAGCGACGACATCACGGAAATTTGCGAACGATTAAATACTTACCTGGAAGAGCTTAACTCCTTCTTCACGGGCAGGAATTTAATCGTATCCGCGCCCAAATCCTCGGCAACCTTATTCACCACCTGGACGAAGGAAGTCAAGATGCAATTTGGGATCTCAATTGGCAATCAACTTATTCCGACCGTGAACCATCCTAAAATTCTAGGAGTAACCCTGGACAGCATGGCCCCGTCATCCCCCCATGCTTCAACAGTGTGTAACAGGATGCGCGGAAGGAATAAAATCCTTAAAGCCTTAGCCGGTAGCATCTGGGGCAAGGATAAAGAGACCCTACTGGTCACATACAAAGCAGTCGGCTCCAGTGTGGTCACAGATTCTCTGTGACACACAATGGAATAACATTCAGGCTTGCCAAAACGCCGCTCTCCGTACTGTGAGTGGCTGTCTCCTGATGTCATCCAAGGACCATCTACATCAGAAAACAAGGATGATGCCTCTAAGGGACCACAACAAGCTTCTTGCGAAACAATACCTGGTGGTTAAAAAAGAGTTTTGTTTTTTATAAAATAACACCTTATTGACTTGGTGGGTTGTTACCGGAGGGAACACCCCAACACCGACCTCATGGACAAGACACCGCCATCAAGACATGTCAGGCGTGATTTGAGGGACTTTGAAAGAGACGTCTAGGGGTACAAAAGGGTTTCCTTTGACAACAACACATACAGAACAGCCATCGCAGCAACACACCACGAGGAGGTACAAGCATCAATCACGGGACTAGGTCCAAATAAAGTTCTCTCGACACAACCACCAGCCATTTTTCCTGATGAGAGAACGCTTCCGAGAGCAGCAAGAACGACACTTGCCCAACTTTGGTCGGGCTGGTGTTCGCGTCTTAACTCCTACCTAACTCGCATTGACCGGGATGTCACGAACACATGCCCCGCCTGCAATGGTCCACCTCACGATGTAGACCACATTTTTAATTGCCCAGCTGCACCCACACACCTGACCCCCAGGTCGTTGTGGGAGAACCCCGTAGAGGCAGCTATCTTCCTGTCACTTAACACCGAGGAAAAACAATAACAGCATTTAACACACTCACACAACGAACTTCTGACCATTGCTACAACAACAACAACAGCAATGAGGCCCACACGCCGTGTAGGCTTGTTTTCACGCCTCAATTCGTACCAGTTCCAAATCGACCATAGCAAAACACCTGCCCGGCATGCAATATTATTCCTCACGGCGTTGAGCACATCTCCAAATGCCCAGCAGCATCAACAAACCTTACACCCAAAGCGCTCTAGGACAACCCAATCGAATCCGCTTCTGAGGAAACAGATCTGAATACACAAATTTGATTACACACAAAGTACTTGAATTTTACTTTGCCATTTTCTACCAGCCATGGTGCACTTCTTTTCAAAATACCACTTTTTGATAAGTAGAAGTGGATTTTGGCATTTGAACACAGATGTAAACCATATCCGGTGTAAAATGGGGACAACACTCTGTACTGTGAAATATTTCGTGCAAGTTAGCCGCCTGGAAATCAGTCAATTTCCATTAATGCTAACTACCACCAACATATTAGAGAATTCATTAGAATCAAAATTCAAATGTCTTATGTAATCTAACGCAACAGTGAGTATTAGCATTTATCCGCTGCCTTTTATAGACGTTGTTTCGAGCAGAGAATTGATTTTATGAAAAAGTAAAACCGCACTAATCTGATACAACACCTCCCTTTAATCTCAAGGCTTCTGAAGATTAAACGATTGAAAAGATGATTCGCCGCGGCGAGATTGCATTTAAATACAATGTAAATTTGGAAACCGCGGCAGCTGCCGCTTGTTTGCCTTTATAAACAGCGGGTGCCGCTGCTCAAACCGCTTGTTAAACTGCAACTTTTCAACGGCACCTTAAACTCGGTATCTTCCGTAGTTGATTGGATTAAAATCCTACGAACGGTTTTGGCCTACCATTCGTACGAGTAGAATCTCATGCCAGTTGGATTCCCAGAAAAGCAAATACATACCTGGCAAACTGGCAGGTGGACTGTTGATTTGCAGATTATGTATATTGGCATGTTAGTTTTGATTTATGTAGGCCACATTGATGCTTACGGTGAAATGGAACAGAGTAGAATTAATTTTGGTATCTGACTTGTTGAAACTGTTGTTTAATCGATGCGCACCTGAATTCACGTTGGGTCGTTGGGTATCACTCTGAATTTCATGTGAATCATAAATGTAAAGACAAGTTAAATTACTTTTATGCGTGAAGTTTTTTTTTACGCTTTGGTAGAACTTTTCACAAACATCTTAAATAATATTTAGAATAGTTGGGCGCCGGCAGGGGAGGGTAAATCGGGCACTTGCTGCTGGGGTCCATAGCGATACCACATATTTCAGATACCCATCCCGTGTCGTTGCTAGCCTTTACCGAAAGATCGTTGTTGTATAGCTGGAAGGAACCTGACTCATTGGCGAAGCTCAAGGGGCTTCTCCAACTGAGTCCTGTGACTCCTTCAAGGTCGTTGAAGCAGTAAGTTCCTAGGCACTTTAATCTTCATTCATTCGCATAGAAGGTGCATTAGAGTTTCTTTCGTGTTTGGTATCTGGCAATTCCTGCAGCCATTGCAAGTTATTAGCTTTAGTCCGTACGTGTTTCCCCTATCAGGCAGTGACCCGTTAGTATGCCCACTACTAGTGCACACTGACTTCTGGGTAGTCCTAAGAGGCTTTTGGTTTTACTTTGTCAAGGGTTAGGTTAGGTTAAAGGAACTGCCGTGATACACACAGCACACATAGACCACCACTGGGTCCTTTGTGATACCACCATCGACTCCACAATCAGAGTCCTACCTATTCATTGAACCAGCCTGAGCTATTGATAAAGCGCTGGAGCCGGCTGATGCTAACATCCCCAGATCGTCAAAATAGGAAGACAAGACCCCAAGGTAATCCTTCTTCTTCTAGCCAGGGCATGAAACCCACATAGCAGATGAAGGTACAGAGGTCATTGTGTGGATGCCCCAATCTCCTAGCATGTTGCCCGATTTTCGTCTATTCAACGCCAATAGATCCGCAGAGCGTTTAGGATCGATCCTAAGCCAAAGTTGCCTAGTAACCATACCAGCGCTACCATTACTCCACCTCGCGTTGGCAGTATTCGACGCGTCAGCACTTACCATCATTTTACAGGCTGATAAAGACCACCCGAGATGGCGATGACTAAGCCCGGTCCCCACATTAGAGCCTCCTCTAGCTAGTTCATCCGCTTTGCAGTTTCCGTCAAAGCCACTAAGGACCGGAATCCAACAAAGGGAGATGTTAAAAAAATTTCCCATCTCCAAGATACAAGTGCGACATGCGGTAACAGTCTTTGAGTTTATAATGACAGACTCAAGGGATTTAATCGCCGGCTGACTATCCGTGAAGATGGTAATATCCCTAGCAGCTATGACATTACGCCCGAGCCAGATGAGAGCTTCCCAAATAGCCGCAATCTCCGCCTAAAGAACGCTACAAAAGTCAAAGAGATGTAGTGACAAGTTTATATTCAGCTTGTCTGAGTACACTCCCACTCCTTGATCCGTCTCAGAGCCATCGGTGTATAAACTTATAGCATTTGACTCCTGGAAAATGTAGGCCTTCCACTCGTCCCGTGAGGGGATTTGGCTTACAAAATTCTTACCGAACAGATACTTAGGGAGAGTGTAATCCGTCACCGCAGGAAGATCCAAGCTGCTAAGAACAGACGAGTGTCCCGTGGCTGCCACAGTGAACTGTTCAGTTTGCCGAAGACGAATGGCTACGTTCAAGGCCACCTGCTTTACAAAAATATCTAAGGGGAGCAAATTGAGAAGGACATCAAGAGCAGCTGCTGATGTAGTTCTAAAAGCCCTTGTAATGGTAATGCTCACCATTCTTTGGAATTCCTCTAGCATACTTCGGTAAACCGTAAAGTTGAGGGCAGTCCACCAGACGATAACACCATGCAAAAGTATAGTTCGAAGGACTGAGACATAGAGCCAGAGTACAATCATCGGTTTCAGGCCTTACTTCCTACCTAAGGCTTTGTTCCACGAGTATAGCGCAACAGTCGCCTTAGCTACTCGTTGGATATTGGGCCTCCACCCCAGCTTCCTGTTCAGCAGTACGCCCAGAAACTTGGCTTTCTCAGAGAGAACAACATTCCGTTCAGCAATAAAATAAATAACTGGCGCAACAACAATTTGAACCACGGCCTCGAGATGAGTTAGCATCATCTCATTTTCTAGATCGTGACGGTTTTTGTGCAGAGGTATGTGATCAGCAACACGCTCAACCGAGTTATTCACCCCATAATGGGTACTCATTTAACAGCTGAGTGGGCTCATAGTCCGACACGTAAATCCCCGGAATCGAACGTGCTAACCGTTGCGCCATCCGGACAACTTCCGTTCAGCAATGGTAGATCGAATATTGGTGGCTTATGTTTCCTGGTAAACAGAACGAGTTCTGTTTTGGCCGGATTGGCACCAACCCCACCTAGCCTAACCCACTTCGTCAGAATTGAGAGGGCTTTCTGCATACTATCACTAAGCACAGAGGGAAACTTCCCAGAGATTGCGATGGCAATATCGTCCGCATACGCGATAACTTTGCATCCCACACTCTCCAGGTCCAAAAGCCCTGAGGAATTCCCCTATTAACACACCTGCGCTCAGATGCCATACCCAGGCGAGTACAATAACCCTAAATGTTAGTAGTTGGTCTATAAGCCTACAGAGCGATCTATCATCTACGCTCAGACCGATGAGAGAATTGGTTTTAGCCGCAGGTGCGACATGATTGAAAGCGCCGGCGATGTCCAGGAAGGCAATCAAGGTAAATTCTTTCCAGCCGAGAGAACTCTCAATGTAACTCACCAGAGAGTGTAAGCAAATAGTATAGACTGAACAAGAGAATCAATACATACAAATCTACTGGCAGAGGCGAAAGTTCTGTGGAGTGATCACTCTTGTGCAGTCTATACTATTTGGTGTAAGGCCGTGTCCTTCCCTTCTATTAGGCATGCTGTGATGTAGACAGAAGGCGTGTTGGAAAAGTAGCACGCAGGTGTACATCAATAAAGCGCTCCAAAACCTTTAGCAGAGTTAAAGATAGGCTAATTTGTCTGAGGTCATTCGGACGCGCGTGTGAGGTTTTTCCCACCTTAGGGATAAAAACAACCTCAGTCACTGGCCATTCGCGAGGAATGTAAACAGGCCCTTAGGATGGTTTCCAACCATAGATAAGCAATATCCAACACGTGCTGCAAATCTGCCGGAATGATACCGTCAGGTCCAGCTGTATTGAACGACTCGAAGCTAGATGTAGCCCACCGATTTTTTTCTTCTGAGAGAATGGATTCAAAGTCATAGGGAACAACCAGTCCCTAGCCCGCAGGAGAGTGGGGCACTGTTTCTGTCGGGCTGCCTGGGAAATGCGTGTCAAGCAGCAGTTTAATAGTATCCATACACAAGGTCGTCCAGGCCACGTCCTGTTTCAGAAGAAAGCTGGGTATGGATGGGTCGGTAGTCGTTTCTGTCAACCCAGTTAGCGTTGGCCTTTTCGTGCATACTGTCGTCCAGCATCTTCTTGCATGCTTGTATTGGTGTCGGCAGCTCTTGGTCTGTCCCTCGATGTGAAGACGTTCGAGAAACCCGGATTGGAGACCGGAAATAAACTCCCCATCCCGGTAATTCCGAAGGGTGTCCTTTTGTCGAATTACCCACGATGCAAAAGCATCCTAAGACAAAACAACACAGGCACCCTACC
Organism: Chloromyia formosa; assembly: GCA_964017055.1. Classification (NCBI taxonomy): domain Eukaryota; kingdom Metazoa; phylum Arthropoda; class Insecta; order Diptera; family Stratiomyidae; genus Chloromyia; species Chloromyia formosa. The sequence goes on from OZ024818.1 coordinate 33,830,729, forward strand.
TAGCTCCCAACAGGAACAGAAAATCCAACCCTACATGGATAAGATACTGAGCAAGTATGGGATAAGGATTGAAGCAAAAAAAGAGCGAAACAAAATGTGGCCAGAGTCTGTAAGGCCCTCTGTGCGCGAAGCACTAAAGTGAGGATGGAAACTCAAAAGTTGAAACTCCGGCAGTGGGACCGCTGATTGTAGCAATGCAGAATTAAGTGTGAGTGTATGTGTGTCATAAAATCAGCGAGTCCGACTCGGTTTCCTCCGTAGGAAGTTGCAGAAACGCAGCCACTTATATGGGGTTCTCCCAGAGCGCTATAGGTGTTAAGTGCGTTGATGCTGCAGGAAAGTCGAACGTTGTGGGGGGATCTGTCGGACATGTGTTGTGGATGCTGTGGTCGATTCGGGACAAGTAAGAGTTGAAGCGCAAATACCAGCCTGAACGGAGCTGTGCGGACGTGGTCCTAGTCGCTCTGGGCAGGCTTCGTTCGTCCGGTGAGATGTCTGGTGGTTGAGCGTCGAGTACTCTGACTCTGTTGTTATTGAGGACCACAATCGACGTATGTACTTCTTCCCTGTACAGCATAGCGATGGCTGATTTATAGATATCGTTATCGAAGGGAACCCTCTTAAATCGTTGGACTTCCCTTTCGAGGTCTCTCAGATTTCGTCTGATGTGTCGTGGCGGTGGGGTTTTGTCCATTTGATCAAAGTTAGGGTAATCGCTTCGATAGTATTCAACTAGATACTGCTTTGACAGCAGTATGTTGTGGTTCCTTATGGGCAGTGTTTTCGTCTCTTGGTGGAGGTGGTCTTGATGAAACATCAACAGACAGCCTGTGATGGTGCGTAGGACTGCATTTTGACAGGTCTGAATATGTTTCCAGTTAGTTCCACTTAGATTTAGTGTCCACACTTGTAACGGACGGTTTGGTGGGCATCCAAAGATGCCCGTGGGGACGGAGCCTTAGGTAGCATAGTAGCCGTGAAGGTCGGCCATGACATCTGGCGAAGAAAAAGGCCCCTCAACGAGCTAAGCAGCGGCCTATGCTTGCTGTAGCTCAGTTCAGGAGACGTGGGCAGGGTTTTCGCCGTTCGTTGCCCCTGTCCTTTACGTATTAATAAAAATTCATAGGCCGGGGAAGACAACACAAACAGTGGAGGTAAAAATAGAGAATGAAAAAATGAGGCGATAAGGATGGAATGGTTGGCGGACAGCGCAGATTCCTCGCGTTAGCATCAGGGTCCAGGCGTAATGGGGCCCTCGGCCTCTGGTTTCGTACCACCGACAGATCCTTACTCATCAGGTGCTGCCATAGATCTGCCGGTGGAAGCAGCACAACCACTGGTGCTGCATAATTAGCCATAGATCTGCCGATCGCTTTGTAAGTGGTTAGTAGGGTCTCTTTGTCTTTACCCCAGATAGAGCCTTGAGGACCTTGTTCCTGCTTCTCATATTTGTAGTTACTGTTGACGCGTAGGCTGATGATGTTGCCAAGCTGTCCAGCGTAACGCTGAGGATTTCTGGGTGGTTAGTGGTGGGTATTAAGAGACCATCTACTGAGATGTTCAGCTGCATCTTTACTTCTTTGGTCCAGGATGTGAATAGTGTCGCGGTTGACTTTTGAGCTGATAGCTTCAGGTTCTTGCTAACAAAGGTGTTTAGTTCGCGTAGGTAATCATTTATCTTGGCACACATTTGGGTGATGTCGTTTCCTGTTGCTAGGAAAGTGCAATCGTCGGCGTAGCTCCACAATCTGGATTCCTGTTGGAGGTGAGGGTATTCCAGCGAGGTAGAGATTAAACAAGGTTGGGGACAAAACTCCTCCTAGGGGGGGACACCTTGTTTAACCTTTCATAGCTTTGACTTGCTACCTCTAAATTCGTTGTAAGATTGCCGACGATTGCCGACCAGCAAGGTAGTTTGCTAATTTGCTTGTTAATGTCAGACAGAAGTAGGGAGTGGTTGACCGTATCGAATGCTTTCGATAGATTAAGGGCTACTATAATGGTTCTATGACATGAAACCTCGTTGAGACCGTTGTGGATGCTTGATGTTATGACATCCAAGGCCGTAGTCGTGCTGCGCATTTTTCTAAAACCATGTTGTTGGTCTGCCAGCTGAATATGAGCCGCAAAAGCAGGAAGGAAGACAGCTTCAAGATTTTTCGCAATTGGAGACAATAGGGTGATGGGACCGTAGGAGTCGCCTTATGTGAGTTTTAATATTGGAATCACCCTGCATTCAGTAGGAATCGAACCGGGGCCCAGTGCGTAGAATGCTAACCGTTGCGCTATCCGGACTACATGGTTTCGAATAGTTTTAGCCTGTCGGGTGGCGGATGTTCATGAAATTGTCTGTTAAATAGGCCGGCGCACTGTGCCGAATCATTAGATGTAGTGCCACAAAATTGAATTGCAACCAGTCCTCTATGCTTTGTTGTGTTAGTGAGGGCTCTTACCGTGAACCATAGCTTGCCAACTCCAGTTGTTAGGTTGCAATTGCTCAAGTGCTCGTTCCACTTTTGTCTCCCGTGTTCCGCTACATGGTGTCGAATCTGTAGGTTTAGATCTTTGATTCTGGGGTCATCGGGGTTTGTGCTGCGAATTATATCGCGTTCATCCGCCAATCTTGCTGCTGAGGTGGGAAAATTAGGCCGTACTGTTGGAATACAACCGGCCGCGATGAATGTAGCTGCCTTCACAATGATACGCATTAGGTTGGCTTCAGCTACTCAAGCATCAGAGGATGTAGGTAGGGCTAGAAAAGCCGCTGAATATCAATACTACTTTGCCTTAACCCCTAGCGGGGCATAGCGCGTCAACTACTCCTGCGCGCCATCGTACTCTGTTCTGGGCAATGGGGCGCAACTCCCCAAAAGACTTACCCAGTACCTGACACTCCTTTGCCACAGATCGACGCCATGTGATTCGAGGACCCCCTCTTGGTCGGCCTTGGTTGGAAATGGGGTTCCATTTCATGGCATGCATAGCAATGCAGTTATCACTCTTCCACAATGTGTGACCTATCCACTGCCATTTTCGCCTGCGTATCAATTCGTCGATTGGCATCTGACCCGTACGCCAACTTAGCTCTTCATTTGATATTGTTTCGGGCCAGAAAATTCTTAAAATTCGACGAAGACATGAGTTGACGAAAACTTGCAGCTTTCTGGTAACTCCTACGGAAACTTTCCATGTACTGCTCCCATACAAAAGCACTGATAGTACCAGGGAGCGAAACAGGCCCAGCTTGGTCTTGATGCTGAGATAACTGCTCTGCCAGATTTTGGACAGCATGCCGTATGCGCGTTTAGCCTGGTTGATACGACGAGCGATGTCCTGCTCCGTACCACCATTTTCGGCAACAATGCTACCCAGGTAGACGAAGTTGTCCACCTTCTCCACAGGCTGCCCATTAATATTGATGGCAATAGGTGTCGGATTTCTTTTTCGCAACGGCGGGCTAAGAACCTTGGTGTTGTTGGTATTAATCTTTAGCCCAACCTTGCTTGCCTCCCTCTCGAGATCTAACGCCATTGCGGACAGATCCATGATTTTGTGGGAGAGTAGGCATATGTCGTCAGCGTAGTCAAGATGTTGTAGATAAGATGTCAAAGTCCATTGAATTCCTCTGTCGAGTCCGGATAGGGCTGCATGCAACACATCGCCGATCACAATGAGGAATAGGATCGGTGAGAGGATGCACCCCTGCCGAACTCCACTGCGAATCTCAAAGTCCCCCGACACCTTACCTTTATGCAGAACGCGACATTTCGCGCCGTCATAGGTTGCCTTAATAATAGCCACAAGCTTCTCAGGGATGCCTCTCCTGCGCAAGGCCGCCCATATAGAATCCCGGTTCACACTATCGAAAGCCTTTTCGAAATCGATGAAAAGCAAGTGAAGCGGAGAATCGTATTCAGCGCATTGCTCGATGATGATTCGCAATGTTAATGTTAATGTGATCGACACAGGAGAATCCGGATCGAAAGCCAGCCTGCTCTTCATCAATTGTGCTTTCTAAGTGGGCCTTTAGTCTTTCCAGGACGATTTTAGCTATTATCTTGGCAACGGCAGGAAGCACACATATGCCTCTCCAATTATTAGTCTGTGAGGCTACCCTTCTTTGGAAGTTTGATGATCAAACCTTCCTTCCACTCAGTGGGAAAGGTCTCTGTATTCCACGCTTTATCAACAAGTGGGTGCAGCAAATCGGCAGTTACGCTTGGCGCTGCTTGATAAAGTTCGGCAGGGATGCCGTCAAGTCCGGCGGCCTTTCCTCGTTTTAGTGCAATAATTGCAGTGACTATTTCCTCTTTAGTCGGGGCAGTGGACCGTATACGCACATTTTGATGGTTAGCTAAATTATCTATATAAAGGGGGAACTTCACCAGAGGTTACACGGTTCAAAACCGCGGCGAAGTGTTCTTTCCACCGCCTCATTTGATCTTCTTCCAAGATAAGTAGCTTTCCATCACTATCTTTCACCGGATGTTGGCAGGAGTTACGACCACCTGTAAACTCCTTGATGACACCGTATACGGCGTTTAAGTTGTTACTTCTAGCGGCTTCTTCTGCTGACGCTAAAAGAGAATTGGCATAAACTCTTTTATCGCGTCGCACACTACGCTGAACTTCTCGAGCTTTCTGACGGTAAAGGAGTTCGATGCTGCTTCGATTGTCGTCTGAAGCTGCAGCCAAACGAACTTTCAGCTCCTTTCTTTCAACAATCCGCTGCCATGAAGCGTCGGACATCCAGGGCTTATTCCGGCAATCCGGGTTTGGGCCAAGGATGGTATTTGCGCTATCAATGTACGCATTTTTTATGGCATCCCAGTTTTCGTTTATGTCACTATCTGGGTGACTAGTTATCTCAGCCGCTTTTTGCGCAAGATGGTCATTATATTGTTGTAAGACGGGGGGGGGGGGGGGGGGGCCTGGATCTTTCGTCGCTGGGGCGGCGCACGGCTGCAATACGCAATCGAACATTAGCGATCATAAGATAATGGTCTCTTCCCATCCCAATATCGGCACCCTTCTTGTTTCGCACGTCCAGGAGGCAACTCTTGAATCTTTTACTAATGGCAAAATGGTCGATCTGATTTTGTGTTCTGCGCCGATCAACAGAGGACCAACTGATTTTGTGGTGGTCCTTATGCTCAAACATAGTACCACCGATGAAGAGACTGTGAAAGTTGCAGAACTCTACAAATCTTTCACCGTTGTCATTACGATCACCAAGACCGTGTCTCCCCATCACATGTCTGAGCCCATAGTTATCGGCGCCAACTTTCGCATTCAAATCACCCATAACCATTATAATGTCACCTTTAGGTGTTCTGCTCTGAACGGCGTTTAGTTCTTCGTAGAAGGAGTCTTTTGCCAAGACATTGTCGGGTTCAGTAGGGGTATAACATTGTATTATTGAGATGTTCCTCATTTTGGTCCGGAACCTAGCGGTCAAGACCCTGTCAGAGACCGGTTCCCAGGATAAGAGACAGTTTCGCGCGGCTCTGGTCAAAAGGAGCCCCACACCTGACTCACGACGACTACCGGTAGCTTTACCGGAGTACAACATTACAGTGCTGCCCGTTGGAGAGATGAATTCTCCGCTGTTCCACCATCTTATCTCACTAACTCCTAAGATATTTAATTTGTACCTCAGAAATTCACTCTCTAATTGAAGAAATCGTGCGTTCTGGGGACCTTCTGATCCATTGTCCAGGAGAGTACGCACATTCCAGAATCCAATCTTTGTCATTGTACGATAGCCAAAAGTCGTAACCGTTGAGTCAGTCCTTATCCGAGGCATAGTTGACGTTTCGTTAGCATATAAAGATTTCGGATAGTGCAAGTTGCTGGCATACACATCCTGTCCTTTGATTGTCGGTTTTAACGACAGGCCCTCAAAGGGAAAGGCCGTGGTATTTTTTTCACACCCCACACCACAGGGGTACCTCAACCAAATCATCGCACCGCCATCACTGGCGGCTTGACGTTGGTTGGCAATGGTCAGTGACCACTGCCGTTCCAGGGGGCGCCCACGCGCGACACTGAATTACATTTGTAGGTCTAGAAGTGGGTGATGTAGGATTTAGTACGTCCGCTGGGCATGAATGTATGGCACCTGTGCCTGCGCTATAAGCGGTTCTTTGCGCTTTGTTCAGCAGGTTGATGTTGCATTTTTCATACGAAGAGTTGTATGCCAGAACTAGTCGCAACCATGTGCAGCCCCATCTCAGGTTCTTATGCAGAGGTAGGTCACTACATTTGTAAGGTTAATGTCCGCTAGAAGGAAGCACCCCAATTATTGTCTATAAAATGAATTGAATGCAAGATAAGGAACAATTGCCCATTCTTTATTAGTAATATTGCTTCGAACGCCAAGCTGTGGTATCGAAAACAATGGAAAGTATTACAAAATATGAAATCAGAAGTGGCAACTTCCATGATAGATCACCACTTGTGTGGAAAGTGCATGGTACATTACAAAGAGAGTACATAATATTTGGAAATCTATTTACAAAGAACACTCAAAAGTTTATCTGGACAAAAACTGCGGAAAGAAGCCCCAACAAAGCCATTCGTTCAGGTCCAATATTGTCCTTTTACGGCTTCAGCGACTATCAATAATTATTTCAGGCGTCAGATCATGGTCTCAATTACAATTCGGTCAGGCAGATAGCACCGATTTCGACACACCATAACATAAACAAAACCATTTTTTTGGGCCCACTACGCAATAGGCTCCGCCCGCCCGTCCAACCATCAATTCGCCCGCCACCGTCGTCGAGGGAATGACCTTTGCTTGCGACGACGTCGTGTCGTCACCAGCAAGCGATATGATCGCCAGAGCAGCTCTTTATTTGGAATAGGAGTCGCAAGTTGCGGCGCACTGTCTGTCGACATGTTTGGACAGGTTTGCAGCAGCACTTGAACCACGTCCCGCGCGCACACTGTCGATGGTAATTAGCCCAGAACAAATGGTAATTGCATCACGACCATCTGCTCCGACAGGCCAAACAAAAGACTTTCCACGGCGCGCAACAATTGGTGCAACCGAGCGGCCACCATCCGCGGCAGCAGACAGTCCTGTCGTGCAGGTGAGAGACACTTTTCACTTGTGAAAGGCCTCGCACCCGTGTTGCCCGTGTCAATGAACTCGGCGAAGTGGAAGCCGGCACGGCACGTCCTCCGCAACGGCACGCTATCGTGAAACTTGCCTTGCAATCAATTGATGGTAGACTTCTCTTTATTTCACAAAACCAGGAATAAATTCAAAACAGTCACAATTTCCACGGCAAAATGGCCTACACAACATCGAAACTGGATGGCGCCGATGACAGTTCTATGCAGGGGGTCCACCACCGGTCGCACATTTCTTGAAATTTTCAATGAAATTGGCTAAGAAAGTCCATAGAATCACTTGCACGTCTCGATTAACACCTCTGACTTTGGGATGGCGCAACACAAATCAACGGGAACTCACTCAATTAATGGAATTTTCGCGATGGAAATTCATTGCATTCATGGGCGCCTCCTCCGCCCGACACCTTGCTTCTGGGGCACTTTTCACGATTCACTCGGCGAATTCAGCGATCGCCTGTCCGCATTTACACAACATTCTCGGCCGGCATGCGCTTCGCACTTTAAACGGAAATCGGAAATGCGAGTGTAGGCAATTGCACGTATAAAATCGAAAGGAAAAAAGGTTCCAGCTGCTGCACTTTGTGACCGCACACACACACCTCATGAAAACAACAAGAAATATGGCAAAAAGTCGTCGCGACCAGTGTGTGTAGGAGAATTGCGCTAACAGGCTGAGCAACATGTTGGAGTGAAATGTTGACAGGCGTATAAGAAGAATAAATATGTGCTGCCATGGTGTCGAAGAGTGGGAAATTGAATTTGAAAATTATTTCGTTCAGATCGTGCGAATTTAAGCCATGGATTTCTAAGCCCATGTATGAAAAACTCTTCAGCTGTTCCGTATTATCTCGTGTCTAAATCGCTACTTTTACACTGTGGGACTATATTTCAATATATTAACTAATCTCAGCTAATTCACCACGATATGTAAACACATCGGATTAGTTGATTGGACTAGTTCGACTTGCGATGCGGTACTGGACTATAAAATCGGATTAGGCTTATGTTCTGTTGTTGACGATTATTTTAATAGGTGTTAATGTTTTGTTGGAGTCGGTGGTAATAATAATTGTTTTCCGGGGGATAGCCGAAGCAAACCACTAATGTTTGCATCATGTCCGCCTTCTCTGCATTGCCAAAACTTTCCACTTGGAAGGATCCTTCACGCATCCATTTTGCCTTTGCAGCCTCATCCAAATGATTTCCTTCCTCTCAGTACAACCATGAGCAAGGATGATCATCCTTACCTCGTCACGTAACGCATGCAAGGTATCCACCCTCAGTTTGGCGCCTTCCCATAAATTGGTCAGGGTTTGCTAAGTGTTGATAAACAGCCTTTGGTCGACTGGTTCTTACACGTGATGGTAATGAATCCATCGACCAGTTTGGCATTGCCAACAAAACCTGTATCTCCAGCATTTTCACTGAGGTTATCCACACATAAGAGAGACGCCTTGAAAGCGTTCAGGTGTGGCGTTCCTAAAGTCCCCTCCAGCGGCAAGTCGGTGATACCCAGGGTAAGGTCTCTTCTTGCCTTTTGTGTAAAAGATTGCTTTCCCTGATTAGGTTTCCCTTTCTTGCTTGTCTTCGGCCTCTCTGTAATGTTTCCACGACTGCCCGGTCGCTGGCTCGCACTCTCCACTGTTTCACCTTGCTAAACCTCCCTTGCGGGTGGTTCACCAAGTGAAACAATCTTTCCACCAAGACTCTTCTCCCCCCGTGGTTGGTCCGGTTTTGAGTTTCCAGGGTTGCCGCCCTTGGATCTCTTCACCGGTCTTTCCAATTCCGGAGTCGACTCCTCATGCCCTAACTCATCGAGTTGATTCGAGATGACACCACCTCTTCATCCTCTGCTTCTCACTTTATGTGATCCGCATCGATTCGGAGTCGGCACTTTGGTCGTTGTTCGGAGTACATGTTATCTGAACTAAACTCTCCGCGCCTTCTGGTGCATCATTGTCCGTTCCAACAACGCCTCCCTTGTCTTTTGGAGCTCCTTCTTCAGAGATTAACCTCTTCAACCCTTGCGAGTCGTCGTTGTCCATCTCCTTAGAATTCCTCCAGCCGATCTATCCAAGATAGTCTTTATTAAATTCCATGTCTTGATCCTGTTTGATCAGGTTTGGGTTTCCCGTTCGCGGACCATAGTCGAGGCAAATGCTAGCATATTGCTTCCCACTACTCCCCGCCCTTATAGGAACATCATGGCGATCCGGCTGTCCTTTCCTTTTTTGTGCCGTGAAACGGACTTCTTCGCGACCTCCCGAAAGTTCCGAAGGCGTTCATATCACTCTGCACCTGCTAATCTTGATGCAGATCGCTACTCTGTAGACCGGTGATCACCAGGTGCAAAAAAGGAACAAAGTGAAGTGTTGAATCCACAGGTGAACTTCCACCTCAGTCACCAGCTCCAACCTCACAAACGTCGAACATCGCATCTCTAGGCTTGCAGGAGAATCTGCGGCTTTGTGGAGTCTGTGCAGGGTTTTTCGCTGAAGACATCGCAGTCTCTAAGTCGCTTCGCCTTCCTAATTTTGCTAGTGTATTTCAGGTGGAAGTGCTAGCAATTAGGGAGGACCGATGGATGGTGAGGCGCATCACGGTTACCACAAAGTATATCACAATTTTCACGGATAGCCAGGCTCTCATTGTGGTCCTCGAGGTGGCGACAGTGTCTACGAAAATAGTAAAACAATGCCGTCAAGAGCTGAATTGTCTGGCCACTCATAACAGAGTCACCCTCTCTGGGTTCCGGGTCGCAGGAGTATACCGGGAAATGAGCAGGCCGATCAGCCGACGCTGCTGGGCTCTGCCCTTGACAGATCCTACGCAGTGGCTGTCAATGCGCCACTTACTGCCACTAAGAGGGAAGTACATAAATCGTACATAAACTTAGCAAACAATAGATGGGACGAAAATTGGAATTTTTTTTACACTTGGTTTCATTCTGCATACCGACTTAGTATGCGTCTGTAGCTTAGCTCAGTAACGCACCGGGCATTTTTTGCTACTCGAAACACGGTCGTCTCCGCCCACGTCTCCCGAACTGAGCTACATAGGCCGCTGCTTAGCTCATTGCGGGACCTTTTTCTTCGCCAGATGGCACGGCGTGATCTTCACGGCCATTATGCTACCTTAGGCTCCGTCTCCACGGGCATCTTCGGATGCCCACCATACCGTCAATTACGAAACCTGGACCCTAACCCAATCCTCCGAAAACATGCTAAACACATTCGAACGGAAAGTACTTTGGGGAATTTTCAGAGCAATTTGCGACCGAAATGGATGCCGTAGTCGGTATAACCATGAGTTGAATGAACTGTACTACGAGCTGGAAATTTTGAAAATCGTCAAACTACAACGTCTTCAATGGGCAAGGCATGTACAACGAATGAACGATGTTCGCATATCTAAAAAAGTAATTAACGGACGACGAGTCGACGGAGCGAGACCGCAAGGAAGATCGAGAGCCGTTGGGAAAGCTCAGTACATGCTGACGCCGATTAACTGCTGAGCTTCTAAGATTGGAAGACGCCGTCACGTGACCTGAGAACAATTGGAGGACAACGAGGCAGGCGTTCAGACTTCAGAGCCTGACCGGATAGTCGTGCTGTTGCGCCACGATGTTGATGATGTATGTATAAATTTGGCTGGTTCAGGCGGCCGGATGCACAATTGAAAATCGATCCGGAAAAACTGACCGGATTGAATTTTTGGAGGAGTTATTTCAATGTATGCACCAATCATCATGCCATTCGGAGTATTCGCCCTGGAAAGTTGGTTTTCAAAAGCCAGTCAAGTGGATGGGCGTCCGCCTTCCATTAACATTAAGAAAATCCACAGATTCATTTATTGTTGAATATCCAGATACGAGTATCTTGTATCTAAAATTACTTACGTATCTTGTATCTGAAATTAGGTACGTGCACACATCTATGAGTACGTCTAGTATCGTGTATCCGGCCGCCTGAAAGCCAAATATCGACATACACGATTCGGAATTCCTCAAGGCCAGGCCTGATCAGTTTTCCGGAGAGAAATAATTCCGAATCGCCAGTGGGGAAGCCCATATTCCGGCAATCCGTAAGGCCAGGCCTGATCAGTTTTTCTGGACAGGAATTTTGGATCGTCTACTGCGGGCCTTAGACTCCCACTGCGCAGGAGCAGTAAGGACCCTCTTTCAAAACGACAGATAGCGATTTTCTAGACTCTTTCCAACAATAAACAAATACGAGTACATAATTGTTCCAAATCTCCTTAATAAGCGGAATGGTGACTATTGTTCAGTCGATCGATTGATAATTAAATTAAAATTATGAAGATAATAGTGATAACGATATTTATGAACACTCGGCTCGATAAAAATACTTGATGTCGCAGTCATTTCCCTTTATCATTTAATAATTGTTCAAATTGAATTTTTGTCTTTCCGATAAGATAAAGTGTGCCTGTAAAATTCTGAGTTGTGTTCTTGTCCGAAGGTTTGTTGGAAACCCGTAACTATCTGTTTTTCATGCAATCACTGTAAAAATGAACAATGAACAACAATAGTCGAGTTTGTTTGTAACTAGAACAGAATAGCAGAAAGGACACGACACACAACAGAACAGAACAGCGAAAGGGGAATTTTGGGGGAAAGGAGTATTACTTCGTTCAGAGTGTGTGTGCCTTTGGTTAGCCTTCAAATTTCAGCTACAAAAATTTAAATCCTAATACATTCCTAAAGGTGGACACTGGACACACTAGCGTTCAAAATCCAAATTATCCCTGGTCGCATCAAAAATTTCCTTGTCAAATCCATAGTGCAACCAGGTGGATTCGACCACGAAAAATTTGGAGATTTTAGACGCTAGTGAGTGTCCATCTTAAGGAATGTACACGTAGTGCGTCCTTAACACCTACCTCACATTAGCAAATGTTTGTACAAATTTTAAAACAAAAACTTAAACCTCTAGAATTTGTGCGACAACATTGCACCAGAATCGAGTTATTTGGGGCTAACTTTTTTTTTTCACAAACACCAGAGCCTTAAGTTTTTGTTCGAAAATTTGCTAATGTGAGGTATGTAGGTGTTAGTTAAAATATAATCTAATGAATTTTATTTGAGCAACAGAATCATTTTGTATTTGTGTTATTCCAATCAACATTGTATTCGCGGGAAACAAATGTTATGAGCTTTTTAAACTGTTGATGTAAACTACGTTGCTTGCAACGAATTCCAAATATTTCTACCTGAAAAGTCGCTTACAGGACACCTTTCTTGCACCATCTGTCCATCGAAAATTGTCGGGGATAATGTGGCTCGTGTAGTGCGTGTAGTGATGTTCTGTTGTGGTACAAAGAAACGCGGCTATTAGGCTATTGTTTTTTGGGAAAACAAAAATCGTCCGATTTTCTCAGTTCTCTATGTCCACACTTGTTCAACATTTTTGTCAACATTCGCTTCAACTTGAATTTAAATGTTGAAAGCGAAAGATATTTGACTTTTTTTTTTGCGCTACGCGCTCCTCTTCGATTTTTGGCCCGCCCGTCTGTAATAGACGATTTGGTGGTCATCCGGAGATGCCCGTGGGGACGGAGCCTAAGATTGCATGTTGGCCGTGAAGGTCGGGCCGTGCCATCTGGCAAAGAAAAAAGCCCCTCAACGAGCGGCCTATGCTTGCTGTAGCTCATTTCGGGAGACGTGGGCGGTGTTTTCGCCGCTCGTTGCCCCTGTCCTTTACGTATTAATAAAAATTGATAGGCCTGGGAAAGACAACACAAAAAGGGGAGGCAAAAATGGGGAAAAAATGAGGCGATAAGGATGGAATGGTTAGCGGACGGCTTAGTTGCCCTCGCGCTCACATTCGGGTCCAGGCGTAATCTGACCCTCGGCCTCTGGTTTCGTACCACCGACAGATTCTTACTCATCAGGTGTTGCCATCGATCTGCCGGTGGAAGCAGCACAACCAGACCAGAATATAGTTCATTACAGGGCAGCTTCTACTTCGAGGCCTGCAAGGAAGTGAAAGAAAAAAACAACGAACAAGGCTCCTGAGCTAACCGGCAACCACTGTAGAGGAGAAAAATCGCAAAGAAAAAAAAAATAAATACTGCATCTCCCATCATCCAGATGATCAACAGGTTACAGAGAATCATGAGGCCAGCAGAGGCGCAACACTGCATTCCTTGCCGTAATTCACTGATAAGCTGCTGATCACATGAGTAATGCAAAAATGCAATACTAGGCAATCGAAAATTTTAAACTTAGTTGAAAGGACAATCTTAGCAAACAGAAAGGTATCCAGGGCTCCTCCGCGCTTTGTCTGGACACCAAAGATGCTCTAAATGCCGGCAATTCAAAGCATTTACTTATGGCTAAACCACAAAAGACAAACACAAAGCCAGGACGGCCTTGTTAAACTGACTCTAAAAGGATAATCTACTTTATAGCAAGGATAGGGGTGCTACAGAGGAAAGGACGGTTACTTGAAGGGAAAATACGTGAAGTAAAGTGGCTAAGTCCTAAAACTTAGAGCAAGTAGCCTTAATGTGCTTGTGAGGATGCAAATCGGTGGAAGGACTAAAAAGAATCCGATGGGGTCTTTCTAGTCCAGTTCTGTATCAGAAATGGGTCCCACGTTGGGCGCCAAATATATAATGGACGATTTCTGATCTTAACCACATTTGGTATGTAGGTTCCCACTAATCGGGGATCGCAATTGGACTAAGGTTAGATCGTTTTGTTTAAAATAGAGTTACTCGCCTAAGTCTTTTTAAAGATTTTCCCTCCAGGCATTTCCTGTGGTCAGATTTCAACCAAAATTTGTACGTAGCCTCCTTGGGTTATTATATGTACTATACGGTGATATTTTGGTAATCCTGCATGTGTGTGTCAGACAAAAACGACTCTCTTTCTATACCATGAAATTAAACGGAAACTAAGCCTGGTTGAAATGGGTATCTTCTGATTCGGGTGATGCGACTAATGCACTGGAGTACTTGTAATGGGCTGATGGAGTTGCCGTCAGAAGTATTCGCGGTCAATCTGCTGCCTTGCGACAAAATATTGCTGCCACTGCTTCTGCCGGCAATGTAATCAGACCATAAACGTGCGCCGGGGGTGTGTGTCTCTATTTGATACACACACGGCATCTCAAACCCGACGAAAATATCGTGCGATGTTTTCGAATAACGGAAAAATCTTTTTTGTCAACACAGTTTTTTTTGCGGGCTTTAGGCTATTTCATTTTGCATTACGGGCAGACGTGCGTCCTCCGGTCTCCATTGCTACATACTGTTGAAGGCATTTTGAGTTCTTTGGTCAGGACTGATACCATTTTCAGTCCTTTGGTGTGGAGAAAAGGACATTCTTGGCAAAGAAAAATGGCATTCTTGGCAATGAAGCGATGACTAGGCAAAATGGGTATCATATAACGCCGCGTCATGATGCGAATTCACTACTAGACTACTGCTGAAGACATTTTGAGTCCTTTGGTTTGAAAAGAGGACATTTCTGGCAATGAAGTTGTATCTAGGCAAAATGGGTATCATATAAATGGGGATATTGCTGCGAATGCACTAGACTACTCTTGATGGTATTCTGAGGGCTTGGGAGGAAATGGGAACATTCTTGCATTCGCCTGGTAGATATGGGTATCTACTGAATCGGGCCGATAAGGACAACAGTTTTCAAAGAAGCTCGTAGACAATTTGCTTTCGCAAATGGATTAAAATTGAAATGTACTTGCATGGGATGGGCCTTAAGTGCCGATAAATGCTCTTTTTGTGTCATTGTTTATGGTTTTTCAGTAGTTCACGAAAATTAAACACTTTTAAAAGTTGCGTCCAATTCAATTTTAGATTCAACCTAAACTATGAATAGGGGAAATTAATCATAGCTCAACTGAACTTTGGGAATAAACACGTTTCTTTTTTTCTGAACTCTCTCTGAACACTCAATAAGGAATGCCTCTCTTCAATAAGGAGTGAGTCCACCCGTTCAACAGACGCATGCTTCTTGACGACCTAAAATTTGAAAGAGTGTGGTTATACCCAGTGGCGGATCCCGAAGGCTGCCATGAAGGCCCGATCCCCATCCAAAATGTTTAGTATGTGTACCGTGGTCTTGGAAAATTCGAGGAAATACTCGAAAATGATTTGTAGAAATGACAGCGAATTCAACAGAGACCCAACCTAAATATGCGCTTGACAAGCATTTTGACAGCGTAATAATCACGCAGTAAATTGGATGAGAAGCTGTTTCTGTTCCCTAATCAAATAGTACTGAGAGAGCGAAAACTTTTCGTGCGAACGCAACTTTTGACTGATCTTAGTAACTAGCTTTAGTTCGGTCAGTTGACGTATGTATAAGCGCATTATGATGGGCAGCTAAATTGTCCACATGAGGGGGAACTTTGCCAGAAGTTCAAAACCGTGACAAAATGTTGTTTCTACAGCCTCTTCTGTTCGTCATCTGACATAAGTAGCTTCACTGTCCTTCGCCAGATGTTGATAGGAGTTAAGACCAAATTTAAATTCCTTGATGACACCGTATTCGGCGTTTAAGTTGTTGCTTCTTGCGGCTTCTTCTGCCGAGGCCAGTAGAGAGTTTGCATACTCTCTTTTATTACATCGCACACTACGCTGGACTTCACGAGCTTTCGAACCGTAATGGAGCTATTCGTATATGTACCATATATGTGTTCCCTGCCATTTTTATAAATCATCTTTGAGCATTTCCTAGAATACTCCAAAACAAAGCTCTATATACCAAATATTTTGGAGTGGGCCTAGGCCCCCATGGCCCCCCTCTGAATCCGCCGCACAATGAACGTTGCATCAATTGCACTGGAATTTTTGCACCATCTGTCAATCCATTAGTAATGCAACTTCGTAACGATCATTCCCATTTAATCAAAATCTCAAATGAACAATATTCCAAAAGTATCATCATCGACCAAATTCCAATCCACTTCACAGCCTTCAAGGTGCTAAGTGGAGTTTATTAACACAATTTTATCTTTTGCATAAACAATTTTCAGTGCAAGCATTGCGGCAAGATGACAAGTTAATTGTTCATAACGCTTAAGCCCACCACGTTTTCTCTGAACGCACAAAAGAAGGTAAACTTTTGCAAACTCCATGTATGATGTTGGGTTGAAGAACTTGTGTAACCAACCCATGTTTCAAATTCCAAAAAAAAAAAAACAAAAATATTTGGTGAAGTAATTGAATGTTATGTGGGTAACCAATTGGTTTTCTCTTCGAGAGTTTTGATTTAAATGGTTTAAACACCTCTCCTGAAGAAGCTCGTAAGTCATAGGTAAAGTGAACCAGAAAAGTCAAGTGCGCTATGGTGAAAAAAACATTGTTTACCATGTAGTATGAAAAAAAAAAATTGTAATAATAATAGGAAGTACATAAATCTATGCTTTTAAAATATAACTATGTTCGTATATACGAGTGTTTGATATGAATTTGTTCAAATGAGAGAGATGATTACTGAAGCGTGAACCACTGTGTTTTGTCTCACAGGTGAGTAATGCTTGTAACCAGGTGAGCGTAATGTAGTTATTTCGATACGCTATTTACCAACAGTCTGTGGAGAAGAATAGTTCGTAAGTTTGTTAGATTTTTATTATTTATTTTAATTAATTTATTGAAAAGTTTTAAATGTCCTATAGACGTTTTTAAGCTACGTTTAGACGGCAGTGGTAGAGTTTAGAGAAAACTCTTGGTAGAGACGTGTAAATACCACGTATAACTGAACTGTAGAGCTCTATGTTATATTCCGTACAGGCAGTTTTATAGAGATTTCTCTACCGTGTAATCACCTTTCGTAGAGAAATCTGTCGTTTCTACAGTTACTCAACAACTTATACATAGAGTCACCAAAATACTTAAAGTACCATCAACAGTAGTCTAGTGCATTCGCCTCATGATATAATAGTAAGCCATAAACATCCACCAAATATCACCTAGCCATCATTATTCAACCATCATTATAGAAACGATCACGCACAATGATCATACACAGAATGCATATCACACATTTAACTGTATATCTATTTTAATCACCCTTCCCTCCACAATACCCCTTAAACACACTATATCACTTCAATTACATACCCCACTATTCTACCCTACAGATAAATCGCATGTCTCTTTCTCGTACATGCTAGCGAATCTCCTTAAGAACCACGCCGCTTTTTTGTGTCGCTTTTCTGGTCGCGTTCTATATTAATCACCTCCCAATATACATTTTCATGTTAAAAATAAAAAATAAAAATAAAACTAACCGCTCGACATAACAAGAGTTAGAGCCCGGGACCGCACCGGGCACGTTCTATTCTATAGTCCACCACGCTACCGATGCAGCTACGCAGCTCATCATAACGAAGACTATTATTTGTGCACATTAAACTTAAGTACGGAATGCATAAAGCTGAAAACTCAAAGAATTCACATGACACATGTATGTACATACACAGAAGTTACGCATTCCGCAGCATCTATGGTTTTACCTAGTACCGAGCGATAAGATGTTTACACATCAATAATAATAGATAGCTCTGAGTGCTCCGAAAAAATTTTGCATTTAAAAGTACACAGTACCTTTTACAACGACGAAAAGTTTGACATTAATGGGTGGGTTCAGGTCGCGCAACGTTTTAAACGCAAATGCAAACAGTTCGACTGATTTTGCTCGTGGACGGTCCGTTCCAGTTTGTGTTTAATCTACCACACATCGGGGAAATTAACCAGAAATTTTTCCTGGTTGATTTCCGTTCAATGGGGGGTAAGGGGTATTAGCGTATTTGACAGTTCTTAGTTGACGTATTGCATGTGACTGTGAGATGGTGTGGATTTTCGTTTTCGGGTTCTTGATTTGTACATGGCGTCTTATGCGCTTATTTACACCGAAGCAACACAAATTTGTGGCGATTTTGCAGTGCTTTTCATTTTTCCTGAAACCGTCGCGAATTTAATTGAAGTTTTGTTTGAAACTCAATAGCGAATCGGCTGTCAGCTGTTTAATAAAATACATGACAACTACAAAACAAGTCGTTCGGGTAAAGAGTTTATGGTTGAGTGGAGGGAAAATCCTTACCGCAATTACAACGTTGCAAACGTGAACGCAGGCATTGGCATAGTGACATGTTAATTGCCTTGTAACCCCTCCAGGAGCATGGGAAAGGCAACATCTCTAGCATTTCTATGCCTTGTTGACGTTTCGATAGCATATCTATCTACTTTTCGGAAGTGGAGTTGCTAGCATGCACCCCTATCCGCGCCGTCTGTATACTGACAAGCTCGGAGCACTGTGAGAGTTCTATGAGTACTCACAGGCAGTTTTTGATCGGGGAAGAGATTTGAGCTCCGTAGTTTAGATTAGTATAGTAGAGCGGTGACCGAACCAAAGATTAAACATAATGCACTCAAGAGTTTCGTTATATGTACAATTAGCCTTAGATTCTTATGAGATATCACTCATAATACTAATCACAATTAGAGAATTGTTTACAATTGACACTTACACTGTTTGACGGCTCTTCCGATCAGTCTCGAAGAGAAAGTAAACTGAATCGTTAAGTTTTTTCGTTCAGTTTTATATTGGCATCTCTTTTTGATATATGGACGATATTGGATGTAGATATTGCTATCCACTTTTAGCAAATTCAACGTGTACTGACTATCGAATTTACTACATACAAACCTTCTAGCCACCAACAACCCATGACTTAATTTATATGAAATGGGGTATCTTCCTTAACCATAGTTAATCTTCGACCGAACGACCACGGCCACCGAGCGCGATTACATTTTCGTTTTCGTGAGCCGAAAAAAACGTATTATGTCAATGGCTATGCAAATGTTTGGTGTGTTTCCGCATGATACAATGGAAACGTAAATTTTATGATAAGTGCGATCAAAACATTTACCATACATCTACCGTGTTTATAGCGGAATTATTTCGCTCTATTCCGTAGACGAATTCCCGTTTCATTTCGATTCGTTTCGCAGAACAGAATACTAGGCTTAAACTGGGCTCAATCACAAAACATTGAGCAGCTACGTAGCGACATCTCCCCTCCATGTCACACGGAGCGACTGCTCCCTGTCACAACCGTCACACACCTGTTTTGTGAATACACCGGCTACATATCGAATTTGGGACAATCAGCTGACATGGCAAATGTCTAACAAACGGCTAACGGCTGTCTGTTTAAATTGTTTGGTTTGGCCGGGTTATACAAATATAAAATACAATTAATGAAAACACCACTCACCTTTTAATTGTAATTTTGCTGCAAAATTCCCGTAAAATAACTCGCAGGACGTTGTGTTGTCAAACACTCAAACACTCAACACTCAATCAAATGACATATGACGCGCGCACCATCTGTGATGCGAATTGTGAAAACAAAAATGTATCACGCTCCAAGCCAAGGGAGCGTGGAAAATTTTCGCTCAAAAGGAGAAGTAGCCGCTCAGTAACGGCTCCATGGAGCGATTGCATTCACCAGACATTGGGACAGTAGCACTCCACAGCGCTCAAGAGGGGAAGGACCGCTCAGGGAGCGATGATGATTCCTGAATGCAGGCACTGTAACCCACTCGGCATTGTTCGTGCACCTGCACATCTCCTTCTGCTGTACTCGGTTTATATTTTGCAAACACTTCCATTTATCGTCCTATTTACTATTGGCGATTAAACTTTTAACGCCTTTTATTTAACAACCCTTGTTTGCCTGCCATTATTCAGTCTTTCAGCACAAATAAAGCAAAAAAAGCAGTGGATGAGACATATTGAGTACAATTAACAATTTTATCCCATAGGTTTAAGGATAATCGAATAACCACTAATTTAAATACAATGATAACGAATATAAAAGAACAAAACTGGTAACGAGAAGTCGAGGAATCAGATGGATAATTAGGGCACAACATAACGTTTGCGAATATTTAATAATCTGAATCTACCAATGCTTTCCGCCGCTGCTTCAATTGTGTTACGCGTTTTATGTCTGCTACAGACAATGGCCCATCGCGATGGTGAATTCGATGGCCGCCATCATGCACCAAATGTCAATTCAAATATTTTCAGATATTGTACGTCCACACAGTGGTCTTCGATGGGCCATCAGGAAATTGCGAATAGTGGGCCATTGAAATTTAAAGCTGTCGCTCTGTGCGTCACGGCAGCTAAACGGATCGAGTACAACCAAAGGTCGGTGACAGCATTGCGATAATTGTGTAGTAACCTGTCAACTTAAATCACCTGTTTAAAGTTGTGTACGCGATGGGCCATCGCGTGGAGGTAAATGGCTCTCGAAGCCATTTGTGGCCATCCCATGGCCCATCGCTGTTGACAGTAACGACGGTTACGTGCCATTGCCCACTTAGCGCCATCCGCCCGTCCACACAATGGTGATGGCTTCAAATGGCCGGGGAAGGGCCATTATCTGTGGCAGGCTTTACACTACGAGACTTCAGTGCAGGTTTGGGTAAAATTTATCTTCGGAATAAACAGCCATTTAGCACAATTTGATTTTCTCAATGTTTGTTTAGCCTTATTAATCGGATAACCGCTAACCGTCCCCTAGCCTTCGATTAATCTTTTATCCGAAACAAGCTTCAACCATTGGCTTGAAAAAAAAAACAACGCTTGCGGTGAAAAAAGGAACGCTACGTTGAAAAAACCAACGCTTGCGGTGAAAAAGGCAACGCTGCGTTGAAAAAACCAACGCCGCGCCGGGGCGGTGAAAAAAAAACAACGCTTGCGGTGGAAAATACGCAACGCAATTGAATTTACACAAGCGTTCCTTCAAGTGAAAGTGTTAAAAATACGCATTTCTCTTGCGTTAAAAAACGCGTGTATGAATTGAGCCTTATAGATATAGTCTACTCATGCATCTTTAGTGAAAATTCATCGGAAATATCGGTAACGATGATGTTATTTAGGTTGCAACTTTTTTCGTACAGTCCCTTCTTTAGAAGAAGGAAAGATGTTGGATCTGATCTTTTGTAGCTTCGGTTAAAAAATGTAAGTTAATGAGAAACCAATGGTAAGACGATATACCAAGGATGGCAAGGATATGAGGCATCTATAAAGGGTTCAAGGCAGTTTGCCGACATCAAATCTTGTTCTCCTTAATGTGAATACAGCTTTATTCCCAAAAATGTATTCATCAAATAACGAGGTGATCTCCATAGCACTAACTATGTTAGAGAAATGAGCGCGAACCACTGGAAGGCCAAGTAAACCGAGCTAAAAAGGATCACGTTAAAAAATTAAATGAAACAACAGCTGCGTGCCAAGCTAGGATCAAAGCGAAAGCGCTTGCGTAATATTCAGTGATTTTATTGGAGAAATAAAACTGAGGATGTTTACTATCTAACCAAATCAAAGACTCTTGGGAAGCAGGTGTAGCTAGTTTAAGAAAACACGCCTTAATAGAGGTAATTGAAAAGTAGGTGCTATTTTCAAGTACTGTGTTCAATGCACAATTCCTTACATTTCACAAAAATTAGTAAATATTTCTGGAGTTTTAAAAGCATTGAAAAATAAATTCACTGAAAAGAAAATGATCTAAACATTTATCAGTTCAGTATCTGGGCTACCAGTAGCCAAAACGTACAGAGAACAGAAATATGTTCTCGTACGTATACCCTACCAGCTATATTAACTAAGTTACTCCAATTGAAATGAGCATCGTATTCGGCGATGTTCGGTAGCGTTAATGGCGCAAAATTACATCTGAATGATGGCTACCATCTAACCAAATCAAAGGCAAGTAGAATCTTTGAAACTCAAAGAAAGTCATGTTAACTCCCTTCTTTATTGTCAAATTCATTGTATTGTACAATTAACGCTTCGAGGCGTGCTCTTCAAGCGCTTCCGAATAATACAAAATGAATGATGCGTTTTCAAGCTAAAACTGATAAACTATAAAAGCATCAGCATCATTGCATACTTAGTTTATGTTCAGAATTAATCAAGTCTTGTAATTCGGATGGTGCAACAGTAGGCACGTTCGCCTTCTGTGCAGTGGGTTCAGGTTCGATTCCTACTGAATGCAGGAATTTTTGGTTGGGTTTTTGCTTAAGATAAACTTCCAACCGGGGTTGGGTTTTGTTTTGGATAAAAGATTAATCGGAGGATAGGGGACGGTTAGCGTTTATTCAATTGATAACCCTAACCAGACATTGAGAAAATTAAAGTGTGCCAAATGGCAGTTTATTGTTAAGATACATTTTAATCGGATATTGAGCAAAGGGCCCTAAGTATGTTCAAAAAAATATCTTTCCTTCAGAACTTTCGACTTTCGTTTTTTTTTTAAGGTAAATTTCCGGACAACAAGTAAAACTAAAAAAAAAAAGAAGAAAATGGGCAGTGGATTAGTGACTATAGCAGGGCCGGATTATGAATGGGGCCAAAGGGGCAATGGCCCCGGGGCCTCCACCACCCTCCCCAAATGGGGGCACCCACCATTCATATAGCAAATTTTAAAATATGTACGCAGTTTTAAAAAATTAAAAAAAAGCTTGATGACGTTAATGCGTAAACCGGTAGAGAGATTTTTAACTTTTCTTCCAAATTATGGACATACTGGAGAAGCTATGGCAAGAGCTCTTTTCGACTTTTTAAGCACGTCAGGAATTGATATTCAAAATTGCCGTAGTCAAAACTATGACAATGCAGCTAATAAGACCGGAAAATATAAAGGGATGCAAGCTCAAATATTAATGAAAAATCAATACGCTACATTTGCTCCATGTTTTGCTCATTCGCATAATTTGGTTGGGCAAACATCAGCCAGTGCTTGTTCGCGTGCTCAGCATTTCTTCGATTTTCTGCAAAAGTTATTGGTTTTCTTCACCGGATCTGCTTCAAGATGTAAAATTCTAACTGTTAAACTCTCCAAAGGCAATACGAAAAGGTATCTCACTCCCAAAAGTGTCAGTACTACCCGATGGTCCTGTCGAAGTGATATGTCCAAGCTCTTGCTCAGAGCTACACGAAATTCGTGGGAGCATTGCAAACGCTTGCAGATGATGTAGAACAAAAGAGTATCGTAAGAAACGAAGCTTGTGGCCTGTTAAAAATCATATCCTGTTTGAAAACAGCCATTTACACCCAATTTTGGCCCGAAATTTTGGAACGTTTCAACGCAATTAGCCAGTATTTGCAGAAATCAACAATGGTTCTTAACACCGCCGTTAAATCTCTCGAGTCACTGAAAATGTTCGTCGAGTTCAAAAGAGATTGTTTCGATTTGTATGAAACCGCAGGTCAAAATAGATCGGTGTCCCAACAGTACGAAACTGTTCGCACTCGAACTGGAAGTGACTGCTCGATTACGGAAGAGAAGGTGCCGCTGAACTATCACCACGGGACAAATTTCGAATCACTGCCTATCTACCAGTATTGGATCAGTTAATTTCATCATTGACTCACAGAATATCGGCTTATGATGTTCTTTGTGGACGATTTGGATTTTTGAGTAATCTGACATCCATGGAACCCGCTGACATTCATCTGAAAGCAGAAAATCTTGTTAAAACCTACCATGAAGATTTGGAAGGTGCTTTGGCTAACGAATTAGTTCAACTGGCTGCTCTCTCGCAACAGTTTCCCATACTTGAAGAAGAATCAGTCGAACGTTTTTTATACCGCATCATTGTAGATGGTGATCTGTGCTCAACATTTGCAAATGCTGAAATTGCGTTTCGAATATATTTTACTTGTCAATGATGGTCAGCAATTGCAGTGGAGAAAGGTCATTTTCGAAAATGGAGCTAATCAAGAACAGATTGCGAACTTCAATGGGTCAGAACCGACTGACCAATTTAACACGTCTAAGCGTGGAAAATTATATCCTTCGCAATCTTTCCTTTGAATCTATTATAACATTTTTTTTTCACTAAGTTTCGTAAAATTTCTCTTTTTTAATTTCTATCATTCAATAAAATTGTGTGCCTTATTATATTAAAATTAAAATGTTGTTCATTATTCCATCATTAAAATATAGAAATCTACTTTAAGGGCCCCCACCATCTCTGGCCCCTAGTTACTGAATTGCTTAATCCGGCACTGGACTATAGAAATACAGGAGTTGGTCTCAAAGCTGCAGTCAAGCATCGAATATGTCCAGCTTCCACTGCACTGAAAAAAAAGTTATACGAGTACCT
The DNA here is from genome assembly GCA_964017055.1 of Chloromyia formosa. Taxonomy (NCBI): domain Eukaryota; kingdom Metazoa; phylum Arthropoda; class Insecta; order Diptera; family Stratiomyidae; genus Chloromyia; species Chloromyia formosa. The sequence continues at coordinate 33,855,050 of OZ024818.1, forward strand.
GTGAACCACGTAGGTTCGTAGGTACTCGTATAACTTAATAAGATTTCAGATATTAACAATTCCTTCAGTTACTTTTTCAGCCACAAACTGTGCACGAGGCACGAACAGGTGAGATGGGAACATGGCCAGGTGAAGTAATGAATCTGTCGTCGTACATACAAATGTGAAGGGGGAAGCTCAACATAGAGAGACAGACTCGCACAAAATGGTAACAACAACGACATTAACCTGCACTTTACAGGGGTCTTAGATACATTCGTTTACCCGTTTCGACTGCTTTCATTCAGCGGGCCGGTTAACTGCAGAGCAGTAATCGTAGTGAGTTGCTAGTTTGGCGTACCTGTTCCGTGGAACTCCGAATCATTGGAGAGTAGTTCGCTGGTTACCTTCCTCTTTGCTAATTTACCTTTGCCGTGCTTCATCGAGATCACTCCGTGTTCGCTATGGTTGGAGTTGAGTGAACCGCGTCGTCCGTCGGTGTTGCACTGGATTTTGGTTTATTCGACCAGCGTCCGGAATTGAGAAGTTTGTGCAAATCGGCTACGTGGAAAGTATGTGACGGTCGCAGATTAAATTCAGAAACCTACCTGACATGGGAGAAAAATATAGGCGACCTCTATCTAGTTCGTGTTGAATTCGAGTCGACAACGTCGATTAGTTTGACTTTGAAATACCAAACAATTTTCGGTTCGTTTCACCTGCGGTGGTACAGCGTAGGCCTATAAGTGGCGAGGTGTTTGTGCGTGAAGCGATGTGGAATATGTTGTAATCGTGTGAGATTTATGTACGTGAAAGATTGCTGCAACGCGAGCCGTAACGACAAATTTGTAACAGATTTGCAAAAGTGGAACATAAAAGCATCCATGGTTGTGTCTGAGGTGTTTCAGTTAATGATTTGTGAAAGATTCTTCTCCGCATAGTGTTTACTTCCTACTATTGCCAAATACAGGTTTTTGTTGCGATAGCGACCACGGCGAGGCGAATGCATTTTAGTGGATTATTTTCTAAAAGATAGGAATGGCGTCCGACCGATTTCACAAGTAAGTATATTTAAGTTGTAGGCAAAGACTATAGTTCACTTTTCTCTATTCTCTTGTATATAGTTGTGGGAGCTTATAGTTATGGTGCCCTTAAGGGATCAACTTGTATTTTTGGTAGGAGTACACTAAACGCCAATAGTTCAAGAAGTTAACCGTTGGCTCTATAGGCATGGTTACTAATTTCCAACGCAAGCGGCAATCAGTTGTCTTCTTTTTATTGTACAGTACAATGTACTTAGAGTTCATACTACCTATCGTGATCATGTTCGTGGTCATGATCATATTACTCTACATTTTTCGTACGGTGAAACGACCAAAAGTAGTAAAGCATAAAAGAAAAATCGTTGAAGCATGTAATTGTTCTTCCGTGCTTACTCGCAGAAAAACAAATATTCCTCATACACAGATCTTCCATTGACCTTAACAAGAACACTGGCATGAAGATAGGTCTTATACGAGTTCGAGTACATATACTCGTACAGTCTGTAATTATAGATAGATTGTGCCAAGATATCAAGAATCATTGAAGTTTCAACTGACTTTTAATGATCATGCCGGAAGTCACTCCCAATCTGAAGTATGCGCATTGTCATTTCCGAAAATGGCAAGACGGTATCTTTTTGGTTACTTTAGACGCCTACTATAGTGTTTTGGAAGATCGAGTCGAATTAAATGTCAATAAAAATACCTAGTTGAAAAAAGCTAATAACATTAAAGCTGCCGGCGAATTGGATAGCGTCAGGTGTAGTTGCACCTTTGCCCCTTTTCTTAATTAATTAAATTAATTCTTACACTTATAGTAAAACGACAAATTTTTTACAAATTTTCTAAAACAGTATTTTTGCATTTGCCGCTTTACTTTTGCGTTAGATGTCTCTCGCGATTCTAAGTTTCAATGCATTTGGCTGAATTGTAACAAACTTACCGGGGAATCGACATCGAAGAACTAAATTTTCTGCGAAAACGCAAAATTCCTGAGCGAATAGGTGATCATCATCGTGGCGCAACACGCCGACGTCGGGTCTGACCGCCTGTATCATCGTCCTACAATTATCTCGGTCAAGTGACCGCGTCCTCCAATTTCGGTCGCCCGGCAGTTGTTCGGCGTCCTCATCTATTGAGCTCTTAGTCTTCCTTGCAGCCTTGCTCCGTCCACATGTCGTCCATTGAATATATTTTTAGGCATGCGGTCATCGTCCAATCCAAAGGACCTTTCGTTCAAACGTGTTTATCATTTTAGTGAAAATTGGATTTTTTGTGACACTTGGTTTCATTCTGCACACCAACTTAGTATGCGTCTGTTGCTTAGCCCGGTAACGCACTGGGCATTTGAAACACAGTCGTCTGCGGTTCAAGCCCCGCAACGGGACCAAACACTTTTTTATTTTAAAATTCCCTCTGTTTTTAATTTCTCCAATCTTAATTTCGCCAATATTCTCCACTTAATGCGAATCGCACACAACCTTTCATTGATGGGTTTGAACTCAATACTCGTATGTACGGTTTGAGGTGATTGTTCACGATGAACACAACTCCAAACTCCTTGTGTCCAGATGGTTTTCCGCTTTCGAAAATAGTGTGTGATTTCTTGTCACTGATCTCGCGGCCAAGCTAATTTGTTTTCTGAACTGCAGTGATGCTCAGTTTGTATTTCTCGACCTGTTGTAGGGGTGCCTTTTCGGCCCCCGGTCTGTTCAGGGAGCGTACATTCCAGGATCCGGAAGAATGATCAGTTAAACGTTTGCGTGGTCGTCGCTGTTGATCCGTCCAATCCGAGGCTTTTTCCAGGTTTCTTGACATGGAGTAGTTTTTACAAGGATGGGCTGTTGACCCATCGCGAAACCCTATTCATAGGTGGCCTCGGTGATAGCTGCTTCAGGTGGATCATAACGTGCCAGAGTTCATACAACTATGTTTCAGGTCTCACTACGTGATTCATGCCATCCTAATGACCTAAGACGCTTAGGTGTAATTCAGCCAGTCAGGCTTCACCTATCATTCCCTCCTCCTTTCACAACCATGTCGTTGGACAGGCGTCGGCGGAGTTATTGGAAGTTCTATGGTATTACATAAATATTCATAATAATAGCCAAAAATTGCATAGCTGTAGGGAATAATTAATGTAAAGTTTTTAGTATTTAGATTCGGACTCTGAAAACAGAACATTATGTATAAAAGGACCTTGAATTTCGGTAATAAGTCCTTTGTTATAAATGCTTTAAACGGTGATCGTTTTGGAATTAAATTGCTTTAATCGGTTGACAATTTAATGGTTAAAGGCGAGTCTCTATTGACCTCTACAGGGTTTGTCCCCTCGAACACTTTTTTTTACGCCACAACCTATAATTAACAATCTGCTGATAAGCGTTGTCCCGCTGGTGCGCCGGCAGGAGTTGATTTTATGTAAGTAAAGCTTTTATATGACACGCAAAAAAATTATGTTTTAACAAATGTTTAAAAAAATAGTTCCGCTAGCTCCACGACTATTGACGGACAATGAATAGACATCGGATTTTTAGGTAAATGCCTATTTTTGCCTAAAATATACTAAACTATTGGCTGCCGCCTAAATTTGCCTATTTTTGGTATTTTTTCTTAAAACAACCCTAAAACGCAAAAATAATGCGTTATAGAACGCCTATTTGTGGTATTTCTCCTCAAAACTTAAAGGGTAAGTCTTACGACAATACTTTCAAAAATATTATGAAATTCTCGTATAATCTGAATCTACAGTCAAAAAAACGACGACTACCAATTGGAAAACACTTGCTCATCTTTGACAAGGCAAGGGGGATCCCTGCATTGGGCGCGCCGCATCCGCATATTGCTCTCAACCTGCGCACAAACAACAGCCAACTCAGAACGGCCCCACGAGTGAGGCCCTTCTGTCGTCGCATATTGAGCCAAACTCAACCCAGTGCTTTCCAAACTATGGATGAATATGCATCGTGGCTTCTTCTTTATCTAAAGTTTAAAACCAAGGGGGCGTTGTTGTTGCTCATTTATTAATTTACATAGTTGTTAAGTCACATAAACAAAAAAAAAATGGTTTCAAATGTTCAAATTAAAGCAAACGACTGTCTCATGCACTGAAAACTAGGACAAACATTCCCACCCACGCATGGGTGACGACTGAGTGAGAAAGCCGTGGGCTAGGTCCAATATGGAGTGGTATATGGGCAACAGTGAAACACAAAATAACCCACGCGTGGCTTGGGTCTGAGTTGTACGTTGGCTGGGATAAATGACTGAGGGCCTTCTACTCCACACCTGCTATACAGCGAAGGGCTCAAAAAAGTTAATGGACTATCTTTAGCAGGGGTGTCGAACATTATTTTGTAGAGGGCCAAATTTATTATTTTTGAAACTTTGGCGGGTCAAATTAAATTTTTTATGGCGGAGTAAGAGCAGGAGACTTGGATAAATCTCCAGATTTAAGCAAATCTACCCCCAAATCTCCTAAATTTACTATACAAGTAAAGTACATTTAGTAAGATTTCCTAATCTAGATTTGGAATAATATTTAAAACTGACTGGGCTATTAGAACCGCACGGATAGATGCATACTAAATCAAGTTAAGCCATTTTTCATCATATTAGCTACTTGGCGGTATGTAAGACCTTTTTTCACAAAGGCGGAAGACGTATTGAAGCCGTCTATTTGTCAAGAATATCTAATATGAAAGTAGGTCAATCTTATAAGGTGTTCGCCTGTTAGCTCCATGTATTGCAACGCTTAAGCCGCCTATATACGTTGAAATATACCTTTAGGCATACCTATACAGGTACAGGTATCTGCACAGGCATACCTGAACGTATAATGCCGGCCTAACTGATCCTCTCTAACAAAATGCAATTAGCCGCCGCCGCGCCGTGCTGAATACAATAAATATACCGTGCACTAGAACGTATGAATGCCCAATGGAGCCAATACGATTCCCTATAATACACCTTTATAATACCTGTTTACGCATTTTCCAAAAGGCCTGCAGTCTGTAGCTTGTTTGGTTGTTTGTCGTCTGATGGATATGAAGATCCTTCCTTCATCATATTCAAATCGATATCCTCATCAAACTTGAAGCAGTCTTATAGTATTTAACATCGTACCCAAAAATAATTAACAAAAAAAAACCCTTTGCCGCTGTACCACTACTTGTTTTCAGTTGAAATCACGCCCTTCTGTGTGCATTTAATAGTCGTATTCTTTTTGTTAGATCAAAAGCTCATTCCCATAAAATACGACTGATCGTCAATGATCCAGATTTCGTATGGGATCACATCTGGATAAGAGTGGGAGATGAATTACTTGAACGTCAACTTGTTTCTCGGCGATTCGCTCTGTACATTTGTAGTATACGAAGTCCGCAATTCGCCCCCATGCGGCGAATCATCTGCATGGTGACTGTTTTAATTCGCCCGTCACTTGATACAGACCGTTCTTTTCAGAATGTAATGGAGTGGAATCTAAGTCGTAATGACTTAGTATAGCTATCACTATCACAGGCTTCAGGCAACTCCTGAAGAGTACAATCCATCGTATGGACGAAACCAGGGACAGTGGAAGTGTTGGCTTAATGCTGATCATTTTTTTGTGATAGTGGATAGCTGAGCTAAGTCATTACAACTTAGATTCCACTCGATCTCATTCTCATTAAAGGTATTTATGCGCTTATGCGTGATTAATCAGAAAGATTTTCGTGCTTTCAGAGTTCAATTCTATCCGTTTGTTTAGAACGGGTCTACAATTGTGGGTAACATAAGGCCCGTTCTTTTCACTCGAACATAGATCAAGAGTGAAAAGAACGGCACGGTTCATACGACGTGCGAACTCGAATAGCCAATTCGCCCCCAAGCGGCGAATCATCTGTATGATGATTCGCCGCTTGGGGGCGAATTGCGGACTCAGTACACAAAGGTATAAGGGGCGAAATAAGTTGACTTTCAACCAATTCACTTTCAACTCTGATCCAGATGTGATCCAATACGAGACCTGGATCATCGACGGTCGGTCGTTTTTTATGGGACTGAGCTTTTGATTCAGCGGAAAGAACGCGGCTATTGTTATCGAGCTCCTTCAGACTCGGTTTTTCTTTGATTTTCCGAAGCACAGTATGTTGTCTTCCTACGATATTAATATTGCTTTTGGTCTTGCTTTTTACTTGGGAGGCTCTGGAGGACGGTAGGTTGTGCAGAAGGCATGCACTGGCAAACCAACTTTAGACTTCACGATTGCTTTGCACTCCTTGTCCTCTCGCAAATATACCACTAAATCCCAACGTGCGACCCACTTTTTAGAATTATTCGTCACTCGCTTCGAATCCAACCCTTTAGCCCCCATTGGGCGCCGATGATATAATGGAGTGGGGTGAGAGAGCAAGGAGTGCAAAGTACTCGCGAGGGTCAATGACGCCAGAAGACTGCAGAAGACTTCCTCCATATGGACTAGAAGGCTAACACCAACAACTGAGTGCGTCATTGGTTGTCATTCGGATAGAGTCGTCTGCGTATATGGTCACTTCCAACATACCTGAAATCTAAATCACCTCTTCATTTGATATTGTTTCGGGCCAGAAAATTCTTAAAATTCGACGAAGACACGAGTTGGAGGAAAACTTGCAGCTTTCTGGTAACTCTTACGGAAACTTTCCATGTACTATGCTCCCATACAACAGCACAGACAGTACCAGTGAGCGAAACAAGCCCAGCTTGGTCTTAATATTGAGATAACTGCATTGCCAGATTCTAGGCAGCATACCGAATACGCATTTAGCCTGGTTGATACGACGAGCGATGCCCTGATTCGTAAAAACCTTTTTCAGAAACAATACTACCCAGATAGATGAAGTTGTCTAACTTTTCCACTGTCTATTGATACTGATGGCAATTGGACGAGTTGGATTTCTTATTTTTCGCAACGGTGAGCTAAGAACCTTGGTCTTGTTGGTGTGAATCTTTAGAACCGTGCTTGCCTCCCTCTCGAGATCTAACGCTTTTCCGTACATATCCAGGATTTTGTGGGAGAGTAGGCATACATATGTCGTCAGCGTAGTCAAGATGTTTTAGATAAGATGTATAGGCCCATTGAATACCTCTGTCTAGTCCGGATAGGGCTGCATGCAACACATCGCCAACAGCTGTGAGGAGTAAGATCGGTGAGAGGATGCAGCCGAACTTCACTTCAAATCTCAAGGTACCCCGACACCTCACCTTTATGCAGAACGCGTAACATTGTAGTTTGCCTTAATAATAGCCACAAACTTTTCAGGGACGCCTCTCCTGCAGAAAGGCGCCCATATAGAATTCCGGTTCACATTGTCGAAAGCCTTTTTGAAATCAACTAAAGCAAGTGAAGCGGAAAATAGTAGTCGGCGCATTGCCGGATGATGATTCGCAAGGTGATCGGCACAGGAGAATCTAGATCGAAAATTTTCAACCGATGAGTAGGTGAAACAAGATGTCTTGAAGTGGGCGAAGGAGGTGGCAGGAGAGTTCTATGAGGAGGGATTTTATGCCACGGCTTAAAACTTGTATAGAACTACGTGGAAAAATAAGCAACATATCCGTATATACCTTCAAATCTTTTTTTTTTAAATAAATGTCTTTTTTTAAGTATTGATCCATGTTGAGTTGGCTTTCCTGGCAGCAGCCAAAATTAAATTCAAATTTACACGTAGAGAAGGACTAAGCGATGTTGCTGCTAATCTGCCAAGCCTCACCGGCTGCCGCTACGAGCTATTCCTTATCAGCTCTGCAATTTCCGGTAAAGCCACTGTACACTTCATTATAATATTGAAATAGTTACTCATTTCCAGAAGGCATGCTCGACAGATAGCAACAATCTTTGACACACTCAGCATGCTGGCATCGTTCATCGTCCGAAATTGGGGTATGCCAACGAAACATCAGCTAAGCCACATGGAATAGGGCAAATGAGTACATCTCAGAGATGTTGGTAGTGCTGGTGGTAGCCCTAGCTCCCATTGATTACGGGGTGGAATCAGGGTTGCATAGTTTTTCCCGAGGCAGTTCGTCGGTAGAGTGTAGTCTACCGACCGACGCGACGCCGGGTTATCTGTACTTTTTAGAATTAAAGCGCGTTGACATGATCAAACTGTGGTTTGACAAACCACCTATTTGAACGTGTGAACCCGTTGTCAAACTGGTTTGAAGTCTTGTGCTCCTGTCAAACCGTAGTTGGACGGTGCTCAACTTTTCATCAAATGCTAGTTTGTCAAACCGTAGTTTGATCATGTCAACGCGCTTTTATGGAGTTCCTGGGATTGATCTCCCGATTACGTATGGCTGCGTTTGCTACCATTTGCTGTCCTAGAATGCCCAGAGGAAGCAGATCAAGCGTTTTATTTAACGCCGTAGATAGAGTTGACTGAATAGCTCCACTGATGACCAAGCAGGCCGCTATCTGTACCTTCCCCAACAATGTTCGTATGAGGAGCGTTCCTAGAACCTGTACTGGATCTGTTTTATTCCATAAATTTTATATATATACGTATATGTATAAGGATAAATATTTTTTCTCGTTTTCTCCATAATTACTTACTGAATTCCCTATGCAATGCTATGTACGAATTTCTGTAATTTTAAATAGGGCTGCAAAAGATGGACTTCAGGATATTCTCAAGGAGGCCACTCGACGGGATGCCAACAACAAGGATGTGGATGGGATGACTCCAGTACTGTGGGCCGCTTTTGAAGGACGTTTAGATGCCTTGCGGCTTCTCGTAGGTCGCGGGTAAGTTCGAGTACTTTTAGCTTCTGCGAACTAAGTTAGAAATTATAAATACGATTTTTTGTTTCTTATTCGCAGAGGTGATCCCGATAAATGTGATCAATATGGTAATACCGCATTGCATCTGTCGGCTGCTAAAGGACACCTCCCGTGCGTTGATTTCCTAGTGAAATTTGGAGTCAACATGTATTCATTAGACATAGATAAGCATAGTGCAAAGGATTTGGCGGCAATCAATAATCGTGATGATATTTTACGGTATTTAGATGGAGCGACAGCCAATTTGGAATCGACAGACAGGTGAGCTAATCTAGTATAATATTTAATAATGAAGGCAGAGGTAGTAACTTAGTAAAAATAAATACGAGATGAATCAGTGAAACCTTATGCGCCAAGAAAATCTTGGGCTACCGATTACCACCCAAACAAAGAACATCTGGTTTCACTGAGTTACTCCGTATGTAGTAATTGCACTGCAATCAGCGATGAGTGATAGAATTAGTTAGAGACATTTTTAATTTTTCCTTTCAGAAAGAAGGCAAAAGCAATGAAAGAGCTTGCTGAAAAGAATTGCGAGAAAAGGATAAAAGAGTACACAAAACGGCAACAAAAACTAGAACAGGAGATTAATGCGAAACCCAATCAAAATGGAACGTCAGTTCTGTCCGCTCTCAAACACAAAATCTGGGCAACCAGTCAGGGAAATCTAAAACAGGCCTACAAGGATCATACAAATACGAACACGACAAAATTCAGTGCCTTAGTGGGCGGAACGATAGCCAGTCGAGCGGGTGCAGTGCAGAAAAAAGCAAATGCCCTAAAGTTCAAACAGCAACACTACATGTCAAATCAACCGCGAGGTGATGATAGCGGTTTCAAAATCGGTGAAATCGAATCGAATGGAAAGCGTAGTATTCGCTCATTGCAAGGTGTACAACGGGATTCGGAAGTACTCTATGTCGGAAGCTTCAGTTCAAACGGCGATGTTACACGACGTGGCAAAATTGCCGACGTTTTCGATGTCGATGCCAGCAGTGACACGGAAAGGGAGTATCCTCGCGAACATCAGTACCTTTCACGATCGATGTCACAACCAGATTTTTTCGCCTCAACGCCCGACGATGAAATTAGCGCTGAAGTGAAATTGCAAAGACCGTACGGTTTGTTCGATAGACCCATGCTGGGAAGTTTGGCATTCGGAAGGTCGGTAACATCGGCCCTGAGTCAGCTGCATCCTGAAGGATCGTCTATAGCGTCGTCCAATTCCACCATGAATTCACGAAAAAATGGATCAATGCCAAAATCGAGAGCTGGCAAATCAAGATCCTTTTTGAATATATCGGATAGTGATTCAGATGGCGGTACGGATAGTGATGAAAATCAGCATGAAAGTCGAACACCAATTCAGAGGTTTTTGTCAGCCTGGGGACTGGAGGAACACCTGCACATGTAAGTAATTTGTTTTTAGTTGGTATTTTGACAAATTAAAACGACATACATATTCATAGAACAGAATGAATTTTACTACGTATTTAAAAATATTTTAACCAAGCCTGCAATGAACTAGTATATGCTCCGAGGAAGGCTTCTACTTAAGAACCGTTGATAAACTTCAATCTCTAATTAAATTTTCGTCAAATTCACTAGTTCAAATTTACGAACGCTATCTAACATTATGATGTTTGTCCACAGCTTCCAGAAACAACAAATCGATTTGGACACATTAATGTTATTGACGGAGAGCGATCTTAAATCCCTAGGACTGCCACTGGGACCTTTCCGAAAGCTGGCAATAGCAATTCAGGAACGAAAAAATGCTCTGACGAATCCTGGAGCTATAACAGATAGTAGATTCTAATTCTAATATCCATGCGGGTATTAAGAAATTAGTTGTATATTTTATTATTATATAAATGTATTATGTCAATTACGCTTAGAATTATTGTTTTGTTTTTCGGTTAGAATCAGCGCCATTTCATGATTAAAAATTAAAATAAATAACTGGCGCAACAGTCTAATTTGAACCAAGGTCTTGTAATGAGGCTTAACTTTGGGCATCCTCAAGAGGATGTCATGTGGAGGAAGCAACGTAAGCATATTGAACAGGAAAGCGGCGGTACGTGCTTGACCTAGCCCTGTTCGGGAGATGTGGGGGGGGTTCTTTGCCTTCCTGTCACCTCCTTTCTCATTAGCATTAAGAGAAAATCACGTACCTAAAAAAAAACACTGCAAATAACCAGAGAAATCAGTAGCGGGAACCAAAAGAACATCAGATAAGAACTTCATTGTAAACGGCGATAACGATTAGCTCCTCCTTCTACGCAAGAGTCCAGTTGTTCAGGACTCCGGCCTTCCGTACCCACCAACGACCTACGGATCCCAGGCCGATATTCGGGGATCCCCCTAAATTCTCATATGTGCGAACATACAGCGCTGGTTCTACATTTCACGAAAGGAAGAAGAGGGGTATTCCTTCAGGAAAAGACAATTTTTTTCGCTCACTCCATCAAAGGATTTTCCTTCTTTTTTTATTAAAAAAAAAAGTAGTGAGGTTAACAAATCAAAATTTCAAGTATGTACAAAAAAACTGCGTCTAATTAAATATTTTTTTTTTTTTCTCTATACAATACAATCATACCTCCCGTTGCATTAAGTAATTAACTTTTATCTTGAATCGAACACAAACCGAATTAAAATAGACCAAAATGCCGGTATGACATGTATTAGTAATAAATTAGGACATATACAAAGACTTACCCAACTTCACAACGGCCGTTTGAAGAGGAAGTTTACTCCCATATTCTTTCGAGAATTTCATTAACGGTGAGACACTACACACACAATACAGGCACTTTGGACAACGAAGAGGTAATTTAAGCAAGATCATTAAACATTATTTTTTTAAGAGCAAAGAAAGTTCGATTAGAATTCTTCCAGACAACAGTTGTTTGACGTCACAAGGTATCTCGTCTCTTATCAGTAACGATTTGTTAATAGCGGCAGGTCAAATTCGTCAAATTCGCAGCGGGCTCGATCAGATGATCGATATGGCATATCCAGACAAGGGAATTATATGGGCCTGGCAATAAACATCTTTCTTCTCATGCAATAGCGGATGAATTAAGTTGCGGCACTTTCATGTGTTAATTTTCAGCACTTGTATTTATAATTTTTTTTTTATTGTTTTATATACGGCAGGATTTCAGATTAGATTAATGTTTTATAGATTTTTGTTTCGTTTTTCCGAGCTAGCTTTTTTTTTCGATTTTTCGGGTTTTCTTTTGGGGTTTTTTTTTCTCGTAACCTCAAGAAGGGAATTATTTTTCGCCAATTTCGGAACTTTTTAAATTGATTCCTAAATGAATGCCCCAATTTAGCGTGAGCAAACTTCGCGCACGGATTTTATGGGTTAGCACAATTTTTCATGGACTAATGGTAACCAGTCCGGCGCGGCACAACCACTTAATTTTACTTTTTCAAGACTTTTTCTTTGCAACTAATATAGATTTCATTTTATCATAAGTTACTAAAACTAGCGACGGCCATTATTGGGCGAAAATTCGGCGATCCGTGCCTCTATCTCTCGAACTGTCCAGTCCCGAGGTTACTCACTAACTCCCCTTGACAACCATCAATTTTTTCCCATTCCCCCAAGAATCACCCAACCCCCTTCATCCTTCTCACCCAGGAAAAAAAGCGAAGTGTTCCCGCCAAAACCGATCTAGCTCTAGTACTTAAAAAAACGGCTAAATACCCCCTCCCTTTGCAACCAAATCTAGCATCCCAATTTCCAATTCAGCAATTGATACCATCCATGGGAACGCCATTCGTCCATCATGCACGGGACTGGCTATTCAAAACTACGTGCGCATAGAGATACATTTAAATATGTAGGAGTATGCACGTAGAATGCAACGACAAGTAACAAGTCGCCGCCCGTCGACAAAGTGTACTCGTGCACGTACATAAATACAATTAGGAAGTTCAAGCTACTAATGTTCTCAGCTGGTCGGTATCAATGCTGGCTGAGATCACATAACTATGGATAGAACAGATGATGTCTCCTGATTGATAAGAAAGGTGTAAAAAGTGGGTATTTGAAATGATGTACATTTGAATTTCGCCAGTTTACGAAAAATTTCAAATGCGAAGGAAAAATCTTTCCACAGATAGAAATTTTTGTAAACGCTCAAAAGACAAACATTACAGTCTCGAGATGAGTTTAACATGTGGCACTGTGTTGTGCAGAGGAGTGTGATCAGCAATCGAATTATTTACCCCAAATGGGTACTCATTTAACAGCTAAGTGGGCCGACACATAAATCTTCTTTTTTATCAAAGATTGCTGGATTCAGTAGCCCGGATGGCGCAACGGTTAGCACGGTCACCTTCTATGCACCGGGCCTCGGTTCGATTCCTACTGAATGCGATAGGTATCGATAAAAAAGGGGATTTACGTGTCGGACTATCAGCCCACTCAGCTGTTAAATGAGTACTCATTTATGGGTTAAATAACCCGGTTAAGCGTGTTGTGGATCACACACCTCCGCACAAAACACATCGTCACGATCTAGGAAATGAGATGATGCTAACTCATCTCGATGCCATGGTCCAGATTGGACTGTTGCGCCAGTTATTTATTTACTGCATTCAGTAGGAATAGAACCGATGCCCAGTGCATAGAGATAAACGTGCCAACCGTGACGCCATCCGGACTACCGGACTTTATATTTTCGTTTATTATTCACACAGATTTAAAACATGCCAAAATATTTTTTTTCCTCCTATCACCTGTAAATACCGGGTAATATCTTTGACTCCTGTTGCTGGTTTTGCGAAGGCAATGATAAGACTTCCAAGCACATATTCTGCGAATCTGAGACATTCTCCTGTCATCGCTTGGAGCGGCTCGGTGACAGTTTCCCTGAAGTGGTGGCGATCACTTCACTCGAACTTAGGCAACTGAGCAGATTATTGGACTCATCAAACTTGATCGTCAACCTTAGATCTGAACGCAACACAACATAACTTTTCAGTATCGCAGTGGTTTTATAATCTCCCTTGTAATCATGTGTCTCAAAGTGGTATGCCGACAGAAAGATACGTCGAAAACTGAAAAGTTTCAGTTTCGTCGGTGGAGCCTTCAGGCGAGCTCCCCAATTTGGCAGTGCCCTGTGATGACTCCCACCACCCTGGCGATGTGTAATCTACTTAATGACATCAATACAGCCGACGAGTGACTAGAATTGAGTCTAGGCCAGATCACCTTCGTCGTTTGGTATGAACTGTCATCGAGCCGCAAATCGTCTTGACTCTGTCGACCGCAGCGGAATTAATTACCATTTCACATGCTGCAAAAGGCATTTTGTTACTTTCACGATTCCCAGCCACAGTGCCGATTATTCCCTCACGCGCAAGCTCATTCGCTCTGCAGTTGCTTCCAAAGCCACTGTCACCCGGTGTCCAACAAAGTGTAATATTGAAAAATCCGCCCATTACCGCAAGAGTGGAGCGACAATCCGCAGTTGTTTTGGATGTAGTAAGAACCGATTCAAGTGAACGTATTGCGGCTTGACTATCCGTGAAAATAGTCATGTCTCTGGCAGTCACTATGTGACTTCCCAATAAGGCCAGCGTCAGTCAGTCTCCAAAGGGAGATACAGATTGCGCAGAATAGATGTGTGCGCAGTGCTCTGCGCACGCCACTGGCCAGTAATGAAGGCGTAGAGCCGTGTTGGCCGCCAGTTCGCCGAAAAGATCCAGCGGGAGCAAGTTGACCAGGATGTCCAATCTGGATGACGAAGTGGTTCTAAACGCCCCTGTTACAACCATCGCAGCTAGTCTTTACACATTCTCCAGCAGATTGCAGTAGGCAGTTACTCTGAGTCTGAGTGCCATCCACCATACACTTACACCAAACTGTATATATCACAGCAGTATATATCCAATGTACCACCTTCACCACGCCCCAGTTTTTTACCAATGGCGTTTCTACACGTGTGACCTTGCACCCGCTCCTGAATATTAGGCTGCCAGCTTAGTTTCCTATCTAAAATGCGACCAAAGAATTTAGCTGTATATATCACAGCAGTATATATCCAATGTACCACCTTCACCACGCCCCAGTTTTTTACCAATGGCGTTTCTACACGTGTGACCTTGCACCCGCTGCCAGCTTAGTTTGCTATATAAAATGCGACCAAGGAATTTAGCCTTGTCAGTAAAAGCCAGTTGGGAGGTCCGATAGGACAGAGCGTATGCCGTCTGGTGAAAATCACAAATTCCGTCTTGTCCGGGTAAACTCTGACATCACAATGGTTTGCCTAATCGGTTAGAATGGACAGAGCATTCAGTACCTCACTGAGGATGGTCGCAAATCTACAGAAACGGCGATTGCTTTATAATCCGCACACACAGTGGCATTTTACCCGATCTTTTCCAGGTCCAGAAGTAATTTATTGCCGACCAGATTCCAAACAAGTGGAGATAATATACCGCCTTAGGGAGTCCCCCTACAAAAGCGGCTACTTACAGATGATGTGCCCGGAGTGACGCAAAAGCCTCGATAGTAGCAACTTATTTATAAGTTTACAGAGTAACTTACCGACGTGTAGGCTCAAGAGTGCCTCCACAATCACGCTGGGTCTTACACTGTTGAACGCGCGCTCGATATCCAGGAAGACAGCCATGGTGAATTCCTTGTGATCGAGAGATTTCTCAATTAGGCTGACCAGAGAGTGTAGAGCCGTATCCACTGGTATGTCCTCTTTCGTAAGCGAGCTTTAGAGGGAGCTAAGGTTCGACGGGTGTAAATTTGAACTATGAGTGACTCTCATAGTTCGATTTCGATAGGATAAATCTCGAATTGGGAGTATACGAGTATTACATTCAGCTCTAAATGGGCAAAATACACTCTCAAGCTTGACTTTTCGGCGCCCATTCAGAGTCGCCGCCCCAGGCAATCGCCTGTTCCGCCTTCCACCATTTTGAATATCCTGCATGGCCCCGGTTGGGTGCAATTCGCCGACTGCATAAAGGTTCGTTTTGCTAGACACCGCTCTCGACCGCAAGCGACGATCAAAAAATACACAGAAATAATGCTCCGTGCTCTTTGGCTTGGTTGCTAATCGCGAACAACATGCGACAATCGTGTGCGAGGATAAGGAAGTAGTTTGGAAAAGGATTCTAACACGCGTTATGATCCTGTGTCTAAGTAAGACTCCATACAGTGTTTCAAAAAGCCTACATCACAAGGTGCGTATCACGATAGATAATATACAAAAAATTTCCCTGAATCCTTGGAACAAACTTGCTATAATCCAGATTTAGCACCAACCGATGAAGATTTGTTCCCAAGTAGGAAAATGCATGCAACTACAAATACTTTTTTTAACTATTTTTTTTCTATTTATTGATTTTTAAATTGATGGCATATTGCATTGCTTTGGAACTAATACCATAATACAATATATTGTAGATGTCAGCTATGCATATAATGCTATAAGTCACTGACGCAGGCAAAGCTGATATGTTTCATTCTAATATCACAATGAGTCGATATGAAGGCGCACATATCTACATAGTAAAGAAGCTATTTTAGCTCAAGTTCTGCTTAGTGATACGTAAACATTCGAAATGATTATCTATTATATCTAATTAAATAAGTCTAGTTTAAGTGAATTAATCTATTTGTTGCATTGAATGTAACTTTGCATATTCCTTGCCGAGATCCATTAGTTCACGATGTGTTCCCATTTCCGCAACTACACCGTTCTTAATTACGCAGATCACATCCGCATTTTGTATGGTTGTTAGTCGATGAGCAATCGTTATACAGGTTCGTCCTGCGCTTGCTTTATCCAAAGCACGTTGAACGACCTTTTCACTGTGCGTATCTAAAGCCGATGTGGCTTCATCCAAAAGCATGATTCGCGGATTGCGCACGAGAGCTCGTGCAATAGCTATACGTTGCTTTTGACCACCCGACAGTTGTGTACCTTTCGAGCCGAGCGAGGTCTCGTAACCCTGCAAGGTAAAAGTGGCCATAATAAAATATGAACATGATAGCGAAACTATAAAAATACAGAGATCTGCATAGAGGCATACTTACCAAGGGTAGATTTGCTACAAAATCGTGAATGTTTGCATTTTTGGCTGCTTCAATAATTTCCAGCATGGAAATATCACGTGAATTGTCACCGTACGCGATATTCTCAGCAATCGTTTTGTCGAACAGCACAGGCTCCTGTGAAACAAGACCCAGATGTGAACGCAATTTGTGCACTGGGAAGTCAGTAGTCGGGACACCATCCACGTTGATATCACCCTCGACGGGATCATAGTAACGCAATAGCAATTGAATGCAAGTCGATTTTCCGCATCCGGAAGGACCAACCAGTGCAACAGTGCTTCCTTTTTTGATATTCAACTTGAGTCCTTGCAGAACCGGAATGTTGGGCCTTGTTGGATAGTTGAAAACGATTTCATTGAACTCGATATTTCCTTGGATTTTCTGCAAAACAAGGAACGTTGGACAGTTAATAAAAGGGATAGGATTTTCTGAGCGCGCTGAAGACTTTTTACAGGGATTGAACTATTCATAATTTGTTGTTTCTTAACTAGTTCTATCCGAATTTCGGTACAATAGAAAATGTAAAATTCACTCCCATCCTAACATTTTTCAAAAACACTTACCGACTCGTCATTGAATGGTAGCGATGGTGGATTATGGAACAGTGGAACACGATCAAGCAATCTCAGAATTCGTCCTGCAGAAGTCATGGCAGCATTCACATTGGGTGCATAAGAAAGCGCTTGACCTAACATCCAGGCACCGAAAATCAATGCCTCCGATACTCTAGTAAAAAAAAGAAGATTGAATCATAATTCAAATCTCTCATGGCACAATTTTGCAATATACTTACTTGATCACATCCTTGTAGGGTATTTCACCATTCGCTACGAGCACACCTCCATAGCATAATGCCACTCCATACGCGAAAATTGGTGTTGTTTGACCCAAAGAGAAAACGATACCACGATATCGAATTTTCTTTCGGCATGCTTGCAAAGAATCTTCAGTTTCCTTGGAGAAACGCTCATAAACAGGATCTTCCTGACCGAGCGACGCCACAGTTCGAATATTGGAAATAGCCTCTACGGCAATTTGCGATGCCTTCTCCATTGCCTGTTTCTCTTTGATATCGCTATTGCCCATATAGTGAGATTCAAACCAGATTGATCCCAAAACAATTGGCACCACAACAAGACCAACCAAAGTCAATTTCCATGAGAAAATAAAGGCCAAAATGATGCCAATGACCATAGTTGCAATTGATTGCATGATTGCACCAATTCGGGAGCCGGTAGCCTAAAAAAAACAATACATCAAATTAGTAATGATGAATCAATTATTATTTTACGAGTAAGTCATCTTACCCCTTGAACACTGGCACAATCACCGGCAAGTCGAGCACTTAGCGCACCAACAGAATTATTCTGATCATCGAACCAGGCAACTTCCTGACATAAAATCGCCTTAAAGGTAATTTCACGTAGCCTGGATGTAAGGCGTGCTCCGGCGATGTTAAACATAAAAGTTTGCAGAAAACTTCCAATGCCCGCGAACAACCCCAAAACTAGGAAATAGATGGAGAAAATTCCCGACTCTTTTGAAACCACATCAGGGTCATCTATGGAGAGAATCTGCAAATAATCGAATAGAAATGATTTTTAGCTGGATAAATAGTCGGCTCTTCGAATTATCCCCCCAAAAATTACAAATCCCCATAAAATATGTATGTGATTGCGGGCATTTTGTAAATGACAAATCTCCAAACTGGGAGCCCTTTATCAATTGTGTTTTCTAAGAGAGCCTTTAGTCTTTCCAGGACGATTTTAGCTATTATCTTGGCATCGACAGGAAGCACACAAATGTATCTCCAATTATTACAATCAGTGAGGCTACCCTTCTTCGGAAGTTTGATGATCAAACCGCAGGGATACCGTCGAGTCTGGCGGTCTTTCCTCGTTTTAGTACAATAATTACAGTGACTAATTCATCTTTATTCTGTGCAGTGGACCGTATACGCAAACGTATTGATGGTTGATGGCTGAAATCGGTTTTAAGATGAGCCCCAGGGTGGATTTCCAAAGCCCATTTCAGTAGCTCTTCTATTCTCTGGGAGTGAGTTGGAAAGTATGTTTAATGACGATAATGACTAATTTTCGGGGCTGATTTAGCATTTGTATGTCACGACCACAAAAATGAGGGCTTCTGCCATATTTATATTTAGGCGGAAAAACTTCATGGTGGAATTGACTATACTTACACCATAGAACTCTCCAAAAACGACTGCGAAGACTGGCTGAGTGGCACCAAACACAATGGCTGCTAGACAACCAACAACAATGAACTTCCATTCCGGGGCATTCAGTCGGAACAAACGCATAACTGATACTTTCTGCTTCTTGACATCAGCGATATCTGAAATAAAATGAGAGTTAAATTGAAAACCCTTTACTCCATCTAATATGAACAAGCTTACCAGTATCCTTAGCCTCTGACGCTTGAGACGTACTATCCTCACCCACTTCTTCGCCATTCACTGAAGTCGATCGCATACGCGAGAATTTTCTTTGTCTGGCCTTATCTTCATCGGAAGTAGGTTCTTTAGACTTGCTGGCATTTACCAGGTCATGATAGAGACCCTTGCGATCCATCAATTCACGATGAGTGCCCTCTTCCTGAACAACACCGTTCTGAATGAAAACGATTTTATCGGCATTCGTGATGGTCGATAGACGATGCGATACGACCAGTGTGGTTCGGCCCTCGCTAGCCTTTTCCAGGGCATTCTGAACTCGTTTCTCCGAGGTCGGATCCAAAGCCGATGTGGCTTCATCGAGCAGCAAAATGGTTGGATCTCTGACCAAAGCGCGGGCAATAGCGATTCGTTGCTTCTGACCACCAGACAGTTGTGCACCTCGTTCACCAACAAGCGAATCATATTGCTGCGGAAGCTTCATTATGAAATCGTGGCAATTGGCTATTTTAGCAGCAGCAATGATTTCCTCTTGGGTAATATCCGGTTTACCGTAACGGATATTCTCCCCAATCGTTGTGGAGAATAGTACAGGCTCCTGTCCGACAACACCGATATGGGATCGCAGCCAGGCCGTATTCAGTTCAGATACTTTGTAGCCATCGACACGAACGCATCCACTCAGTGGATCATAGAGACGTTGCAACAATTGCAGACATGTGGATTTGCCACATCCCGAAGGACCGACGAAGGCCACTGTCTGTCCCGGTTTTATAGTGAGATTAAGTCCTTTCAACACATGCACGTCTGGTCGGGCCGGATAGTTGAAGTGGATGTCGTCGAATTGAATATTGCCTGTCATAGACTTAGGCTTCAAGCCTGCGTCACTCAACGAATCAATAATAGGTGTTCTGTCGATTATCTTAAAGATTGTCTTAGCCGCTCCGCGAGCCGTTGCGAATGCCTCAATATGAGGTGATGCAAAGCCAAGATTTTGAGCTCCAACCAAAACGCCAAATAGAACAATGATAAGTACAGCGGGTGTATAGAGCTTGTCGACAGCATCACGATCCTCCAGGATCAACGATACCCCGTACCAAAAAGCCAGAGCATAACAGCAGTAGATTATAAACCACATCAGGCCTAGACCCAATCCTGAGAAAAATCCTTTTTTCACTCCGCACTTTTGGGCCGGTCCAAGTCGGTCGTGGTATCGTTTCAATTCCTTTTCTTCTCCACCGAACGCAACTACCGTACGTATACCATTGAGAACTTCTTCTGCAACCGTTCCAGCTGTTGAGTAGGCCTTCAACTCCTTTTCGGTTAAGGAACTTTGCACTTTGGCGACTAGAGCTGTTGCGAATATAATGAGCGGTGCACAGCTCAAAACTACCAAAGTCAATTTCCAGCCATAGAAAAATGAAAAGATCACACTCATGAAGAATGAGGCCAACAAATACGTGAAGAACACCATCTTTTCGCCAATTCCATCCTTGACTTTATCCAAATTACTGCAAAAGATAACAATGGTTAGGAATACCAATGCAGAGGGTCGACATTCGAAGCAACTTACTCTGTTAGCTCTGAGGCAAAATTATTGCCTGTTGCTGTATCATACCAGGCGATATCCTGTCGGATAATGGCTCGGAAAAATAGTTGGCGAATTCTTGCAATCTGTTTAAGAGCTGCATTGTTAACTAAATCTGCTGCTAAGGCTAGTGTTATAAGCTGCAGGCCAGCAACTACTACGCTTCCGATAGCGAAAGCTTTTGAGTCAACCAACATCGCTTCTCGATTCTCTTCGGCGGTTGGGTTTATCCTGAAAATAGGGAAGACAGTTTAAAATTGGTGCTCAGATTATTTTGATTCAGTATACTTACAATACTTTACCACCGCCAAACCAAGCCATAAGCATGGTTTTTGAAGATGTAGCATTAGGTGTAGATCTATCGACTAGAAGGGTTGTGAATTCGCCGTAAGCTATGATTGAGAAAGGCAGACCTAAAGCACCAATGGTTGCCAAAAGAAGGGCTATCACTGTAAGGGTTCGTTCCCATGCCGTTGAAAAGCGGAACTACAAAATCAAATTAATAAGCAATTTAATTTGATGGATGGAATTGACAAATTGATTCCTTACCAAATCTAAAAATGACATGTTTCCCTCATTTGGAATTGCATCTGGAGGGGAGTATGCCCTGAAATTAATAGATTAGTTTTATTAAAATAGTTGTTTATATGTGATAGGGGAGTGTAGACTGTCTGTGGGGTTACGGAACATGAATATTGTAAAGAGATACTTTTAGGAAATATATTTTTATTTTATTTTGGGAAGAGTCCTATTCTTAATCGACGAGGGAAGGTCAATAAGCTAGCGCGATGGGGGATATGACAAAAGTTGTGGTCACATTTTAATTTTTAAATTTTTTCCGCTTTTGCGATACTCTAAATTAGGACAGGAATCGATCCAAAATCGATGACTGTAGTCGATGTAGAATCGATAACTGTAGTCAATGTAGGTAGCATCGACACTGAGATCGAATTGGGGTCGATGACTAAAGTTAACTGATATCGAATTAGGATCGATGAATGTATATATATAATGTGCAGAATCGATACTTAAGCCTGGTCCAGATTCGGAGACAAACCGATAAATGGAACCGCTATATAATCGAAGACTTTTCGATTCCACTGGGTATCGGAGAAGACGGAGGCGATAGGAGCAGAAACTAGCGGCATCCCAGATAGCTATCGCAACGGCCAAGTGACGCCGATAGCTGTCGGATAGCTATCAGCGGCCACGTGCATCGCTCCATTGCTAACAATGTACATACTTTTTCCTATCCGATTGAAAGTGACGCGGGCGTGCGGCGTCATTTGGACGCTCATGTGCACAGGCTCTTATCATTAATATTCAGCAACTGCTCGTCAAAGTATTTTCGTTTCTTACGTCTAATTATTCTATTTGATATTCGTCGTAGCTGCGTAGCTAGTCATATTTTTCTCTCTTAGCTCTAGTTGGACGTTGATTACATTGTCTGTAAGCTTCGTTCTTTGCGTCAAGTGATTTTTGGCATTCTTTGTCGAACAAGTCATTTTGTGTTCGCCGGGCTTTATGTCCCACGACCTTCTCTGCGGCTTCCTTGATAGAGCTTTTCAGTTCTTCCCAAGACTTGCGTACACCTATGTTGCCGATGCTGTGTAGCATAGGTGTCAGTTTTTCTTCAAGGCCGGCTGTATATGCCTGTGCCGTAGGATCGTCCAAGATTTTGTCAACCGCAAAGATTTTGGGAGGGCCAATTCTTGACTGGTGCGGTCAAAAGAAGGTTGTCACTGATAGGTTGTTTTCACCAAGTGATGGTCGGAATCGCTATTTGGTCCTCGACATGATCGGACATCCATCACAGTTGAAGCCCACCAATATAAGGATGTGGTCAATCTGGTTGACGGTGCGTGTATCCGAAGATTTCCAGTTTATTTATGCATGTCGAGCTTACGAAAAGGTAATTCCCAATGCATGCGAAGTCGATTAGTCGTTGACCGTTGTCAATGCATTCCTTGTGGAGGCTAAGTCCTCCTGTGGTTCCCCCATATCAACACT
Organism: Chloromyia formosa; assembly: GCA_964017055.1. Taxonomy (NCBI): domain Eukaryota; kingdom Metazoa; phylum Arthropoda; class Insecta; order Diptera; family Stratiomyidae; genus Chloromyia; species Chloromyia formosa. The sequence continues at coordinate 33,877,979 of OZ024818.1, forward strand.
CGTTCCCAACTTCCGCATTTAAATCTCCCAGTAGCATTTTGACGTCGTTTGTTGAAAGTGAGTCGAGTAATGTCTCCAGGCGGTCGTAAAACCCGCCTTTCGCTGCTTCTTCCTTCATTTTAGTGGGGGCACCCAAGTTGATGAGCCAGAGGTTGAAAAATCGAGTCTAATTGTGAATCACAATACCTTTCATTGATGGATTTGAAAGCAATAACGTGCGGTTTGAGGTGATTTTTCACGATCAACGCAACTCCGAACTCTTTGTGTCCAGATGGTTTACCGCTTTTGAAAATTGTGTGCGATTTCTTGTCGTTGATCGCGCTGCCAAGCTAATTTGTTTCTTGGACTGCAGTGATGCGCAGTTTGTATTTCTCGACCTGTTGCAGGAGGGCCTCCTCGGCTCCCGGTATGTTCAGGGAGCGCACATTTCAGAATTTGGAAGAATAAACAGTTAAACGTTTGCGTGGTCGTCGTTGTTGATCCGTGTAATCCGAGGCTTGTTTTGACATGGAGTTGTTTTTACAGGGATGGGTTATCGGCCCCTCGGTGATACATGCTTTAGGTGGTTCACAACGTGCCAGAGTGTACACAATTCTGTTGCAGGTCTGACTACGTGACTCATGCCACACTAATGACGTCAGACGCTTAGCCAGCCAGTCAGGCTCCTTTCACAACCATGACTTGGGACAGGTTCGGCGGAGTTGATGTGCGGCAATGGACAACCTTTACAGATTTTATGTATTTTGAATTTAGATGCAATGGATTTAGTATCTAATTATTTTCGATAATTTTAATTAATTTAATTTTAAGACTACCACATTGTATTGCCGATGCGCTCGGTAGCCATGAGTTCTCGGTCGCCAGTCTACGATTCTACATACATCTACAGAAACATAGGTTCAATCCTCGGCGAGTCAAATAAAAACTGCCTGTGTGTACTACTAGAACTCCCACAGCGCTCCTAGCTTGTCAGTATAAAGACGTTGCATGCTAGCACTGGACCATCTTAATACTATGTGCTATCGAAACGAGAATGAGGCATAGCTATGCAAGAGATGTTGATGCGCCCATGCCCCTGAAGGGGTCAAGGCAATTAACAACAGCATTTAAAGAACATCGAATTCTGACTTATATAAAAATAAATAATTAAATAAAATTTTACGAAAATCTAACTAAATAATTCTACTTACGGATTTAATCCATTCGCCTTAGTTTGTTTTTCATCTGCATTCAGTTGTGGCGGATTCCAACTATCACTTTTTGTAATATGCTTAAATAATGTGCTGTGCGCAATATTGAAGGCTTTCTTTGTCATTTTGTTGCTTAAATTTTATGATTATTTGTCTATAGTAAAATGTGCATTAAAGCGATCACGAAGATTAAGGGGCGCTCTAGACGTTGTCAATGTTATCTCTAGTTTTGTTGTTTTAATTGTCGGCAGCGAAAGTTTAAAATTTTATCTGAAATGATAAGAAATATTAAGATTCTATGGTTAAATTTTATTATAAATTATAAATCTAAATAAATGGCACGTGCTCGTAAACAAGAGTAAAAAATAAGAATTATATTCAGTAGAAAGTGCGACTACACAATGGGTAGAGGAAGAGAATCATAAAATAATTTTTTTTTATATTGTGTCGATGACTGACGAATGATGAAAACAAGTTGAATGACAGTGCAGATTTGTGTAATCTCTTGAGATTGCAGTTATGAATTTTATTCTAAACAGTTCAGTCAATTTATCCAAAGTTTTACGCGAAATACGAATAATTCTCCTAAAGCCGAATTTTTCATAATTATACTCTAGACTTTATAAAGTATAGGGTATATATTGTTTTTGTCACGACGAAAATATGTACCACCTTAAAGGAGGCTCCGTAGGTATAGCAATATATTTGTATATAAATGGTCAGGGTCAGCTCCTGATTCGATTTAGCCATGCCTGTCTATCCGCCCGGCTGTCTGTCCGTTCACACGATAACTTTCGGTAGAATGAAGCTAGAGGCTTGAAATTCAGGTTAAACGTTCGTAGTATGATTTAGCTCGTTGGTATTGAAAATGGCCGTGATCCGGCCAAGGGAGCGTCTACCCCTCCTACTTATGTAAAAATGACTCGAGAGGGTCATTTTATACTCTCTTGTGAAAATGAGATCGATCAGTTGGAAAATTAAGGTAGTTTTCATACAAAGAGCCCTGAATTACCCAACTTTTCACGTTTTTTGAATATAGCTCTTGAACCAATTGATTTTTGACGTTTAAACTTCAGATAAGAAGCTGCTTCAGTTTTAGTAAGATACTCAATTGCCCTAACCCCTTGTGGGGCATAGCGCGTCAACTGTTCCATGTGGCCCAGTTGACGTTTCGTTGGCATAAACTGGTTTCGGAGAATGCAGTTGCCAGCATACACCTATACACGGTGCTAGTGGGCATAATCAGACCAAAGCAATGCCTACCCCCCCTACAAATGCGAAAAAAAGAAATATCCATTTAACTACGATAACTTTCAACAGAATGAAGTTATTGAGTTGAAAGTTTTGTCGGATATTGGTAGTAAAGTCTAGTTGGTATTGAAAATGGGAAAGATCCAACCAAAGAAACCCCTACCTCCCCTACAAATGATACTTTAAATATGCGATAACTTTCGATATATCGTAGGTAGCGACTTGAAATTTTGGCCAAACGTTTCTAGTCGATAGGTATTGAAATGGCCATGATCGGATCAAGGGAATGCCTACCTTCCCTGCAAAATGTTATTTAAAATAAGTGGTAACGTTCCATACAATGGAGCTAGCGACTTGAAATTTAGGTCAAATATTTGCAGTGTGGTGTTAGTTGTTTATTTTAGGAATAGGGAAGGTGCTTTCTCCCCTATAAAATTGTGGTAAAAAGAGCTCACTCGTCTCAAATGGCGAAACTAATGTTCCTTCATCGAATAACCTCTGCTCAGACTGACCATATATAGGAAAAACACTTTTAATGCATACGGATGTTGCCTATTTGAAGTTTTGGTGTCACCCCTTATTCTGCACAAGTCTAGGGTATATAAGCGTCGGACTCGTTGATGATTTAATATGTTTGTAAAGTGGTCGGAGAGCCGAAAGGAATAATGTGCGGAAATGTCCCAAAAAAGATAAAAAGTATCGACTCGCTTTTGCTCGGTTTTGCGACCACCAACATACACCTTAAAAAAGTCAGCGTTACGGGACGCAGGAGGTACTACTTTAAACGATCCGAATAAAGTAGCAGTCAACCGCAAAATTTAACCCCTTACTCCGCTGTAGCTTCTTTCGAATTAGGAAAATACCAAAAAATGGAATGTTCATGAATGACTATTCCATCAATTCCATTGCTCATTCGAATATTAGCTGTATCTTGTCCCCGTCAAAAATACGGATGTGTGCCCGACACATCGGTCTATTTTTTCCCCAATAAAAAATATACGTCTTACGGATTTGTTTCTACTTCGGGGGTCAGTCTTGATAATGAATAAAAATGTAATTTAATCGTATTTCTAAACAATTATTCATTATCAGCTTCAATGAACAATTTGAAATTAAAATTATTAGTGCATGTGCATAAATAAATAAAAGTCTAAGTCTCGTGACCCAAATTTCTACGACCATTTTTAGGGTTTTGTAGTAAAAACAAAACCCTTATGAAATCGTTCAAATGTCTGTCTGTCCGCCTGTCCATGAAATATCTCACGAACGGCTGAAGCTACATGTATGAAATTTTGTGAGAATATGTAGAATTATTACAATTCGCCGGAGAAAGCGATTCGTTGTAATAGGCTGACTTTAAGGGGAGGTCCCCATAGAGGGGAAGTGATGGTCAATTTTTTTTTCATTTGGTATAGGCAAGTGGGGTGTCATGAGAAAGGTAATCAAATTTTAAAAGATTGGAAAAGAGGTAGAGGGGAAAATATGTGATCCGAGTTTGTCCCCCCCCCTTGCATTTCGATACCGTTATACTTAGAAATATGAAAATTTACTGAAAAGCGGCATTTTACTAGCGTAGAGAACCTAGATTAATAGAATTTTGAAATCTCATCAGAAAAGGTTAATAATGGTACATTTCTATAGTTGTCCACATAGAGGCGAAATTAAGGTAAAAAAAATGTTTCCACTGGCGTAGGCAAGTGAGGTGTCGTGAGAAAGCAATGTTGAGTACATTCCATTTTTTGCATTTTCTTGAAATTTGTAGAAAGGGGAACAGTGGGGAGGAGAAAATATTAGTTCGTAATTTGTCGGCGATATTTATATAGCAAAATAAGCGCTTGCTACAAAACCCTCGGATTGCGGGCGTAGCCCTCTATATTCCGGTTTCATTTTTTATTAAATTTACTTTCCGTTTATAAATAAATCTTGGTCATTAATCATATATGTATTGTGAATTTGTCGCAAGTACCCGGACATACTTGCGACGCTTAAAGGCGAAGTTTTAAATTTTTAAAACAATAGCTCGACCTCTTGTATGCCAAGGATTCGAGAGCTGGGCCCTCACTCAGGCTTATAAAAAATGCTAAATGACTTTAAAATAAGGGAGCAACAACCGCGAAGAGGACCAATGGCAAAACGTGAACAACCACGAGGTGCACCAATATATTTTAAGAACCAGAGGCCTCCAAATTAATCAAGATCCGAGGGCTACAGTGGGTGGGGCACGTACAACGATTGGATAATCACCGAATTCCAAACAAGTCCTTCGCAGAAAGGTGTAACAAGAATCTTGAAAAAAAGACGATGGTAGGTGTCCGTCATAGAGGACAGTAGAAACCTGATCGCCGTGGCAAACTGAAAGCAACAGTGCAGTTCTTGAACCGAAACGTTATATATGCCACGACTTGGAGAAACCCTCTGCGGATAATATAGCTAATAAGTAAATAAGTACTTGTATGTTGGAGACTATTGGTGAAGCTTTCCTTTGGGGAATACTCCATGGGTTATGATGTGACTTAGATTTAGGTTTAAGGAGGTTTCCCATTTGTTTTATTTATTTATTTACATCATACTAAAAATATCCGCCGGTGTGGGTGCAGCTAGCGCGGCGGGAGTGTCGTGCAATGCACATTATATAAAGTGTTAGCATTCCACTCAAGGACGTATTCCGATTTAGGTCGGAATACAAACCCTGGCTGGGCCGAGCTGCTTCCCCCATGGATTAAGGCAGCTCCTGAAGAGTGAATTCATGGTGTGGACGAAACCAAGTGACAGGAAGAATTGGCTTTAAGCTGATTATTTTTGTGTGGTAGTGGAGAGCGAGTTTGAGTCATTTTTGATTTAGACTCGCAATGACCCACTCCACTTTATTAATCGTATTTCTCTCTCTCTCTGGATCCTGTCAACGCCTTGTGGGGCATAGGGCATTAACCACGCCAACTTTTCACCTCGTCCTGTTCGCCGCCATCGCCTTCAACTGTCTCCACGATTTGCCTAATGACTTACCCTCGACCTCAACTGATCTTCTTCAGGTGTTTCTAGGTCATCCAACGCGGCGACTTGCATCGGTTCCCTGTGGGTTCCAATTGAGGGCCTGTTTAGCAATGTTTTCCGGCCCCTTTCGGAGTGTGTGACCTATCCATTGCCACTTTCGCCTTTTTATAGAGGTGCCTATCCTGTCCTGGCCAGTAATGAACAGGAGGTCGTCGTTAGAAATGACCTCCGGCCAGCGTATGTGCAGGATGCGCCGTAGACACTGGTTCACGAAAGTTTGCAATCTAGTTGTTATCGCCCTGGTCACCTTCCAAGTTCAACAGCCATAAAGAAGCACAGATTTTATATTGGTTTCCAAGATCCTGAGTTTGGTACGTCTGGAGATGTTGTTGTTTTGCCAGAAAGGAGTTAAACTGAAAAAAGCTGCTCGAGCCTTATTGATGCGAGACTGTACATCAGCATCCGCTCCACCATCTGCTGTAACTACGCTTCCGAGGTAACAAAAATTGTCCACTTTTTCCACCGTCTGCCCCGAAACACAAATTTCGCTCTGTCTTCCTGGATCCAAGCTCAAGTGTTCAGTTTTGGCAGCATTGATTTTAAGCCCCGGATTGCCACTTTCGCGGTGCAGGGCATCCGTCATTTGAACTAGATGATCCGATATATTTGAGAGAAGACAAATATCGTCAGCGTAATCCAGGTGTTGAAGGTATTCAAACAGGTTCCATCTGATACCTTTGCTCTGGTGTTCACGAAGCGCACTGCAGAGTACGTCGTTAATGGCAATCAAAAACAATATAGGTGACAAAATGCAGTCTTAATCGTATTTAGTTGTCTATAAATTTCTAATGACATGAGTATAATATTTCTCTTGATATTTGAAAAAACACATCACAAAAACGATGGTAGAAATAGATCTTCAAACAATCTACGCATTGAATAAACTATATAAAGCTTCGCGTAGATGTAGACGGACGTTGCGCGCGGCAAAATTAAATTCACCGTGGTTATTCGATTTATAAAAATCTACGGAGTTCACATCATTTAATCCTCATCGCGAAATTATCATTAACAGTTAGTCAGCACGCACGGCGCTTACGCGACCAGTGTTAGGGTGACCATATGGTAACGCACATATGATGAATGCGCCGGGCGTCCACCTAGCGTTGTGAAATGAAAACTATTGTTGCCAATTTTGTCTTCAACAGCGGCAGAAAGTAAACGAAACGAGCCTGGAGTTAATTTCTTTTAACCAGTGAATGAAGTTAGACAATCAATTGGGAACTAATTTTCAAAGTCTTAAAAAATCCATTATGACACTTAGGCCATCACCCATCAACCTGGAAGATATACCAAATAAAAGATAATATAAAGTTTGGTGTTCAATGTTTATCTCTGTATTATTTTTACGGCATTTTGTAAAAGCGTTAAGGTAACGCTAGCATCGGTAGGGTAAGAGTTTACTTGGTCCAAAAAATCAATTTTAACGACTTCTAATTATTTTCATGTAAACATGACATGACATGATTAGACTAAAATGTAAATAAACATCGAATAGGCGAACATATGGAGGGGAAATCCAAAAAATCAAAAGTTTCAAAAACCCGACCATTGCAATATTGCTGCAGCGTAACGTTTTACATTTGCGATAAGCGATGATCTTATTTCTTAAGGTGCGTTTAGATTTAGCGACACCCCTCGCGCAACTGTTTCGTGGGAAAACTCGCCCAAAACTCACCCGAGGCCAGTCTCGCTCTGCGCGTTTACACTACACGCAACTTTGTGCGTAATAGACACGAGCGGGGGCGAGTTGTCAGTTTAGGTAAGTTCAGCATGGCATCGTGATCATGAATTGTGCCTCCGGGTGCGATTTCCGCATTTGCCATCATCCATCATTTACCTTGTAGTTCGAGCCAGCTGGATCGCATGAGTATTTCCCCATGAAAGCAGATGCCATTCTGAGGTGGGCGACCCCAATTTTGTTTTTGTTTTTTTGACCTCAGATTCAAAATCAGTGACCCAAAATTACCTTGTAGTCAGTGGCGTAGCTAAAGTTTTTAGCGCCCCGGGCAAAACTTCAGTATGACGCCCCCCTCCCCTGGTTCAAATTTTTTTTACGCAAACTATTCGGTAAATATGTATATAGTGTACAAACAACGTAAATAATACTACTAACCTATTAGCTATTAGATACTACTTAAGGAAAAGTGAAAATGATGTCCTTTAGTATACCTAGGTAGAATATACATAGTTTCCAAATCATACTATTTTACTTTGCCTTAACCCCTAGCGGGGCATAGCGCGTCAACTACTCCTGCGCGCCATCGTACTCTGTTCTGGGCAATGGGGCGCAACTCCCCAAAAGATTTACCCAGTACCTGACACTCCTTTGCCACAGATCGACGCCATGTGATTCGAGGACCCCCTCTTGGTCGGCCTTGGTTGGAAATGGGGTTCCATTTCATGGCATGCATAGCAATGCAGTTATCACTCTTCCGCAATGTGTGACCTATCCACTGCCATTTTCGCCTGCGTATCAATTCGTCGATTGGCATCTGACCCGTACGCCGACTTAGCTCTTCATTTGATATTGTTTCGGGCCAGAAAATTCTTAAAATTCGACGAAGACATGAGTTGACGAAAACTTGCAGCTTTCTGGTAACTCCTACGGAAACTTTCCATGTACTGCTCCCATACAAAAGTACTGATAGTACCAGGGAGCGAAACAGGCCCAGCTTGGTCTTGATGCTGAGATAACTGCCCTGCCAGATTTTGGACAGCATGCCGTATGCACGTTTAGCCTGGTTGATACGACGAGCGATGTCCTGCTCCGTACCACCATTTTCGGCAACAATGCTACCCAGGTAGACGAAGTTGTCCACCTTCTCCACAGGCTGCCCATTAATATTGATGGCAATAGGTGTCGGATTTCTTTTTCGCAACGGCGGGCTAAGAACCTTGGTCTTGTTGGTATTAATCTTTAGCCCAACCTTGCTTGCCTCCCTCTCGAGATCTAACGCCATTGCGGACAGATCCATGATTTTGTGGGAGAGTAGGCATATGTCGTCAGCGTAGTCAAGATGTTGTAGATAAGATGTCAAAGTCCATTGAATTCCTCTGTCGAGTCCGGATAGGGCTGCATGCAACACATCGCCGATCACAATGAGGAATAGGATCAGTGAGAGGATGCACCCCTGCCGAACTCCACTGCGAATCTCAAAGTCCCCCGACACCTTACCTTTATGCAGAACGCGACATTTCGCGCCGTCATAGGTTGCCTTAATAATAGCCACAAGCTTCTCAGGGATGCCTCTCCCGCGCAAGGCCGCCCATATAGAATCCCGGTTCACACTATCGAAAGCCTTTTCGAAATCGATGAAAAGCAAGTGAAGCGGAGAATCGTATTCAGCGCATTGCTCGATGATGATTCGCAAGGTGTTAATGTGATCGACACAGGAGAATCCGGATCGAAAGCCAGCCTGCTCTTCATCAATTGTGCTTTCTAAGTGGGCCTTTAGTCTTTCCAGGACGATTTTAGCTATTATCTTGGCAACGGCAGGAAGCACACAAATGCCTCTCCAATTATTACAGTCTGTGAGGCTACCCTTCTTTGGAAGTTTGATGATCAAACCTTCCTTCCACTCAGTGGGAAAGGTCTCTGTATTCCACGGTTTATCAACAAGTGGGTGCAGCAAATCGGCAGTTACGCTTGGGGCTGCTTGATAAAGTTCGGCAGGGATGCCGTCAAGTCCGGCGGCCTTTCCTCGTTTTAGTGCAATAATTGCAGTGACTATTTCCTCTTTAGTCGGGGCAGTGGACCGTATACGCACATTTTGATGGTTAGCTAAATTATCTATATGAGGGGGAACTTCACCAGAGGTTACACGGTTCAAGACCGCGGCGAAGTGTTCTTTCCACCGCCTCATTTGATCTTCTTCCAAGATAAGTAGCTTTCCATCACTATCTTTCACCGGATGTTGGCAGGAGTTACGACCACCTGTAAACTCCTTGATGACACCGTATACGGCGTTTAAGTTGTTTCTTCTAGCGGCTTCTTCTGCTGACGCTAAAAGAGAATTGGCATAAACTCTTTTATCGCGTCGCACACTACGCTGAACTTCTCGAGCTTTCTGACGGTAAAGGAGTTCGATGCTGCTTCGATTGTCGTCTGAGGCTGCAGCCAAACGAACTTTCAGCTCCTTTCTTTCAACAATCCGCTGCCATGAAGCGTCGGACATCCAGGGCTTATTCCGGCAATCCGGGTTTGGGCCAAGGATGGTATTTGCGCTATCAATGTACGCATTTTTTATGGCATCCCAGTTTTCGTTTATGTCACTATCTGGGTGACTAGTTATCTCAGCCGCTTTTTGCGCAAGATGGTCATTATATTGTTGTAAGACAGCTGGATTTTTTAGTCGAGCGGTGTTGAATTTGCGGGGCCTGGATCTTTCGTCGCTGGGGCGGCGCACGGCTGCAATACGCAATCGAACATTAGCGATCATAAGATAATGGTCTCTTCCCATCCCAATATCGGCACCCTTCTTGTTTCGCACGTCCAGGAGGCAACTCTTGAATCTTTTACTAATGGCAAAATGGTCGATTTGATTTTGTGTTCTGCGCCGATCAACAAAGGACCAACTGATTTTGTGGTGGTCCTTATGCTCAAACATAGTACCACCGATGAAGAGACTGTGAAAGTTGCAGAACTCCACAAATCTTTCACCGTTGTCATTACGATCACCAAGACCGTGTCTCCCCATCACATGTCTGAGCCCATAGTTATCAGCGCCAACTTTCGCATTCAAATCACCCATAACCATTATAATGTCACCTTTAGGTGTTCTGCTCTGAACGGCGTTTAGTTCTTCGTAGAAGGAGTCTTTTGCCAAGACATTGTCGGGTTCAGTAGGGGCATAACATTGTATTATTGAGATGTTCCTCATTTTGGTCCGGAACCTGGCGGTCAAGACCCTGTCAGAGACCGGTTCCCAGGATAAGAGACAGTTTTGCGCGGCTCTGGTTAAAAGGAGCCCCACACCTGACTCACGGCGACTACCGGTAGCTTTACCGGAGTACAACATTACAGTGCTGCCCGTTGGAGAGATGAATTCTCCGCTGTTCCACCATCTTATCTCACTAACTCCTAAGATATTTAATTTGTACCTCAGAAATTCACTCTCTAATTGAAGAAATCGTGCGTTCTGGGGACCTTCTGATCCATTGTCCAGGAGAGTACGCACATTCCAGAATCCAATCTTTGTCATTGTACGATAGCTAAAAGTCGTAACCGTTAAGTCAGTCCTTATCCGAGGCATAGTTGACGTTTCGTTAGCATATAAAGATTTCGGATAGTGCAAGTTGCTGGCATACACATCCTGTCCTTTGATTGTCGGTTTTAACGACAGGCCCTCAAAGGGAAAGGCCGTGGTATTTTTTTTTTCACACCCCACACCACAGGGGTACCTCAACCAAATCATCGCACCGCCATCACTGGCGGCTTGACGTTGGTTGGCAATGGTCAGTGACCACTGCCGTTCCAGGGGGCGCCCACGCGGAGGACTATGGAAGAGGAGTTTTTGCCCCCCTAATCATGCTTAAGGAAGTATTTAGTTACACTAACAACCACTTAAGTTGTTAGTGTGACTCTGTGGATTTATCCTGCTCTGTCCTGGTCGACTGTTGAAAAAAAACACGCCTAATGTGTAGCTATGGCCCTGTAGCTTGTAGTTGAAAATTCAAATGTTCGAGCTATGTTATGTTCACATATATGTACTTCATTTCGACCATTTCCCTTCATTTGGAATTTCGTTACATATTCAAATATTAGTGGTGAGTTTTCCAAATGAACTAAAATCATCGAAATGAAATATATGTGAATATAACATATATGTGAACATAAAATTAGTTCAGCTGCAAATTTCCCATACGAAAAACCTTGCGCAACAAACTACAATTTTGAATTTCATACTTTTCGCGCTTTTTACGAGTCCATTTATCGTTGCGTCTGGACTATATGATATCTCCTTATGGTCTTTGTTTTCATTAAATGCCCGAGACTTTTGTTTATCTAGAGAAGTGCGCGTGAGCTAAAGTGTATGTGACAATAAAAATCTTTTTAATATTCAAACAGAGGGGAGAAAAGTTAGTCCGTGGATAGGGTTTTAGCGCCCCCCAGTCGTTGCGCCCGGGGCAGCGGCCCCTTGCCCCCCCCCCCCCCCCTCCCCCTAGCTACGCCACTGCTTGTAGTTCGAACCAGCCCAATCGGACGAGTATTTCCCCATGAAAACAACCAGGTTGGACGAGTGCTTCTCATCACAACCATCCTCACCTTAAACATACTCGCGCAACGTTCACATTAGGCGAAATCGGAGACTGAGTCTCATGTAGGTGCGCACGATGAACTCACAACGAGCCACCGGGTGCGTCACACCGCGAGATAAGTTTCGGGTGAGGAATACGCTCACACTACGCGCAATTTTCCATTGCGAAACAGTTGCGCGAGTGTTTTTGCTAAATCTAAACGCACCTTTATATGTATGTCTTCAATGCACTACACTTTATACGTATATTAATTCATTGATTAATTTTTAAAGGCCTAGTAATTACATAATGAAAAAATTATTAATTTGTTTGGTTAGAATAGAAAGATACACCAATAAACTCTTTTTTAATATTATATAAAAAAAAATTAAATACAAATGATTTACTAAAATTTAAATTCTTAATTTTTGACACAATTATTTTCGTCCTTTGACACAATTTCCACAAAATACCTGCGGCTACGTCCAGACATAACAGATTAACTTACGAGTATGCACCAAACGAGAGGCACTCTCACCGAAAACTCCAACGGACAGAAAGAACCGAAAACAAAAGCAACGAAATCAAAGTTGGCTGACATTGAACTAGAACTTGGAAGCTTTCGGTCCTATATATGCACATGCACGTGTGTCCTTGAACAAATAGCTACCATAGGCATCCCCGGAATACTCAGCAGATGATGACCATCACTCCCGTACTATAATGTTATCTATGCAACACACTCGCGAATTATATAATAATGTGCCACTTTTAACTATTCAACTTGAAACTTTATCAATAAAAACTGCTCTTTTTCAATATACAATTGATTGCCACAACATTTCTGCTACCACTTCTTTTCACCCGACGAAAAGGATCTACGAGTATTATCCTTGACTTTGCTTCGTTGCTCGCGAACTATGCCGCAACATTTGTCCTACAACTGGCCGTGGTCTATGAATGAATCAGGGAGCGAGCCTGTTAAACACTCAGACCAAACCCCATGCTTCCCGGAAAGGATTAAGAAATTCGCGTGAGGATATGCACTGCAGTTGCATTCACCTGCATGATAGCGTACGTATAGAGCGGGATGCGCCGTAGATAAATGCAGGGCAATAGTCAGTTCACACTTTACTATTGGCATTTGTTCACTTGCACGTTGTTTGTCTATACGAATGTTTCCGCAACACGCTTTTTGATTTGTCGCATTTTTCACGCGATAATTATTGTTTTAGCGAACGCGAGAAATGGACACATTCGGGAAAGAAAAAAATAGTTGAGGTAAAGAATGACGTGCAAAACCAAGGAGGAACGAATTCTCAGAATCAGCGTGATTCCTATGCAAATATCTACGGAGAACTGAAATGTATTTCATGGTATCAGAAGATTCTAACAACGTAATATCGTTATCAGCAACGGTTTTAAGAGCCGTAATGAAAATGTCTGTAATCATTTTCCATTTTTATGAATGGGCACCGCACCGCGGCTCTATGAGCTTTGAATTTAGAATACGACTAATTATAATTTTAATGAGAAACATGAAATTATTATGAGTTTTTTTTGCATATGGCCTGAGACGATACCCTCATGGAATCGACAAGGTTGACTCGAAATCAATTCAACGTTTACATTGACAATGGATATTCTGATTTTTGAAAAGTCTCTTTATAAAGGGTTATCTACGAAAAATCCACAAAAAAAGGTACAAACTCCACAATATCAAAATCCGGAGATTTTTGTATGACAGTGACAACACAGGAAGTGTCCTACGAGTATTAATGCGGGCACAGTATGTTCGTACTATACTTAAAGCAGAAGTAGACTTGAAGGTTATCCCAGAAAAGTTGCACTTTAGGCTGAAGGAACCTGGCATGTACCATGTACTATATATATCTAAGTAGTATGTCCACAAAGAAACAAGTAGGTTTGCACTGCCTAAAGCGAAAATCCACTATGACTTCATCCTTAGTTGTCGCTACAGAAAAGTTTGGGAATTTTCATCAAGCGGCTTGAAGAAAACAGGCAGTTTTTGATCGCGCTGAGATTTGAACTCCGAGTTCTAGATTAGTATCGTAGAGCGGTGACCGAACGACCACGGCCACCTAGAAATTAGATTTTATGAAGAGATATACGACAAGCTCAGTCCATGTACTGTATGGTCTAAGGAGGCAAGAGATTCCAAGACCCACGGATGACTTCCCGTAGAATAATGCTGGTAGCTTCTTCTCGACGTAACGCGAGTAGAATCGGATTCTATTATTTTAACAATACAAGAATTTTTGCACTAACTTTCCACACAACCCGCTCATCTACGAGTACTCATGCTTAAAATATATTTAATCAAAATAATATAAAATTTGTAATTAAAATTCTTATTGGAATTCATTGCACGAAATGTGTGCGAAAAAGAAATTAAAATTATTAATAATTACTGTAACTGAAAAACATGTGATGCGAGTATTAGTATGCAAACAGCAACGCATGCGATCCGTATACGTTGTATGAATGGAGCATCTGAACCTTATGCGTCCCATCAACCCATTATTAGACTCTGAAAATATCTTATGCTTCTAAAGGAAACAAAACGAATTGATTAATGTTATTTCTTGGTAAAAGAGTAAGCGAATCTAGCGCTAGTTTCATCTTGATGTTTATTGAATTTTTATTTAAATTCGGAACGAAATAAAACAATCTTTCACGTGATATATAGTAGGTAATTGAACAAGTTATAAGCTAAATAGAAAATTCCCCGAGACTATGATAATCGAATAAAAAAAGAATTTATTGCATCTGCAATTCAATTATGCTTGAGATAAAATAAAGGGGACGTTACATGGCACGGGGGTTTCTAAAACCCAGTTATGGGTAAAAGTCCATCTATACAAAAACACACAATCTAGAGTTGCGGATCAAGCTCCAAATTCAGCTCTTGCAGTTTACAATATAACCACTATGACTAACACCCAGCACTGGAAAATGTTAAAGAATCTTCCCATCTGCAAAAGGGTGCTTTGGAAATCCAAAACTGAGTTCGAAGTAGCCAGAATAAAACTGAACGATTTAATTCGTGCAGATTATAATGTCCCCAACAGATATACCATTGGCGTAAACTAGGCTGTAGCTTTCGATATTGCAGTAACCTCTGCCTGAAAAACGCCACCGAAGTCCGGGAGACGGAATGATAAGCTAAAATCCATCTTCTCTAAGTAATACACCAGCTCCCACTTCTTCGTCAGAACAGCGGTTTCTAATTTTCTAATTTCTCGAGCCTCTACTGTAGGTGTCTCTGAAATAAAAGGATATGATTTTCTTCAATTACCGCAGTCCTTAAACGTGAGTCCAGCGCTGCTCTCTGTTGTGAGCAGCATTAAAAAAATATAATAGTAGCCGTGTTCGATACTAGCAGACAGAGATCCGGAGTGAATCGAACGCCACAGATCTGCGACACGCGAATTCAAATAGTTACCATTCAGCTACGCAGCGAACGTGGGATTGAATTGCGCGCTCTGTATACAAATATATAGGAGCAAATTGCTGAGAAACAAGTTGATGTTAACCAATTATCCACTTTCAATTGAAGAGCTGAGTGGAAATGTTACTTAACATGTTCATCTAATCAGGTCTTCAATTCGAATCCGATGTGATCCCATATGCGAACTGGATCAACGACTTATCAGTCGTTTTGTATGGGAATTAATCTTTGTTCGGGTGAATCGAACACAGCTAATAGCAGTCCGACGACGAGCCGATGCTTCACATCTGCATGGTAGTTCTTGGAGCTTTTTGTGAACGCACTAGGGAAGCCAACACATATGCAACAGAAAATGACGCAGATGGAGCAGAAACGCGGTCCCCCAGATAGCTGTCGAGATAGGCCAAATTACGCCGATGGGTATCGGATACTCAATTGCTCTAACCTCTTGTGAGGCATAGCGCGTCAACTATTCTATGTGGCCCAGTTGACGTTTCGTTGGCATAAACTAGTTTCGGAGAATACAGTTGCCAGCATGCATCTCCTAGCTATCGGATAGCTATCGGCGTCCCTTGTCCATGGCTCCATTGCTCCCAAGGGCTGCGTTTTGGCGAGCTCTCGTTAAATTTCATGGATCTGACCTTTCTCGATTTCTCCCCCATATGCTTCCCCTCCAGTAAAATATGTACGGACAACTGTCAATTTTTGGATCTGAATCTGATCTTTTTGGGGTTTGGGTCCAGCAAATGGAACATTCATTGATAGTATCTTCATGACTGGGTTCTCAGGCGGACGCCTTAGAACATGGCAATACCAATCCATACGACGATCTTCAAGTTTTTTAGTGATCGGTTGCTCAACAAACAAGCTGCCTCGGATGTATGTAGGTACTTTTGTTACAATCCTTCTTGGTCACACTGGCTGACAACCGTAGCATTTGCATCTCGGTCGCAGTCGTTTTACTTTCGTATATCTTGTTCATTGTCTAGCATTCAGGCGCACACATGAGTGCGGGACGTACGATCAGACAGTGAGGGTGTTTTTGTAAATTTTAAAAATATAACAGTAATTAGAAAAAAAATCAGCCCCGTTTATATTTCGGACCTCTCCTAAGCTGGTGGACCAAAAGTAGCGGACATAATTGAAAGAAGTTTGATTGGGGCCTGTTTAGTGCTAATTTCGTACAATCGAAAAAAATGTATTACACTTTATTTTTAAAAATTACGGTAGTGCCCGCCAGCTTAAAAGCTACGCTGACAATAAAAAAAATATATATCTATTTTTTGGCACAAACTACACGTTGTATTTAGTGCTAATTTTATACAATCGAACGAAATAAATGGAATTTTTCCTGTCCACCAGCTTAAGACTTAGAGCTGGTAGACAACCATATTTTATTTTTCTTTTTGTCATAATTTACTTATTCTATTTAGTGCTAATTTAGTGCTGCCTTTCCACCCCGAAAAAAATACTCGGAAATCGTGTTTTTCGCGAATCAAAGTATTGCACGTGACTATATATTACGTTGTAAATCAACAGTCGCTTATCGCATGAACGCTCGCTCTGCATCCAAGAGCTTCAGCCAACCCACACTTGTTAATTTGGATAATAGGCGTGTTTTTTGTACTGCGGTGCAGGTTAATTGGGGGCTATCCGGGTTAACTTACACACATTACACAAACAACATACCCTAGTTGTTTGTGTAATGTGTGTAAGTTAACCCGGGTAGCCCGCAATTAACCCCCACCGCAGTACAAAAAAACACGCCTATTGTCACATGCATAACTTTTATTCGCGAAGAAGACGACTTCCGAGTGTTTTCCTCTAAGTGGGAAGGTTGTACTAAATTAGAACTAAATGCGACAAGTAACTTAGGATGAAAAAAAAATCTGGTTATCTACCAGGTTAAAGGTTCTAATACACGAGACGCGTAAACTAGTCGGGCGCGTCAAATCTACGAAACCCGTCCCGTGTAAGCAGCAAACGAGTTTACGAGAACGTGTACCTTGTTTGCTGACGACGGGTTTCGACGGGTACACAAATCTGCCGTTGATGAGTCGATGAATCCAACAAAAAACACATGAAAAAAGTTGATTTCAGTACTCGCACATATGCTGTCGAATCGTAAACGCACCTCGTGTAAACACAACGAGGTGTGCATTATTTATTTTTAGTAAGATTCGCTTCGACGCCAGTTTCTGACGTTTCGTTCGCGTAAATCCGACTTAAGGCTCTAATACACGAGACGCGTATATGCGATCGCGTGATTTTTACCCGAGTCCTGTAAAAGCGATTAGTGTTCACGCGTAAGTCGGGCTTACACGCTGACAAAACGTCAGAAACGGGTATCTTAATGAATTATTGACGCAGAAATAATGTACACATCGTTGTGTTTACATGAGGTGCGTTTACGATTCGACAGCATATGTGTGAGTCCTTGAATTAACTCTTTTTTTGTGTTTGTTGTTTAACTCATCGACTCACAATGGCAGAAAAGTTCTCATCGAGATCCGTCGTCAGCTAACAAATTACCCGTTGTCGTAAACCCGTTTGTTGTGTACACGGGACGGATATCGTTGATTTTACGCGCCCGACGGGTTTACGCGTCACATGTATTTGAACCTTATGTGTAAACACTTTTCACGTTTACACGACTCGGGTAAAAACTTACGATCGCATATACGCATCCTGTGTATCAGAAGCTTACGGTAGCGGTGCGGGATTAGCATGCTCGGTATACACGGCATCCAAAGCTTACCGAGCGCCAATATTTCAATGAGTGTTTCATGGTTGGCTCGGTCCCTCCCCGCATCCGCGAATACCCAGCCAATCAGGAAAAACTCATTGAAATAAAGGCGCTCGCGGTTAGCTTTTCGTACCGCGTATACCGAGCATACCAATCCCGCACCACTACCGTACCGACAAGTGAGAAAACGGCCTTAAGTTGGCAAACGCGTATCATTTTGATTCGCGAAAAACACAAGCTCTGGGTGTATTTTCGGAGTGGAAAAGCTGTACTAAAGTAGCACTAAATAAAATAAGTAAATTATGACAATAAAAAAATTAAAAGAAAATATAAGAAATTAGTTAGCTTAAAACTTAAGCTGGCAGACACTATAACTTTTGAAATAAAGAGTAATAAGTTTTTGTGTGTTGTTGTGTGTAACCATTTGTTGCAAAAGATTGAAGTAAGGTAAAAACTCTGTTGATTTGAATAAAGATTTTAGATTTCGCAATAAGGTATAGAAGAAGCTTAAAATCAAGAGACTAGACACAAAACAATCCTCCAATTCCTAGACATCAGCATAGGTTATAGAAATTTTCAATTCACAAATAACTATTGTACTATACACCAAATCTACCTAACTACCAGTACCAGACAGTGCAGTTCATAATATTTGTATAAGTTTTTAACGAAGCACTTAATCTGCTTACTTTTCATTAACATCCTTACTAAATGGATTATCGCTTTTAGTATAATCAACAGAAAAAAAGTTAAACACTCTTGTTGAAATTCAGAATAACTAAAGAATCTGAATATTTTCCCATAGGCATAAATATTCTGATTATAAGGATAGAACTGCACAACAACGACACATCAGGCTTATTGAATCACACATTCATTCTAAGTACATATGTGCAGAAAAAAAAAGATTTATATAAGAGTAAGTCCAGGTATCTGACCAATATTCGCATAATTCCCAAGAATACTGAAGCCGGAATAATAATGAATAATGTCACAAATATTTATTCGCCTGCACACGTTAATACTTAATTTCACGAACGGACTATGTATACATGTATTTACTATGTATTTTAAGAATTTGAATATGATGAGTAGTATTGTCAGAAATCAATTCATTGCAGAATAAATATTTTTTTTTTAGACTGGATTAAATTCTAAAGCGACCACTATACAGTCAAATATTTAAATACTTTTTGTGTCAAATTTTTAAATAACAGTGCAATAGCGATAATTTTTTATCAAAAGCTTGACAATAATTAACACATTATAGTAATTCGTATTATATCATAGCAACCAATTTGGTATAAAAAAATTTGATGTCAAAAGCATTCAATTGTTTTGACTGTGGAATATCCGCTTAAGTACATACTGTCGACTTAGAAGAAATAGTTCTTCTAGGTCTAAAACGACAAATTCGAATTTATGGGCAAGAAGAGTACTTACTAACTCTATTCACTATAGCACCTCTGTGAACTTATTCAAAAGCAAAAACTTATGCTAAGCTTTGATTTTAAATAGCGTGTGCACGTTTTCTGGTTTTCAATAAGATCACAAGGGTCAAAATTTGAAAATATCCAGGGGCGATTTTATTTTTTCACTTGTAACTTATTTTATGTTCTCTATTCACAAACATTACTATGTATTTTCTGCTTGTTTGGTTTATAAACACTCAAAAACAGCACTGCACTATAAAATGTTCAGAAATCAGAAATTATAAAATTCTTACCTATGTAAATTTATTTTTTATTTTTAACACAACAACTAACTACAATATTATCTTTCATCCAAAATAAATACGTTTATGCCTAAACACTAGATAACACCCATCAGTACAATAAATATCAGCCACTCTTACAACGCCACGCTACTCAACTGATCGGAACTATGATGTTTACATTTCTTTAAATATGAGCTCGTTATGCCACCAATATGCTGAACGAAATCCATTCACTGGTTTGTCCAACTGCAATAACAGGGGGATCCCTAGAAAAAAACCTCCCATCTCATTCTTAGCTAGTGGGTCAGCTCGAACGGGCACAGGTACCTCGAGCGATTCTTCTAAAAAAAGTGATACATTTTCATTTCATCTCGTTCCACGAATCCGTAGTTATATTTATCTGCATATACGAGTATTGGCTGAAAGGTGCGGTGATTCCGAAGAGCTTGTCTGATCATAACGCAGTAAAGTGGTTTCCCATTATACACATAGTAATGTAGGAAACCAGTAACCCAGTATGTATTCTGCCTGTCTACCGATTAATGAATGAGTAAATGAATTCATTAGTGTTGAAGTCGTCATAATTACTTAGCAGCAAGATACTTTTGTAGATACATACCTACTTGCAGAATCTCGTTTGAAATGTTTTGAAAGAGTATGATCAACGATAAGTGATTGTTGTCACTTGGTACACTTTTTCAACGCAACTTCCACCGAGTTTGAAAGTACACTCGGTGAAATTATCGTCGAAATTGCGTACTCTTCCAGTCGCAGGTGAGCGTTTCAGGCCTATTTCTTTTGAAGACTCATAGCAATGTTAAATGAAACCGGAAAATAGGGGGCTTCGCCCGCTATCCGATGGTTTTGTAGTGGCCCATGCCAATAGGAGATGAACTGTCCTACTCTTGGAGATGATTAACCATTCATGTCAGGACGATATTGCAAATTGCAAGTTTGTAAAAAAAAATATCCATAAATAAATTTTACTATTTATTTATTATATATATATTAATTATTCACATAATAATTATTGAAAGTAGAGTCAGTGACCAGCCTACCTCCCCCCTCCTCTCCCACCAATCTTTACCCTTGCAGAAATGGTTAAACTACAATTCGCCCTACGAAAAACCATAAACAACATGCAAGTATGTAGTTCTCGCACCTTTATACACGAGGCCGATAGGTGTTCTATTTGGAAGGATATTGTCAAAATGCCCAACTTTAAATGAATGTATTATTAGATATCACGTAATTGTTACGAAACATGCGAAAATTAATGCCTTTAGGGCCATCACTACCTTTGACATTGGACGTGTTCAAGGGATGCAGGAGTGTGCTAACCGCAACTATAGAAATATGCTATTACTAATCTGTTTTAAGAATATATCTAAATTCCATTATTTTCAATTTTCTATGCTAGTCGAAAGCCACCTTCCTGCACATTTTCATATTTCTGATTGCAACGACAAATTATAATTTCATATTTTCTCCTCCCCCTCATGGCTCCTCTTCTTTCAAATTTAAAGAAAATGCCGCAAATGGAATGTACTCAACGTTGCATTTCTCACCACACCCCACTTGCCTATAGCCTTCGCCTCAATAGGAACTTCCTCTTTTCTTCTTTCTTCAAATTTGAAGAAAATGAAATGTACTTGACGGTACCTTTCTTATGATACCCCACTAGCCTATATCAAACGAAAAAAAATGTTGACCCTAATTTCCCCTTTATGGGGACCCCCTTTAAAGTTGGCCTATTACGACGCATCCCTTTCTTCAGTGAATTATAATATTTCTACACATCCTCACCAAATTTCAAGTACGTAGCTTCAGCCGTTCGTGAGGTATTCTATGGACAGACAGACAGGCCGACATTTGACCGATTTCGTAAGGGTTTTGTTTTTTCTACAAAACCCTAAAAACGACGAACTTTGTTTGGCACCTTCAAATTAGATTTTTTAAATTTAAATGGTGGAGCTCGTTTGCCTGTTGTAGGCCCACGTTCGCCCACGAAAATTTTAAGTTTGACCACCTGAAAAACATGATTTTTTTTTAAAATTTGGAATTTTTAACGCTATATCCTTTGTCCAACGTTAGCCCAGGATTGCCCACCCAACATTTTCGTTTGGCCACTCCTGCAATGTTTTTTATTCGAAAAATAAAAATGTTGATCCCACTTGGGCGCCACATTTTACATCTCCACCCTTTGACTCCTTAAGGGACAATTCTTGGACGTAACCTGGGCCGTTTGTTTGTCCACAGTGGACTATCGTTTGCCCAGCAAAAAGTTTCGTTTTCCCACCCTTGCAAAAAAAGTTATAAGCAAACTCAATTTTTTAGGTGGGAATACTTATATCCTTAATTTGGCTATTTAAAGGATAATTTTAATTTTGCGGTGCTAGCCGGTCAGTTCGTTTGCCTATCGAGGATTATCGATCTCACAGAAAAATATTTCGTTCGCCCACTCTTGCAAAAAAAGTTATTAGCAGAATATTTTTTTTTCAAGTCGAGAGTCCTTAAATCCAATTTGGATACTTGAAGGACTTTTTTTTATACGAACCGAATATTTCGTTTGCCCATCGTAGGCCCTCGCTTGCCCAAGAATCAATTTCGTTTGCCCACCCCTCCAACTTTTTTTTTATTAAAAAATAACAAACAAACTGGGTCGCCGCGTTTTATATTTTCGTCCTTTGGCTCCTTAAAGTACAATTTATGAACGCAACCTGAGCAGTTCGTTTGCCCATCCTAGACTATCGTTTCCCCAGGGTAAAGTATGTTTGCCCACCCTTGCAAATGGAAATGTAAAAAGACGGGCGCCTAAGTTTGTTTGTTTGTTTAGTTTTTAATAAAAAAAAAGTGGGTAAACGGAACATTTTCCTGGGCAAACGATAATCCACGATAGGCAAACGAACTGACCAGCATGCACTGCAGGATTTAAGGATTTAAGTACTCCCAACCTAAAAAAAACTTATAACTTTTTTTGTGAACGTGGACAAACGAAACTTTTTCTCGGACAAACGATAGTCTACGATGTTTCTAGGTGGTAATGTAAAATTTTGTGACCAAGTGGGATCGAAATATGTCATCATCATCATCGTGGCGCGACGGCCCGACGTCGGGCCTTGGCCGCCTGGATCATTGTCCTCCAATTATCTCGGTCACGTGACCGCGTCCTCCAATTTTGGGAGCCCAGCAGCTGCGCGGCGTCCACACCTACTGAGCTCTCCCAACGAGATCTCGGTCGTCCTCGCAGTCTCGCTCCGTCGACTCGTTCTGCATTCATTACTCTCTTAGGCATGCGATCATCGTCCATTCTTTGTACATGCCCTGCCCATTGAAGTCGTTGTAGTTTGACGATTTTCGAGAATTGCAGCTCATCGTACATTTCATACAACTCATGGTTGTACCGGATGCGCCATCCATCTCGATCGCAAACAGCCCCGAAAATTCGCCGTAGAACCTTACGTTCGAAAGTGTCTAGCATGTTTTCGGAGGCTTGAGTTAGGGTCCATGCTTCGCAGCCACAGCATAGCACTGGTCGTATAATGGTTTTGTACACGCAGAGCTTCGTGTTTCTGTGCACATGTTTCGATTTCATTATGGGGAGAACCGAGAAAAAAGTCTTATTAGCTAACTGTATCCGTCGTTTGATTTCGTCAGTTTCGTTGGCGTCTCTTGACAGGTTGCAACCCAGGTAGATGAAGTTGTTCACGAACTCGATGTTGAGGTCCCCCACGTTGATGCTCGGTTGTGCAGGTGTCCTTGTCACCGATTGCATCATTATTTTAGTTTTACCCTCGTTAATACGTAATCCAACTTCCTTTGCAGCGGCATCGAGCGTATGCAGAAGTTCTTCTGCGTCAGCCAATCTTCGGGACATGATGTTGATGTCGTCGGCGTACGCTGCTAATTATGTCGACTTGATGAGTAGCGTCTTGCTGTTGTCCATATTCATGGCCCGAATAACGTATTCCAGTGCTAGGTTGAAGAGCGTCGGTGCCAGTCCATCGCCCTGTTTCAAACCAGTGCGTGTTTCAAATAGATCAGTAAGTCTATTCTGGATCCTGACTTGTGAGACGGAGTTGGTCATCGTCATCTTTGTCAGTCGCACTAATTTGGCCGGTATACCAAATTGCAGCATGATGTTGTACAGTACTCCACGATCGATACTGTCGTATGCCTGCTTGAAGTCGACAAAGATTTGGTATACGTTTACGTTGTATTCCCAGCACCTCTGGAGTATCAGTTTGACTGAGAAGAGCTGATCGGTTGTGGAGCGACCAGGTCTGAAACCGCTTTGATATTCGCCAATGACTCGTTCTGCGTACGGTTTTATTCTATTTTCCAGAATTTTCGTCAAAATTTTATGGGACGTACAAACTAGTGAGATGCCCTTGTAATTCTCACACCGCAATTTATCTCCCTTTTTATGGATTGGACAGATGATGCTTCTGCGCCAATCGTCTGGGATCTCCTCGTTCTCCCATACTCGCAGGAGTAATTGATGTATGGCATCAACTAGACTCGTTCCACCGAATCTTAGCAGTTCAGCTGGGATCTCGTCAGCGCCCGGCGCTTTATTTCGTTTTAGTGACCGCAACGCGAGATCAACTTCCTCTACTGTCGGGGGTTGAATGGGTGGGCCTAGATCAACAATATCATCGAGAGCTTCCTGTGTGGGGATGTTAGATGGTCGGTTTAGAAGCTCTTCAAAATAAGAGGCCCATCGTTTGTTAATACCATCGCTGTCGCTGATGATGTTTCCATCCTTGTCCTTACAAAGGCTAGTCCTGGGTTGGTAGCCGTTCTTAATTGTATTTACTAGTTTGTACGCTTGTCTGGTGTTCCTATTAGCTAAGTTTTCGTTTATGTTCAGCAACTGCTCGTCAAAGTATTTACGTTTCTTACGTCTAATTATTCTATTCGATATTCGCCGTAGCTCGTCATATTTTTCGAAATATGTACTTTTTAATATTTTAAAAAAAAAGTTGGAGAGATGGGCAAACGATAGCCTGCGATGGGCAAACGAAATATCCGGTTTGTATTAGAAAAAGAAAGTATCTACACTGCATGCAGATACATCGGAACATGGATATGTCTTTGGCTACCGACTGCGTGGAACCTGTTGTGTGGAAGATATCGACGTAAGTTTTATAAAGATCCCAGTATAGTTATACTGGATGAAATCATTCGACAAAACACGTCCCACGCTTTCGGTAGGCATAGGACATATCCATGTACCGATGTATCTGCATGCAGTGTAGATACTTTGTATCATTTTGAAGACATACCGTCCCGCATAGTGTACAGGAGAATACAAATTAACCCAACCGTTGCCCCGCGTGTGGATCAAGCGATCATACACTCTACATATTTTATATGCGCCTGTGCTTCGTTAGTACGTAAATCCGCGATCGATCACGCCAAGCCGCGGTCTAGCTAAACACACTTACTATTAGATACTTAGATAGTACTACTACTACTACTCAATTGCCCTAACCCCTTGTGGGGCATAGCGCGTCAACTGTTCCATCTGGCCCAGTTGACGTTTCGTTGGCATAAATTGGTTTCAGAGAATGCAGTTGCCAGCATGCACCTCCTGCACATCCATGGCCACGAACGTCGTCGTGGACGGGATTCGAACCCGAAACGCCGGTAGTCAAACATGAGACTGATGCCTCAACACACTGCGCTACCGGTCGCCCCCATACTTAGATAGTACTCGTCTAAGTCTAAAGACGGTAAGCGCGACAACACAATTTTATTACATTAACGTTTACGTTTCTCCGCGCTGCACAAATTGCATCATTTGCACTATTCTCCTCATTAAATCAGAATTGTGCACTGTTAGTTGATATATCATCGATCGTGATAGTACGCGGTATGCGCGATACAAGTACGGTCGTAAGTTCCTTACATCTCACGGGAAAAACACGTTGGTGACCTTGGTGACACTGATTTCAGTCGGCTGGATGGGATTGGCCATCACAAGAAAGGGGTGGATCCGCCGCGGAAGTGTAGTCCAAGGTGGGTGGAGCAAGCATCTCTTTCGCACTGTCGCCGATGACGAAGCAACGCTCATCCATTGAACTTCTTCGACTCAACCGTCTCTCCATTGCGTGCATACGAGTGTGTGTGTATGTGTGTGTGTGTGTGTGAAGTTGAAGCTATTTCCCGACCTACCCCAACGATTTTCTTACTGAGTCAGGTTAGTGACTAATTGATGAAAACAAACAGATTGGTGTGAAGGAGGAGCCATAGCGCTGTGCACGAGTGAGGGAGACAGGTTGTCTGGATGTGGCTGGTGTTGTGAGCAGATTTGAATCACGAGGGGATGGCAGTTGAATGATGTTGACTTGTGTTATGGGTGCCTGGTTGTTTAGTCGGTTCATGACGCGATGTTTTTCGATTTTCGTGAGTTCCCTTTGATGACTGACTCGGATTGACTGAGGATCGGCCACTACATTCATATAACTCGGAAAAATTTTCAATGGGCTTGTTTCCTCTTCTGACCCCCGAGTAGAAAAACAGACATTTCGTGTGACGGACAGATTTTTAGGATGACCCCCAGCTATAAGACATATCCATGTCAAAAAGTCCTTTAAGGATTGCTTCTTTGGATTTAAGGATTCTAAACCTAAAAAAAATATTTTATAAATAATTTTTTTGCAAGCGTGGGTAAACGGAACTTTTTCCTGGGCAAATTATAATCAACGATAGGCAAACGATCTCCCCGGTTCGCACTTAAAAGTTATCCTTTAAGGATCCTAATTAGAGATTTAAGTATTCTCACAATAAAAAATGTATTCTGCTTATAACTTGTTTTTTCAAGTGTGGGCAAACGAAACTTCTTGCTGGGCAAACGAACTGCCTAGGTTGCGTCCACATATTGTCTCCTGGCGTACGGGACATCTCTCATGTTCTAGTTTAGAATCTTTGTGGTTGTTCATCTACCAGGCACGTTGATCGTGTAATGGCTTGAGGAACAAGCCGGCCAAAGCCACGTTCAGATATAACAAACTGAGTCACAGAAAACAATGAATGATTGATGAAACAATCCTTTGTGGGCGGACCGTCTCTACTGACACCTTCGCATATCGATCATTATTCATAACGATCTTCTCTGATAAATAATGCACAAATTGTGCTCGTGACATGGAACATGTCCATTTACCATTTTGTCGAGAAACTGATAAATTAAAAGTGGTATTTTAAATTAAAAACCAGTTAGGGTGGTGATTTTTCTTCCCTCACAAACAATATTATGTGACGCATCCCAGGATGCAAAAACGAGATATAACTCGTACATGTTTATTTTGAATGGTTTACAATTTGTTGAGTGTTATTTTGTATACCAACATATGTACATATGTATTATGAATATGGCTGTAACATGAAAATCTACGTGGATTGTGCCAACCTTCCTGCAGTGTAAATCCAATATAGTAATTCTTCGTCATTTACACTTGAATCGCCTTAATGGCAATTTCGCGTGAATTCACCAGTTTTCCTTGAAAGTTGACAACTGTTCTGGGTACCCAGACGATACTCGTACGTTTCGGGTTCAACGGAAGAGAATAAGTATGTACGTAGTAGTCTAACGGCCCGCTGCAAGAAAGCTTTCGTCATCTGTAACCGGCTGGAATTTACACCACTTGTATGATAAGACAGTACGAAGTCTAAGAAACCGAAAACCGTACGTCAGCCCAGTCCTGCCCGGGTCCGTGACCTATGATGATCGTGTTGAGCATTTTTGAGATGGTCAGCATGGGTCACGGACCCGGGCAGGACTGGGCTGACGTCCGTTTTCGAAGTCTTCTGCTATGTTTTACAACTGGTGTAAATTCCAGCCGGTTGCAGATGACGAAGGCTTCCTTGCAGCGGGCTCTAGTACTTAAGTACAACATGCATGCCAGGTGAAAATTTGAATTAGAGCAATTTGAAATGGAGCGTTTTTTGTATTGATTTTGATTGCATTTAACTCGACCCCATTATGCTAGTCGCATGATTTTTTGATAAGTTAATTTTTCAAAGCCGCTACTTTCTTTCATTGCCAAATATCACACGACTTTTTTGAATCAAAAATTCATCTGCAAAGACGATGATATTGCATTTTTCAAGTTAACCGATTTAATTGTGGGCTTGTTCAGCGAAATGTACGTCATCGGATCGCAGAGACTCGAACATTGCCTTCATCGTGTCTATTTCTTTTCTTGTTTTGAAGCGCGCTAAAGAAACCAATGCTTTGAGATGCGATTTTGATTGTCAGGTGAAAGATGAAAATACTGGCTCTGACGTAGTAATCATGACTCACGCGGGGTTTTCTCGATAAGTTCTTCTGCAGATATATTAATGTTGGTATTGATACTTGTTATTAACACATGTTCCAAAACGTGTTTTCATAAACATTCGGTTTCGTATCTTATTTTTATATGAATAGAGGTGCGTCCACAAAAATGAGGAAAGGCAGTTTTATTAACATTTGCCCTAGCATGAAATGACATTTTCCGATCGAGAATGCAGGCGTTGATTATTATTTGTTAAGCGATAATTATGTACTTGTCGTTGACCTTAGCAATATGAAAAGTCACGTAAAAACTAGTTATGAAGATCAGTTCGGCTTTAAATGGAGTGCATACAAAAAATAAAAATGCGGAAACTGGTGCGATATGTACGCTCCTGTGTCAGAAATAAAAATGAATTCACGTGTGGTTTTAATTAAAAAAATATTATATTTAATTAAAACCACACGTGCGAGCAAATTGATCGGTTGTTTCAATGGGGTAGCCAAGTAAGAAGTGTTATTTCCAATGAATAATAATTACCCCCAAGAATATCTTCTATTCAGGATCGAGAACTCCACTGTTTTAGAAATATTAGGGAGTCGAACAGCCCGCATATACGATACAATCCGTCGTCAGATCGATCTGACTCTGATTTCTTATTCCCATGCATTGAGATTTACTGGTTGCAATTTACGTACTGGTGCAAAAATTGCCGGACGGATTGAAATGATTGTTTTTGTTACATAAATTATATAAGTAAAGAAAGGTTCTCCGTGGGGCTTTCCTAAAAAAAAAAGATAATAATTTGAATTTTCTATACTCTTATCTTCTAATATATAAAAGTGAAGATTATTTTTGTATGTTTGTCGTGCAAAAACTTTGAAACCACTGTGGCGATTGTCGCCAAATTTTGTAAGAGTACACTTGGCGAGCTGGAATAGATAGTTAGGTGGTTCGCGACCTCACCAAGTAAAACCCCGTTTAACCGAACCCAAGGGTGCGGCGTTATTTTGCATAACAAAATTTTTCATAAGTACTTTTAAGAGGCCGGGGAGGAAAATAAGATGGTTCGCGACTCTAAAATGATACTACATACAGTAAAACCCCGATTAACCGAACCAAATAGAGCGGAGTCATTTCAAAAAACGAATTTTTTCACAAGTACTTTCGGGAGACCGGGTAGGAAAATTAGGTGGTTCGGGAATCCAAAATATTACAACACTTATTGTTATTAAAACCCCGATTACACAACAAAATTTGATACGAGTATATTTGGGAAGGCGGGCATGAAAGTAAGATGGTTAGCGACTGCATAATGTTTTTACATGCAGTAAATTCCAATTTAAGCCCGGCCACACAATGTCGAACCCGATCGCGAATACGAACATGGTACAAGTGAACAATTTGCTTCAGATTTGTGTGAATTGTGTGTGTATTGAGCCATTCAGAGGACACTGGTCGCACAGGGCTCGATTCGTCTTCGACAATGTGTGGCCGGGCTAACCCTACTAAAGAGACCGGCGGCGTCATCTCGGCTTGCGAAATTTCTGGACAATCCGTGGAAACTACCTATTATCTTTATCTGACCGGCATTAGTATCAAAACCGTTAGTTTTTGGGGCCGCTGAGATTAATGATGGCGTTCCCAAAGTCCCTCCTCCACTCCTACTTCCTCCTTCCGCCGGGAATGAGTGAGAGGGAATGAAATGTCCAAAATGACATAAATTAGTGTCGATTTAATAGTTTCGAGATCGCTAAGATGTATGGTGACACTCCCAAAAATACACAAAAATTAAAAATGATGGTACGATCACAGGGAAGAAGTGGCACCGATTCGAAAAGGATGAGGGCAGCCAGACGGACAGAATTACCAGAAAAACGTCAGCGGCGTGTTGGAAGTCTTCGCTGTAGAATTGTTGAAACACCGCAGGTTCGTGAAGATCGCAACTAAGGCGGCTATTACACTATAAAAGTTCTTTTACAAATATCTTTTATGAAAGCTATTTTCAAAGAACTTTTATCGTGTAATAGCCGCCTAAGAAAAGATTTGTGACATGGACGTTACTTATTTCAACTACTTTTCTAATATGCTTACACACCTTTCCCCTTTAGCGGCTAATATCATTCATAAAAGTTCTTTTGAAATATCGTTCGTCAAATATATTTGTAAAAGAACTTTTATAGTGTAATAGCCGCCTAAGGGGGCAAGAATTAAGATGGCTGCTGCGAGAAACGCTGAACTAATTGCGAGATCAAATCAACGGAGAGATTTGGTGATTCCAATATGACAAAAATTTAAATAAGAGCGTCCATCCAAGCGTTTCAATTTGGAAGATAGAAAATGTGCATATATAGTACACTGCCATGCTTTAAAATTTTAAAAAAGGATGCCTAGAATATGCTCTCCAAACGGGAAAGTTCAACTGCCTCCAATTGAACGTTTTCAAAATATTTTGGACAAGATCCTCTATCAAAACATTTGACGTCGTTCGGAGCAAAAGGAGTTGTATACGAGGGCAGATTCATGCCAACGTTCAAAGTAAGGGTCTGATATACCATCAAGTGGACTCACTTCTTCCACTCGCCGACCAAGACTACAGATTCTTGCAAATTTGTTTCATGGGCAACGAAGAACACAGCAAGTGGATCAGCGTTTGCAACAGATTCGTGGAACAAATCATGAACTGTGACTGATCTGCAAAGACATTTAAAATTTTAAAATGCATAGGTACGTCTATTCCGAATCGGTTTGGATCGAGTGGGAATGGAGGACATGTAAATTCGCATAAGGGCCTATATGATACGAAATAAACCTAAAGGTGAATGAAACTGCAAAACAATGGAATCAATGGTGGCGCTCCCAAAGTCCCCTTCCCCTGGGGTGATTGCCCGTGGAAGAATGTCCAAAATGAAATAATTGTGAATGTTGTGAGCGAAGCGAACCCTAGATGAAAGAGCGAGCGAAGCAATTTCTTTTAGCTAGTATGTACATATATCAAAATGGACTGTATGTTTGTTCATGTTTTGCGTCCGAACGGCTTTAGCGATTTCCATGAAAATTTCATAGACATATTTGTTATGATCCAGAATAGGTTCTAGCGTTTTGAATTTTTCAATTTGATCGCATCCACGAATCCCGACCCGCACATGGCAGTAAGTAAGACCCACAAAAAGAATCTCCAAAATGACCGAGATTTGTATCAAATGATTAGTTTTCGGTGTCGCTGAGATGAATGGTGGCACTGCCAAAGCTCACCCCCCCCCCCGCCCTTCACCCACACCCAAATTTGAGTGTCTATGAAAAAAAAAATGACCGACCGAGATTAGTATCAAAGCATTGGTTTTCGGGGTAGCGGACGAAGTTGCACCGATGCAAGATTGATGAAGTCAGCGGCGTGTTGCAAAAGTTCGCTCAAGAATTGCTGAAACACTGCACATGCGCGAAGCGCGCAACCAAGTGCCAGGAATAAGAATCGGTGTTGCGAAAAACGCTGAATCAATTGCGAGATCAAAACAACGGAGAGATTTGATGATGGCGAAGTATTCCAATATGACAAAAATTTTAATTATAGCGTTCATCCAAGCGTTTTAATTAGGAAGATGAAAAAGGTGTGTATATAAATACAGAGCTGGAGTTTGTAGATGAATCGGCTTGCTGGACAAGGCTATGGCGGTTGCTCTACGATGGGAGGTTGAATTGAAGTTGATCAGCAAAAGCTTCATGAAGCTCTATATTTTCATTGTGCAAGAGCCAGCCATCGACTGAATTTGTTTCGAAATGATTTTCTAGATATTTTCGGGATCAAAAATGCTGTGGTGTCCCGTGAGGTAACCCATCATCAACTTAAGGTCCGCTCTGCCCAGGCGGCTAGCTTTTTTGAAACCGAAAGGGGTAATATGAGATCTGTGGGTTGTTGCAGTACTGGAAGATATTTTTCTTTTCATTATGTAAACCATGCATCACATATTTTAATTTATGTACATTATTTTGATTTTTTTTATGTGTGTGCTCATACTTTTATCAGTTCACTAAAATTTAGTAAAATGTATAAAATTTCTGGATTTTGTTTGCTTAATTTTATTATTGTTAAAAATAATATTTTATTATAGGTAACCCCCCTCCTTCCGAAATATGAGGAAGAATAAAGCTTGTTTCCAAATGACATCGTTCGGAGCAAATAGAGTTGCTAACAGTAGATTCATGCAAACGCAACGATTAAAGTACAGGGTCAGATATACCATCAAGTAGGCTCCCTTCTTCCGCTTCCCGACCAAGACCCAAGATCACAAATTCTATTTCATTGGTAACGAAGAACCCATCAAGTGGATCAGCGTTACCAAAACATTCCTGAAGCAAATTAGGAATTGTGACTGATCTCCAAAGACATTCACAAGCAAAAAAATGCATTGCTTCGCCTATTCCGAACCGGATTGGATCAAGTGGGAACGAAGGACATACAAATTCGAATTAGGAGCGATATGATAAACCCAGGGATGAATCGAATGAGAGTTCAAAAAATGTTGAAAATGACCGAGATTATGGCAGGCAATGGTTTTCGGGGTCGCTGAAATGAATGGTGGCGCTCCCCAGGTTCATTCCCCCGGTGTGAGTCACTTTGAAAAAATGTCCAAACCGACCGAATGTAGTATAAAATTGTGAGCAAAGGGAACACTGGACTTTGTGTTATAACCAAAATTTAAACATAAAAGACACCTGGCGCAGTGAAGCCAGAGGAACTGATTTTTGATATGGGCTAATTCGGGATCATTTTTTCATTTTATGTATAATTATGATATGAGTGGGATACTTAACTGCAGTTGTTAGTACCAGGCGCAGCTGCAGAATTATGTATTTCGATATGCGGGCGATATTTTCAGATGATGAAACTTTTTAACTGTTCGATTGATTTTACAATAATATATGAATTTATTTATCTCCGGTTTCATTTTAAGCTTCATCAACTAAATGCCTTTCATGTAGGTAAATTTTTGCTTATTACTTTTTGCTTTGATGTTATTGTAACTTTCCGACTGTACCGTGGATTTTCCTGAAACTCCACCGGAAGCTATTCCTCAATAAGTTTCACCAACTGGACAAGTTTCGTTCAACTAGATTTTTCCGTTATAGATAAATTGTGTTTTCAAAACTTTACGGTTATATAGCTGTAACTCTGGAACTGACTCATTGATGATGCTAAAATTAAATAGGAGCCCAGTTCTGACAATCGTGCACCAATTAGAAAAGTTTCACTTAGCTAGCTTCTTGCGTTATAGAGTTATTTTGCTTAGAAAATTTAGCCGTTATATAGCTGTAACTTTTAAACCGTTTGATGTATTTCTCTGAAATTAGATAAGAGCCCGATCCCCCCTAACATCCACAAACTGGATAAGTTTCGCTGAGCTAGCTTTTTCCGTTACGTGGTTATTTTGTTTATAAAATTATGCCGTTATTTAGCTGTAACTTTTTAACCGCTTGATGGATGTTTAATAAAATTCCATAATAGGCTAGTCCTTATTGTCGTCTACGTACTGGACAAGTTTGGTTTAGTTAGCTTTTTCCGTTATGGAGTTATTAGGCTTAGCTAATTTTGCCGTTATATAGCTGTAACTTTTTAACCGGTTGATCGATACTGCTGGATTTCAATAGCAGCCGGCTCCCTACTGACATCTATCAACTGAAAAAGTTTCATTTTGCTTACGACTTCCGTTCGACTGTAATCGTGTCCACAACATTTTGGGAAGGAGGGTCTAATAACTGATTTTTTCTTCAAAAATCAGTTAAAAAGTGTGTGAACAAATATTTGGAACATTCGTGTTGTGCGAATATTAGGAGAATTTTCTCTATTGCTTTTAGGGAGAATTTTTAAAATTCCTTAATTGCGGGATTTCCGCATTAGGCAGTTCATTTCCACCTTAGGTGGTAAAAACCAAGAACCCATGCGGGGGATTTGCATGTCCTAAAGCGGAAATTTCTCGAGTTTTGTGAAAGTTCTCTCTAATCGAATAGAGAGAATTCTCGTAATTTTTACGAAACAGGAATGTTCCAAACATTTTAAATTTTCCGATTATTGCTATACGTATATAATATGTATGTTAATTGCCTTGGCCCCTCCAGGGGCATGGGTGCGTCAACATCTCTAGCATTCCTATGTCTTGTTGACGTTTTGTGCAGTTGCTAGCATGTACCTCCTAACCTTTATACTGACAAGCTCGGCGCACTGTGAGAGTTCTATTAGTACCCACAGGCAGTTTTTGATCGCGCCGAGATTTGAGCTCCGAGCTCTAGATTAGTATCGTAGAACGCTGATCGAACGACCACAGCCCCCGAGCGCGGCATATAAAAGGGAGCAGGAGGTGTGCATGCTGGCAACGTGCATCGTCTGAAACGGGTTAACGGCAACGAAACGTCAGCGAAGTCACATGGAATAGTTGACGCACTATGCCTCACTAGGGATTAGGGCAAATGCGTAGTATAAAATATGTATAAATACGTATTTGGCCTTTTTTTCTTCAAAAATTCCAAGGAACAGCCTTTGTAAAATTAATGAAGAAAAAAACTCACTGAAAATCATTATGCGGTTCTTGAGAAAAAGGTACATGAACACTACTTTACTTTTGGGAAAAATCTTGGAATTTTCTCATTGATTTTTGGGTGTTAGATGAAGCTTGTCTTTATAATTTTATTATATTATATTAATTATTATATTATATTATGTTAGTATCATGTTACAGTGAAACTTCTCTTAACGGACACTTCTCATAACTGGACAATCTAAAATTAATTAGTTATTTACTTTGTATAGATTAATGGCTGATTGCCAGATTCTATATCTTTTAAAAGAATACGATTTGAACGAAAATTTGGTCTTACTATTAACAGCCATCTTGTGTCGGAGTAGCTATATATCGTAGATTCTATGCATTTCAGGAATCATGAATGAATTTCATATTTATATAATATTTTTCATGCGAGAACACTAATAGCCCATCCATAGCAAAATTTATTTGCTTGTCAAGAAGACTTTAACATTCTAATATATATACTATATACTATACGTAAATACCAATCACGTTATTCAGATTCGAATTAATATATTCTTAGGAATTATAATCATTACATTTAACAATATTCTCGGTAAATGACATCGATCAACCGTGCAACCGCCTTTGCAACATAAAAGATCTTTGCGTAAGTGTGGTTCTTTCTACATGATTTCATTCGTTTTATGCGTAATATGTAAGTGAGCAGACATAGTGGTTTTAAGGAGAAACTTTTTTTTTCCAAAATAAAAATAAAAGTATTCCTTAATGACAGTTGATTAAAAGTCATTTCCAAGTAACTGGTATGAATTGCTAATATATACATGTTTTCGAAACAAATTTGTAATTCTAGACAAATTTACATATTTTTAAGTTAAAATCGTAGTTTTTTTGAGTGAAATTTATGGTAAAAAACAGCATAGTATAGTACGATTTTTTTTTATTATTAAAAAAAAAAATATAAATTTCACTTGAACAAATATGAAATTGTTTTAAAATAAAATATGAAATTGTCTCGAAAAATTATGAATTTTAACTAATAATACTACGTTTATGCTGGACTCGAAATTGCGAAATTTCGACCAACTGACTCCGAAATCCTGAAAGTGTTAATGCTGATACTACTGTGGATTTGATCATTTGGCAGTTAATAAATTATATTGGGTTTATACGTCAACAACTGACATGATCCGATAATGGCTAAGTTCATAAGACACAGCGGAATCGCAACATGCTGTGGCAACAGCATCGAAACAGGTTTGCAACAGGTTGTTGTGTTCTGAACTGCACTCGCATCTAGTCATCCACCAATTTTCAAATTTCCAGTTCAAAACTGACTCTTTGAATATATAGCCATGGATTGAGCTTGTCCTGTATGTTTCCATAGAAACAGTGGCTCCAAAATCTGGGTACTAAGTCGACATATAGTCGACGGTTAGTTAACTCAGTAGACCGTTTAGTAATTATGAAATTTAAATATTGACAAGAATTGACGTTTGTTTATGCACAATTCGACAGCGCGGTCAACATTATGTCAATACTGAAACACCAACTGAGTAGGCTGACTGTCGATATTCTGCCAAGAATTGACCTTTATTCATGCACAATTCGACTGAACAGTCAACATATGTCAATATCAAACAACAACCGAGTAGGCTGGCTGTCGACTTATTCGCCAAATGTTGGAGACAGACACATACAGGATAAGCTCATTCCATGGCTATATATAGCATTTCCAGGTCAAATAAACAAAATTCCGAGACAAATAGATAAATTTCCGGATCAAATAGACAATTTTCCGGATCAAATAGAAAATTTTCCGGAACAAATAGACAATTTTCCGGATCAAATAGATAAATTTCCGGATCAAATAGACAATTTTCCGAATCAAATATACAACTTTCCGGATCAAATAGATAACTTTCCGGGTCAAATAGATACATTTCCGGATTAAATAGACAATTTTCCGAATCAAATAGATAACTTTCCGGATCAAATAGACAACTTTCCGGATCAAATAAATAAATTTTCGAATGAAAAAAATAAGTTTCCGGATCAAATAAATGAATTTCCAAATAAAATAAATAAATTTCCAAATCAAATAAATAAATTTCTAGATGAAATAAATGAAATTCCAAACCAAAAAAATAAGTTTCCGAATAAAATAAATAATTTTCCAAGTCAAGTAACTATATTTCCAAATCAAAAAAAATATTTTCCAAATGAAATAAACAAATTTCCAAATCAAATAAATAAACTTACATAGTAACCAAATAGTCTAATGAAATGAATTCATAAATCATTTATTTCCCAAAAAGTTTTGTGCTGCCATTAAAAAATTTAACATAAAGATTTTGAAAGAGATTTCAATGTAAGTAGTGCGATCATTAATAAGGAATTGGGTTAACTAGGCATCACAATGGAGTTTGTGCGTTTAGATTTGGACAAGGTTGACGCTCCTTGCTCAAACCAACTCCACAAAAAGTATGTCATAGAATCTTCGAGAACGACTTATCAAACCCGAGAAAAGTTTTTATTAACGGGGACGGTTTCAATTTGTATCTTTGACGTCGACAGGCTCGATTTCCGCCTACTTAATTTACCCTAACGACAGTTCGCGTGTGTATGAGCTATTTGCTGCTGTTCAAGAATTAAACATATATATAAAAAACTTACAATTAGTTATAATTATGTAAATTTGAATATGTAAATTTGAAACAACACTGTCATCTGGTGGCAAAACGAGTTTTACCAACAGATGGCAAATGAAATTATTTAGTTTAAGATACGTTTGTATGTATGTGTAGATTGGAAAATAAATCGTTCACTTGACTTCAGTAAGAAGAGCAAACAGCACGTATATTTCTCTCTCCCGGTCTCTTGACCACAGCCTCGTGCGTTGCATACATTGCAACTTCGCATTAAAATCACAAAACGCATTGCAAGGGCCTGGTCAGCAAGCATCCCAGGCACCACAGCGGTTTTCTGAACAATAATCAGCATCAAAATTCACAACATAAAACTGGTCCGTCGAGCCGGATTTCATCCATCAGTCACACAGCATTGGCATCGGGTGAGATCCAACCATTTTTCCCTTGGTACAAATCCAATCCTAAAAATCCCAAAGAACTATAAACTTCTTGCGTTCCTACTAACAAACAAATCATATTTAAATAATATCATATACATAAATTCATAACACGGTGATAATAGTGCTTATAATAACATTTATTTCAACAACTCAGCATGTCCGATATTAAAACGCTCATTCGCAAACGGGGGGCAGTGAAGGCACGGCTCACCTCGTTTTCTAACTATCTAGAGGTTATAAAAAATCGTCAACTTTCCAAAATCGAAATAATTGAATTAAAGGAACGTTTAAAGCGGGTCGAATTGCTATTGTCGGAATATAGTGCCGTTCATGAAAAGATTCTAGAAGTCGCAGAGGAAAATGATTTAGAAGATCATGAAAATCAAAGAGAATCTTTCGAGAGTGATTTATTTAGAATTTTCGCGTCTGCACAATCATTAGCTAATGTTTTTCATGAGACAGAAATGTTAGATCAATCAATGACTAGTTCGGGTGATCGCTCTTATCATGGTGCAGTGGAAGGCAATGCCAACAGTGTCAAGTTACCTACATTAAAACTACCCGAATTTGATGGGTGTTTTGATAAATGGCTAGGTTTTTACGACACATTCAAAGCAGTGATTCACTCAAATAATTCCCTTTCACCAATTCAGAAATTCCATTACCTGAGCTCCTCATTAGTGGGCGACGCTGCGCAGGTCATTAGGGGATTAGAAATTTCCGATAGTAATTATCAGGCAGCTTGGGAACTTTTGCAAAGGCGATATCAAAACAGAGGTCTCATGATACATAACCACATTAAGTGTATTGTAGAGTGCCCGAAGGTAGCAAAGCCTTGTTTCGAATCACTTCGGACCCTGCTAAATGTCATGCAAACTCACATTAGGGCATTGCAAGCTTTGAAACAACCCGTAGAGAGTTGGGGTAGCCTTTTAATTTATTTGATAACAGATAAATTTGATCCAAGCACAAAGAGAGAATGGGAGAAGTTAGGCGTAAACCGTGAGGAGTTACCCACACTGAATAATTTGACAGATTTTTTGGAAAGTCAGTGCCAGTTACTAGAGAAAATTAATAAATCCTTTGGTGATCCAAACCATCACAACGTTGGAAAGAATGCCTCACGAAAATCAGTGTTCTCATCAACAACTACCATGCCTGAGTGTCCGTTGTGTAGTCAACAGCACGCATTATTTGCATGTGAGACTTTCCTTAAGTTGCCAGTTAACAATCGAATTACCGAAGTAAGACGCCATAATCGGTGCATAAACTGTTTAAGGACAGGTCACATGGTAAGTGTTTGTAAATCCAAAGGGTGTCGCAAATGTGGAAAGATGCACAATACGCTGCTACATTTAGAAAAGGGTATCGAAGAGCCTAAGAATGCATCTTCAGTGACAGCCACTCATGTAAACAATGAACCACATACATTTAATTTACTTCCAACCGCTATTGTAGACGTTCTAGATGAATTGGGGTGTGCACACGAATGCACTGTTTTGCTAGATTCAGGTTCCCAATCTAACTTCTTGTCAACAAGTCTGTGCAGAAAACTTAACCTACGCACAACAAAGGTTAATCTCAATATTATAGGCATAAATCAGTATGAATCGACAATCACTCATAAAACCGAAGCCGTTATCAAATCTAAGCATTCAGATTTGGAAGTATCTTTACATTTTCTGGTTACATCGCAAATTACATCGCAGCTTCCCAGTGAATTCATCAATATCACAGAATTGAAAATTCCGAAGGGCATAAAGCTAGCTGATCCAACGTTTCACACTCCGAAACAAATAGATATGTTAATTGGAGTCGACTTGTTTTGGGACATACTCAGTCATGAAAGATCAAGTACTCCATACTTACATAAAACTAAATTGGGCTTCATTGTATCGGGTAGGATACCAACACAGCAACAATTGCCGCGCACCGTAAGCTGCAATACCTCCGTTCTCTCCGAACAATTGAAAAAATTTTGGGAAATAGAGGAGTGTCCTAAGCAAGAACACTTCTCAAGTGAAGAAAGGGCTTGTGAGCAAAATTTCATCACCACCACTAAGAGAAATGAAGAAGGACGTTTCATTGTAACGATCCCTTTCAAGGCTCCATTAGACTCTTTGGGAGATTCTAGCGAACAAGCAAAGAAGCGTTTCGAAACAATCGAAAGAAAACTGCAACGCAACAAACCTTTCAAGGAAAAATATGCCAAATTCATGCAAGAGTATCAAGATATGCAACACATGTCGCTAGTCGACGCAGATAAATTCAGTCAACATGCCTATTATTTACCACATCATGGGGTACTTAAAGAAGACAGTTTAACAACCAAATTGCGCGTTGTATTCGATGGCTCTGCAGCAACGACTACAGGGGTGTCAATCAATGATTTGCAAATGGTGGGACCTACGATGCAGCAGGATCTTCTTGCGATACTTATTCAACATCGTTTACATCCGTATGCAGTGGGAGCGGATATCACTATGATGTTTCGGCAGATCCTTATAAACCCAGAACAAAGATCTCTCCAGCGCATATTTTGGAGATTTGATTCTAGTCAGCCACTTCAAATTTATGAACTTAACACAGTTACATATGGATTGGCTTCAAGTTCGTTTCTAGCAATAAGATGCTTATTTCAACTTGCCGAAGAAAATGAGCAGAAGTTTCCTAAAGCTGCAGAAATGATTAGAAAGAACATGTACGTCGATGATTTGTTGTATGGTGCAAGTACGATTGAAGAAGCAATCACCATCCAAAGGGAAATATCTTCAATCTTAGCATCTGGTGGCTTTCAGCTGCGCAAATGGATCTCAAACGAGCCAATCATTCTAAATGAGATTCAAGATGCTGAACAAAACGTAGAATGTCAGGTTTTAAGATTGGGAGAAAATGACATCGCCAAGACGCTAGGACTTTCGTGGTCATGTGCAACTGACGAATTGGCATACGACATTAAGAATGATTACAACTCCAGATTTCACACCAAACGTTCCATTTTATCAACCATAGCACGAATCTATGATCCTTTGGGACTATTAGGTCCGTTCGTGATAAAGGCAAAAATCATCTTGCAAAAACTTTGGCTTTGTAAGTCATCCTGGGATGATCCACTACCCCCAAAAATAAACACTGAATGGGAAAGCTTTATAGAAAATATTGCATCTATAAAAACACTGCGAATTCCAAGGCAAGTTTGTTTTAAATCTCCGACAAAGGTAGAAATTCATGCATTTTCTGATGCAAGTGAGGAAGCATACGGCGCTTGTGTATACGTTCGGTCAGTTAATTCAATTGGAAATATTTATGCCAGTTTACTGACCGCTAAGTCGAGAGTAGCACCATTAAAGTGCAAGAAAAAATCGAAACGAGCTTCTAAGGAACCCGTCACGATTCCCAAATTGGAACTGTGTGCGGCGCAGCTTTCAGCGAAGCTAGTTGACAAGGTCAGAAGCTGCTTGGGCATAAATATTGACGAGTTTTTTTATTGGTGTGACTCAACAATAGTCTTAGGTTGGTTACAACAGGAACCTTATGCTCTTAAAACTTTCGTCAGTAATCGCGTTTATGAAATACAATCACTAACAAGTGTTAACAAATGGTATCATGTTTCCTCGAAGGAAAATCCCGCAGACTTACTATCCAGAGGCATGTATCCAAAATTTTTAGAAGATTTCTGGTTAAAGGGACCAAAATGGCTTTCTATGCCCAAGTTTAGCTTGCCGCCATTGAAAATTGAAGAAGATTTACCAGAACTAAAACCTTTGAATAAAGCTACAGCCCTGTCCAACTCTAGCCAAAAACTTATCGTGTTCGAAAACTACTCGAGTTTAGACAAATTGGAACGAATCATGGCATATTGCCTACGCTTTATCAATAACATTAGACGTCCCAAAAACGAACGCCAATTTCAGAATATTACCATCAAAGAAATTCGAGAGGCTCATAATCAATTAGTTAGGCTATCACAGCAAGAATCATTTTCCGAAGAGATCAAATGCATTCTTGGAAATCAGAAAATCAAGAAAGGGAGCAAACTCTTCAAATTGAACCCATTTATACATTCGGATGGAACACTTAGGATGCGCGGACGCTTGGAAAATTCAAATTACATTTTTTCCAAACGTCACCCTTTAATAATTACTTCTAAGCATCACTTAACAAAATTAATTTTTAACCGAGAGCATAAAAGGCTGCTTCATGTCGGTCCAGAAGCATTACTTTCTTATATACGGGACAAATATTGGCCTATTTCCGGTAGGAATTTGGCGCGAAAGGTCGTCGGTGAGTGTGTAATATGCTTCAAAATTAACCCAAAGAGTTTGAATCCACTAATGGGTAACTTGCCTCACGATCGAGTTACTCCGGCGCCAGCATTTTACGTCACTGGTGTAGATTATGCAGGTCCTTACATTATGAAGGATAGAAAGGGTCGCGGATACAAGACCTCAAAATGTTACATTGCCCTGTTCATTTGCTTCGCGACAAAGGCGATCCACCTCGAACTTGTCACTGATTTGACAACCGAATGCTTTATATTAGCCTTGAGGCGATTTGCTTCCCGTTGGGGAATGCCGGGAACGATATATTCCGACAATGGAACTACCTTCGTGGGCGCCAGAAATGAACTTCGAGAGCTTGGAAGGTATATTCAGACGAATCAATCCGCCCTCTATGATCGATTTGTAGGTGAGCGTTTTAATTGGCGCTTCATCCCCGCCTATTCACCACATTTCGGTGGTATTTGGGAGGCCGGGGTCAAATCTACTAAGCACCATTTACGCCGCATAATGAAAAATACGATTTTAACATTTGAAGAATTTTATAGTTTACTGTGCCA
Organism: Chloromyia formosa; assembly: GCA_964017055.1. Taxonomy (NCBI): domain Eukaryota; kingdom Metazoa; phylum Arthropoda; class Insecta; order Diptera; family Stratiomyidae; genus Chloromyia; species Chloromyia formosa. The sequence continues at coordinate 33,920,398 of OZ024818.1, forward strand.
AATATCCGCTATCCTCAACTCCCGTCCATTAACACCACTATCATCCAGTCCTATGGATTTCAACCCGTTAACGCCGGCGCATTTTTTAATTGGGCGATCAATGACTACAGTACCAGATCCAGACCTCGCTCATATACCAGTTTCACATACTTCTCGCTATCAACTAATCCAACAACTACAACAGCACTTTTGGAAACGTTGGTCAAAGGAATTTATATCGGAGTTACAAATGAGGTCCAAATGGAATGAATCGCAAGAGTCACTGCAGAAAGGAGATCTGGTCCTCGTGAAAGATGACAATTTGCCATCCATGAAATGGTCTCTTGGACGAATTGTGGAGCTGCATCCCGGCGTGGACTCTATTATTCGAGTCGTAACTCTGCGAACATCAAAGGGGATTATTCGAAGACCGGTTCATAAGCTATGTCGATTACCTATGGAATACGTAACATCGAACAAAGCCGATAACGAAAGCACAGAGAAACCCGAAGCAATACAAACAAAATTAATTGATTTGAAAAAATAAAAATTAAACTTTGAAATAATTAAGATACTGTAAAAAACAATCCAAAAGGATCCAAATGTAATTTAAATGCATGCATCGTTAATTATTGAATTTATTGAAAAAACTGTATTTTTTCAAGGCGGCGAGTATATGTTCAAGAATTAAACATATATATAAAAAACTTACAATTAGTTATAATTATGTAAATTTGAATATGTAAATTTGAAACAACACTGTCATCTGGTGGCAAAACGAGTTTTACCAACAGATGGCAAATGAAATTATTTAGTTTAAGATACGTTTGTATGTATGTGTAGATTGGAAAATAAATCGTTCACTTGACTTCAGTAAGAAGAGCAAACAGCACGTATATTTCTCTCTCCCGGTCTCTTGACCACAGCCTCGTGCGTTGCATACATTGCAACTTCGCATTAAAATCACAAAACGCATTGCAAGGGCCTGGTCAGCAAGCATCCCAGGCACCACAGCGGTTTTCTGAACAATAATCAGCATCAAAATTCACAACAGCTGCGATGAATAACGAGGACATTATTCAAGCTAAAATTAATTTTTAACTTTTAATACCGAAAGATCGCTGCCACTTAATGTGGAAAGTTTGGTCCGTTTTGGCAAGAAGTCTTGGTTTTTAGGAATAAAAAAAAAAATTAAAAAAAAAAAATAGCCGAATTGTGCGCTATATCGGTTTATATTTTTAACTCTAAACTTCCCTATGCTACACCCGATAGAAAAGTGATGGGATACGCGCGAGGACCCCTGGCAGATCATTATCGGGAACATACACTCACAGACTTAATGCAGTCTGAAGTTAGCAAAGTATCACCCCCGGATTGTACAAATTTTTATGGATATGATGACGCAACTACCAGCTTCTGCGGTTGGATAAACCGCAAAGTCAACGAATTTCACAGATGAAAATTGTTTAAAAATATAGTTAGCCAAAGTCATAATATGATTATTTGCTAATACAGGGTGTTCCGCCTCGCATGGTAAACACTTTAATGGTAGACACTACCGGCCATTTGTGCAATTTGAGAAAAATTGACACCAAAATGGGCACTCTTCCTATAACATTATAGAGTTGAAGCATTGTTTGTAAATTGTGTCAAAAACTTGACTTGTCGGAAGAAATAAAAATTTGCCACTCTCACAATCATTTCATACGAGATTTGATCTCGGTTTCTAAAACTAAATAACATTTCATATAAGGTAAGTTTGTCCAGGTTGGAAAATTAAGCATTACTTCAAAGATATAACGGTTCAAACTTTTTCAAAATCGAATTTTCATCGAAAACTCATATGATAATTTTACAACGGTAATTTAAACTTTGCGTGAAAATTCGATTTATAAATTTCTTTAAAGTTGGAAAGTTGTATTTTTGAAGTAATGGTTAATTTCCCAACCTGGACAAACTTATCTTATATGAAATTTTATGTAGTTTCAGAAAATGAGATTAGATTTCGAATTAAATGATTCTGGGAATGGTAAGTTTTTTGACACAAAAAAAAAAAAAATGCTAGAACTCTGTAACGGTCAAAGGTAGAGTGCCAGTCTACCAATAAAGTATTTACCATCTAAGACGGGACACCCTTTAATTTATATAGATGTTTTAAACAATTTTAATCTCTAAAATCAATGCAGTTCCTGTCCTGTTGCAGCGGCAGGCAACAACATCATCATGTCCAGCACGTAATTTGTACAATCCGACGATGTTACGGAGGCTACTCCCTCCAGTATTATGTCGGTAAGGACATATTCTCGTCTGGAGTCGCCCAATGTTTGCCGTACATACGCTTTCACTTTCGAAAATACTTTTTCAATGGGGTTTAGCATGGGTGAATACGGAGGCAAAAAGGTCAAGATTAAACCGGCACGCTGCAGAATTTCCTTCGTTTCCGCGCTTTTGTGTACTTTAGCATTATCCAAAATTATGATACCGCCTTCCCAAGACGAATCAAGCTTCGCAACTAGTCCTCTCAGAAAAATGTTGAATTTTTCGGCGTTAACTGTCTCATGGGCCACGACGTTTGTGTGGATAACCTCATCGTTAGTCACCGCCGCAATCATGCTAACATTTCTTCCACGAACTGTGGGAAGTATAACATTGGCACGCGTTCCTCGTCGAGATCGAGCCTGTTTGCGCCGGAGATGCAAATTGAAGCCACATTCATCAATAAAAATCATTTTTTGTCGGGCTTGTTGGCATCTTCTGGAGATTTTCGTTTTTTCATCTTCATAAACGGAAATTAGCAGCTGTTTTTGTTCCCCGCTGATCCGATTACAACGGCCCCTTCGTTGTTGCAGTGTCGCGGCGGGCTGCGATTGGTTCAACTGCTGGTCTCCTTCAGGCTGTGAGTCCGCTTCTGGTTGTGGCTCCCGTGTGTTGTGGTCTTGTAGCGTGCGCTGTTTCTGTCGCTGAGTACTTTCTCTGCGTGAACTCTCGATTGAAGTGGTCGACCCGCTATCTCCGTCATGCGGCTGGTAATCATCGCCTATCCGTGAGTGAAATTGCTTTTAGTAAACTGGGTTAAATTGATTTAAAAATATTTATTTGAATTATCTGTTGGATATCCGAAAAATTCCGCATAAATTACTTCCAAAAGTAGCAGGCTTAAAGAATTGTTTTCAAATCGACATTATTTATTGCTAAAATTGTTGTTTTAAAAGAATAGTTACGCTTTTTTTTCACAAGTTACGGTTGCCAGCTTAAAATTTAAGCATTAAAAAAAGGCGTAACTAACATTTTCAACAGTGCTTAATTAGCACCAATTCAGCCCGAATTTAATACACTTCCTTCAATAAAGTCTGGTACTTTTGTCCGGTCAACTAAATGCGCTCTATAAACTCTCTCAATCAGTGCGTTCACGTTCTTGAGCGTTGCGGTTATTCAGCAATTGAAATGCATGTAAACGGAAAAAATCACTGATTTTCCCGTTCACGTGCATTTCAATTGCTGAATAACCGCAACGCTCAAGAACGTGAACGCACTGAATGCGATTCTCCACGTAAAAGACATATAGAGAGAAAAAAATCGATTTCATAACCCTTAGTTACATATTTGAATTTTTGCAGAAAATTACAGACCCCAAATTTATAAAAACGGAGTAATAAAAAAGCTACGCATGGTAGTACATACATTGTAATCCTAGAGATGCCCGTATATGGAAATCAAAAGCACATATAGTACATATAATGTTTACTAAATTCTCTGAAGTTATTACACGCACCATATGCGATCTGGTAAAAAATAAACATGCGAGTTTGTCAATTTGACAAATACTCGGCCATCATTGTATCGACAAATTGCGTTGATTTTTATTATTTATAACTTTAGGTAAAAGCGACATGAGGGAGAAAACAAAGGACGAGGCAGTGTAAGTTGCAAGACATCAAATTTCGCACGCCCATTTATTATAAATAATTTATTTTATTTTGCGAACCTAATTTCAGATGTTAGTGTACACAATGGTGATTATGTTTATTTCAATGTATGTACTACCTTTCGTTTAGTTTTGGAATTATTGGTATTTCTAACTTTTAAAGCAATTGACGACATTTTTTTTTTCAATTCACTTTATTTTTAAAAATCTCAACCACTCTCATAAAGTCATTGGCAAAAAATAAAGTACGCGGTTTATATCGATTATTTTCACTTTATTTAATACGGGCGTTCAGAAAATATGATAAATCACCTGATCCCGAACTGAAATCCGCGATTGACTCGATATCACTCATTTTCAGTACTTGGTAACACAATTGAACTGTCTTCGATTGAAGAGTACTTGAAGAATGTAGGAAATAAGAATTTAGTGAAATTAACTACACTATTAATAGTACATAGCTTAACTTCCAAAAGTGCGTATTGTAAAACTACCTGCTAGTAACAGTAATCGGAAGACCTTTTCCCATTTGCTTTTAATTAGGAACTTAAAGTCACTTACCAGGAACAAACCAGTTGCTAGAAATTCTGATTAAACCGGTAATAATAATGATTGAAGTAATTGAATGGGTTGCCTCGTTTTATCTCGTTGCAAGAATTGTCATTTGAATCCTGGTTAGGAACACGCATTTAGGTCATGAACATGTTTCGGAACAGCTCTCCAGAATATGTTTTAAATTACAAATGAACACAATTTATGCCTTCTATAAGATTCAACTAATCCCCACAAAATATTTTATTAATTTTTCTTTCTTTTGGGTAATTAATTTATTTCATTCGCAAAGTTAATAATTTCAAATGGAAAATAATTTATTTGACTTGGAAAATGATTTATTTGTTTTGGAAATTAAGTTATTTGACTCGGAAAATTATTTATTTGATTTGGAAATTCATTTATTTGATCCGGAAACTTATTTTTTTCATTCGAAAATTTATTTAATTGATCCGGAAAGTTGTCTATTTGATGCGGAAAGCTATCTATTTGATTCGGAAAATTGTCTATTTAATCCGGAAAGTTGTCTATTTGACCCGGAAAGTTATCTATTTGATTCGGAAAGTTGTCTATTTGATTCTTAAAATTGTCTATTTGATCCGGAAATTTATCTATTTGATCCGGAAAGTTATCTATTTGATCCGGAAAGTTGTCTATTTGATCCGGAAAATTGTCTATTTGGTCCGGAAATTTATCTATTTGATCCGGAAAATTGTCTATTTGATCCGGAAATTTATCTATTTGTCTCGGAATTTTGCTTACTAGACCTGGAAATGCTATATATATTCAAAGAACTGGCTACTGGCGAAAAATCGTATGAATACGAAAGCACGGCTGTCCAAGCCAGCGGTGACATTTTTGTGATGGAGAAAATGACATTTTTCGCAGCATGTTGTGTCCATCAGAAACTCAGTGGAGAGAGTTCATAAAGCAAATTGGTAACAGTATGCCAACGGTTGTGTGTTATGAACTTAACCATTATTTGACATTTTATTTTACATTTTCAATTGTCAGCTTTCATTGGTTAAGTTAACGGTTGGCATATTGTTGCCAATTTGTTTTATGAATTCTCTCCACTGAGTTTTTGATGGACAAAACATGCTGTGAAAAATGTCATTTTCTCCATCACAAAAATTTCTCCGCTGGACCAGCATATGATGACCATTCAGAAATGACACTCGCGCTGTCAGTTTTGAACTGGATGACTAGATGCGAGTGCAATTCAGAACACAACAAGTTGCTGCAAAGCTACTTCAATACTGTTGCCACAGCATATTGCGATTCCGCTGTGTGTTATGAACTTAGCCAGTGGTATTGTAAATTAATGTATTGGCATTGGGAATTTCGCACGTTTATTTTGGCATGTGGAGCATTGCCGTATCACTTCAGGACTTCAATCGCGATTACAGAAGAATTTCATGGTGTCTTTGCTAACTGTCAAGATTTTGTTCGGCAATAAAATATATGCGAAATGCAATGGATTTCAAGGAGTTTTCGCCGAAATCCCATTTCACGAGATTTCGAGTCCAGCGTAAGCGTTGTATAAAGTAAATTATGAAATTGAATTCGAAAAAAGTGTGTGCACATGCGCATGACCCTGTGAAAAAAAAACAAAGGAAAAACCACAGGTAAATTTAGTTAAAATTACTTTTAAAAAAATACTTAAAGGTTTCGATATTTTCTGATAATAATAAGAATAATCGATATTTTCCGATAATAGTAATAATAATTGATATTTTCCGATAATAACCTCAGAAATCTCACGAGAAAGGAGGAATATTATCCAGTGCAGATTTTGCAGAGATTACAAAAACTTTTTGAAAAGGACACCCTGTATTAATGCCCAAAATGCATGTGACTGTAGCATTTCCCAAACTGTGTAGACTTTTCCCCCGTGACTAGTTATCTCAGCTACATTTTACGCAAAATTGTAAGACATCATCGCTGTTGAATTTGCGGCGTCTGGATCTTATCTCATTTGGGCGGCTCACGGCCGCAATACTCCATCGAACATTACTGATAATAAGATAATGGCCACTTCCCCATTCCAATATCGGCGCCAGTCTTATTTCGCACGTCCAGAAGGCAGCTTTTGAATTTTTTTTTCAAATCGTAAAGCGGTCGATCTGATTTTGTGTTTTGTGCCGATCAAGAGAGGATCAAGTGAATTGGTGGAGGTCCTTATGCTCAAACATGGTAACACCGATGAAGAAACGGTGAAAGTTGCAGAGCTCTACAAATCTTTCATCGTTATCGTTACGATCGCCAAGGCCGTGTCTCCCCATCACATGCCAAAGTTCACTGTTATCAGCACCCACTTTTGCATTTAAATCTCCCATAACCATTACACTGTCACCTTTAGGTGTTGTGCTCTGAACGGCGTTTAGTTGTTCGTAGAAGGAGTCTTTCGCCACGGGATTGTCGGGTTCAGTTGGAGCATAACATTGTATTATCGAAATGTTCCTCATTTTGGTCAGGAACCTGGCGGTCATGATTCTGTCGGAAACCGGATCCCAGGATAAGAGATGGTTTCGTACGGCTCTGGTTAAGTAAGAGGAGCCCTACACTTGACTCACGACTACTGCCGGTAGCTTTACCGGAGTACAACATTATAGTGCTATCTCACTATCTCCTAAGATGTTTAATTTATACCGAAGAAATTCAGTCTCTAATTGAATAAAGATCGAAACACACAGTCCCCGTACCAGTGCAGCGCTGTAGCCGCCCGTATATTGGGTACATGGCTGGACATTGCAAGCGAAACCATATACGTACACGTACCCGTACCGGGACCCAACCGTATGTTCCCCGTGTGTCGGTTTGGCGACGGTTCGTCGCAAGTAACTGCGCCACACAATTCCATTCAATCGGCACAGTCGGCGATATTGTGTGTATGACTTGCGGTTACTTTTGGGAAGTGCAAACGTGTGTCTGTCTAGATTGAACATTTTCGTCGCCGTATGATGGCTACACAACGACCCACCCGGCGTCGGCTGGTTCGTGTTCGGTGATTGATGTGTGTGAGGAAAATTAAACCAAACAAAACGGGTAGGTTCCGCCCTGTGATATGTCGGTAAAAGTCTGTTGTCCGTGTGGGCAAGTGTGAACCACCAGACTGCTTTATATTGTACAATTCGCCTACCGCAGTTCGCCAGTATACGGCCGACTACGTCGCTGCCCTGGTACGGGCACTGTGTGTTTAGACCTTAAATCGTGAAGTCTGGGGAACTTCAGATCCATTGTCCAAAAGAGTACGCTCATTTCCAGAAAACAATCTTTGTCATTGTACCATAGCCAAAAGTTGTAACCGGTGAGTCAGTCCTTATCCGGAGCATACTTGACTGTTCGTTAGCATAACGAGTAGAAGATTTTGGAAGATGCAAGTTGCTATCATAGACATCCCGTCCTTTTTTAGTCGGGTTTTACGGCATGCTAGCAAAGGGGAATGTCGTGGTGTTATTCTTTCGCCCCACACCACAGAGGGGAAATGTTAACCTCAACCAAACTATCACACTGACATTACTGGAGGCATGACTTAATTAACAGCGGTCGAAGACCATTGCACACAGGGGATAGATAGCAACACTGTTCTTAGGCCTTCGATTTTCGTTTTATGGAGATCTTTTAGTATTACTGACAACATCCTGATCCTTTGAAGCTGACATTTCTGTTTTGATTGACAACTAGGAAGGATAGCTTTGGTGATATTATCTGGTATGATAAGCGTTGTTAAGTACTGAGTCGTATAATAAAATCTCTAAAGTCTGCCCTATTCCATGCTCCATTGATTTTTTTTTTTCATAAGAATTCTTACCAAATCTCTTTAGAATTTTTTTTTTTTTGTTATCAAGTTTGTATTCATTAGATAACAACAACATTATGTCTAAGAAACGTTTTCAATTATGTTTATCACTTCAAAAACACATGGTCTTTATTTAGTGTGGTACTCACTATTAATTTCTCGGAATGAGAACATAACTTAATTATCAATAATTTAATATCAAACAATAACATAAAGCCACTCACTTTTAACGAAATCAGTGGCATCACTGGCATCCGCACTTTCTAAGTAACACTCGAATGATAATATATAAACACAAAAAACAGCTTTGACCGCCACTTGATTCACTTTTAACATATCACGGAAAATGACCGTAACGACTGATGATGTATCAATGAACTGCCTACTACTATATATAGGCGAAGGTTCGCCCGAAGAGTAGAGAGGTACATAGTCGTCGTATTCCCAGAATAATCGCCGTCAAAACACAACACCCCTACTGGGATATCTACGAATTTTCTACAATAGTATTCAAATATCATACACGCTTACTAACTTATCTTATGTGTTATGATCTTAGCGATTAACGAGCAATTTAGTATCCGTATAATGCATATAGAAATAAATTGTTAGAAAAAAAACAGAAGTAAAAGCATTCAAGAATTTCAACAAGCCAATAAACTGTTTTTATCTTATTTAATGTTGCCAAGAATACAAAAATGATTTATTTCCAAAGAAAATAGTGAAGACATACGTCGTTATTTAGAATCAATGTTTAGGGTTTTTATAGTAAAAAGCAAAATTCTGGTAAAATCGGTCAATGAAATGAAGCTCAAGCGATAAATATCATTATTTATCACCGGTTAGTGCCATATTAGGTGCACCGATGACATTCCGTCTGAGGTGTTTTATCTTTTCAGGGATGTCTCTATGTATGTGACGAGGTAATTTATACATCTGAAGATTGTCACCCATCTTGGTCTTCTGGAGACTACGAGGTTGGAAACATAAGAATGTCAAAAAAATGGAACTTTTACATCGAGTATCGAAATGACAACTATGCGAAATCTGCCCACTGTAAGGGCCAGACCTGGGCTTAGGGAGGGGCTAGGGGGGCTAAAGCCCCGGGCCCCGTGTTATTAGGGGCCCCAATCGGGCGCAAATAAATTTTTAAAATTTCATAAAGTTGTTATTAATTTTGCATACTCCCTCTTATTATGAACAGTGATGTACAAACATGCATAATTTTCAGTAAAAAAGATTTAAATATTTCAATTACGTGATTTCCTGCATGGGACATGACCAAGCCAAGATATATGCGAAGAATTCATTAACATTATGGCTAACAAAGTTAGGACAGAAATCGTTAACCAAGTTAAGAAAGCAAAGTACATACTTTACTCTTATTGTAGATTCATTCAACATGATGATGTTGAAGAGCAAGGGACTCAATACACTGCCTTGGTGAACTCCGACTTTAACCGGAAATTCTTCAAACTCACCAGCTGTGCATCTAACTTTAGTAGTTGCACCATCATATGTACATATCTTGTACCATCTTTACCTATGCCTCAGGGACCTTAAGTGCTCTTAGGGCCACCCATATCAGATCACGAGGAACTCTGTCGGAGGCTTTTTCCAAATCGATGAACACAAAGTGGATGCTTTTGCATCGTAAGACGCATGCACTGAATAGCATCGACTGTGGATCAACCCTCCATAAAGCCACATTGATTGTCATCCAAGCTTATATTACGTTTACACTATCCCCAGATTACTTCATCTGCTGCTTAATCTGGGTGTGGTGAGTTTAAAATTGTATGTATTTGACAGTTGCAGATTAAATCAGCCGGCGCAGATGAAGTAATCTGGGGATAGTGTAAACGTAATTTAACAATCTCTTTCAATCGATTGCAGACAACTGTCTGTCTTCAATATGTGAGATGTTAACTTGATTGCCCTATAGTGTTTGAGGTTGCGTGAGTTTCCCTTGTTCTTATAAAACGGGAGAAAGAAGCTTTTCCTGAACAATATGTACTTACTAAATCTATACCGCTACTTTATAATTCTTGTTTTGAGGGGCCTCATTAAAATATTAGCCCCTGGGCCAAAAATACCTAAAACCGGCTCTGGTAAGGGTAGATCAGTGGGCACAGCTCTACACTCATATATTAATCAAATGGAGAAATCCTTGATCTATAAGGAATATACTATGGCTACTTTTCTTGAAATCGAGGGGGCCTTCAATAACGTCAACCCTGAGGCGATTACCAATTGCTCTCAGGACTTAACGTGGATCCAAATCTGGTTGGATTAATTATCCCGATTAGATTAGATTGAAGATGGGCGCCGATCCCTGAAGAGTTCAGGGCACCAAGGCCAGATGGCCTATTGTGCTATAGCCCTGAGTCTATAAGTAGGCCTAAGCCTGTCGATCAAGCTGGATTGCGCTGACAAACCTGCACAAGAGATTCGGCGAAACATAAGGGCTTACCCGGGTCAAAAATAGTCAAAAAAAAATATTTTTATTCGATAGTACTATATCTCAGGAGTATTGTGTCAAAAGCTCAAGTCATTCCGAGCAAAACTAACGGAGATATGATCTTTTGAACGTTCCGACTCGGAGACCCGAGCGGGTCGCAGGAATATGCGCCAGGTATACGGCGCGGCGGCTGGCCTTTCCCGGAACGGCTTTTGCCCTCGAGCCTGCTTTGTAAATACTACAGGCCCCTTTTCCCGTTGTAGATGTGTTTCTATTTACTATATATTTCGGTACGTTTAATCCCGCCTTTTCGAAGGGAAGAACGCTCAGTTTGCCGCTGAGTGCCGAATTGTAAAACTTTAAACGCGTTTTTCACGAAATGTTGTTTTCAAAGTCGGTATCCACTGTAACTCGGCGAATATGTAACCGATCATTTTGAAATTTTGCACACACTTTCCTCACATATTACCTCCCCCCAACAATGTCATTTGCCCCATTTTTTTTGTTGTACCGATTTTACAGATACAAAATGGCCGACTTTTAATTCCGAAAAACACGATTTTTGCTTCTAAACGTTCCCAAAAATTTAAAAATTAAAAAAAAAAAGATTATCAGGAATCGTTGGGGGAGGCAAAATATGTCCAGAAATGAAATCTTTTTGGGTTTTTGCTGTCATATAATTCTTCATCGACTTATGAAGGACACCGGGAAGCGCCTTTGTCAAGCAGCGAGCTAGCAAAATGGCTGCCATCGGCTGAATTTTTAATATTTTTATTTGTAACTTGAACGAAATAAACTTCAAACTTAATTAAATATACTTGAATGCGCTAATGTACCTTATCACCGAACAGAGAAAAAAAATCTCAAAAATGTCGTATTTTTTCACTCAAAAGACCCGGGTAAGCCCATAAGTTCTATTATTTTCAGTTTTCTATGCTAGTTGGACCGATCGGCAGGTCAGTGCGTATGCGTAGAGGCACCAGTCTCATGTCTGACCACCGGCGTTTCGGGTTTGAATCCCGTCCATGACTACGTTCGTGGCCATGGATGTTTGTGCTGTCTTCCCCCTGTAGTGCGGGAGCAGGAGATACATGCTGGTAACTGCATTCTCCGAAACTAGTTTATGCCAACGAAACGTCAACTGTTCCATGTGGCGCGATATGCCTCACAAGGGGTTAGGGCAATTGAGTAGTAGTATGCTACTTAGAAGCCACCTTCCCGTAAGTTTTCATATTTCTAAGTGTAACGGTCTCGAAATGCAAGGGGGTGAGACAAATTATGATCTCATATTTTCCCCTCTACCTCTTTTCCCCTTTCTTAAAATTTGATGAAAATGCCAAAAATGGAATGTACTCGGTTGTACCTTTCTCATGATACCCCACTTACCTATACCAGATGAAAAAAAAAATGTTGGCCTTCATTTCCACTCTATGGGGATCTCCCCTTATAGTCAGCCTATTACGAGGCATCGCTTTCTCCGGCGAATTATAATAATTCTACATATTCCCACAAAATTTCATGTATGTAGCTTCAGCCGTTCGTGAGATATTCTATGGACGGACAGACATTTGACCGATTTCATAAGGGTTTTGTTTTTACTACAAAACCCTAAAAAAGAAGGAACGTATTAAGCAATAATTTTATTGAAAAAGTTGATAGTATTGTATGTACAAAGAATTGTTATAGATATGATTTATTAGTGTGGGCAATTTTTTGTTGGAGGGCATTGCCTCTCCTACAAAAGTATTGGAGAGACAGTTGCCATCGTTGCCCGCCTCCCTCCGGCGTCCGTGTGGACGGGATGTGTATGCCAGCAACATTTATCATCCGAAACCAGTTGTATTCTACCGAACATCAACTAGATCTCTCAGGAGCAGTTAACACGCTATAATCCACCAGAGATTAAGGCAAGATATCATAGTAGGTCTCCGCATAAAATGTAATAGCCCGCGTTTCGCAGAGGAATACGGGGAGTGCTTAGCAGACTTCTTTTACAATGCCAAGACTATTTGGAGGTCCTTGTTTACTGACACATTTCACTCGCTACAAAACCCAAATTTAATGCAAAGCTCTCAATTGTTGTTTTTTTTTTGTTTATCTAGCAATGTACATATAGTAACAAATTTGCTAAGTATAATGTGTCATTTAATGTAATAAAGTAATGATAGGTAGGATAGTGATACCGATAGCGTTTTTATTTCGTAAACAAAGGATAAATTATTCTTTCTCTGTCCAAATAAAGGAAACCAGATAATTACGATACAACTTTGTTACAAATAGATATAGTAATAGGCATATATATGTATGTACATACTTGGCATCACTTAAAAATACTATCAATCAATATACACGATGGTTAAATAGACAACAAACTTCCTCTTTCATTCAAATTAAAATTGAATTAAATTGTTTCCAAGATAATAACTAAACCCTTATCTATACTTCGTATCTGATCTTGATTGCCGTATTTAATCCGCCAAATCTAATCTTCGTCGTTGGCATAGCAACCAGACGTGCCATAAGTTATTCTAGAGTAATCAAAACATTTCGTTTCGTATCATAAATGTATAGTACTTGAATGACAACGCATGATCAACGGTTTATTTTTATTAGCTGCGTTTTTTTTTGTACAAAGCAGGATAAGTGGCAAAAAAAAGACGCTATAGAGCAGATTAGAGTAGCGAAGACAAAAACGAGGCATGTCTTTGCTTGGAGTATGTCTTGGTTTAGTTTAGCATTCAAACGGCTACTCAAATTTCAAGAGGAAACTTAAATCCTTAGTGCATATACAATCGGACATATTTCCTTTAGGCAGCAATATCATTTTGTACATTTACTATTCCATATAATTACACAGAACGAACATTTTCTTAACAGGAAATGAATTTTATGTGCTTCCCAAACTGTAAACTGCGCGAAAATGTGGCGACCAGCTGTCAGTGCTTCACCGTCGAACCACCGTGGCGTTGGTGTCACTATGTAGAACACCATCTAGGAACCCGACTGATAGTAGTCAGTCGAGGTACGCATGTCATACGAACAACATGTAGTTTAACATCTTCTTCTTCTTAGTACTTTCGCGTCTTATTATTTCATATCTGTTATACGGTAGCACGAACACTTATACGCTTCAAAAACTTCGATACCTGCGCCGCTTGCGTTTCAAAACGCAAACTACATAACAGAGTAAAATTCTTGCACTAACCCTCTATCCAGAACAACTCAGATCAAATCGTTAGTGCAATTGTGTGGTCTTAAGCTTTCTCTGTTCTGCACGGCTATTAGAAACGCGCCTATTATGATAGAGGAGGGAGGCTGCTATTATTTTTATAAGATTTCGCAATAGATGAGAAAAATTGGGAAATCGCCCAGTTATTGACATTTTTAGCTTTAATTAAAAAAACGCCAGAAAGATTTGACTTTCCGATGTAATTCATGCCCTTTTGACGAATTTCCTTGATCGCTTGAGGCGATTTTTCGTAGAATCTCACATGGCTCTGTAAATTATCTTCTCGGGAACAATCGCTCTGAAACCTGGGGTACCAGATTGGGCTATTAAAAAAAGAGGACATTTTTTCAATAAAATTGTAGTTTTTTTATAACCAGATACTCAATTAAAAAATGTTTTATAGAAAAAGCAGCTCCGCGAAGTTATATCTAACAGTGGTTCCGCAATCCATTCGGCGAAGATAGAGGTTTTTGCCTGGGTAGTAGTCGCATTCGTAAGATGAAAACGCAGTTGGCAATGCATACCATATATGGCCAGCCGGCAGTACTCTTCTGAAATTTGTATGGCCCTGTTTCGGACTAAGGAAATGAAGAAATACCATAGGTTTATCATACGTTTTACCGATAAATTCGAAACTGAATTGCCGGTGTACTTGAGCCCATCACAAGGCTTTTAATTGTTATAGGTGTCAGCCCTGATGTTTTTCAAGCCGGGATTCTGGACAAAAAAGACCTCACAGCACAACGCACATATTGCAGCTATCTACACAGATAGCAAGGCAATAATTATTAGTGCACTCTCATTATACAAACTCTCTGCAAGAATAGTGAAAGACTGCCAAGGACTTTTTCAGTATCGAGCCACTATTTGATGCTCCGTAGCAATGAGTGAAACGACTCTGCATATGAATTCACCAACAAGCAGAGTTCATCCCCTACCTCCATTCTCTCTCTCCATCTCTGTCTATCTACAACTTTACAGTGAGCAAGGTGTGGCTTCATCCAGGAAATGTTTACATAGGAAAGTCTGAAGAGATACAAGAAAGATCCTCCATTTGCTGCGGCAGTCAAAAAAGCTGATGAAGCCTTCAAACTATTATATTAAGACATTATGGGACATCACTCAGTAACATGAATTTCACTAAAACCACATACGTACAGTTTCAACTGACAGTTTAAACTGAACAGTTCAACTGTACAGTTTCACCTCTATGTGTGTGGTTACTTCAGACTCAATTCAACTCAACTGTACAGTTAAACTGACTCACTCACTCAATTGCCCTAACCCCTTGTGGGGCATAGCGCGTCAACTGTTCCATGTGGCCCAGTTGACATAAACTGGTTTCGGAGAATACAGTTGCCAGCATGCATCTCCTGCACATCCATGGCCACGAACGTCGTCGTGGACGGGATTCGAACCCGAAACGCCGGTAGTCAAATATGAGACTGATGCCTCAACACACTGCGCTACCGGTCGCCCCTACAGTTAAACTGAGACGAATGAAAATTAATTTTTTTTAACTAAAAGGTTCAATTGATTTTTGCGTTTGTGGGGGTTCAACTGTACAGTTCTCAGTTGGTGTCAGGATCAAGTGCGTTTGGTTTTTTGAGTTCTTTTTTAACAATATAATTTTCGCGGAGTTAAAAATGCCGTGGAATAAACCAAATCCAGTGATTGTATTGTAGATTTCATTGCAATGTACCGATCAGAGCCATATCTGTGGCAAGTAAAGACTTACGATTGTCATGTCCGTATGAAGAAGAATGCTGCATAAGCTAAATGGTAATTGGGACCAATGTTTACGATTTTTAGACATTTTGCTTTTTTTGTAAAATTACAAAAAGTAAACCGAGAGCCGCGAAATCGTACTGCTTCTTTGAGTCCATTGTAAAGACTGAAGGATTGGACTGAACGTGTGTGTGCCTCTGCAGTGTACAGTTTCAACTGGCAGTTTCAGCTGTCCAGTTAAAACTGTCAGATGAAACTGTACGTGTGTGGCCAGTTTAACAAGACCGGAAGTACGTGTAAGTTGAAACAAAAGAGCACACTCTGTGCCCAGCGATCGGGCGGGCTAGAAATATGTTTCTCGGGCAGGGCACTGAGAGCTCTATGGATATCCGGAAACTCCTGCTAAAGCTTTCGTCGGAATGGTGGAGGATCAAGAAACACGCTGAGTTGAATAGAATTAACTTCATAATTTTAATATTTTTTACGCTCAAATTTGAGAGAGATTTGCTAGCGAAATTCGATTTGGACGTCTAATCTTCATCATTCGTTCACAGAAAGTTTGAAAATGTTTGCAATTACAAAAATTCTGATGTCGTTTTTGCCTTATGCCGCAGCTGTGGCTATTACAAGTTAATTTATCTTGCTTGATTTTTCCTTATTCTTATTGTAGTCCACTAAACGCAAATCAGGACACAGCGGATGTAAGTGCTGCTCGACCAACGCCTGTGCCTGTAGGGTACGTCTCCGAAGAAGATGCAATGTCTTTTTCTTCTGACTTGGATGACCTGGAGGGCGTATCTGCATCCGAGTTTGGGGATGAGTCTCTCGACTCGGATGTTGATTGCGTATCTGACGTCACTGTGGTGGAGAAGATAACTCAATAAAATGGTAAGTTTTTTGCAAATAAATTTACACCACTCGAAAGCTGCCTCTGCGGCTCTTCTTCTTCGGCTAGCTAACAGCGGGGAAGATATTATTCTGGTACAAGAACCTTGGGTCGTGAGTAACATCGTAAGAGGCTTAGGTTCTCCAAATTATGTAGTGTTTTATGCTAGGAATCAGGAGAGACCTCGTTCCTGCATCCTTGTTAGGAACACTCTAAATGCTTTCCTAATCTCCGAGTATAGTAATATGGACTTTGTGGTAGTGAGTCTGGAAATTGGGGTAAGAAGGTATTGGCTGATCTCCGCTTACCTGGCTTATGATTACGTAGGAGTTTTCCCTCCTGATATTTTAAGGAATGCGGTTGATGCATCCAAAACACAGAAGACTAGCCTTATCCTTGGCTGTGACGCTAATGCACATCATACGGTGTGGGGAAGTTCTGACACGAACGTAAGAGGGGAGTTGCTTTTCGAATATGTAATCGAGTCCAACCTCCTCCTTTGCAACGCTGGTAATGAACCTACTTTTGTCACAAAAAATAGGCAAGAAGTACTTGATATCTCTCTCGTCTCCGGAGACATTCAACATTTGGTGAAAAACTGGAGAGTGTCGGGAGATCACTCTTTTTCGGATCACCGCTATTTGCAGTTCACACTTGATGAGGCTCCAGTAAGAGGTCCGATGATTTTAAATCGTAAACGGACAAATTGAATAAAGCACCGGGAAACTCTCCTTGAAGTTCTGCCTTCTCTTCCAGATCGGCCGAGTAACAAGTTAGAGGTAGATGAAATGGTGCGCACACTCACGGACTCTCTTAACAAAGCCTCGAAGAGATCGTGTCCCATTAGAACACAAAAAGGGAAGAAGAAGCCAGTCTGGTGGACTGCCGAGATATCCATGCTTAGGGTCGCATGCAGGAGGTCCTTCAACTATGCGAAATCCTCCAGACGTGAATCTGATTGGGTTTCCTATAGGAAATCTCTCAGCTCATATAACAAAGAACTGAGGAAGGCTAAACGTAATTCATGGAGACTCTTTTGTGGACGTATTGAGGACTCCAGCGAGACATCCAGACTTCGCAAAATTCTCTCCACTAATCCATCCGTACCAAGCTATCTACTAAAGGAGGACGGGTCCTGGACCTCCTCTAGTAAGGAAACTATTGAGCTTCTGTTCGATACACATTTCCCTGGTAGCACACCTTACAAATCGAATGGGCTTTTGCCAAATGAAATCGGTACTCCATGCGACCCTAGCAATATTATATCTAAGGATAAGATTATCTGGGCTATTGCAAGCTTCGTAGCTTATAAATCTGCTGGGGCGGACGGAATAATTCCCGCCGACCTCCAGCATTCATCGGATATTTTGACACCATGGTTGGAGATCATTTTCAACGCCTGTTTAGAATTAGGGTATATCCCTCAATTATGGACTGAGGTAAAAGTGATTTTTATACCGAAAGCGGGTAGAGCTTCACACGTACGTCCTGCTGACCTTAGGCCAATCAGCTTATCATCGGTTCTTCTAAAGATATTGGAAAGACTTATAGATGTTTACCTGCGCGGTAGTATTCCATCTAATCTTTTGTCTACCTCCCAACATGCCTACCTTAAGGGTAGATCGGTCGATACAGCTCTACACTCTCTAGTTAGTCATATCGAAAAATCCTTGGACGATAAGGAGTATTCTATGGTTGTTTTCCTTGACATCGAGGGGGCCTTCAACAATGTTAAGCCTGAAGCCATCACTGATGCACTCTCTAGTCTGAGCGTGAACGAATCCCTCTGCAAGCTCATTAACCTGGTTCTAACATCTAGGGTTATACATACTTGCATGGGTGCTTCGTCTGAGCGTAGACTTGTGAGCAGAGGTACCCCGCAAGGTGGGGTGCTCTCTCCCCTTCTCTGGAATTTAGTGGTCAATAGACTGTTATTGGACCTGGAAGGGCTGGGTTGCAAGGTGGTTGCTTATGCGGATGACATTGCTATTGCTGTATCAGGAAAATTTCCAAGTGTACTTAGTGAGGTGTTGCAAAACGCTCTCTCACTATTAACAAATTGGGCCGATAACTGTGGGCTAAAGATAAATCCGTTTAAAACGGAGCTTGTTCTTTTTACAAGGAGGTATAATATACCTCCAGTTGTGCCTCCTATTCTACATGGTACGAGCCTTGTTTTTGTAGACAGGGCGAAATTTTTGGGACTTATTCTAGATAAGAAGTTATCATGGAAACCTAATATACAGGAGAGCGTGAATAAAGCCACAGTCGCGCTCTACTCCTGCAAAAGAGCCATAGGAAAAAATTGGGGCCTGCAACCAAAAGTGCTGCATTGGCTCTATGTGGCTGTTTTGCGACCTATACTAATGTTTGGTGTGGTGGTCTGGTGGACTGCTCTGAGTATAGAGGCTAACCGTTGCCTGTTAGGAAAGGTGCAAAGATTGGCCAGCATTGCTATTTGTGGAGCTCTTAGAACTACGCCTTCTGCTGCTCTTAGCATGCTGCTCAATCTGCTTCCACTTGACATTTTTGTCGAACAGATGGCCGGGTGCACGGCTATCCGGCTTCGCGATACTGGTCAATGGTTTACTTCAGATATTGGACATGCTGCCATTCTGAACAGCTTTGACATTCCGGCAATAACTGACTACACTACTCCTGTATGCATGGTTGAGAAAAATTTTTTCAGCCTGATACCATCACGCAATCAATGGGAGGAGAATGCAATTCCGCTACCCAACGCAATTGAAATATATACAGACGGATCCAAAACGGAGGAGGGAGTAGGAGCTGGTGTGTTCTCTGCTGGACTTCACATCAGCCTTTCCTTTAGTCTCCCTATTTACTGTAGTGTGCTTCAGGCCGAAGCTTTGGCGATTACCGAAGCAATGGCTTGGCTGGGGTGTCACGCAGTATCAGTTAGAGACATAATAGTGTTTACTGACAGCCAAGCTGTAATTAAGTCTCTCGAACCGGGCTTGACTACGTCAAAGACCGTGTCGGAATGTCGCTCTTCACTTACGAGGATGAGTGACTTCTTTAATATTTTCTTATGCTGGATTCCGGGTCACAGTGGTTTCGCGGGTAACTGTAGGGCGGATGAGCTCGCTAGGCAGGGCGCAGCAGGTGAGGCTGCACTGGCTCGTCGGTCAATCTATATGCCTATGGCTGCTTGTAAACTAGCTCTGAAAACCGAAGCGGCTAACAGAACTAACTTAAGGTGGTTGAATGGCAACACATGCCTTTTAACAAAGCCACTGTGGCCTAGATTGGATCCTAGGCGATCCGCCAAATTGCTTTCGCTGAATAGGCAACACATCAGAACTGTGGTGGGAGTCATCACTGGGCATTGTATATTAGGAGAACATGCAAGGAGGCTCCGCCTCCCTTACAATGACTTCTGTAGAAGCTGCGATGATGAGGACGAGGAGGAATGCACTTTTCATTTCCTCTGTTCCTGTCCTGCTCTTGCTAGAAGAAGAAAGAAATTTCTTGGATCCCAGTTCTTTTTTGAACTGGATGACTTGGCAAATGTTGATGTTGGTAAACTCCATCGTTTCATTATCAGCACTGGCTGGTTCAACGAGTAGAATGGTATGGTGAGGATTCCCCTGAGGTATCACAACGGACCCTATAGCGGTTCATGTGTGCTGTAGCTAATACGGCAGCCTTTGTACCTAACCTAACCTATTGTAGTCGTATTTGATAAGTAATGAAGGATTCATGGTAAAAGAGGACAAATTTTTGTGTTTTTAAAAAAAGAAAGAGAACACAATTTATTCACTCAAAAAGAGGACATTCCTCTTATAAGAGGACGTCTGGTACCCCTGCCTAAAACTAAAATAAAAAATTACCCAAACTCTTTAATAAGAAATATCTCAAATTTTTGGCAATATTCGCAAAAATTTTGGCAGAAAAGTTCATAAAATTTGGGTGAAATTACACTTAATTAATTAAAATTTTGAGCAAAGTACTAGCTGCAATTACTTTCAATTTGCTCTAGCTAGCGTAGTTTCCCAAATAATAAAATTTTTGGCAATGTGAGGAAGGCAATTAAAAAAAAATAAATGCCTGTTGCAGCTAAAGGGTTAATAATTTGAAAAAGCATTACCGAATATACTCGTATTTGATGCAAATTGAATGAAGAATCACGAGGCATGTGATTTTTGTGGTAACTTCCGGACACCCTGTATACTAATCAAATTTATTGCATCCAGCCGTAATAACATGTAATTTCGCTATTTATCCGAGTAGTTGCATCAAGTGGGGTGCCTTTTGTATTGTAAGATGACAAGCCATTCTGAGAGAAAATTCATATTTAAACTTGTTTTAAACAAGTGGAGTGCATTTAATTATTGATAAGCGATAGTAGACAAGGTGTTTACAGTAAACAGGTTTCAATGCATCAAAATGGCGAGGAATTCGATTTACATTTCATAAATCATGAAGATGCTTCTGTGTTAAGAGGTTTTCAGACACAAGATCAATCAACTGCGAGACCAGACCGGAGGCCTCAACGGAGACTTGCTACGAGATCAACCACGAGACACGTTGTGAGGCCTGCCATCAGCAAAAAAATAAGTGGTCTGATAGCAGGCCTGACAGCAAGCCTCACAACATGACTCGTGAATGGCTGTCCTAGCAGCAGATCTCCTGTCTGGTTTCGCTGCTGAATGATCTTATGTTTAAAAACCACTTTACTTCTAAGCTCCTCTCGCAAGAATAAATTTAAAATTATATTTATAGGCTTTACATGGCATTCATTAATTCTTAGTACTAGTTTAAGTAGATGTATGTAATAGCTTTTTATCATGTTTAATTACGAGTGTGTTAAAATTCAAACATTGCTCATTGCATATTCTCAATTCATTGAAGAATTCATTACACAGTGTCAATAACTCTGATGTAGTTTTTCTCCTGCAACGATTACCATATCTCGTGTCTGGTGCCGTCGTTTTGTAATCAGAAATTCCCATTTCATTGAAATTATATATAGCCCAAGATTGCTGGTTCATATAAGTGGCCGACGTAGAAAGTCTTGCAGTATTTTTGTTTTATGTGTAGCTTAATATTTTTGGAAACGCTGAACACAAATCCGGGGTTTGCCGGCAAAAATTAAAAAAATTTTTGGGAAATTTTTTCATTGGCAAAAATAACATTTTTTGGTAACCTTCGGGCATTATTCGAACAAAGTTATTTTTATTGTTTTGAAAAAAATATAAAAAAAAATTATTTAATGGCATTTGGGGTGCCAAATACGAATCTGAGGTTTGCCAACAAAAATTTTGATGAAGGAAACCGTTTTTAGACCAAAATAACGAAATGACATTTTTCGGTTTTTTTTTTGAGCGTTTTAAAATTTTTGCTTAATATGTATGTTCCAAAGTAGACGTCGTAAAGAAAAAGTCTCCCTAACATTTTTAAAGCACACTAAATTTGCTAAAGTTCTATACTGAAATAAGCTTTGTATGTCCGAAATCCTCGGAAAACTAGTTATTCAAGTGTGAGAAATGTTTTTTCCTAATCGGTAAAAAATGCTTATTTTAGTGATGTTTGTCAGACAAAACATCGGGGAAAGTGGTCAACCAACAATGATCAGTTCTTTTTAATAATTCAATTATCTATTACATAATTCGAGATAAGTACGATGCCTGTTAGTTTGTTGATAACTTAAAAACATGCAATGCAAAATTGACGAAAAAATTGACGCCGCGGAAATCAAATGTGAACATCGCTAAATATCTCCTTAAGAATATGTATCCTTGAAAAAAGTCGTCCTTATCTTTTTGGAAGTACATTAAATTCTCTAAAATATTTTATTTAAATTCATTTTCAAGGTTCATATTTAAAAGAAACAGCCATTCTAAAATTGATTTATTTTTTTCACAAAGTTAAATTTTTCATTTTTGTGATAAATATTGTCAAATATTGGGAAAAGTATTCATCCCACGAGGAAAGTCATAAGAAATGAGTTGATAGAGAATTTTATTATCTTAAATTTCATGCAAGTACGAGTCCCCCTGTCTCTGTAGTTACAAAGAAAAATGACGAAAAAACAGTATCATAAAAAGAAAACCATTTTGGGAAATTATCGTACGAGGAACTGACTCAATGCACAATACATCCGTAACTGAGCGTTGCAGAGAAAAAGTTGCCTTAATCTTCTTTAAAGTGG
Source organism: Chloromyia formosa (assembly GCA_964017055.1). Taxonomy (NCBI): domain Eukaryota; kingdom Metazoa; phylum Arthropoda; class Insecta; order Diptera; family Stratiomyidae; genus Chloromyia; species Chloromyia formosa. The sequence continues at coordinate 33,943,135 of OZ024818.1, forward strand.
ACTAAATTTTCTAATTTTTGATATAAAAATCAGCTTAATATGAGCATTACCACAGGTGACGAGTAAAAATAGAGGGAAAAAGTTCAAGAAGTTTTGAAACTTGTCGCGATTTGTTGGTTGGTACTAGGAGTATATTGTACTAAAAGTCCCCGCCTGTGGGGACTTAGCTCGCGCGGGGGAGGGCATTAAAGAAGAATTTTTTGGTATCTTGCTTTTATCTCTGTAACTGTTATTCCTAGGAAAAAATTTCTAATGCTTTTTGACGTTTTGATAGCATATCTTCTTTTTGGACGAGCAGTTGCTAGCATGCTCCTCCTATCCGCACCGTCTTTATAAAATACAGTCAAATTATGACAGGAAAAGTGAGTGAAGGATGCATCGAATCAAGGATTTTGCTTTGTGGATATGTTGATTATGATGCAAAGGGAATTTTAAATTCAAGTTTTTGGCCTCGGCAGACGACCGGGTCATTGTCAAAAATCAAGAAAACTTCGAAATTTTCGACCTTTTTTAGTTTTTTGTCTACTTTGACCCTGAAAGACTAGTTTTTCGGCAACAATAGCTTTCTTCACCTTTGAAGTAGGTTAAATTTGCAACAATTTGAGACTAGAGCCGTTATTGTAGAACCAGTAGTTTAGGAGATGCATCTTTTCAAATTTCATCTTTTTCAAATTTTCATCATTTTCACTACTATTTCTGTTTCTGAAGGCCTAGTTTATCGTTCGAAAAACCCCTCTGACCCTCTCAAAAGACTTTACTGGAGTCTCGGGGATCCCAGTGTTCTTATCCAATGTAGACAATAAAATTCGGCTCATCGACTTCTTGAAGACACAAAGGGGAAACACAATATTCCAATACTGCAGGCTACAGAAGAGGCCGACAGAGTGATTATAACATCAGCAATTTCTTTATCCGCTACTCATGATATTGTAATTGTTGGTGAGGATGTGGACTTGCTGTTTTTTAACGAAATGTGACCGAGGCGAACGTGATGTGACCTACACCAACACCTCTTGCACTTCCGCATCTTCAGTGGATGCGACTCCTCATCTTTATACTTAGCCAAGGGAAAGCAAAAATTGTCACGACGTTTCAAAAACATCCAGACCTTCATCACAAAGCTGCCAGTTTCTTGGGCGGCAACGCCGCCAACCCAGATGATACTGCAGTTGCAGGCGAGCGTTTCGCAACTGCTCTTTATAAGAGGACTGCACAAAACTCAAACCTGGCCGACCTGAGATACAATTTGGTCGCAAAGGCTGCGACAAAAACAAACTTCAACCTAGCGAAATTACATCCCACCCAGAATTCAATCATATTTCACTCCCTGTGCACCTACCACCCGGTACAAAAGTCTTTGAATACTATGCAGCTTCCTGCATAATTGCTCTTTGATTGCTTTGGTGCCCAATTGATGATTGAAGTTGATATGTACGTATTTCTCACAGGTCCAGAAGTGGTTAGGAGTCGACAAGTGCAGTGCCTGCAGCTGCAGGGAGGTTGGAATCAAGTGCTCCGTAGTTTGCAGCCACTGCGAGGGAGCCTTATTTGACAATGTCCCTGAGCTCGCATTTGGTCTGAGTGACTCACCCATCTCAGATGACTTTGCCAGACGAAGACGAACTAAACGCAGAATTGTGCATGCCCGTCTCTTTCTTGGAAACCATCCTGTCATCTCAGAAAACGGCGACTTGAACCAAACAGGTCCAACAAAGAGAGAAAAATTTGATTAAAATCACAACCCATCCTGCAAATTAATACGTCACATTTTCACATATTTTATATGTATATACCAGTGACGTGCAGTGGAAATTTTTCATAGTCAAGCAGTTGGGCGCCCTAAAGCCAATTTAGCATAAACAAAAATGGACTGTATAATAGAATATGGACAGTCACAAAAACATTTATACCAAGCGGCTTTAAGCCTTAAAGAAGAAATCAGGAAAGATATAAATAAAATATTGGCACATATATTCGGAATACAAAAAAAAAAATAAATAAATAAAATATTACTAATAAAAAAAATGATAAATAAATATTATGTTAATTAAGACTAATCGTAAGAAAAATTCAGGGGTATTTGAAATAAATAAATATTCTTTCGCCATTGCCATTTATTTGTATTCCAAATCTATGCGCCGTTCTTTAAGTAAAAACTCTTTAATCACATTATCAAAAAAATCGTTTTCTCTTCGCATTTGTATAAGAAGATCCTTTTCAACCGCAATTAAAGCAAGATCCGAAAGTCGTTCTTGGGATTGGCGATTTCTCAAAAATGTGTGAACGCGCTTTAGTGTTGAAAATGACCTTTCCGCAGTTGCCACTGTGACTGGAATTGACGTTAATAATTTTGCTAAAATATGAACTTGCTTAAAACCGTTTGCGACATAAGGCCGTTTTTGAAAATAATCGAGAATTTTACTAGGATTCGCGTTTTTAAACTCATCTGAAGAATAAATAACTTTTAGCTCATTTTTCAACTTTATTCTGTCGAAAAATTGACCGTGATATTCAATAAGTGAGTCAAAATTTTTATCGGGAAAATTTGACTTGAATTTAGAAAAATAATTCGGTTCAAGCAACTCTAAAAATGAAAGATCTTTAAACGAATGGAATCGATCTCGAATTTGCCCGAGAATAACATCTATAATCTCCCGAAATATCCGCCGTAAATTTTGTAAAGGATCTATCGCATTTCTACATTTCTTACGTGGTGGCTGATATTCTGCTGTAACTGTCGAATAGAAATTATCAAACTTTTTAGAAAAGACATTTTCAAGCCAATTTTCAAATTCAATAATTTTTTGGCTTGCATATGAAATGTTTACCACTTTGAATAATATTAAATAATATATCAGTTTTCGAAAAAATTTCAGAAAAAATTAACATTAATTGAAAATCTGACTCTGCGAATTTTTGTAAGTATATATCGGAAAAAGTCAAGGAATCGCCATCCCAGTGTTGAGAACCATTCGAAATTGTCTCAAAAACTGTACAAATTTCATGCTTATGTTCAAATATAACGTTAATAATACGCGAATGATAATGCCAACGCGTTTTGGAAACCGATGGTAAACGACGATTTACTATATTTGCAAAAAGGTCCGACCTTTTAGTGGATGTATTAAAAAATGATGCGATTTTATTGATGTGCGCGAAAAATAATTTAATTTCTGGAATAAACTCAACTGCTTTAGACAATACTAGATTTAGTGAATGAGCGTAACATGGAACGAAAATTGCCGATTTATGTTTTTCCCGAATTAAAGTCTGAACTCCACGAATTTGAGAACTCATTACTGCTGCGCCATCGTAACATTGTGCAATTAATTTCTTATCGATATTAAAATTTTGCAATTGTTTTAAAATGTGAGAGCTTATTGCTGTAGCTGTACGATTAGCGCTTACATCCAAAAATCCGATAAATCTTTCTTCAATCTCATTTGATATTGTATATCTAAAAATCATCGTTAATTGTTCCCGACCGCTAACATCTGGCGTTTCGTCGACCATTACAGCTACAAATGGAGCCTCCGTTATTTCCAAATTGATTTTATTTCGAACCACATTAGCTATAGCGGAAACAAGATCGTTTTGGATTCTATTAGACAAACCCGAAAACGCTGCATTTGCTTTTATAGAATCTATGTGGGACTCAATTATCGGATCGTACAAACTCAAGAAATTTACGGTTTCGATAAAATTACCAAGATTATTTGAAGAAGAGTCTTCATTATTTCCGCGAAAAGGAAGCTCCTGTTTTGCCAAAAAAATTACAGTATCGATTAAACGTTTCAAAATATTACGATTACGCTCAACTTTTTCATTATGCAAACTAACAGATATTGCCACCTGGTTACTAAGCATAAACTCTATACGCTGAGAACCAAAATTATCTAATTTAATTAACGACTGAAGATGTTTTTCGGAACTTGAATGCTTTGCTGCTGAGCCCGTAAAATTATTCAAATCACTAAATCCAGCTTTATTCCAAACAGATTTTTCATTCGTGAACAAAAGACACGGCTTCGGAAAGAGTTGAAAATCCCGCTTTTAGTACGAAATCCGTCGCGCAGCAATACTCCGACATAATGCGAAAAGAAAACTTACCACTTTTATCACAAATCAAATCAATTAAATCACTACAAACGGTCAAAAAAACTTCAAATCACAATTTAATCAAAATCACCCGATTGCACTGATTTCCTCTTTTAAATTGCAACGGAAAATCCATTACATAACAAAAACAAAAGCTCTACTGGAAAAATCAAATTCCCATAAACATTCCCTGCATTGGCAACATTTCATTAACAAGCATCATTGGGCTTTATCCCACACACAAAAGCAGTCGCGCCAGTGCTTGACTTGTCTCATATAAATTTGCGAACAAAACAAAAAAAAAAATCGTTGCCCAATGTACTACCGAAATCCAAGATTCCCATTTTCTGGAATCAACATGTCTCTAGTATTTGGATGCACACATGGTACATGCATCTAAAGATCTAGGCACATTTTCCTATTCTAAGTTTGGTGTCTATGGTGTGCAAAATGTGGGAGGTTTGAATATTATCTAAAGTAATTGAACGAATGTTTTTTAACCAAAAGAAGGCGCGGATCAGAATTTGAATGTGTAAAGGAATATTTGAATGATAATATGTATTCTTCAGCTTAAAGAAAAACATTGACTGAAATGATGATATGTGTATTGGTGTAAGCAAAGTTTATTATTGAATTGCTTATTTCGGTAAGTCAAGCAGTTTGGAATTGCTTACTACGAGTGCATGTCACTGGTATATACACAGGCATCGTTTGTTCGCGCCGAGGATCGAACCTCTATTCTCTAGATCGTAGAGACTTGGCTTGAGCGCATTGATAGCCTAATGGTCCGGTTAGTTAGTCGGCAGTTTAACCGTACATTGAGAAATCAGCACTAAGAGTAATATAATATCGTTATATTAATCATGTTCAAAGTTAGAACCAAAATAAAAGTAAGTTTAACAGCAAGCTTTCTTTAAAAACCGTACAATATATACGATTACTAACTTTCCACCTGTTTTCGAAAAGTTCATTTGGCCATCTTTATATCACTAGGCGAACTACGCAACTAACTGATTATTTCAAAAGCTGTTTAAATACAGGGTGGAGTAGAACAACGGGCGATTTTACATGTGGTGCCTATTTCGGTGTACAGAACGGAATGTCAAGATGTTGGACAGTCAGAACAAAATAAAAAGATAGTGTTCGTATAGTACTTATAAGTAGTGTTCAATGCAGTCTAGCATTTAGAATAGTACTAAACCAATGGAGTAGTTAACTAAAACGCAATACTGTGAAGTGCACTATCAAATGTTCTAGCAACTAAATCTAAACTTAACTGTTGTACAACCCGACCAAAAGCTGTCGGACATTGACACCACCTTTTTTAAATAAAATTGATTGTTATATAATTTTCCGCGAAATTTATTTTAAAAATTTCGTTTCAAAAAATCGTGATAACATCATTTTTACATCATAACTTCTAAATTTCGGACAGTGTATACTGTATGCCGAGCTCCATCAAGCATTTGCCGCTGTTTAGCTCGTTGAGGGCCTTTTTCTTCGCCAGATGGCACGGCCCGACCTTCACGGTCACTATGCTACCTTAGGCTTCGTCCCCACCGACCGCTCCGTAACATATTTTGCCGCTGTCGGTAGGATATAAGACGCTTAACCTTAGGGTCGTGAGTTCGTGCCCCACATTGTGCGCAAAATATGTCGGTTGGCATCCGAAGATGCTCGTGGGTACGGAGCCTAAGGTAGAATGTCGTGCTCATAGATGTTTATTTTGTCCTCTCCCTGTAGTGTGGGGCGTAACAATAAGTCACAGACTTTCCTGACTTGTCGTAGCTATACGGCTAAATGGGCAGGAGATACATACTAGCAACATGTATCGTCCGAAACCAGTTTATGCTAGCGCAACGTCAACTAAGCCACATGGAACTGGTTGGCCCGCTATGCCCCACTAGGGGTTGGGGCAAATTAGTAGTAGTAGTATAAATACCTTCAGCCATGCTGGAAGAGACTAGTAGGGGATTTTAGAGACCGTTGATTTAGAATTTGAAGGCAAAATTCTCTCTATTCGCCTATCCACACCGCGTTGTCCATTGCACCAACGCAAGGTATGACATCGCATAGCATGCAACACCATCCACATTGCATCGCATCGCAACTTAAAAAAAAATCATGGCATAAGATAGCAGACCGTGTGAATGCTGTCTTATGAAAAACAACGATCAACTAAATTTTAATGGTAGAAAAAGAAGAAAACGAATGGTGTGTATAGGTTTCGGGATTTGTAAATCTATCTAGATTTAGGTCTCTAGTGTACATATGCTATTAGTCTTGCAAAATAGAAATGCCTGTAACGGACGGTTTGGTGGGTATCCGAAGATGCCCGTGGGGACGGAGCCTAAGGTACCATAATTGACCGTGAAGGTCGGGCTGTGACATCTAGCGAAGAAAGAGGCCCCTCAACGAGCTAAGCAGCGGCCTATGCTTGCTGTAGCTCAGTTCGGGAGATGTGGGCGGGGTTTTCGCCGCTCGTTGCCCCTGCCCTTTACGTATTAACAAAATTTCATAGGCCTGGGGAAGACAACACAAACAAGGGAGGTAAAAATGGGGAATAAAAAAAATAGTCGAGAAGGATGGAATGGTTGGCTGACGGATCAGACGCCCACGCGGTCGAATTCGGGTTCGGGTGTAATGGGACCCTCAGCCTCTGGTTTCGCACCACCAACAGATCACTACTCATCAAGTGCTGCTTCGATCTGCCGGTGGGAACAGCACTACCAGACCATAATATGGTTCATTACATGCCCCCATCCCTTAGAATGATTTTTCAAAAAAAAAATAACATAACACATTGATGTTATTTTTTTTTTCATTATGATGCTTTAAACTAGAATACATTACAAGTTCTGTAGTGTTTTGAGGCCCTAAACTATAATAGATTTCACCCTTTGGCGCTAGTGTCGGGGCCCTAAGCTACAATACAATACATTACATAGGTTCCGGACTCGGCTTGGGACCTCTAATATTTTCTAGATTGTTGTCGAAAAATAGAGGCCCTATTTTTTTGTGGTATTTGGACCATTCACCCTGCCATTTCACCTTCCGTACACAAACTACTTTCGTGCTTCATTTTGTTGGATAGCTCCAGGGCCGGACTGAGCCATCGGGCAAATGTCCGATGGACATCACTCTTGACGAACATTTCTTAAAACCGGCGAACTCATTTTCCTTAGCGGAAAAAGCTAAAAAAGTTCCTGTAAAATGATTTACATAATGTAAAATATTTCAATAACCGCGGCATTCTAGCGTTTTCAAATATTGAGTTGCTATCTGGGGCCCCGAGAATGTGAAGTTTAAAAAGACATGGGCTATAAGATGCGTGGGCTCCTCAATATATGGGGTTTTCAAGATGTATGGGGTCCACCTAGAGATGTATGGGCCTCCAAAATGTATGGAGTCCTAAGATACATGGGACCCCATGTATTGGACCAACTAGAGATGTAAGAGGCCCCAAGATGTATGAAATCTCAAGTTATATGGGTCTATTCTATTTTTTTATTCTAATACATTAGTGCTGGGGCCCGGAATTGTTGTCCCTCGGGTCCGTATTTCCTCTCAGCGACCCTGGCAGCAACATAGTCTTCATTGATTGTAACGGTATTTCTGTGTCAGGCCGAGAATTATTCAAGTTACCCTAGCAGCTCTAACTATTCGTTACCGGCGGATAACAATAACGACTGTATTACTTTCTGGTTTCGCTTCCGAGCGGATACTCTGCGACGATCGACTTCCGACTACGACTGAGTCTCAACTATTACTACTAGCTGGTTCTGACGACATCTAGCTTTATATAGCTGTTCTTCTGTTTCCAGAATAGTTTGGATGGTTCGAGACCCTACTGCTAGACTCGTGCCTCAACTAGCCAACGGAGACTTGTAATGAACCACCTGTAATGAACTATATTATGGTCTGGTAGTGCTGCTCCCACCGGCAGATCGAAGCAGCACCTGATGAGTAGTGATCTGTTGGTGGTACGAAACCAGAGGCCGAGGGTCCCATTACACCCGGACCCAAATTCGATCGCCTGGGCGTCTGATCCGTCCGCAAACCATTCCGTCCTTATCAACTATTTTTTTTATTCCCCATTTTTACCTCCCTTGTTTGTGTTGTCGTATCGCTTGCACTACCTTTGATTTCAAGCCAACACTCAGAGGCTCAATCAAGCCGACGTGCATCTTCCAGGGTAAAAAGGGCACCACAGTATGTCAACGACTTCTTTTATTATTAGCAATAGTTTGTAAATAAATGTAATATACAAAAATTGTCCATTTCAAAATAAACGTTTAAAATTTATTTAATAAATTATTATTTAAATTTCTGGGAGTATCATGATCTTTAATCAATATTTTCTATCCAAAATCAAACAAACAGGATTCAACAACAGCAACAACAATTACATTCCTCGTCTGGTCTCTGCACCAGCGTCTCGTAATTTTGGAAGTTTCTCTCATCACCACCGAATGGCACGTAGAGACACTGATGTGTAGGATGAATTTTTCCCGGAGTTAGACATCCCTCGAAGCCAGCTCTTCCAATGTAAAGCGCCTCGCCATCGGCAGTTCTACCACCAGGCACAGCTCCTTCCGGGACTTGGCCGAATCCCGATGCCACCCACATGTAGTTGTCACCACAGAGTACTTCGTAATTTTGAACAAACCACTCTTTACCGTTGTGGCTTACATAGGCAGCCTGCTTTTGAGGAATCACTTTAGCAGGAAGTAAGTCACCAGAATAATAGGAACGTCCAACATAGATGACGGCACCGTCAATATCCTGACCACCGACTACAGCTCCGAATGGAAGTGGACTGTTGATGGCAGATGGGACCCAAGCTAAAATGAGAAAACAAAAACGTAGTAAGATATGTATCAAGTTAAAAATGTAGATGGTATAAGTGTTGAGTGCGCTGTTGTCTTGTGTAAAAATGTTGCAATTAAACTTTGATATAACAGACCGGGCGTAGGATTTCCCCAGGTTGAGGTTCGATATCAGGACTAAGCCTGTTATTCAAGCCTAATTTCACTGATGAAGCTACTCAAAAGCCTATGGGAGGGCAGGTTGAAGGTGGCCATTATTCCATTTAAGTTGTAGTTGAACAGAAGATCTAATACTCGAGCAGTACAAGATGAAAACCTCTCTAGAGTGCGGCGTCACGTCCACAGATCGCTCCCAATCTCTCTCTCATTGTGGAATCCGGACCACTGAAGAGAATGGCCGAGGCCGTCCTGGCTAAAGCCCGGGCCACACCTATCCGATCATACTCCGATCATGCAGCCGAACTAGTGTATGAGAAGGAAATGGTATTGGGTTTCGAACGGAGTATGATTGGACGCGCATCAGAAAAGTATGAACTAAAGCCCGGGCCACAACGCGTCCGAAATCCCATATAATTTCCCTCTCATATACTCGTCCGACTGTATGATCGGAGCATGATCGGATACGTGTGTCCCCGGCATAATCTAGTGGGCCGGAATGGCTCAGTGCTTGAGTCTTATATCTCACCGGCTTCGCGGTTTCGAATCCCAACATGGCCATGGTTGGTTGTGTTGTCTTCCCCCTGTGGTGTGAGGCGTAAGAATAAGCCATGACCTTCCCTGACTTGTGGGAGGCGCATGATAGCAACATGCATCGTCTGAAACGAATTATGCCGGGGACACACCTATCCGATCATACTCCGATCATACAGTCGGACGAGTATATGAGAGGAAAATTATATGGGCTTCAGTTCACACTTTTCTGATACGCGTCCAATCATACTCCGTTCGAAACCCAATACCATTTCCTTCTCATACACTAGTTCGACTGCATGATCGGAGTATGATCGGATAGGTGTGGCCCGGGCTTTAGGCAAACGAAACGTAAATTAACCCTCTATGGAATAGTTGACGCGCTATGCCCCACCATGGGTTAGGACAAATAACTTAAGGCGCGTTCTTTTGTGTATCTGTCGACTGTAGTGCAGGGTAACAAACACACATTACACAGATAACAAGCGACTTGTTGTTTGTGTAATGCGTGATCGTTACTCTACTCTGCACCCGATGGACGCAAGAAAGCGCCTATAGTATAGTACGATGTCGATGTGTCCAGGAATCCAGTATATGGATAACTTATTTAGAGAAACCTATTTTTTAAGTCTCATTGGCTATCTACGCACATCCTTCGATGGAACAAATAACTCATTTGGAGCCATAATTGCTGCGAAGATTGCTATATTTTCATTATCGTAATCTTTTGGCATTTCTCGTGCACCCAACTCAATGGCGTGTCATTCTGCCCGAAAGACAGTAGTTATCCTCCCATATGAACAGAGGGTTCATAATTTGGACCCGAAATGAGTTTTCTTTTGTACAGAGCCGAGTAGAGCAGCATAAGCGGCAAAAAGACGCTATAGAGCAAATTAGAGTAGCAAAGACGAAAACGGGGAATGTCTTTGCTAGGAGTATTTTGGTTTAGTTTAGCATTCAAACGTCAACTCAAATTTCAAGAGGATTCTTAAATTTTTAGTGCAGATATCTACAATCGGACAAATTTTCTTTAGGCAGCAGAATTATTTTTATGTTTACTATTCCATATAATTACACAAAACGACCATGTTATTGACAGGAAACTAATTTTATGTGCTTCCCAAACTGTAAACTGCTCGGAAACTTCGACACCTGCGCCGCCTTCATTGCAAAGCGCAGACTACTTAACAGAGTAGAATTATTGCACTAACCTTCTACCCAGAGTAGCTTACATCGTATGCTAGTGTTACTGTGTGGTTTGTTTTAACCTGCCCTGCTCAGCATGATGCGAGAAAAACGCGTCTAATGTATGCTTCATGCCAGAAAAACATAGGTCTATACTGCCTAAATCGGAACTGCACTGCCCGCAGCGAATTCTAAAATCTTACGAATTTACCTTCAGAACCAAAACCTGCACCGGCTGCTCCACGAGAGTTATTACGAACAATGGTGTTAGTGTAATGCGTGCAATAGTTGTTCTGCCCTGATAACTGGCGCAAAAGTTCAATTTGAACCGTGGCCTCGAGATGAGTTAGCATCATCTCATTTTCTAGATCGTGATGGCATGTTTTGTGCAGAGGTTTGTGATCAGCAACACGCTCAACCAAGTTATTTACCCAATAAACGGGTACTCATTTAACAGCTGAGTGGGTTCATAGTCCGACACGTAAATCCACTTTTCTATCGAAAACTACTGCATTCAGTAGAAATCGTACTGGAGCCCAGTGCACAGAAGGCGAACGTGCTAATCGTTGCACCACCCGGACTATTTGTGGAAAAGTACCACCAAAATTGCCGTTTATCTTCACAGAGCTGACACTGGTCTTTCACAATAAAAAAGGCAGTTTTCAAAACTAGAAATACTGGCCAATTTGGGTGTTGATACTAGAGCTAATAACGAAATTGGCGAATCCTAAATACTGCTTTTTAACTAAAATTCAAAAGCTTAACTACGACTACGAGTAATGTTATCACATCAGTCACAAGACACAAAAATCGAAATCTCTTTATACCTTGCCATAAGGCGTAAGCTACTTGAAGGCTACCTTAGAGCTGTTTTCGATCCCACATCAGTGACAATTTACAACTGAAAATGGTCGATAAAGCCTGCAAAGATTTGGTGTCTAATGTGGGGAGCGTGTGAATGAAATGAAAAATTAAATGTCAATGACAAATAGATACGGGGTATTGTTATTCACAAGACATAAAAATCGAAACTGTTTTTGACCTTAGCATCAGGCTACCTTAATGTACCTTAAGGTTACCATGCGCTACCTTAAAGCTACCTCAAATGACGAAGGCGTCATTAAAAATTAGAAAATTGGTGGAAAGTATCCGAAAATTGGGCGAAAGGGGTTGAACATTCTCGGCGCCCAACGTGGGGTAAGTGTGGTTTTATCTAGTCAATGAAATCGCAATTAACAATCGAATAGGCGCGTGTTACCGTTTGCCGCGAGACACTAGAACCGAAACTTTTTAAGACCTTATCTTAATGATATGATTCTTCTTATTTTGAAGAGCTTCTGAACCTACCATCTAACATACTCGCACAAGAAGCTCTCGACGATATTGTTGATCTAGGCCCAACCATACAACCCCCGACAGCAGAGGAAGTTGATCTCGCGTTGCGGTCACTAAAACTAAATAAAGCGCCGGGCGCTGACGAGATCCCAGCTGAACTGCTAAAATTCGGTGGAACGAGTCTAGTTGATGCCATTCATCAATTACTCCTGCGAGTATGGGAGGACGAGGAGATCCCAGACGATTGGCGCAGAAGCATCATCTGTCCAATTCACAAAATGGGAGATAAACTGCGATGTGAGAATTACAGGGGCATATCACTAGTTTGTACGTCCTATAAAATTTTGATGAAAATTCTGGAAAATAGAATAAGACCGTACGCAGAACGAATCATTGGCGAATATCAAAGCGGTTTCAGACCTGGTCGCTCCACAACCGATCAGCTTTTCACAGTCAAACTGATACTCCAGAAGTGCTGGGAATACAACGTAAACGTATACCAAATCTTTGTCGACTTCAAGCAGGCATACGACAGTATCGATCGTGGTGTACTGTACAGCATCATGCTGCAATTTGGTATACCGGCCAAATTAGTGCGACTGACAAAGATGACGATGATCAACTCCGTCTCACAAGTCAGGATGCATAATAGACTTACTGATCTATTTGAAACACACACTGGTCTGAAGCAGGGCGATGGACTGGCACCGACGCTCTTTAACCTAGCACTGGAATACGTTATTCGAGCTATGAATATGGACAACAGCAAGACGCTACTCATCAAGTTGATACAACTAGCAGCGTACGCCGACGACATCAACATCATGTCCCGAAGATTGGCGGACGCAGAAGAACTTCTGCATACGCTCGATACCGCTGCAAAAGAAGTTGGACTACGTATTAACGAGGGTAAAACTAAAATAATGATGCAATCGACGACAAGGACGCCTGTACAACCGAGCATCAATGTGGAGGACCTCAACATCGAGCTCGTGAAGGACTTCATATACCTGGGTTGCATCTTGTCAAGGGACGCCAACGAAACTGACGAAATCAAGCGACGGATACAGTTAGCTAATAAGACTTTTTTCTGGGTTCTTCCCATAATGAAATCGAAGCATGTGCTCAGAAACTCGAAGCTCCGCGTGTACAAAACCATTATAACCAGTGCTATGCTGTGGCTGTGAAGCATGGACCCTAACTCAAGCCTCCGAAAACATGCTCGATACATTTGAACGTAAGGTTGTACGGCGAATTTTCGGGGCTGTTTGCGATCGAGATGGATGGCGCATCCGGTACAACCATGTATGAAATGTACGATGAGCTGGAAGTCTCGAAAATCGTCAAACTACAACGACTTCAATGGGCGTGGCATGTACAAAGAATGGACGATGATCGCATGCCTAAGAGAGTAATGAATGCAAAACGATTCGACGGAGCGAGACTACGAGGACGACCAAGATCTCATTGGGAGAGCTCAGTAGGTGTGGACGCCGCGCAGCTACTTGCAGTGGCGGCTGCTCCATAGGAGCACATGAGCACGTGAACCCCCATGTGTATTTATTACATCAATCATCGGCATTATACAGTTCTAATTAACCTAACTACAAATTTACAATATTATAAACTTGCACACACGACGAAGAAATCAAACATCATATCAACTCCTAACAACATCACCTACCAAAATCGATCATCACGCTATACTACAAGTCTACGCGCACGTGCTCTTAGAAAATACTTCGCTCGGGTTTATTTTACATTGGGAAAGATGAATTCGCCATACAAGCGAATTAGCTTTCATAAAATAGGAGCACAAGAAATGTGTGCTCCTATGGGGAATTGTACAGCGATGTTATCAAGGAAAATATTCGTTCGATCGGACTGGCTCGAACTGCTGCGTAGACTTGGGGCCGTTGGTTGGAAATCTGGGGTGGAAAATAGGAAAAATTCTGTGTGTAGTTAGTTGGTCAATTGCATCGATCAACTTGCGTGAGACGGGGGAACAAATTCATAATTTTCCTTTAAATTATTCAGAATGTAAGTGAATGAGAATTTTATATAAAAAGAGGGTATGTGTTTATGTGTATTAAAAAATGTTTTAGAATTGTTGTATGCAATATGACAACTGTATCTGCACTGAAAAGTTTGCAGTTTTCGTGCTTGCCATTAGAAGACAAACTTAAAATAAAGAACGACGGAAGGCCTACACCTGAATTAAAAATTGAGCAAGTCTCGAAATCCAAATTACGCGAGTTCAAAAAGGAATTTAAAAAAGAAATTTACGAAAAAAATGGTTGGATTTGCAGGTGTGAAGTTACAAATCGTTTCTTTTGTTTCCCCTGCCTCCTGTTTTCTGGGAAAAATGACGATTCGGGCTGGATTAATTCAGGGGTTACTGACCTTGCGCACTTGTCACAAAAAATTAAAAAAACATGTGGTTTCTCAATCTCATTTGAACTCGGCGCTAGAGCTAAGCCTCTTGGGGAAAGTGAACATTCGCCACCAACTGGACACCGCATATCGTTTGATAAAGAGAGTCAAAACGTTTTTGAGAAGCACTATGAGTGAGAAAAGATTAAGTGCACTGGCCATGCTCTCAATAGAGAAAAATATGATTGCCAAAATTCCAGTTTTGAATGAAAAAGTAAATGATCTGTTCGCATCGAAAAAGAATAGGAGACTAGATTTCATCTATAAGACGTGTCTTTAATATTTTGTACTGAATTACATTTTTTCTGCTCATCTGCTTCATCTTAAAATCTTGCCTTTCTTTGTGAACCCCCAGTTATCTAGGTCACGAGCCGCCACTGGCTACTGGGCTTCCAAAATTGGATTACGCGGTTACGTGACCGAGATAATTAAAGGACAATGATCCAGGCGGCCAAGGCCCGACGTCGGGCTGTCGCGCCACGATGATAATGGTAAGGAGATTTCCCTTTATAGTGACACTCTCTTTAAATGCACAAATGGACTCATCCATAGCGAGCAGTTTGGATTAGCCGTGGCTTATTTGACTCAATCCGATTTTCAAGACTCGAACATAGGTACAAGGTTAGTATCAACAATTTTTGTTGGAATAGAATGTCATTTAGATACTTTCGAATTACATAAGGACAATATAATTTTCCTACCCTCGCTACTCTTCTACGATAAAAATTGGTGAATTCTAGACCTGTTCGACGTGTTCAGGTTAGTTGTTTGGCGAATTTGATCTCTTAAACTCAATGCCATTTTTTAAGATTCAGTCATCAAGAATGTCATCACCAAAATTCTGATGACTTTGTTGATGATACTCATCGAATATTTCATCAACTACCTACTCGTTCTCAATAAGTGCTTCGAACATATATTGAAAAATGTCATCAGCTATGTAACTCATTGTTGGATGGTCTGATATTTACTCAATTCTCATCTAGTGAAAATAGTGCTGACAAAGTATCCCCTCCCTCGCTGAAACCTATCTACATAGCTGAGTTATGGAAAAGACGACCAACTCAAAGCCCTGCTGGACAGAAGATTTGAAGGTGTCTGTCAGACCACATGTCCAGCGAATTGTTACAAATGTTTTGACCTCCACAATTAATGGTTAACCTAGGCAGATCCAGATCTGATATGGATGGGATCTCTTTGCATCAAGGAGCTGGGTTGGTGTCATTATGTAAAGACAAGATTAAACTTTAGAACTGTCAGGTCAGTACGATTTTCGCGATGCACTTACTACTTCTGAATTAAATGAAAAAAAAATAAAGATCGTCAGATGAATTGATAAATTCAGTTTGAAACAAAAAATTGTTACTCTCACAAGTTATAAACACAAAATTAAGTAGTAGCCGATTTCATTTAACTGTCAATTAGTAAATGAACTGAATTACATTTTAATTTTTTTTTTTAATTTAACATGTTAACAATTTAAAACTTACTCATGATAACAAATAATTTCACTTTACACTGAAAAAATCAACACAATCTACTTTCAGCTGACCCGTTCAATATGCGGCACAATGCAATGCCACGACACTAGAAAACAACACGCCCGAAAATTTTCTGATTAAATGTTACTAATAGTACATTTATTACTTAACGACTCAAAAATTCATATAACCGATGTATCTCACTTTATTTCCTTTGACTTTCTTAGTCATTGTGGACTAACATAAATGAATGTCGCGTATCTTATCAAACGATTTTATTTGCTGATTTTAATTTGCCAGAAAAAGATTATCGTAGGCAATATTTTTGTGTTGTTACATACATACATAATATTTTTTAAATTATTTATCCCGTTAGGTAGGATCTCAATCGTTTGACATTTGATAATAATTAATTTTATTAGTCGATATTGGTGCCGATAAAATCGATTTTCAGTCTATTGAAGGTTAACCGATATTACAGTTTTGAGCTAAGTACAGTAATAATCTAATCTATAAAACAATATTGAATAACATATGGATGATATTATGAAATGCTTTATGTTAGATAATAATAATGGGGGAAAGTACCTAGCTAAAATGAATAAAACTGAGTACGACGAGTGTCATATGCACTTGGCTGGCTTAAATGTTTTGCGTTATTAAGGGGTTTTTAGTTGGCATGCCAAATCTGCCATAAGGCCTGCCATAAATTCTGTCGTTAGGCCTGCCATCCGGTCTGCTCTCAAACTTTCCTTCAGATGCGGCATCTATCATGCCGGCAGAAGATAAATTTTTGGTTGCACTGACCCCGATACAGGGATCAATTTCAGTTTTCTAAAAAACACAAGTTTTTTTTCCAGAGGTGAACTGAGCCTATGGGCCCTTAGCAAACATATTCTTTAAAGCGGGGACCATCATTTTCCCAAGTGTACGAAGGAACCTACAGTGTTTTTTAGTCTAGTAAAGGAAGAATTTCTTGTAAAATGGTTGACACATTTCAACACAAACTTCTTGTCTTGACCGCGGCACGAATGCAGATAGGAGGTGCATGCTAGCAACTGCACGTCCGAAAAGCAGATTTGCTATCGAAACGTCAACAAGTCATAGAAATGTTAGCGATGTTGCCGCGCCCATACCCCTAGAGGAGTCAACACAATTAACAAGTAATAAGCAAGATATGTATATGGGGTATCAAGACAGATTAGGCCCCAAGATATACGGCGCCACAAAATATAAAAATAAATACACCAAGATATAAATATTATGCCCCTAGATATACGGAACCCCAAAATTATGGGGTCGCAAGTCATATGGGGATCCAAGATATATGAGGCTCCAAGATATATGGGATGCCAAAATCCTCCTCTTCTTTAGTCCTCCTGGTGGGCGCATACATCCTGGAACGACAGATGTCGTTAACCATTGCTAACCAAGTCAAGCCGCCAGTAATGGTGTTGCAATGATTTGGTTGAGGTAAACATTCCTCCTGTGGTATAAGGCGTAAGAATAATACCACGGCCTTTCCCTTTGTCAGCCTGTCGTAGAAACCGACAAACAAAGGACAGCCAGGATGTGTATGCCAGCAACATGCACTGCCCGAAATTTTCTATATACTAACGAAACGCCAACTATGTCTCGGATAAGGACTGACTCAGCGGTTACGACTTTTGCCTATCGTACAATGAGAAAGATTGGTTTCTGGAATGTGGGCACTCTCCTCGACAATGGATCAGAAGGTCCCCAGAACGCACGATTTCTCCAATTAGAGAGTAAATTTCAGCAGTATAAATTAAACATCTTAGGAGTTAGTGATATAGCACTTCAATGTTGTAGGCAGTGGTCGTGGGCCAGATATAGGGCTCTTCTTAACCACAGCCGCACGAATCTGTCTCAAATCCTGGGATCCGGTTTCCAACACAGTCTTGACCGCCAGGTTCCGGAACAAAATGAGAAACATCACAAAAATCCAATGCTCTACTCCAACTAAACCCAACAATGCCGTGGCGAAAGACTCCTTCTATGAACAACTAAACGCCCGCCGTCCAGAGCAGAACACCCAAAGGTGACATTGTAATGGTTATGGGAGATTTAAATGCAAAAGTGGGTGCTGATAAAAATGGACTTTGACATGTGATGGGGAGACACGGTTTTGGGGATTGTAACGATAACGGTGAAAGGTTTTTAGAGTTCTGCAACTTTCACAGTCTCTTCATCGGTTTGGGGCGATCGGTAGCGCAGTGTGTTGAGGCATCAGTCTCATGTTTGACTACCGGCATTTCGGGTTCGTATCCCGTCCACGATGACGTTCGTGGCCATGGATGTGCAGGAGGTGCATGCTGGCAACTGCATTCTCTGAAACCAATTTATGCCAACGAAACGTCAACTGGACCACATGGAACAGTTGACGCGCTATGCCCCACAAGGGGTTAGGGCAATTGAGTCTTCATCGGTGAAAGTATATTTGAGCATAGAGACCACCACAAAATCACTTGGTCCTCTTTTGACCGCCGCAGAGCACAAAATCAGATCGACCATTTTGCCACTAGTAAGAGATTCAAGAGTTGCCTCCTGGACGTGTGAAATTATAAAGGTGCCGATATTGGGATAGGAAGAGATCATTATCTTATGATCGCCAATGTTCGATTGCGTATTGCAGCCGTGCGGCGTCCTAGCGACGAAAGATCCATGCGCGGAATATTCAACACCACTCACCTAAAAAATCTAGCTGTCTTATAACAATATAACGACCATCTTGCGCAAAAAGCAGCTGAGATTGCTTGTCACTCAAATAGTGACATACATGAAATCTATGAAGATATAAAAAATGCGTACATTGCGGCGCAGATACGGATTAGCGGAATTAACCCTGGATGTCCGACGCTTCATGGCAACGGATTGTTGAAAAAACAAGTTGAAGGTTCGTTTGGCTGCAGCATCAGACAACAATCGAAGCAGCATCCAACTCCTTTACCATCAGGAAGCTAGAGAAGTTCAGCGTAGTGTGCGATGCGATAGAAGAGTTTATGTGAATTCTCTTCTAGCCTCAGCAGAAGAAGCCGTAAGACGTAACAGCTTTAGCGCCGTATACGGTGCCAGCAAGGAGTTTACAAGTGGTCGTAACTCCTGCCAACATCCGGTGAAGAATACAATCTGATATAGACTATTAAACAGCCTAAAACGCAGTTAAAAACATAAAAGAACTACGATTGGGGTAAACCCCAATCATGCAATACTCTAGATGAATTTGAACCTGGTTTTGAATCTAACTGATATTGTTAATTAAGTGTTAAGTACAAAATTTCAGCCCGATAAATTGTATAGGTAATGAGTAAATTGGCTTAACGTATTTCATGAAATAGTGCAGTTTGTATGGGAGGGGGTAGAAGGAGGGTAAGGATTACAATAAATTTTATAATGTAGGTTACAATTATCATAAAAGTGATAAATTCAAAATTTCAAAGCAAGATGTTTTATAGTTTCTGAGAAAATCTGATTATTGTAAATTATCAAAAATGTGTCATTTTGTATGGGAGGGGGTAGACGGAGTAAGGGTAATCGATTAATTTTTTTGAATCTAACTGATATTGTTAATTAAGTGTTAAGTACAAAATTTCAGCCCGATAAATTGTATACGTACTGAGTAAATTGGCTTAACGTATTTCATGAAATAGTGCAGTTTGTATGGGAGGGGGTAGAAGGAGGGTGAGGATTACAATAAGTTTTATAACATAGGTTACAATTATCATAAAAGTGATATATTAAAAATTTCAAAGCAATATGTTTTATAGTTTCTGAGAAAATCTGATTATTGTAAATTTTCAAAAATGTGTCATTTTGTATGGGAGGGGGTAGAAGGGGTGGAGCGATTTAGCCCGTTCACGAACTTAGCCTTCATTTTTTGTCAAAAATAACGTGTGCAAAATTTGAACTTCATAGCTCAACGCGTTCTCGAGCTAGAGAGGTCACGGACGGACGGACGGACAGACGGACAGACGGACAGACGGACATCCGGTTTTGAGATATTCGAGTGATAATATGAACTTCTGTATCATTCATTTTTTTCTGCGAGCCTTATTTCTTAGCGTTACAAACTTTGTGGCAAACTTATAATACTCTCAGATTTCATCTAGAGTATAAAAATGGAGACCCTTCTATAGTATTTTCACAAGCAAGACTGGAAATCGTAACGATTGAAGCGGAAATAATGCTTTACTTAATCAAATTCTAGAAACTTTATTAATAATTTTTTTTCAAATACAAAATTCATTCATTCCTTCGTCTATATTTATAACAAATTAAAAATACAGGTTACATTACTATAGTCAATATACAAAACAATGGCTACGCTTAAATCCCTACAAGCCGCCCGGTTTAACAAGAACCTCATATTGTCTGAAACTCATCTCCTGTCCGCCATATGGTATGTAGAGTGTTTGATGTGATGGTTGAATTTTGCCCGGTGTCAGACTACCAGCATGATGGACGCGTCCAATATACAATTGCTCACCGCTTGCAGTCTTGCCGCCAACAACAGCATTTGGTGGTACATGACCCGAAGATGTGCCCACCCAAAGATATCCTGTTCCGGTGAGAACTTCAAAGTGATCGACTAAAATCTCTTGACCTCCATACGGAATGTAGAAGGCCCTCTTCGATGGAATAACTTTTCCCGGAATAACATCGCCGCCATGTTGGGCTTTGCCAACATAAATGGTGGCTCCGTCGGAATCGTGTCCAGCAACAACAGCATTCGGTGGAAGGCCTTGATGAATGTGACATTTCGCCCATCGTTCAGCATAGACGAGAACTTCGTAAGTCTTCAAGCTGATTTCGGAGCCACCGTATAGGGAATGTACAAACAATGATGTGATGGATGAATTTTGCCGGGTGTCAAACTTCCTTGATAGTGACCGCGACCAACATATAGTGGTTCGCCATTTCTTGTACAACCAGTGCTTACAGCATTGGGAGGCACTTGTCCATTCGCGGACGGCACCCAAGCAAAACCATCGCCACACAGGACTTCATAAAGATGTTGTGAAATCTCGTGGCCATTGTAGCAAATGTAAGCGACCTTTTTGCTGGGGATCACCTTTGCGGGTAAGTGTTCGCCTTCGTGATGAGCTCGTCCCACATAGATTGTCGCGCCATCGGAATCCTTTCCGGCATAGACAGCATCATTTGGTACGCCACCGAAACCGAAGCTAGATGAATGTTTCCAGTGGAACTCTGAAAATATAGAATTTAAATAAGATTAGGCAAAAAATAAAGATTGTAGCGATTAAAAAGTAAATGGTACAGATAAGTCACAATAGAAAAATGTAGTTGTAATGAAAAAAAATAGAAAGTGAAGTGAAAATTAGTGTGGTCTGACCTACTCCAGGTTGGTCCCTTGGAAAATTTTACCTCTAAACCTTAGCAACAAATTTCAAGATTCATTCATTAAAAAAATCTCATCACAAACTCCCTGCAGTCTTCGTTGATGATACTCATCGAGTATTTCATCAGCCACTCGCTTTCGAAGATATGTTGAAAAAATTTCAGCACCTTGCTCATGGTTTGAAATGTGCTCAATTTCTTCTAAAAGGACAGTTTCGGTAGGCCTATGCGTAGAGAGTTAATTTTCCCTCAAGAGATGAGGGATCCAAATCCTGGCCGAGCACACATTAAACATTTGTTTAGTGTCGACGACGTGTTCCTGATTGGATTTAGGTATGTATGTTCGCACGATTACTTTCGACAGAATGAAGCTAGAGGCTTGGTCAAATGTTGGCACTATGATCTAGTTGGTTGAAATTATATTGAAAATGGGCATGATCCGGCCAAATAAACGCCTACCTCCCCTACAGATGTAAAATAAATAAATGTGCCTATAACATCCGTTTGAATAAACGTGAAAAGCTCTAACTTGGAAAGATTACTCAAGAAGGTAATTTTATACTCTCTTGAAAAAAAGGAAATCGATCAGTTGGAAACTAACGGTACTTTTATTACAAAGAGCCTCGTATTAACCTTCTTTTCAGGTTTTTTGTCTATAACTTTTGACCTACAATAATTGACGTAGCGAGTTAATTTTTGGCAAACTTCAGATGAGAAGCTGCTTCAGTTTTAGTGAAATGGGTATAATCAGACCAAAGGAACGCTTATCTCCTCTACATTCAAATGTAAAAAAATGAAATGTTCCTTTGACTAAGTGTTACCACACACTGTCTAACTCGAACACGAACCTGGTACAAATGTCCCCTGACGCACACACTCACTTCATATAAATGTGAAGAAAACCGGTCCACTTGTACCAGGTTCGGGTTCCAGTTCGAGTTTGTCAGTGTGTACTACTTTGCCTTAACCCCTAGCGGGGCATAGCGCGTCAACTACTCCTGCGCGCCATCGTACTCTGTTCTGGGCAATGGGGCGCAACTCCCCAAAAGACTTACCCAGTACCTGACACTCCTTTGCCACAGATCGACGCCATGTGATTCGAGGACCCCCTCTTGGTCGGCCTTGGTTGGAAATGGGGTTCCACTTCATGGCATGCAAAGCAATGCAGTTATCACTCTTCCGCAATGTGTGACCTATCCACTGCCATTTTCGCCTGCGTATCAATTCGTCAATTGGCATCTGACCCGTACGCCGACTTAGCTCTCCATTTGATATTGTTACGGGCCAGAAAATTCTTAAAATTCGACGAAGACATGAGTTGACGAAAACTTGCAGCTTTCTGGTAACTCCTACGGAAACTTTCCATGTACTGCTCCCATACAAAAGTACTGATAGTACCAGGGAGCGAAACAGGCCCAGCTTGGTCTTGATGCTGAGATAACTGCCCTGCCAGATTTTAGACAGCATGCCGTATGCACGTTTAGCCTGGTTGATACGACGAGCGATGTCCTGCTCCGTACCACCATTTTCGGCAACAATGCTACCCAGGTAGACGAAGTTGTCCACCTTCTCCACAGGCTGCCCATTAATATTGATGGCAATAGGTGTCGGATTTCTTTTTCGCAACGGCGGGCTAAGAACCTTGGTCTTGTTGGTATTAATCTTTAGCCCAACCTGGCTTGCCTCCCTCTCGAGATCTAACGCCATTGCGGACAGATCCATGATTTTGTGGGAGAGTAGGCATATGTCGTCAGCGTAGTCAAGATGTTGTAGATAAGATGTCAAAGTCCATTGAATTCGTCGAGTCCGGATAGGGCTGCATGCAACACATCGCCGATCACAATGAGGAATAGGATCGGTGAGAGGATGCACCCCTGCCGAACTCCACTGCGAATCTCAAAGTCCCCCGACACCTTACCTTTATGCAGAACGCGACATTTCGCGCCGTCATAGGTTGCCTTAATAATAGCCACAAGCTTCTCAGGGATGCCTCTCCTGCGCAAGGCCGCCCATATAGAATCCCGGTTCACACTATCGAAAGCCTTTTCGAAATCGATGAAAAGCAAGTGAAGCGGAGAATCGTATTCAGCGCATTGCTCGATGATGATTCGCAAGGTGTTAATGTGATCGACACAGGAGAATCTGGATCGAAAGCCAGCCTGCTCTTCATCAATTGTGCTTTCTAAGTGGGCCTTTAGTCTTTCCAGGACGATTTTAGCTATTATCTTGGCAACGGCAGGAAGCACACAAATGCCTCTCCAATTATTACAGTCTGTGAGGCTACCCTTCTTTGGAAGTTTGATGATCAAACCTTCCTTCCACTCAGTGGGAAAGGTCTCTGTATTCCACGCTTTATCAACAAGTGGGTGCAGCAAATCGGCAGTTACGCTTGGGGCTGCTTGATAAAGTTCGGCAGGGATGCCGTCAAGTCCGGCTGCCTTTCCTCGTTTTAGTGCAATAATTGCAGTGAATATTTCCTCTTTAGTCGGGGCAGTGGACCGTATACGCACATTTTGATGGTTAGCTAAATTATCTATATGAGGGGGAACTTCACCAGAGGTTACACGGTTCAAGACCGCGGCGAAGTGTTCTTTCCACCGCCTCATTTGATCTTCTTCCAAGATAAGTAGCTTTCCATCACTATCTTTCACCGGATGTTGGCAGGAGTTACGACCACCTGTAAACTCCTTGATGACACCGTATACGGCGTTTAAGTTGTTACTTCTAGCGGCTTCTTCTGCTGACGCTAAAAGAGAATTGGCATAAACTCTTTTATCGCGTCGCACACTACGCTGAACTTCTCGAGCTTTCTGACGGTAAAGGAGTTCGATGCTGCTTCGATTGTCGTCTGATGCTGCAGCCAAACGAACTTTCAGCTCCTTTCTTTCAACAATCCGCTGCCATGAAGCGTCGGACATCCAGGGCTTATTCCGGCAATCCGGGTTTGGGCCAAGGATGGTATTTGCGCTATCAATGTACGCATTTTTTATGGCATCCCAGTTTTCGTTTATGTCACTATCTGGGTGACTAGTTATCTCAGCCGCTTTTTGCGCAAGATGGTCATTATATTGTTGTAAGACAGCTGGATTTTTTAGTCGAGCGGTGTTGAATTTGCGGGGCCTGGATCTTTCGTCGCTGGGGCGGCGCACGGCTGCAATACGCAATCGAACATTAGCGATCATAAGATAATGGTCTCTTCCCATCCCAATATCGGCACCCTTCTTGTTTCGCACGTCCAGGAGGCAACTCTTGAATCTTTTACTAATGGCAAAATGGTCGATTTGATTTTGTGTTCTGCGCCGATCAACAGAAGACCAACTGATTTTGTGGTGGTCCTTATGCTCAAACATAGTACCACCGATGAAGAGACTGTGAAAGTTGCAGAACTCCACAAATCTTTCACCGTTGTCATTACGATCACCAAGACCGTGTCTCCCCATCACATGTCTGAGCCCATAGTCATCAGCGCCAACTTTCGCATTCAAATCACCCATAACCATTATAATGTCACCTTTAGGTGTTCTGCTCTGAACGGCGTTTAGTTCTTCGTAGAAGGAGTCTTTTGCCAAGACATTGTCGGGTTCAGTAGGGGCATAACATTGTATTATTGAGATGTTCCTCATTTTGGTCCGGAACCTGGCGGTCAAGACCCTGTCAGAGACCGGTTCCCAGGATAAGAGACAGTTTCGCGCGGCTCTGGTTAAAAGGAGCCCCACACCTGACTCACGGCGACTACCGGTAGCTTTACCGGAGTACAACATTACAGTGCTGCCCGTTGGAGAGATGAATTCTCCGCTGTTCCACCATCTTATCTCACTAACTCCTAAGATATTTAATTTGTACCTCAGAAATTCACTCTCTAATTGAAGAAATCGTGCGTTCTGGGGACCTTCTGATCCATTGTCCAGGAGAGTACGCACATTCCAGAATCCAATCTTTGTCATTGTACGATAGCTAAAAGTCGTAACCGTTGAGTCAGTCCTTATCCGAGGCATAGTTGACGTTTCGTTAGCATATAAAGATTTCGGATAGTGCAAGTTGCTGGCATACACATCCTGTCCTTTGGTTGTCGGTTTTAACGACAGGCCCTCAAAGGGAAAGGCCGTGGTATTTTTTTTTTCACACCCCACACCACAAGGATACCTCAACCAAATCATCGCACCGCCATCACTGGCGGCTTGACGCTGGTTAGCAATGGTCAGTGACCACTGCCGTTCCGGGGGGCGCCCACGCGGAGGACTATGGAAGAGGAGTTTTTGTCAGTGTGTGGTGACACTAAGATAACTTTCGATAGAATAAACCTAGCGATTTGGAATTTAGTTGGATGTTGGTAGTAGGATCTTGTTAGATGGAATTGAAAATGGGCAAGATTCTATCAAAGAAACTCCTTCCTTCCCTAAAAATATTACTTCAAATATGCGATACATTCCGATAGAATAGTCCGGATGGCGCAACGATTAGCAAGTTCGCCTTCTATGCACTGGGCCCCGGTTCGAATCCTATTGAGTGATCTTCTATTAAAAAGGGATTTACGTGTCGGACTGTGGGCCCACTCAGCTTTTAAATAAGTAACTACCCATTTGGCGTAAATAGCTCGGTTGAGCGTGTTGCTGATCACACAGCTCTGCACAAAACACACCGTCGCCGCAATCTATTAAATGAGATGATGCTAACTCATCTCAAGGACTTGGCTCCAATTTTGACTGTTGCGTTATTTCGATAGAACAAAGCTGGTGACTTGGAATGGGGAAGTCTTTTAACTTCAGGGGTCCGGGGTGAAAAAATCATCTTTCACTCGGATTTTTTGTCAATTAATTTTTGTATATAATATAATTTTTTATATTTATACTGAATGTTTTGTATATTGAAGGCATAGGCGCCGACTATGGGGGGGGGGGGGCATGTAACGTACAAACACACTTTCCTTCTTGCATTGAAGGATTTTGGCAGCTCTTGGCTGTTGTGAAACCGGTCGCTCCGGTGCGTAGAACCGACAGCCGCAGGAACGCCACATCATCACCTCATGCCTCAACCGTGTGCGACAGGATGCGTACTAGGAATAAGATACTCAAAGCCTTGACCGATAGTACCTAAAGCAAGGACAAATAAACTCTACAGGTCACGTATAAAGCAGTCGGAAGATCAGTGGCCAACTATGCGGTCGTAGAATCTCTGTGACACACGGTGGAAAAAGATTCAAGCGTGCCAAAATGCCGCTCTCCGTATTGTCACTGGCTGTCTCCTGACCCTTACCTCACCCCAGGGCCATCTACATCAGAAAACCAGGATGAACGCTCGCTGCGCTGCGCTCTATATCCCACAGCGGTAAACCCACTATTAGCCAAGGCGCGAAACCCAGTGAGAAAGGAAGATACCGAATTTTATTCATTATTTGTGATATCAGACAAAAAAGCACTATGGTTCCATCTACAAATGCTTGAGAATTGACCTGGATCTTAATTCTTTATTCATAAAAACAAATAACAAACGTCATTTTCATACAACCGCACAGTCCGAGACTTGGCGAATAAATCGGTTCCAAATTGGTTGCCCTCAATCGTGAGACCATTTTGATTGACTAAGGCCTCTTTTCTGAATCTCCTGTTAAATTGCCTGTTAGCTAACGGGGACTTATTTATCAAAGGCCTTAAACCAAATCATATACAACACCCAAAATACGATAATGCAGTTGAAAAAAGGGGATATAATCCCCATATTTTGCCGTATTTTGGTTGTTGTATGTGATTTAGGTTAAGGCGTTTGATAAAAAGACATTGAGAAAACGGGCCTATAAGAGACTTTGCATTCGTATCGATATCGAATATTTGTCTTAAGACGTCGACTTTTTTTAGCTAAGGCTATTAGGTCGTTCAGTTCGTGAACCCATCATCAGCCAATTTTTTTTTAAGTACAACAGATATGCTAACTGTTATTACCTTTAAGAATGAATCTGTTATTGTGAGAATACGATAAAAAGTTCACACAACAAGTCAATCCGACAGTTAATCAAAAACATATAAAAAGTGTTTATGTTTGGATTTAAAGAATGAAGTATTTGCAACTTCAACTTAAAACACAAAGACCAATGGCCACGCTCCTGCAAACAAGGGACTTCCGGTATATACAATAAATCCACCGAGTGACAGTGAGTGACAGAGTGAGTGACAGAGTGAGTGACAGAGTAAGAGAAAAGTCGCATTATCTTATCCCGGGTCAGGTCGACCATCAGAGGGAAAATTGGAGGAAAAAAAATTATTCGTTTTCATAGATCTGTAAAGAAACCATATCTACACTAGATGTGAGAGAGAATTGAGAGAAATGGGCTACCTGTCATTCTGTTTTCTGGATTTCCATGTAGATGGCTCAGCATTATTCGCGGTTACAGATACCGCGACTCTGTCTCACTAATGGACGCACAACATTTTATATCTCTGTCATTCACTATCACTCACTGGATCGTTATTATGATTCCGGTTGCTTTTAGGAACTCGCCCATTAACGCTTAACAGAATGTTCCATATGTTTCAACTTCTCGCACTTCACTTCACTATATAAAATTCTAAATACGGTTGTATACAAAATATCAAATCAACGTTTTCAAATTAATTTTATAATCAAAAGAAAATCTAATTAAATTGTTCTGCTATATTCGCTTTTGATCAGAGAACAGTGTAGTTTGAAATAATAAAAAAGAAAAGTTACTATCGAAACGAGGACGTTTTCCCTGCTTATTTCCCATCACTTCTCCAAGTAGAACTATGGAAAATTTACATAAATCCGTATAAGAAAATTTTATCGATGAATCACCTAAGAATCAGGTATCTATTGTTTTTTTTCATATCAATCTTATTGCCATATCACCTGTTCAATAAAATCCACCAAAAAATATTCTGAACTGCATTTATCTTTTTTTTTAATTATTCCCTCATTTCTTATCTGACTATTTTATGAATCAATAAAATTTGAGCCACAAAAACTTCACGGTAGCTATGATTTATGTATATTATTATCAATTTTGCATGTTTGTATTTCGAAATTTGGAATCAACACGATAAGAATGTATTGTCGGCTATCAGATGGTTGTGTCACCAAATTTGTGTCCTTTAAATAACTAAGGTCACCGTTTTGCTGGGCGTGGAAGCCGCCAGTAAAAATATTTTATCAGAATCACTTGAGCTGAATAAGATACAAGTACATATCCGAGAAGCGGAAGAATTACACTTGACGCATATTGTTATCGTATAGTGCGTATATAATAAGGGATTTCCGGCAAAGCAAATAAGTTTTAATAATATTCGACACTTTGCCATAATAGCACATAATAGCTGCGTTTTCTTTATACATTTTTCTCGATCAATTGTACAGAAAATATTCTGGATTGTGCTGAATGAACAGCTGGCATATGAAATCAATTCTTAAGGCGGATTCGTATGTAGGTTGAAATTAGTGCTGCCAGATGAGTGGTTTTCGCGCGAAATCCTGGGGGATTTGAGCATGTAACGCGGGAGTAAAATTCCTGAATTTTAGCGGTTTCGGGTCTTTAGGCCGTTTCCTCACTTGTCGGTACGGTAGCGGTGCGGGATCAGCATGCTCGGTATACGCGGTACCGAAAGCTTACCGAGCGCCTATATTTCAATGAGCGTTTCCTGATTGGCTCGGTATTCGCGGATGCGGGGAGGGACCGAGCCAATCACACTCATTGAAATACAATAAAAGCGCTCGGTACGCTTTTCGTACCGCATATTTCGAGCATGCCGATCCCGCGCCGCTACCGTACCGACAAGTGATGAAACAGCCTTAGAGCGATTTTGGTCCGGGTTTCCGAAGTCGACCGAAATTTTACTGTAAAGATTTTTGGCGATGAGAATCAACTACAATAAAAATAAGAAATATTTTCATATTTATTTCTTTTTTTATTAGATTAATCTTAATCTTTTTTATGTTAGACAATCTTTAATGTTCAAATTTATGTTTTAGCCTTTTTTTCCGAGTGATTCGAACCGCAATCCCATGCTTTCGAGTCACACGTGCTAACCGTTGCGATGTTTGGATTAAAGAACAATGCGAGAGATACAATCGTCGTTTTGTATTTATTGCGAATTTATCGCATGGAAGGTACAATCGACAAATTGATATCTTGACGTTATAAGTAGGAGGATAAAATGGCAATATATTTGCGAATGGAATTCGCTTCGCAATCCTGATATATTGTGTGCGTGAGTATTGTGTCTCACAAATGGTTGAGCTAATGCTGCTAACTTTCCAGATGGCCGTTAATATTACCGCTAAAAAAGCTATTCTTCGCGATTAGAAACATTTTTAAATTTTCGCGGGCTTTAAGCGGAAAATTGGCTCTCTCTCGAGGGATATGTTATGACAGATTTGGCAGCACTAGCCGAAATATTCAAAAATCGTCAAACTACTGAAGTCGTTGTAGTTTGACGATTTTTGATGGGCAGGGCATGTACAGCGATGATCGCATGCCAAAGAGAGTAATGAACGCCGAACGAGTCGACGGAGCGAGATTGCCTATAGACGATAGAGATCTCGTTGGGAGAGCTCAGTATATGCGAACGCTGGGCCTCCAAAATTGGAGACCGCGGTCACGTGACCGAGATAATTGGAGGACAGCGATCCAGGTGGCCAAGGCCCGACGTCGAGCTGTCCCGCCACGATGATGATGATGTTGACTGAAATATTCGGAATTCGCTGCGAGCAATGCACTTCACTTATACAGTTTATGTCCATTCCCTGTCAAAAAAATGTTGACTTTGTGTGCATGGAATAGCAAACAAACAAATGATGCTCTTGTACAAAGAAAATTTGTTAAATTGTATTTGTATTGAGAATATATCAGAATTTTCTCTTGAAATCGGAGTTGAGGTTTGAAGGCTAACTAAACCAAGGCACACTCGAACCAAGGAAATATTCCATTTTCCCTTAAATTTCCTGTTCGTTACTCTGTTGTGTTCTGTATCGTTTTTTCTTTACTGCTCTGATCTGTTATGTTCTGCTTTGGAGCAAAGAAACAAAGCTAATGGCAACAATTTTTGCGACGCGAACATGAGGTACGTACAATATACGGACTTAATAAAATGGAATAAAATTCGTTGCAAACAATGCGTCATACGCCCCCCAGAAATGATTTGAGTGACCTACTCCACGGTAACGCGAAATTAATCACCTACAATTTTGCAATGACCTTCAGCCATACAAAAAAGCATTAACCATGTTAAAATCGTGATTTTTTTTTTACAGAGGCGCCAAAAATATCGGCAAACTAGATATTATTCTAAATTAACCCCCTGTTGCGATGGGCGTCAGTACATCAATAACATAACAGTTGACGTGCTATGCCTTACAAGAGGTTACTGCGATTGTGTATGTACCCCAATAACATAAATTTTATTTCTCCACAGCTGCTTGCTTGAGGCCACACCGTGAACTTACGTGGAAGGCAAAGGATATGTGGAGGCAGTCTTATCGACGCCTCACAATTCTCCGTGCTATATGCATAGGGAACTCATTGATGTTGCAAGAGGGGAATGAGTTGCTAACACGATACTGATTACTCAAAATTGCCCAGGCAACATTTTTGGATCTTACATCTATACCCGGTAAGAACATCAGATCATTTTGCCATTCAAACCTCATGGACAAAGCGGCTTTAGTTTATTTCAACGAATTGCCGACAACAATTATGAAATACAACTTCAAACACGATGGCTTTCAAAACTATTTTAAAACAAGCTAGCCTTCGGCTACCTTGCCGAAGGTATGATTCCCTTCGCGATTCGCTTTAGGCAGTACGAACCTGTTTTCTTTTTCTTTTTTGTGTATGCGAATGTTATGATAAATACACGCTACGCTCGTACTGCTTAAAGCGAAAATACACTGGAGTGTGGGGCTCAAAGAGGAAAATCGGAGTCCAGGCCGGAAGAGCCGAGAGTGGATTTCCAATTTTTTTCAGAACAAGACGGGCTACACGGATAGGAGGTGTATGCTAGCAGCTACACCATATATACCGCGTTGGTAAGGATGCTGACGCGCCTATACCCTACTGTAGGAGTTAAGGCAATTAATAGTAGTAGTATCCAATACATGGTTCACGAAGAGCTAAAGAACAAAAGAGGGAACTAATGTGGAAGTTATGTGGATCTAGAACACAGAAGAAGTTTCCAGCAGTCTTATTGATTCGTATATGCAGTTAAGGCCTATGGGGCGGGCGGAGCCCATGGCTCGCAGTAACTGTGGGACAGTCAGGAGTTACACTATAGGGCAGATTTTAACGATTAACTTTCAATTAATTGCGTTCCCGGTCATGTGGACATGGATGACCTTTTTGCGAAATATTTCCTTGCAATATGATATGGTTTTAGACAATTCTGATGGCACCTCGACTGACATTACGTCAAAAAAAAAATACTAAAAACCCTTTAAAACGATTTAATTTAAAAAACAATCTGACTGTAAATTACTCGGGGTTGACAATGGGCTAAACGCATCCGAGGACCCCTACACTTCTTGCACAATGTTTTTTTTTCTCGAGAGAAAATTATTTGCGCGATATCTAGCTTCGAACCTTTTAAATCTGCTGGATCCGATGGTATTATACCCTCGGATAGAGGGTATTCTAAAGGCCTGCTTGGAGTTGGTCTATATTCCTCGCATCTGGTTGGAGGTTCGGGCTGTTTTTATCTCGAAAGCGGGTAGAAGTTTGCAGAAACTAATTGATCTTCATTTGGGAAATACCATACCACTACTTTTCCTTCTGCGTCGCAGCATTCGCATTGGAAGGGTAGATCGGTAGGCACGATACTGCACTCTTTGGTTGGTTTTATAGAGAAATCTCTTCTGCAAAAGGATTACTCGATGGTTGTTTTCCTGGATATCGAGGGCGCTTTCAATAACATTAAACCAAGTGCTATCATCGAAGCACTCCTGAGCCTGTAGGTACATAAGTCGCTTTACTTACTCATTAACAGGTTGTTAAGATCGGGACTTGTTCATACAACCATGGGTACATCGCCTGTGTGTAGGGGAACTCCCCATATTGTCTCCTATTGCTACTATTGCACTCTACTCGTGTAGGAAGGAAATAGGTTGAAACTGGGGTTTGCAGCCGAAAGCCGAATATTGGATATATGTACACTGCTGTGTTGTACACAGTATTCAAAGTAGTGGTCTGCTGGGGTAGTAGGTACAAAGACTAGGTGCGTTGGTCGCAACGGGGTCTTTTGGAACCACTTCATCAGCCGAACTAGATATGATACTCGGCTTGCTCCCGTTGGATATTGGAACAACTTGCGGTAAACGCGGCCTTGCGTCTTCGCGAGCCAGGCCAGTGGCATGCGCTGAGTGCAGGATACTCTACTATACTGAATAATCTGGATCTCCCCAGACCGACGGACTGCATTCCTCCAAAATATCATTTTCGCAGAAACTTCACTATTCTAATTCCGTCGAGTCGTCGTCGTCGAGTCTATGCACGGGGAATATGCCCTTTGACCACCGAATCTATGGCCATCTATAAATATGACTCTAAGACCGACGAAGGGGTTGGGGTAGGCATATACTCGGAAGGACTGGGAATTAATCTTTCATTCCGTCTTCCCGACTTTTGCAGTGTCCTCGGAAGTCCTGTCCTGTGCGGAACATCACCATTTATACAGACAGTCAGGCGGCGATTCGCTCACTTGAATCCATGTTGACGGCATCTTAAACTATTAAGAACTGCCGCTCATCCCTCGCAAAGACGGGTGGCTTCTTCAATATCACCCTCTGTTGGATACCAAGCCATAGTGGTTTTACGGGTAACTGTAATTCGGATGAGCTGGCTCTGGAGGGTACAACTTGGGCGGATGCCGAAAGACACAAGGACATTAGAATGTACTTTACCATGCGCACAATTAAGATCACTGCTGTGGACTCGGACCAGCGCCAACACATGCCAAACAACATGGACGGTTTGGTCGACATTTGATCCCAGCCGCTCTGCTACAGTGAGTAGTGGGGGTTATCACGAGGCACTGTCCAATCGGGGAGCTCGCCTGGAGGGTCCGTATTCCTCATCAAGACTTCTGCAGGAGTTGTGGAGATGTGAATGAGGAGGAGTGCGTTCTCCGCCTTCTCTGTCATTGTCCGGCCTTGGCTAGCAGGAAAAGGCAATTTCAGGGTTCTCGAGCCTTCTATATGATTTGGATGGACTTAGAAATATGACCGCCACAAGGCACAATCGTTACATCGCCAGCACAGGCTGGTTTGATACTTAGGTTCAACTGAGGTGATTTTTGGTGGTACTACCCAATGGTAATCTAAGTGTGCTGTGATACATCATCGCAGCCCCTGCACCTAACCTAATATATCGGCTAAACGCCCGTCCCTAAAGCAACTGATAGAGTTGGCTAGTTTGCCACACGGAATCTTATTTTCCAGTTAGAACGTCACCTAGCCGTTATGTTTGTGCTATTTTAAAGGCTATGAAATTGAAATTAATCGAATTTTTTATAATCGTCGTCATACTATTATCGTCTTTGTTGTTCGCCGGAAAACTAGATACACCAGGTGTTGTATTCCACTATGACTAACGGTAAAACTCTATCGCTAAAATTCGCTAAACGCGTTTTGGTTTAAAACACATCGCTAATTTGATTAATTTATCCGGTTCAATTTATTCATCACTGTAATTTAGGATCTAAACGAATTAAAGTTAGCGATGGGTTTCAAGTCAAAAGGCATTTAGAGAATTTTAGTGATAGAGTTTTAGAGTTTGCGAAATCTGGAGTTGGGTCCCAAAATACATTATTTTCACTTGTAAATATCTGATTCACTTCAAATGTCAGACTACATTACATATATTGCACTATCAGAGTTCACATAAATTGAGCCTTTCACTAGAAACTTCTTACATATTTGCCCAACATTTTACTGAACGATTGCCACTAAATCTTATTAACAACTCCACAATCATCACTTACCCATATTTTTGAAATAATTTAATCCAAGTTTTTTTCCACCCTTTTAAAATTATAACCAGCTTATTATTATGAAGCTGCTTGCAAGGTGCACTCAAACAATGATTGATATGAACTGAACAAATAGAACTATGGGCAATTTATTTTGTAGAGTTGCAAACTCTTATCAATAAAAAAAACGAGTTTAGTCGACTATGTACTTGTACTATCTTTACAAAGAGTGGAATGACTCCCCCATTTGTAAATATTATCTTTTACGAGTCACTGTATTAATATAGAAAAAGCAAACTTTTTATCTGATATCAAAACGTAGAATAGTCTAGATGCGAAAAACAGAAAATAACAGGTTGGCGTTTTAAATTACATTCAATAATAATAACAACGCATTAACAACAATTCAAAAGTCTTGAATATTGGCGCATTGTAAATTACCCATATCATCTACTTCTGAAGATCCAGCAAATAATTTAGCAAAAACTTTGCAAGTTTTATTCTCATCAATAAAGCAAAACATACATCAAATACGAGTAGATGTACGAAAAAACAAATAATTATATCGAAAAGTACGATCATCTGCAGTATTAATTAGCCATAGTACAAGTATCTTATCTACGACTACGAGTATACATATCTGGCGTTATGGTGCGTTGACAACCGAGAAATCCAGTAGATATTGAATCAAAGATTAGACCCGACCCGAGGGACTTTTTTGTGTTACGAATATACCTGACAATCTTGACCGGTAACACAGTTATTATTAATATGATTTAAGCTAATAAATGATAAAGTTATCAATGTTTATTTATCACATGTTCCCTGTTACTTTAAGCTGGACCTTACTTGTGATAAGAGTATCCGGTGAACAGAAACACATAATCGGAAACTAATGAATAATACTTTGTGACAAAACCTAGCCTTACCTTATTCAGATGTTGAGTCAACATTTATTTGTGTCATGATTTTCTTTTACATACAAATTTAAATATGACTTGCCGTAAATAAGTGAGAAAACGTAGCTTTTCCCCAAACTACAAGATTTATTTTGTGTATTATATATACATGTATTTCGGGAGCAACTTACTCCCTTCCTCAGTATACAAGCTACTAAACCTAATGGCAAAATTACAGAACAATTTAAGAATCTTAACATTAACGTTGCAGGTAGTCGAGAGCCATAAAAAGTTATACCTGTGTCCTAAAAAGTGAGGGGCCATATGTCACCAGTTTAGGGTCCTTTACTACCTGCTTTGCTACATCTATTCGCGGCGAGTTTAATTAGTTTCGAAGTGCAATTTCCTTGGTCCGTGTTTAATAATTCCTCCGGATTTTCGCGCATGATTTCGAGGCTTTCCCATTGATCCAGGGTGTACGGCTTGTTGATGTGTCGAAGTATTTCCAAGTTTTCGCGGGTAACGGTATGTCCTTTTTCGATGATGTGCGCGGCGACTGACGATCGAATTGTTCGGTTCGGATTTCGTTAGGAGTTTTCGGCTTCTCGGATGTGTTCGTTGAATCTAGTCGTGACTATTCGCTTCGTTGAAGCGAATAGTCGGTCGTCAGTCGCCGCGCACATCATCGAAAAAGGACATACCGTTACCCGCGAAAACTTGGAAATACTTCGACACATCAACAAGCCGTACACCCTGGATCAATGGGAAAGCCTCGAAATCATGCGCGAAAATCCGGAGGAATTATTAAACACGGACCAAGGAAATTGCACTTCGAAACTAATTAAACTTGCCGCGAATAGATGTAGCAAAGCAGGTAGTAAAGGACCCTAAACTGGTGACATATGGCCCCTCACTTTTTAGGACACAGGTATAACTTTTTATGGCTCTCGACTACCTGCAACGTTAATGTTAAGATTCTTAAATTGTTCTGTAATTTTGCCATTAGGTTTAGTAGCTTGTATACTGAGGAAGGGAGTAAGTTGCTCCCGAAATATATGTATATATAATACACCAAATAAATCTTGTAGTTTGGGGAAAAGCTACGTTTTCTCACTTATTTAAATCACAACTACAAACATCGGACGATACAGATTATATATGACTTGCCGTATTCAGTAACTTTGCCGAAACATTTCCGGGGAAAAGCTACGTTTTCTCACTTATTTAAATCACAACTACAAACATCGGACGATACAGATTATATATGACTTGCCGTATTCAGTAACTTTGCCGAAACATTTCCCAAGCCATGGTTCTGAAAAGAGGAGGGAATGATAGCTCTTGCCTGATCGCTTGCATTACACCTAAGCGTCTCAAATCAATATCCGTAACATGGCATGGCTCACGTAGTCAGACCTGCAACATATTTGTGCGAACTCTGTCACGTTATGAACCACCTGGAGCACCTATCACCGAGGTCATTCTTGAATAGGGTTTAGTAATGGGCTGACAACCCATCCTTGCAAAAACAATTCCATGTCAAGAACCTAGAACCTAGAAAAGAGTCTCGGAATGGACGGATCAACAACAACAACCACGCAAAAGTTTAACTGATTATTCTTTCGGATCCGGAAATGTACGCTCGCCGAACAAACCGGGGCCTGATAAGACCCTCCTTCAACAGGTCGAGAAATACGAACTGAGCATCAACGCAGTCCAGGAAACAAATTGGCTTGGCAACGAGATCAACGACAAGAAATCGCACACAATTTTCAAAAGCGGTAAAACATCTGGGCATAAGGATTTTGGAGTTGTGTTCATCGTGAACAATCAACTCAAACCCATCAATGAAAGGTTGTGTGCGATTTGCATCAAGACTCGGTTTTTCAACCTCTGGCTCATCAACCTGCACGCCCTCACTGAAGTCAAGGAAGAAGCAGTGAAAGACGAGTTTTACGACGGCCTGGAGGCAAACGTCGTCGAAATACTGCTGGTAGATTTCAATGCGAAAGTTGGGAACCAGAGTTGGTATCGGAGAACTACAGAAGGACACAGCCTGCACAATGAATGCAATGACAACGATCAACGACTAATCGACTACGCATGCAGTAGAAACCTTGTTGTAAGCTCAACATGCTTTCCGCACCGACGCATTCATAGAGAAACCTGGAAATCTCCGGATGCATGTACCGTTAACCAGACAGACCACGTCCTCATATGCAAAAAAATGGGCTTTAAGCGTGATGGATATCCGATCATTCCGAAGAGCAAATTGCAACTCCGAGCATCACTTAGTAAAGACTACCTATCCGTGAAGGATCTCTTCAGTGCACCAATCAAGAATGTGTGTGTGATCACTGATCAGCAAAACGCTCAACCGAGTTATTTACCTCATAAATTGGTACTCATTTAACAGCTGAGTTTGCTCATAGTCGGACACGTTAATACCCTTTTTTATGGAAAACTTCCGCATTCAGTAGGAATCAAACCGAGGCCCAGTGCGTAGAAGGCGAACGTGCTAACCGTTGCGCCATCCGGACTACTTTGACGAGCAGTTTCTGAACATTAATGACAAACTAGCTAACAGAAACACCAGACAAACGTACAGACTAGTAAACACGATTAAGAATGGCTATCAACCCAGGACTTGCTTATGTAAGGACAAGGATGGAAACATCATCAGCGACACCGCTAGCATCACCAAAAATGGGCGTCCTATTTCAAAGAACTTCTTAATCCCACATCCCACATCACCATACTAGTGTAGAAGCCCCAATCGTTAACGATATGATCGATCACGGCCCCAATACATAACTCCCGATAGTAGAAGAAGTTGATTTCGCCTTGCAGTCGCTCAAACCAAAAAAAGCGCCGGGTGCTGACGAGATTCAAACTGAACTGCTAGATTCCAGTGGAACGGGTCTTTTAAATGCAATACATCAACCACTTCTGCGAATCTGGGAGGATGATGTGATCTCAAAAAATTGGCGCAGGAGCATCACCTGTCCCATTCAGAAAAAGGGAGATAAATTTCGGTGCGAGAATTACAGCAACATCTCACTGGTCTGTGTTACTTGTTAATTGCCTTGACCCCTCCAAGGTCATGGGCGCGTCAACATCCCTAGCATTTCTATGCATTGTTGACATTTCGATAGCATATCTACTTTTCGAAAGTGCAGTTGCTAGCATGCACCTCCTATCCGCGCCGTCTTTATACTGACAAGCTCGGAGCACTGTGAGAGTTCTATTAGTACTCACAGGCAGTTTTTGATCGCGTCGAGATTTGAACTCCGAGCTCTAGATTAGTATCGTAGAGCGGTTACCGAACGACCACGGCCACCGAGCGCAATACTGGTCTGTACTTTCTACAAAATACTGACAAAAATTCCGAAAAATATAATAAAACCGTACGTTGAACGAATCATTGGCGATTATCAAAGCGGTTTCAGACCGATTAACTTTTCACGGTCAAACAGATCCTGGAAAAGTGCTGGGAATACAGTGTTGACATGTACTAAACTTTTGACGATCTTAAGCAAGCATACGGCAGTACCGATCGTGGAGTACTGTACAACATCATGCTGCAATTTGGTACACCGGCCAAATTAGTGCGACTGACAAAGATGACGATGACCCACTCCGTCTCACAGGTCAGGATCCATAATAGACTTACTGATCTAACAAGGTTACGGACTGGCTCCGACGCTTCTCAACCAGGCACACAACATGTCATCCGGATAATAAAAGCGGACCACAGCGGTACATCACCATCATGTCCAGAAACCTGCCCGTCGCAGAAGAGTTTCTAAATAATCTTGAC
The DNA here is from genome assembly GCA_964017055.1 of Chloromyia formosa. NCBI lineage: Eukaryota > Metazoa > Arthropoda > Insecta > Diptera > Stratiomyidae > Chloromyia > Chloromyia formosa. The sequence continues at coordinate 33,982,249 of OZ024818.1, forward strand.
ACGGCTACAAAAGAAGTTGGACTACGCGTTAACCAGGACAAAACAAAAGTAATGATGCAATCAAGAACAAGGACGCCAGAACAACCGAACATCAACGTCGGGTATCTCAGCATCGAATTCGTAGACGACGACAATAAAACTGACGAAATCAAGCGACGGATCTACCAAATGAGACTTTCTTCTCGGTCCTCCCAATAATAAATTCTAAGCATGTGCCCAGAAATACTAAGCTCCGCATATACGAAACCATTATACGACCTGTGCTATGCTGTAGCTACGAGACCTGGACCCTTACTCAAGCGTCCGAAAACATGATAAACACATTTGAACGTAAAGTCCTTCGGCGAATTTTGGAAGCAGTTTGCGGCCGAAATGGACCATTTGCTGTACGAACTTGTAATGAACCATATTATGGTCTGGTAGTGCTGCTCCCACCGGCAGATCGAAGCAGCACCTGATGAGTAGTGATCTGTTGATGGTACGAAACCAGAGGCCGAGGGTCCTATTACACCCGGACCCAGATTCGACCGCGTGGGCGTCTGATCCGTCCGCCAACCATTCCATCTTTATCGCCTATTATTTTATTCCCCATTTTTACCTTCCTTTTATGGGTTGTCTTCCCCAGGCCTATGAATTTTATTAATACGTAAAGGACAGGGGCAACGAGCGGCGAAAACCCCGCCCACATCTCCCGAACTGAGCTACAGCAAGCATAGGCCGCTGCTTAGCGCGTTGAGGGGCCTTTTTCTTCGCCGGATGGCACGGCCCGACCTTCACGGCCACTGTGCAACCTAGGCTCCGTCCCCACGGGCATCTTCGGATGCCCACCAAACCGTCCGTTACAAACTATACGATGAACTGGAAGTTTCGGGAATCGTCAAATTACAACGTCAACAATGGGCAGGACATATACAACGAATGGGCGATGAACGCAAGCCTAATAGCAGCCATACAAGAAGCGACCCGTCGCCCGATCGATCGGCCGATGGATTGCCACAAAATATCAGTTGATCTAAAGTATATGGAACTGTCAAAAAAGCGCATACACAGGCCGATCCGTCGGCCGATATCGATTTCGGGCGACGGATCGGCGACGGGGCAAGGCTGTGAGGAAGACCGAGAGCTCGCTGGAAAGATTCAGTAGATGAGAACGCCGAACAACTGTTGGACGTCCACTGAGGACGCGGCCACTTGATCGAAATAATTGTAGGACGATGGTCCGAGCGGCCAGGTAATGACATTACGAACAGCCTAATTGCGAGTAATTACACTTGTGATATGTTGTTCGGGAGAATTTTCGAAACACGCGGGTATTAATTTAATTCACCGGACTTTTATTTTCCACCCACCATGGAGAGACTAGATTGGCTGGCCTATTACATAAATCAGATACTTGCATATTCGAACAACCATTATACACATTTAAATGAGTAACATGTAAGGTGGGTTTTACTTATTAAATAATTCAAAAAGTTCGTGCCCCCTTAGTCAATTTCCTAAATATGCCACTGGACTTGACCAAACGTATTCGGCTTAAATAGTGCTCTAAGTGGACTACGATCTTGTCAACCCTTAGAACATAGTTCGAAGTGTCAACGAGGCTTTAGTTGACGTCTCGTTAGCATGGTTTCGGACGTTTACGTTTATTATTTACTGTATTCTTCAATTTAACGACAACTGATCATGATAGCATTGATAAAGCTGTTCATAGTTTTCACAAGTATGTATTTTGGCTGTGATTTGAATTCTTTAATTGACAGAATTACAACCTCTTTTCTGTAACAACTAGCAAAAATCATAAAAAGAACTTCCACTATTTTATTGAAATAAAATATTTCATTTTTCAACAAATGTGTAAGAATCCTTAACGCAATTAAAGATTACAATTCCTCGTAATAAAACATTTTCCATATATGTTCACAGCCTGGATTAGAGCAAATATTCGAAAGCCTCTCCCGAAGAACGCTGTCATTGCTGGCGAGGATACTGACGGATCTCCTATTTATGTTGGACGAGCGTGGCACAATGGTGAGCTGTTACCAGCCAAGTTTTTCGCTGCATCGAAAACTTGTTACATAACTGAGGACGGAAGGCAAATAGTCAAAGAAAATTTCGATATACTAACTGGCAAAGGATTTACCTGGGTCACCGCAGAGAATGGTGTACTTCCTGTTGGATCAGTGCCCGGTGGAAAGTTAAAAGACGGAACAATTCTCTACATAGGTCGGGTGTCCTGCGAAGGAATTGCGAGTGCGGGGATGATAGATCCGTCAGATAATAACGTATTTATACCGTTTGACGGAGGTGAAGAGCAGCCAATTAGATATGAAACGTTAGTCAAATGCGAGGACAACACCGGTTGCGGCTGTGTCTGTCAGTGAATATTAAGCAATTACTTTTTATATGGCAGCATCGTTTTACATATTAATATATTATAAATATTAAAAAATTCGATCAAAGGAAATACGTATCTGTAAAAAAAAAAAAAAAAACATTTTAAAAATACAGTTGCATAATTGAAAAGTATCAGCATGTAATCAATGGGCGTGTTCTTTCCTACTTCCTGGTAAGGGAAAGAGAATCATGTGTAACTTTAAAACAAGTTTTTTGCCGGACGACAGCTATCGACGCCATGCGACTTACATGGCACTTAGCATGCCGTCGCCCTTCTCTGACCAGAGTGGGACTACACTATTCATATTTTTGTTAAAAATAATTAACTCCCTGAAGGGAGCCCAAATCGTGTTCGCCGATGTCGACCGCTGGCGCGAAGCGCGTCTCATCAGACGCCTCTGCTTCGCGCTCGCACCAGTGGGAGAGGCGTGACCGCGGGCTCCCTTCGAGGAGCTAATTATTTTTAACAAAAATATAAATAGTATAGTCCCACTCTGGACAGAGAAGGGCGACGGCATGCTAAGTGTTGTTGGGTAGGAACACCCAGTGTTTTAACCCCAATGGATGAGAAGGGAACAAAACGAATGGTCAGGGGTCGAATTAAAATATAAGTTCCGTGAACGGACTACTCATCACGTAAAAACGAGTATTTCGTATTACACACCCCGTGAACGTAGCAAACGTATCGTAATTGGCTATTATGGTTTCCGTCAACGTATACGATATCGTATCAATCATTCGATCCCCCATTCGATTGCATTGAACCGATCGTATAGCACAAATTTCGTAAGAAAAATGGAAGTAAATGATTGTAAAACGCACGTTTATTGGTTATTCTTCAATAAATTAAATTTTAATTATTTCTTTAGAACCACTAAGCTTAATAATGAGCAATAAATATTTTAAGCGAGTTCAACTCTGTAAGGTGCGTTCAGATCACTCGCGCAACTGGCTCGCGAGGAAAAATTGCGTGTAGTATGAACATGTTCTTCGCCCGAAATTAATCTCTCGAGAGGAACTCGCGGTGTGACGCACCTGGTTTCTCATTGTTAGTTGCTCGCGCGCAACTACTCGGCCTCATATTTCACCTTGTGTGAACGCTGCGCGGGGATGTTTCGCGTGAGGATGAAAGCATTGATTTTTAATTTAAGCTTGTAACTTCAACTCTGTACAGGTGCGCTGAGATTAACCGAAGCCATTCGCGATTGAAGCTTGTAAGTAAGCTTGGTCATAGTGTTCTCGATGTGATGTAAAGCATTTGTTTTACACCGCATTCGGCCACCGCAAAGCGGATTTGGTTCACAATTCGTACTTGTGTTACTGTCGAGGCACATACCACTGTCGAAGAATTCCAACTCTTCAGTCTACCATAAAGGCGGAGGTATGGGTCTTAAGACCTGGATCCATGCCATCTGCACTCATAGTAACACGTTCCTCATTGCAAACACTTCCGAATAGTGAACTGATTGGTTTCTTCAATTCCAACTATTGGACGATTGAAGAGTCTCCCCTCAGCCACTTACGTAAAAGTACTATGTAAAATCGAGTTCATGTGTATTGACATGAGAATCCACCGTAATATTACGTTTACACTATCCCCAGATTACTTCATCTGCGATGGCTGATTTAATCTGGAACTGTCAAATACATACAATTTTAAACTCACCACACCCAGATTAAGCTGCAGATGAAGTAATCTGGGGATAGTGTAAACGTAATATAACCACTGTACCACACAAAACAATATTACCATTCCATACCCGGTAAAGACTTCCAATCACAGACTAGCCGAATTCAAAAACACGATGAGGACGCCATGGTTAACTCATCCAAACTGTCGTCTCAACCTCTCTAGTGTCTCTTGTACGCAACATTACGCGTTGTGTGAACGGAAAGGGCGAGACTGGCCTTCAGGGGGTTTCGCGTAAGTTACCTCGCGCAACAAATACCCAGTGGTTTCGCCAAATCTAAAAATACCTTTAAGCAATTCCTCCGCCTTCTGTCATACAAACATCGCGTCGAGCTATTACCGCATGTTCGCTTTTATTCGGTCCATCTTTAATATAAACACACGCACACAAATCAATCACAAATTAAGAAAAAAAGACAAGAATTTACACAAACCTTCTGTTTTAGTTTCCTTTTTAATATTTTTAGTTTTTTGACATTAACTTGTCATATGTATTTCCAATACGATTAGCTTTGAATCTACTACATTCCTTGAAAAATTACGTTCCGTTAGCAATCGTATATGATAATCCCAATGTATTCATTCGTACGAACAGTAACGTAATTTTTTTTCATACGATTGTCGTTCCGTTCACGGAACTCATAATTCGACCCCTGGTCCTCCTAGAGGGGATTGGGGATTGCGGGACGCTGACAAAGTTTCCCCGTAAAAATCCCTGTTTAGCCTCGGATTGAACGGATTAAACGTAAACGAACTCGGTATTGAAAATCACACTATGCTTCCGGATTCTGGAATGTGCGAAAACTACAATATATCCTACCGGCGTACTGCGAAAGCTCCTTCAAGGAGGATCTCACTATAACATCAGCATACTTACTACTTAACCTTAACCCCTAATGGGATATAGCGAGTCAACCACTCCAGCGCGTCATCGTACTCTGTTGTGGGCAATGGGGCGACACTCCCCAAATGACTTACCCAGCGCCTTACAATCTTTTGCCATACATCGACGCCATGTTATTTTCGAAACCCCTCCTGATCGGCCTTGGTTGGCATATGAAGCAATGCACTTATCATCCTTCCGCAATATGTGACCTATCCACTGCCATTTTCGCATGCGTATCAATTCGTCGATTGGCGTCTGATCCGTACTCTGACTTAGTTCTTCATTTAATATTGTTTCGGGCCAGAAAATTCTTAGAATTCGACGAATACATATGTAAGTCGCAGCTTTCTGGTAACTCTTATGCCGGAACCAGAATGAAGGCAGAAAGCGACAGCAGCGGCAGGGATAGCGAAATGTCAAATTAGAAAGAACGCATATCCCATACGCGACCTACATTGAACGCAGCGGCGAAAGCACATCCACGTGTTGTTGCTGCTGCCGCTGCTCCATGTTTATGCACAGTTCAGATACATTATGCCTTATTAGTGGTAGAAATTTAGGCCATTGTCGTTTAGTTAGAGTTTCTCACCTTTACTATGGTTTAAACCAAAAATTTGAAATATCTAATCAACTGCTCTCAAAGCTAGTGACCATGTATCGTGACTTTTAAACACTAGTTTAAAATACGAGTATGTTATGCATACGTTATTTTGTTTCATATTTCGCATCATGACAATTTACTTTACCAATTCTATCGAAAGACAACCCTCAAAGGTCATACCATGTACTTAAACCCATCGTGAGCTTGAAAGTCTTGGACATCTGTTGTTCGTTCCTCAAATTTATAAAATATAAATTAAAGCTATCTTGTTCGTATATGCGGCAACAGATGGCTAAGAAGCTTTTATGTTTTTGTGTGTATGTATGTATATTGTATTTTATATAGACGTATATATATCTTTATATTTTAATACTTATACGGATCTGGAATCGACGATATTATCTTTTTATGGTGGAAAATAATGTACAGAGTCATGTAAATTTTTTGCAAGCAAGGTCACTCAAGACATTTAGCTCGCAGCTCTTTTATCGCGGGAGAATATGGAATCAAACAAATGGAGATGAACTACATACTTATTTGTACACGGAGTCAATTACTTCCTACCCGGACTAAAGAGGTTTCCTGGACTGGCTGCTCCCGAATGGAATTTTTTCGTCTTGTTACTATATGACCTTTAATTTTTGCTCATAACTACTCTAAAAATGGGACAAATCGAAAAATACTGGCCATGTTAGGCTAACAATCAAATTATCCTCAACTCTTGCGGATAAGCTTTTCCGTTAGGAGCATCCGTTGCAAAGATCTGTGAGCTTAAAAAGTGATAAAGTGTGATTTTTCTCCGAAGCCTCGAAAATTGACATTTCTTGACTATCGATTTTGACTACGCTACTGAACCGGATTTCAACTTTAGCCAATGCATTGGCTGCATTGGAATTTAACGGTCTTTAATTTACTCCTGGAAATTTTTTCGATCCGAGGCATCGTTTCGGACTTATAAGGATAATATTAAAAAAAAAAAAGGGCTCAAGTTTCTCGGATTTTCGCCCACCAAAAGTTAAGCTCACCTTCTACGACCGTGCAAACTGAGTTTCCATGTATTCAGTATCTATAGAAGGGATTAAAATTACTTTCAGATCTTTCCCTAATTATTATTAATAAAATTTTATTTTACTGGCCTAAAAATGGTCAATCAAAGTATAATTTATAGTTACCCAAGCTACCCTAATACGACTAACAAAATTAACTACGAACTGAAACTATTTGTAGCTTTTGTAATGAACTATTTTATATCCTGGTCTGTGCTGCTTCCACCAGTAGATCTATGGCAGCACCTGATAAGTAAAGATCTGTCGGTGGTACAAAACCAGAGGCCGGGGCTTCCATTACACCTGGACCCCAATGCGAGCGCGAGGGCAATCGAGCCATCCGCCAACCATTCAATCCTTTTCGCTTCATTTTTGTATTCCCCATTTTTACCTCCCTTTTTGTGTTGTCTTCCCCAGGCCTATGCATTTTTGTTAATACGTAAAGGACAGGGGCAACGAGCGCGAAAACCCCGCGTACATCTCCCGAACTGAGCTACAGCAAGCATAGGCCGTTGCTTAGCTCGTTGAAGGACCTTTTTCTTCGCCAGATCTTCACGGGTCATTATGCTACCTAGGGCTCTGTCCCCACGGGCATCTTCGGATGCCCACCAAACCGTCCGTTACACCCTCTCGAGTGGTCTACCAAAGCTGGAGCTTTTCACGTTTATTCAATCGGAAGTTATAGATATATTTAATTTTTTTGCTTACGTAGTAATGTTGGACGATCCTTTAGTCGGATCATGCCCATTTTCAATACTAACTAAATAGATCATATGGACGTTTGTCCAAAATTTCAAGCCTCTAGCTTCATTATATCGAAAGTTATCGTGCGAACAGACTGACAGACAGACATGGCAATTGGGAGGTGGCCTTGATAATTTATTGTATTTATTTATTGCTATACCTACGGAGCCTCGGTAATGAACCCATATTACCCTCAGCCTCTGGTTTCGTACCACCGACAGATCACTTCTCATCAGGTGCTGCCTTCGATCTGCCGATGGAAGCAGCCCAACCAGGATATGGTACATTACACCTCCTTTAAGTTGTTACACTTTTTCGTCAATATACCCTAAACGTGACCAGATCAAGCTGCTTTGGCTTTAACCATCCCTCAAACCAACGCGAAACCGTCTCGAATAAATCGTGGCGCTTAAGTCGTGGTGGATTATTCGCTGCGGATTCGCGATTATGTTCACACCGACGCGATTTATTCGCCATTGCAATTAAAACGAAATTTAAATGAAATCCATACGATTAGCCATAGTAACGCGAGTGTTTTACTGAAAAATAAAACTAGCTTCAATGACATAAATGAAATTCAAATCAGGGGCCATAGTAACGCGAATGTTCCAGGGAAATTAAAAATCGTTGCCAAATAGCTTTCGCCGCGAATTTGCGTCGCGTTGGTGTGAACAACTTCATAAGACGCCATGTAAATAAATTTGCAAATCTGCCGAGAATTATCCGCTGCAAATAAAACGCGTTGGTTTGAGGGATGTGTGCTGACGATTTTAGGCTAGGGATCATCGCTAAATTTTCTTGTTGACTGTTTAGCAATGGTACACTCCACTTTTATTCTTAAAAATGAGAAACATGCGCTAATGAGTGAAAAATTAAAAATGGGAATTGGGCTGATTTGTATTGACCCTAATCTAAGGGTTAGGGCGAATGTTGCGACGCACGTTTGCAACACACCGCACGGCACGGCACGTTTCTGTTGATTTTGTTAGTGCTCGGTTAACAGAAACAACGACAAACAACTGAAACGTGCCGTGCTGTGGGGTGCGTTGCTGTGCCGTGCGTCGCAACATTCAGATAGATAGAAGTGATAAGCTTTGAGCCAAAGAAGTTCATAAGCACTGACACCGAAAGGTTTATTAGCAGCTTAAAAAGAATAGGATGTGTATGCCAGCATCTTGCATCATCCGAACAGTGGCGTATTTAGAAAAATAGCACAGGAGGGGCACGGATTTTTTTCGAATTATGCAATAAATAAAACACCACTTACTTCTTATATATAAAAATAAGTCGTCTACGTATGTACAGGCATAACTCCTTTCTCCGATTTGGGTCAAATTTTTTTTTGTTGTGCTCCTTTATGCCCAACTTAGATACTAACGGAGCCCAAAATTGGGAAATTTCATTTCCCATACATTTTGTATGGAGAAATTTTTTCATCTCCGATTTGGCTAAAAAAAATGTTGTTCGTGTTAGCAATGCTCCCTCCTATTTGTATATATATGTATGTACATAAAAAAATCAAGGACGACCTGTTGTTGGACATGAAAACACCCATTCTTCCGATTTGTCTCAATGTTTTTTGATCTGTTCGTTTAAGCCCAACTAAGATCCCAACGGACAATAAACCCAAAAAAGACGACCTTTTGTCGCTCATGAAAACACTCAGACGATATTTTGCATAGAGTTCGCATTTCAAGAGCCGATGCTGAACTTCAAATAAGCGACGTCATACAAACGAGGCGCTTATTTTGATAGAGAGGATATATGCTTACTGCTCTGCGGAAATTTGTTGAGCAAATTAGGAATGCCGGCCCCAATCGTCCGATGCACGACGCATTCAACCGGGAATTGAAACAAGAACGTGATTACGATTGAGATGCACTGGGTCAAGCGCAGAGCATAGAAATGTTCCATTGTTGAATCCACAGCAGAAAAGTCCATAAGATACACTGATGAAAGCGATCGATGATGGACAAGCTGCCATTTTCTTTCTTGATGCGCCTGGGGGAACTGGCAAAACGTTCCTCATTTCCTTGATATTGGCAACGATTCGTTCACGAAGTGACATAGCGTTGACAGTTGCATCATCTGGCATTGCGGCGACGTTGCTCGAAGGAGGACGGGCGGCTCATTCTGCCTTTAAAATACCATTGAACTTGCAAGTGACGGGCGAAACAACTTACAAAAAAAAATTCTGCTATGGCTAAAGTCTTGCAAATTTGCAAAATAATCATTTGGGAAGAATGCACGATGGCTCATGAACGTGCATTGGAGGCTCTCGATCCCACTCTGAAAGACTTGCGCAATAATCACAATCGTTTTGGAGGCGCAATGATTCTACTTTCCGGCGATTTCCGTCAAACGCTGCCCATCATTCCGAGATCAACACCGCGTCCTTAAAATCATCTCATTTATGGGCTTACGTGCAAACATTACAACTGACAACAAACATGCGCCTTGCATTGCAAAATGATCAATCAGCTGATGTGTTCTCCAAGCAATTGTTGGACATCGGCAATGGAAATATTCCAGTTGATGAGACAAGTGGTTTCAGTGAATTTCCCATTCACTTTTGTAAATTCACCGAGTCCAAGGAGCAACGCTTCGAAAAAGTTTTCCCGAACATCGTGCGCAATTACACCAATCATGAATGGTTGGCTGAACGAGCTATTTTACCAGCAAAGAATGTCGATGTCCACCAATTGAATTTCGATGTTCAAATGATAATCCCTGACGAAGTGATGATATACAAATCTATGGACACCATCACCAACGAAGAAGGTGTCGTCAACTATCCAACAGAATTTTTGAATTCATTGGATGTGCCAGGACTCCCGCCACATCAACTGCAACTGAAAATAGGCTCAGTCATCATAATGCTTCTAAATCTGAACCAGCCGAAGCTATGCAATGGAACCAGACTTGCTGTCAAATGATGTCAAATCAGCTCCATGTATGAAAAAAATAAGTCAGGATAGGCGAAAGTTGCGAGTGTAGCGAGCACTAGATGCGAGGGTGAGTGAAGCGAGCCATCGCAGCTAGTTTTACATAATACCTAAAGGTGGAATTCATATGCGACCACTGAATCGACTACAGTAACATGAAACCAGTTTCCTAAAACCAGTTTCATGAATCTAGTTTCCTGAGTGTGCACCGCGCCTTAGTGTTTTAGCGTACAATATACATGATCATTAGAAATTAGAAAAATCAACTTTTAAAAATGTCTAAATAAAAACATGTATGCCACTTAAATTAATTAGATTGATGAGACTTAATTTAAGAGCTCAAAGGGGGGGGGGGGGGGGGGGGGGGCACGTGCCCTCCGTGCCCCCCCTGTAAATACGCCACTGCATCCGAAATCTTTCATATGCTCTCGTCAACTGTGCCTCGGATAAGGGCTGACTCACCTTTTGCGACTTTTAGCTATCGTTCGATGACATGACAAGGATTTCTGGCCCAAAAGAAATATCAAATGAAGAGCTGAGTTCACGTACAGGTCAATTGCCAATTGACGAACTGATACGCATGTAAAAGTGGCAGTGGATAGATGAGGACTCATGCGTCCCACCACCTAAAACTGAGTACGAAGACGCGCAGGAGTAGTTCAGGCGATATGCTCCGCTAGAGTTTAAGGTAAACTAGTAACCATTCAGATTCTCCCTAAAGTCAAAACATTGGTTGATAAAATTAAATATGTATAAGAGTATAAATCGCAATAATACATTGTTGTCCTTCCGTAAGTTTCTATCATTTATTATTCACAGTTAAATTGAATTTAAAACGATCTCCTATTCAATGTGCCATAAATACTATCTCATTCACCTTATGCACAATGATACCGATTAAGTATGACTTTTCATTGTTCAAATAATAGAAAACAGCGATTATCCAATCCGCAACGTTAACATGAAGATTACATGAATAATACTCTAGGTTTTATTAGTCCATTGAGTATAATGGACATTTTCTTGCATGAATAAATGCCATTCGGTTTGCTAGCAGCTCCGCCGCTGCCAGCAGCGGTAACAATTCTTGCATTCTCTCATATTCAGGCGCAGTTTATAAGCTGCGGTTTAACAAGCCGTTTGAGTAGCGGCAGCCACAGCGGTTTACAAATTTGCATTGTATTTAAATGCAATCTTGCCGCCAAACAAACCGCGGTGACTGCAGTTTGTTAAACCGCAGCTTATAAACGGCGCCTTAACTACACGATCACAACGTAAAGTGCCTTGAAAACAAAACTAAGAAAATTTGCCGATTGAATGGATGCAGCACAATGAACTGTTCTCAAGAGTTGGCACAGAGATCTGCTGCTATAACTTCAAAGACATGAGGTAAATTTGGACCTACATAGCTAGAAGTAGGATCACGAGCACTAGAGGTAAATCTAGAGACCAACAAGACTGCCAAGTCACAAACATACCTAGCAGTTCGAGTGTAGTACTACTGTGCCGATTATCGTGAAAAAATCTAATGATCTATAGTATGTTATGTACGGTTTTCAGTTTAAAGATATCGATTCAAAAGGCTCAAACAAGTGGCTCTAAAAACCGCCAATGAGATAAAAAAAATGTACAGTCCAAACCAAACAGTATTGGCATTCGGATTTCCGAATCGTGTGTGGCGGAAAACGGACTGGACAGTTGTTGTTGGCCGAATCGAAAATCGATTCGGAAAGTTCATCAATGAGACTTTGGACTATACAGTATAGGATCCGGAAAAACTGCACAGTGCGAACTGAACAGTCGTGGCCTTCAGGTTTTCCGAGTCATGTGTGACAGAAACCGGACCATAACGTACAGAGTTCAGTCCGCCGGACTCCAATCGAAAACCGTTCTTGTTTTTGACTGTACGTACACTGTGTACATATGTCGCGAATGTACAGTTTTTCCGGGTAGATTTACGGCTGTCATAAGCCAAGTATCTCAAATCAAGCAAAATAAAAACAAAACATTTGGCGCAGTAAAGCCAGCGGAACTATTTTTTATGTGCGTTGATTCAGGATTAATTCTGAGATAATGGGTAGATGTAGTCCGGATGGCGCAACGGTTAGCACGTTCGCCTTCAACGCACTGGGCCCCGGTTCGATTCCGGGGATTTACGTGTCGGACTATGAGCCCACTCAGCTGTTAAATGAGTACCCATTATGGGGTAAATAACTCGGTTGAGCGTATTGCTGATCACATACCTCTGCACAAAAACCGTCACGATCTAGAAAATGAGATGATGCTAACTCATCTCGAGGCCGTGGTTCAAATTGGACTGTTGCGCCAGTTATTTATTTATTTTTATTTAATGGGTGAGATGCCTAACATCAATTGTCAGTACCTTTGTATGTACGGAGTACGTCTCTCTTATGGCACAGACTGTACTAAGCTCTATCGTAGTCTCGAACCATCGATGAAAAATATAATTAGCACTAGCCAATTCTCGAACCGTCTAGAATCTGCGCTAACTAGTGCATACATGGGTTTAACAGGTAAATAAAGGCAGATGTCAGCAGCTGCAGCAAGCAGTAGTAGTCGAAACTCAGTTGGAAGTCGACCGTTCTAAAGTATCCGCTTAGGAGCGTAAACGGAGAGTATAAACGTTATCGGGATCCGTCGGAAATGGATAGTTAGAGCTAGTTTGACGTTGGTTGTTAATTACACGTGTGTAGTTCGTTTGGTAAATAAAGTGTGTGTTTTTTTCAAACGAAGTGTTTCATTATTCAGCATAAGAGTATCTAACGAACCCGGCTTCGGTCAGAGGAAACATTATAGTACCATGCCCAACTAGGGATTAGCGCAAATGAGTAGTAGTAAAAGCTACATAGTTATATATATCGATATTTATGCGATATTTATACCCTAGACTTATAGTATAGGGTATATTGTTTTTGTCACGACAAAAATATGTAACACCTTAAAGGAGGCTCCGGAGGTATAGGAATGTATATAAATGATCAGGGTCGCCTCCTGATTCGATTTAGCCATGTCTGTCTGTCTGCCCGTCTGTTTGTTTGTCTGTCTGTCCGTTCGCACGATAACTTTCGATAGAATGGAGCTAGAGCTTTGAAATTTTAGTAAAATGTTGGCAGTATGATCAAGTTGGAAATAGAAAAAAGGAAAAATAAAATCGATCAGTTGAAAACTAGCGGTAATTTTCTTACAAAGAGCCCTGTACTACCCTACTTCTCAGGTTTTTTGTCTATACCCAACTAGCATTTTTGGTTCCAGTCACGTAGTTGCCACTCCAGTTTCTCCTTTGAAAGTAGCGGTTACTGTGAATCGGTACGTAATAGGGACGTATTTGCCACGGAAATGTTACTAAAATGGGGAATGAAAGGGTTGGTGATTGGTTCGATTTCGCCACCAATTTTGCCACGTGTTTGGGACGTACCAAACTAGTGAAAATGTTTACCCAAACACGTACCTGGTACTTTATTAGATCCCTTTTTCCCATACAAACATAACTTGCGAGTGTGTATTGGATATGATTAATACAATTCAATAAACATATTAAATGTATATGTATTTAATAAACATGTATGAATTGCATTGTTGGTCCCAACATATTCTCGAATAAGAATTGAAAATATGAATTTAATATTTAGAACATAATGACCATCAGCGTATCTTTTTAAGAACAAAAATGTATGCCAAGGACATTTCATGTGAAAGTTGGCATTGTATTTTAGTTCGAAAAATTACAACGCCTTTCAAATATTCTTTAAATTTCGAAGTAGAATATGGAAAAATTAATAACATGAAATTGTGTTTTTTTTATAATTTAGGGTTTCTTTGCCTTAAATTGGTGGGTAATAATGCCTATATGCTTAAACAATAACAAATTCTTCCTAATAGTTCAAACATATCTCTTTTTTTAAAGGTTTTCGATATTCAATTCTGAAAAGAATTAAAAAGATGGCGATTATCTGGATACTTTATAGTAGAAATAATGATAGTAATGTCACGATTTCGCCACCTAAAAAGGTACTTTATAGTTCCTCACTAGGAAGTAACCATATTGTGGTGCCCAACACGAAACATTCACCTGCATTTGTGTAATATATAGTGGCAACATTTTTCTCAAGTCCCAGGTTATGAAAAATCACCACTCTGGAACCATATTAAAATCAGAAAATAATGCCACTAAAATGGTCCAACTGCCACTATGCTGGAACGTTCCGCGAGCTACGTTACAGGATTTCTTACCAAGAAGTTGCAACTCTAGTACCAAAAACGTAGCAGCAACTTCATATAGTGGCAGAATCGAAAACACTGGTATTTGCTACTTAAAATGTTACTTGGGTAACTCTTGAACTAATTGACGTAGACACCTGATTTTTGGCATGTAACCCTGAAGTGAGAAGCTGCTTGAGTTTCAGTAAGTTGCGCGTAATCAGATCAAGGGAGCCTACCTCCCCTACAAATTTCCAAAAATTGCATATCTCTTTAATTACGATAATTTTCGTTAGAATGACACTAGCAAGTGCAAATTTGGTAGAATGTTAGTAAGATCCACTTGGTTGGTATTGAAAATGGGCGAGATCCGTCCCAAGGAACCCCTACCTCCCCTACAAATGAAACTTCAAATAAGCGGTAACTTTCGATAGAATGAAGCTAGAGATTTGAAATTTTGCTTAAATGTTCATAGCATGAACTAATTTGTTAGTGGCAATGATGGGCGAGATCTGACCCAAGGAAGAAATTCTTCACCAAGATATGGTCTGAATCGCAGTTTGCTCCTCGATAGAATCGGACATCCAATACACTGGACGCACACCTTGTAAAAATGAGGACGTGATCAATTTGGTTGACGGTTCCTTTCGTCTGGAGATTTCCAAGTCGGATCACTGCGTCATATAGCTGTCATAGGAACGACCGGGCCAAGAGTGTTTTTGTTAGAAAACTCTTATTTATAAAGATATCTTTACCAAATTTCACAATAATCGATCATGGATACCGCCAAACTACGGATAGATTACTAAATTTAGATGGATTCAACCGACTATTTCATATACCTCTCATAGGAACAGTGGAATCGGAACAAGTTTCACAGCTAATTTAAAAAGTGGTAATTGCAGAATGCCTGATTCATTCAGCATTTACTATTTATAGTAACACAGACTACTGCAAGGTAGCCGAAGGTGTGGCGATATTAAGCGAGATCGATGTTGAAAAACATGTTGAGAGCAAGTCGAGAACATGTCGAAAATATGCCGAGGGCGAGTTATTCGTACATAATAAAAATTTAATCGATGGATGGAAAGAGCTACCTAGCAACGATACTTGTCATCAACCCTAAATCCAAACCATTCTTACATCCCAGGCGCTTTCAAAGATGCAAAGCCTTATAAGAGATTCTGAAAAAAAAAAAGAAAACGTTTGCACTAGTCTAGAAAACCTTAATAGCAATAGTCAGCAAAATATTCTGCACGTTGGAGTTCAGAGGAGCAGCTCTTCAGCCATGAATGCTGCCTGACTAGCTCCATTATGTGCCAACGAGTACGTCTAACCATTTCATGGTTCCGGTCAATGAACATTTGAAACAGTATGCCCGATCGCAATTCGAAGCTTGTAATTTGCCTGATCTCAAGTGGTGTTCTTTAGCAGAGATAGAAAGATACTGTAGGTAGTCATTCTCCGATCTCTGCCCTGCCCCACTCGACTCTGTGGAGCCCACTGCAATTCTGCTTTCGGAATAATCTTCGTCTTTGCAGTATACAACTTCACAAGAGATATCGGAAAGTTCAAATGACTGCCATTTTCGTGCAAAGTATCTGAGCGTGTGTAACCAGTCAACAGGAAAAGTGTGTCAACAATAATCAAGCCAGTTGTCTGAGACTGGGTTTGGGCTTATTCTTTGAGCAGTTTATTTTTATTCCATGCTACATATGTATACACATGTATTAGGAAAGCTTAGAAAAACGTATTCTAAACACTTAACTAGAACACATACTTTGTTCATAAATTACAGAGAGCAGGAAGGTAAGCCAAGATGAGCTTAAAATGTCAGTGAGGATTCCATACACATATGGAGAGGGGGAGGTCAAACTAACGTTGTTCATGGACAACACAGCATTGACACAAAGGGCAGGGAGGTAATAGAAAGTATCTGAACAGAGGCTAGGTTAGGTTGGAGGGCTTCGGTGTCATCACAGCCCACTTAGACCATAGCGTAGGTCATCAAGGTGAACCTACCCTAGGAATACTAACAATGTCAAGCTTTCCTATAATATTAAAACCATCCGAAGTTAGTCATGATTCATGAAACGAGGGACCAACCTCCACTTCTGCTAGTTCCGCAAATGGTTAAAAAGTAGTCTCCAAGCGATAACATTCTCAGGGTTGTTGGTCCAGGGCCTTCGAAGAGCAGATGAAAAATGTTGCCCTGCTTATCGTTGTTCCACACAGCTCCTGCAGCCTGCAGGTCGTTAAAAGTTTCCTGGCATGTTCACGGATGACGCAGTGTTTAATGACGGTGCCGACTACCAACCCAGTCTACTAGTATTTCGAACACCACAGGAATTTCGTAATTCGGCTTAGGCCAAATTAGCTTATCCCTAAGAACGTATCGCCATTCGCCCATCTTAAGAATCTCGCCTGCCTCAACTTGTTGCCGCCGTGAATTTTGTATGTATTTTCTGCATCTTGCAATGAGTCGAGGCTGGCGAGACGCAATAGAATCTATGTATTCAGGAGTCGCAGTGCGTACTAGGGGTTACTACAAAGCCTTGACTCATGAGATTAAACTGCAGGCTGGCTGTCTGTGAAAGTAGTGATCCCTTTTATCGATTTGATGTGAAATCCCAGCGAGGTGACGAAGGATCGCGAAGTCTTCTGCCTGGAAAACGCTGCAGTAATTAGGGAGCCGAAAATAAAGATGGAAATTGAGCTCTTCGGAATGTACTGCGGCACCACGTCACCAGCAGTTTTAGAACCGTCTCTGTCACTTCTTTCGTTACAGAAATCCTTTTTGAGACTACTACCTACAGCGGGAATCCCCCTGGGTAGATTTAATTTACTGAACAACAAATACATCGAAATACAAAACAAATCATACAAAAAAAATGAAAATTCACTTCCAATTAATTTCAAAATTTCATTACACACACACAAAATTCTACACGGATGGATGTACCCTTCCGAAATGTGGCATCCTTTCAGACCGAATGCAGCATTCGTTAGTTAATATAAAATGCAATGGAGGAATCATAAAAATAAAAGAAACCCACCCAGCACACAATCTGCTATTAAACGACCCCCGCACTTAGGGTGGTGTATGTAACGTCATGTCGACGCTTACGAGGACTGTGCGTTATTGAAAACCCGAAATGGAAATCCCCTTTGGCGGTGGCAGCTTTATTGCTACACAGCATGGGGTTAAATTCTATCGTTCCAAGGTATTGCAATTGATAGCATGTCCGGAAATTACGCCCAGCACGGGTAGAAGGGGAGGATTTTTGTTGTTGTGTGTGTCATGAAAGAGGGTGGCGAAAGTAGATTTTAGGAAAACTGAATATGTCCCGATCCCTTGTCGCTACAATGTATCGGACGAGGGTTTTTTGAAAATTGGATTTTTAGTATTACTGTCTTTTATGGGTTATAAAGCCTTTTTATATTTTTTGAGTTTTACATAAAATTATATAATTTTTAATTAGAAGTTTTTTTTAAGAACAGAGTAGTCAAATTCAATAAAGCATTCGATTTTTTTTTAAGTCGATTGGCAAGTTTCTGTGTTAACCAAACACCGAATACTATTTTCCAAGCGTTAGCCTACGTCACCATTTTACTGTGGAACGTTACAAGATCGAGGAACCAGTTTCGGACGATACACTTTGCCAGCATGCACCTGCTACTCCCATTTAGCCGCCTACCTGCAACACGTCGGGAGATGTTGTGGCTTATTATTACGCCCCGCACCACAGGGGAAAACAACACAAACATCAATGGCCACGAACGCCGTAGACGGGACTTGAGCCCATAACGACCATAGTCAGATATGAGACTGACGCCTCTACGCATTGAGCTATCGGTGTCTACTAAATGCAATACTTCTGTGAATCTGGGAGCATGAGGGGATCCCAGAAGACTGGCTCAGGAGCATCATCTGTCCCATCCACAAAAAGGGTAATAAATTGCGGCGTGAAAATTACAGAGGCATCTCATTAACTAGTCTGTACATCCTACAAAAGACTAACGAAAATTTTGGAAAATAGAATAAAGTAAGATAATACGTTGGACGACCTAGTAACACCTGGAGAAGATCAGTTAAGAGGGAGGGTGCCTCAATAGGCAAGTCGTGGAGTGAGCTAAAAGCGATGGCAATAAGGAGGACGAGGTAGAAAGCAGGCGAGGTTAATGCCCTATGCCCCACAAAGGGTTCACAGGAACCAGAAAGAGAATACACTGAACGAATCATTGGCGAGTATCAAGGCGGTTTCAGACCTGGCCGATCTACAATCGATCAGCTTTCTCCGGTCTAGCAGATCCTGGAAAACACACGTTAACGTGTGCCAAGTCTTTGTCGATTTTAAGCAAGCATACAACAGTATCGATGGTGCAGTTCTGTGCAACATCGTGCTGCAATTTGGTATACCAGTGAAATTAGTACGATTAGCAAAGATGACGATGACCAACTCGGTCCCACAGGTCAGGATCCAAAACAGGTTGACTGATATCTTTGATGCACGTACTGTACTGGATTGAAGTAAGGTGATGGACTGGCTCCGACGCTCTTCGCAACCTGGCAGTTGAATACGCCATCCTGGTAATCAATTTAGACGACAGCGGCACACTGCTCTTCAAGTTAACGCAATTGATAGTGTACGCTGAGGACATCAACATTATGTCCCAAAGCCTGTTCGCCACAGAAGAACTTCTAAATAATCTTGACACGGCTACAAAAGAAGTTAGATTACGTATAAGCCAGGACAAATCAAAAGTAATGATGCAATCAAGAACAAGGACGCAAGAACAACCGAATATCAACGTCGGCAAGCTCAGTATCGAATTAGCAGACAACTTCATATAACAAAGGATGCCAATGAAACTGACGAAATCAAGCGACGGATGCAGCTAGGAAATAAGACTTCTTTCTTGGTCCTCCCAATAATAAAATCGAAACATGTGCACTGAAACACTATGCTCCGCATATACAAACCATCATACGACCAGTGCTCCGCTATGGCTGCGAAACCTGGACCCTTATTCAAGCCTCCGATAACATGATAAACACATTTTAACGTAAGGTTTTTCGGCGAATTTTCGAAGCAGTTTGCGACCGAAATAGATGGCGCATCCGGTACAACCATGAGCTGTACGGACTGTACGATGAACTGGAAGTTTTGAGAATCGTCAAACTACAATACAACGTTAATGGGCAGGGCAGGACATGTACAACAAATGTAAGATGAACAACTTCGACGTCGGGCTGTTGCGCCACGATGACCACTACTTTTGGATATCGTTTTTTTTATGCTAAGGCTTAGGGGATACCCTTTGATGCGAGAGCACAGCCTTGGCGGGAAATAAATTAGGGTAGTGGGGCTAGGATGGGTTGAGTTTGAATGAGGTACCGGTATACGTTTCGTTTAAATTTTTGCAGATCATAACTGCAGGGGAAAACAAAAGATGGTAGGTTGTTCCACATGCAGGGGAAAACAAAAGATGGTAGGTTGTTCCACATTCGTGTTGTTCTGGATACAAATGAGTCATAGAATTTGACGGTACGACTATTACTGAGTTCAAGAAAATGAGGATGAGCACGGCAGGCTAGCCGGGTGTTACGCGAAAGAAGAGCAAGCTCAGGAATAAGACTGGATATTTCGGCAGAACAACGGCGGTTGTAATAGCGATAAAAAAGTGATAAACAACCGACATTTCGCCGGTGTTCAAGCGGCTCTATATGAGAAGTTATGGATTCATCGCCAATAAGCTTGAAGGCTTTCCGTTGAACTTTGTCTAATGCGGATAGGGCAGTTCGACCTGCTCCTGCCCATATGTGGGAATTATATTCAAGTCTCGGTCTTATGTGGGCCTTATAAATTTGTGCCAAATCAGATGGTGTAAAGTATTTTTTACAGCGATTCATGAAACCCAGACACTTCATTGCACTTGTTGAAGATGTGGTCAGACCAATTTAGTTTACTAGATATGTTTATACCGAGTACGTTCAATGTGGATGAATCAGTAACGCTGACACCATCGACAAGAATGGGTTGGGCGGTAGATGGGGTAGGCGTTTATTGGAAATAAGACAACATTGAGTTTTGTTGGCATTAAACTCTACTCGATTTGCTTTCCCCCATGCAATATTTTTTGAGATATCTCTATTTAGTGAGTCAGACATGCGATCTCGGTTGAAAGATGTAGCATTTTGGCAGGAGTCAGCTGCAGAGTTAAAAGTATAAAAAGAATCAAGAGTGCTGTCATCTGCAAAACTCTGAATTGGGTTTGATGTCACACTTAAAAGATCATTGATGAACAGAAGAAAAAGCGTTGGTGATAGGACGGTACCTTGAGGGACCCCTGCGTTGGTACTCAATTGTCCTAACCCCTTGTGGGGCATAGCGCGTCAACTGTTTCATGTGGCCCAGTTGACGTTTCGTTGGCATAAATTGGTTTCGAAAAATGCAGTTGCCAGCATTCACCTCCCGCACATCCATGGACACGAACGTCGTCGTGGACGGGATTCGAACCCGAAACGCCGGTAGTCAAACATGAGACTGATGCCTCAACATATTGCGCTACCGGCCGCCCCAATTATGTCGACTCGAAGCGAACGGCCGTGGAGGAAACTTTCAATCCATATAACTAATTTTGGATCCATACCAAAAGCCTGGAGTTTAGCTAAAAGAGCTGGATGCCAAACTCTGTCAAAAGCTTTCGAAATGTCGAGGGCAATGATTTTAGCTTCACCAAATTGATGAATACATCGATTCCATCTTTCGGTGAGATATGTCATGAAATCTCCGGTTGAGCGCGAGGAACGGAAACCGTATTGTCGATCGCTGATGAGATGGTGCGAATCAAGATAGCTCAGAAGTTGGTTGTTGACAAGGGTTTCAAAGACTTTTGGCAGGACCGAAGTCAATGCTATTGGTCGATAGTTAGAGGGATCACATGCTTCACCTTTTTTTGGGATTGGTTGGACATGACCCAGTTTCCATGTTGATGGAAACACTCCTGTCGAGTAGGATAGATAGAATAGTTTTTGAAGAGGTCTCGCTAATGAGGAAGCGCAATGTCTGAGAACTAAAGGGGAGATGCCATCAGGTCCAGCCGATTTTAATATTTTAATGACAAAGATTGGTTTCTGGAAAGTGCGCACTCTCCAGACAATGGTTCAGAGCTTGCCCAGAAATGACCCGAAACTGAAAGTAAACTAGTAGCAGAAGTAAATCGTGTTAACATCATTTCATTATAATAACTTAATTTCTGGCATTTGCAGGCCTATACCAGTAAACCATAAACACTGATTCATGCAAGGTTTCACAATTTATGAAAGTATTCGACGTTCCAACCAACAAAAAATGTAAAGGGATGTACGAGTATCTGGCAGGAATTAGTAAATAAGGATGAAATAATGTTAACACGATCTGATCATAATAAAATAGAGTTATAATTTTTGAAACAGGTCACGTTATGCGAAAATTCGAGAAAAAAGTGATGAGCATAAAAAAACATTTACTTTTTCTTGAGAGCTAAACAGGGTTGACGGCAGGTTTGATAACAGGCCTAATGATAGGTCTGACGGCAGGATTTATAGTATGTTTGATAGCGGAGTTGATTGTAGGCCTAACGGCAGAATTGACAGCAGGTTTAATAGCTGAACTGGCATTATGTAAAAAAAAACCTCCATGAATTAGCATATTATCATATGAACCAGAGAACTTGTTTTATAAAGAAGTCATGTGCTCATACATAGGCCTGTTCCTAAAAGCGGTCCACCGGTTTAAAACCGGTCTTCTGTTAGTACCGGTTCCGAGATTCCCAAGTACCCGTTTCGGAAAAACCGAATCATTAAAAAACCGGCTTATGGTCATTAAAACCGACTCATGCCCAGTAAAAAAACCGACTCATTAAAAACCGACTCATCAAAAAAAAAACCGACCGGCTCCGACGAGTTAAAATCGATTCATTAAAAAACCGATTCTCGAAAAAACCGACCGAGTACTCGAAAACCGACTTATTAAAAACCGGCCGGCACATGGTTAAAAAAAAACCGGGTTAAAAACCGACACATTAAAAGACCGATTAACCAAAAAACCGACTTCTTAAAAACCGACCGGCTCCGACGAGTTAAAAACCGGTTTTTTTGGCGAATCGGTCTTTTGATGAGTCGGTTTTTGACCCGGTTTTTTTAGCCATGATCCGGTCGGCTTTTGAGTATTCGAGTACTCGATCGATTTTTTTGGTGAATTGATTTTTTAATGAGTCGATTTTTAGCCCGGTTTTTTTTTTTTAACCATGAGCCGGTTTTTTTTTTAAGATCCGGTTGACCGCTAGGAGAACCTAAAACCGGTCTTGAAATCTTAGGACCGAACAGGTATACTCATACAGTCTGGATTGATGAAAGTATAAAAACTGCATATACGATACCTACTTATGTAATTTTTTTATCTGCCCATTTCCGTTGTACGAGTATAAAGAGAATTTCCATTCCTGTTAGTGACGTACCATTAACCAAACCACTGGCAATTATTTTAATGCACTTGTTTTTGTTGTTGTGAATTCACTGCGTATGCACGACGTTACAAACTTGGTGGTGGTGGTGCATCATCAATCAATCACTCCCTCTGATGATGCATCAAGTGGCACTTCACACCGTGCCGATCGAAGCAGAGATTTTAAATTTACAATACATATTTTAGTCGAACCGACCAAAGTGGGAGTGATTCACTCCGGAGCCTGGACAATGGGGCCTGGGTCAGAGTCGTGTTTGTGTTAATTCAGTTTGGCCCATGGTCCACTTGAACAATCTTCATCCTCTCAATTACCCCCTTTGAATGTTAACCTAACGCACAATGCCACCGAATTCTGTCAAGAAAGTGTGTGGGCGATGCCTCTTGAAAGTGGACTCACAGTGAAAACTGATAACCATTCGCTCTTTCGCCTTCACCCACACAATGTCTGCGCTATCAATATGCTATGGATAGGAAGCACCAATTGAAGCTGCTGTTTGGAAGATATTCAATGCAGGGAGTCAGGGACTATATAACGTGCATATCACATTCCTCATTTCATGTTTCTGGTTCGTCTGTGGTTGCATTTTTTTAACCCTACAACTTTTTTGGAACTGCACCCACGAAAAATGCAGGATTGTACCGTAATAAAAATCAAGGACTGCAGGAAGGGTACTAGGTAATTTTGGTTAAAGATAGAGAGTTGACCAATACAATAGCCTTAACGTCAATTAACGTTTCGGTATACCGGAGAGGTATATGTACTCATTTGCGCGTCAACTAATCCATGTAGCTTACCTGACGTTTCGTTGGCATAAACCAGTTTCGGGCGATGCACGTTGCCAGCATACACCTCCTGCTCCCATTTAGCCGCCTACCTGCGGGACATATTGTGGCTTATTATTACGCCCCGCACCACAAGTGAAAGACAACACAAACATCCATGGCCACGATTGTCGTGGCCCGGACTTGAACCCGTAATGACCGTAGTCAGTCATTCATGAGACTGACACCTCTACGCACTGAACTACCGGTCAAGTGTGCAAGTATACCGGAGTCTGTGTGCTGTTATGTTATGGCCAGGCGTCTAGAGCTGCACAGCAGACCGAAGGAGAATCAATTTGAGTAAACCAGAGACGTTTGTGCAGGTTTTCCCTAGCAAAACAACACCTGCACCTCTCCGGTATACCGAAACGTCTATTGAAACCTTAATGGATAGAAATACACGCCTATGATTTTTTCTGTCGCGTTACCCCTAGTCCACACTCATAGACAAGCTCCGCAACTCGTGTCTATAGACAGGGTTCTGCGATTTTTTGGAGACAAATCGGGAACAATTCGAGTGTTCTGCAACTGCATGTACATGTCTATGAGTTTTCTATCGTGTGTCTATGAGTTCCCATCAAGAATGGAAAACTTGAGACATTTTGTGCAACATTTCGTCGTGTTCGCAAGAGCATATAGCGTGCGGTCAGATAATTATCGTTTATTTAAGTATTTTTGAAATGTGGACAACAGGAGAAAACATACCAACTCTTTTATATTTTCTAACTTTAATAAATGTTTTCACTAAATTTATCACTTTTTTATTATTTGTACTTACCTGCACGAAGTTTTTTAACGAAGATATTATGGCTTCACAAACTTCCAAGACAAACGATAATATCGTCTGCTTGGAAACCCTGAATGTATACATAAGGCTAGTAAATAAATCATCACTCGCCAGATAACGAAGCGTTACCACCTGAGGGCAGGTGGAATGCTTTCTCTAAATCTTGTGTCTTGTATTGAAATTTTACTTCAAACCATTTGTAGCAATACCTCAGAATCCGTAGCGGTTAATGTGGAAAAATTTTGGAAGCCTAAGCCATCTTCCAATTTCAGCTTTTCTAATAGATTAAGCCCGAATTTAGGACCATCTACAAACAAGGTCCGTATAAACAAACGTTTGCGGGCTTTCTTCCCTTTTTCATTAGCAAAGATAAAGGCTACACAAGCAGCAATTCCACAGGTCGCTATTTCAGTTGCCATGTCTCTCAGAAACTAAATGTAGATGTGGACGAGCAATAAAGTCCATAAAAATGTTCCGAATTGTTCGCGATTGTCTAAATACAAAATCCTAGATTTGTCTATAGACAATCGCGCGATTTTGTCTATGAGTGTAGACTAGGGGTTAGAGAGTTGACTCTTTGGAGCTTTGCTTTGTAGAGCTGCGATGATCTCTGCGCTGATTATAGTCTAAAGAAAAAAGCAATATGAAACGGAATACTCATAGCATCCAAACCACACAAATTCCGAGAACATTCATACTTCCCTCTCAATAGGGTTAATAGCCACATGTCGTTCATTTTATTGTCCCGTCTTTCATCCTTTTTTTGTTGCCATTGACTTCGTTGGTTGGGCTTGGGATTGCATTGCCGTCAGCCGTTCCGCCATACGACCCTACTACTCCCGGGGTTTTTGTTTAGGCCCAGCACGAATTGCTAATGGGATGTTTCTCAACTACCCATACATCATGACATGGCCAGTAAACATGCAGAGAGGTAAGAAACCCAAGGGGCAGGATATGGATTAAGGCGAGGCGAAACCTTGTTGCCTGTATGCCAGGCATATTCACTCCTGCTGATGAGTTTACGAACGTGGACGTCATTATTGTTAATTGCAACAGCACGACTTGGGTGTTTTAAATGCCACGGACAAGGGGTTAATTGTTGATTGTTGCCAACAAAAACGGCCTGGGACGTTCAATGAATGCTGTTGTGAATGGCCCTTTTTTAGTCGAGCTCTTCATTTGGAGATAATGATGGTGTGACTTTTTGTTGATACTCGTATCTACTATTTTAGTGTCTAAAGGAAATAAATTGGAAATTAAGTCAAGAGAGAATTTGTAATTTGGAACGAATATCAAGTTATCAGTCATATTAAATTTCATTAAGACCAGGGGACAATTTTATCGAACAGATCGCATACTTAAATTAATTTTCTGACAGACATAAATTCAAAATATGCAAAAGGAATCGACTGCAAGCGTTCGATACATATTAGGGGACATTTCATGGAAATCGCACAATTCAATTTAAACTATCAAGAGTATCGCAGTTATCGGGAACTAATATAGAGAGACGCGCTCGGTAGTCACGAGGTTTCGGTCGCATCTCTACGATGCTTGAACTTTGAGTTCAGGGGTTAATTTCCCAGGCGTGTTAATAAAATTAAAAAATAAATGAGGGTACTCTAACTCTCACAGCCTTTCAAGCTTGTAAGTAAAAGACTGGTATACGAATAGAAGGTGTATGCTAGCAACTACACCATCCGAAATTTATATGCTAGCGAAACATCCACAAGGCTTTGCTAGACTAGAGACCTGACGCGAACAGGCTCCACTGGAGGGGTTAAGGCAATTAATACAAAGACCAAAAGTCACCAGGGCGTTTGAATTGATTATTTTTGTTTGTCAATTAATTTATATTCAATTTTTAATACAGTAAAGTTGTCGCGCTCGGTGGCCGTGATCGTTCGGTCACCGCTCTACGATACTAATCTAGTGCTCGGAGATCAAATCTCGGCGCGATCAGAAAACTGTCTGTGAGTACTAATAGAACTCTCACAGTGCTCCGAGCTTGTCAGTATAAAGACGGCGCGGATAGGAGGTGCATGTTAGCAACTGTACTTCCGAAAAATAGATATGCTATTGAAACGTCAACAAGGCATTTCTATGCTAGAGATGTTGATGCGCCCATGCCCCTGGAGGGGTCAAGGCAATTAGAGATAGATTGGGGAAATACTATAGCTCTACTTGGTAACATACTTCAGATGACATCAATTGTTAGCTTCGCAAAGACGAGCCTGCGGCATGCTCCGTGACTTCTGTTAGTGTCGCTGGCTGCAAGACTCTTATATAGGGACTCCAAATAATGTTTCGGTATACCGGAGATGTATAGTATGTTTGATTACTACATATTGTATAATATTCCCTTTCCTTAAAAATGACACGGAAATGTTCCCTTATTGGGAAAAATATTAGATTAGTTTGTTTCACAAAAACGATTATTATAGATTTGGCTTTCAGAACGAAATTGATTCAGACCCGCAGTAAGACGAAATGTACATGTTAAAAAGTTCGTTCACTGGCGTAGATAGCTTTTAGAAGAGGAGGGGCTTTTAGAAGAAATAAGAAAATTGAGTAAATGTCAAATCATACACCAATGAGTTAGCTGATGACATTTTCCAATATATCTTCGAAGTAGTCATTAGGAACGATACGAGTAGTTGATAAAATAGTCAAAGAATACCATCAACAAAATCATCAGGAGGTTTGTGGTGATATCCTCAAGACAAGATCTAAAAAGCTTTCAGTTCATGTGCCATGATCAACGGTATCACGCGCATATTCGATTGCCTATTGACTAGATAAAGTCACACAGACCCCACGTTGAGCGCCGAATACTTTCAAGCTTCTCGATTATTGCCTACCGCAAATTCTCACTGATGTAGGATAAAAAAAAACCATGAGGTAACTTTAAAGTAGCTTATGGTAACCTTAGGGTAGGTTAACGTAGCCTAGAGGTACAGTACAAAAAGGTTTATGTTTTTGTGTCTTGCGACTAACCCACGTTCGGCTTTGAATATTTCCAGGAATTTTAGGCCGGTATTATACAAATTGTCACGCTCGGTGGTCGTGGTCGTTCGGTCACCGCTCTACGATACTAATCTAGATCTGGGAGTTCAAATCTCGGCGCGACCAAAAAACTGCCTTTGGGTTCTAATAGAACTCTCATAGTGCTCCGAGCTTGTCAGTATAATGACGGCGCGGATAGGAGGTGCATGCTAGCAACTGCACTTCCAGAAAGAAGGTATGCTATCGAAACGTCAACAAGGCATTGAAGTGCTTGAAATGTTGACGCGTCCATGCCCCTGGAGGGGTCAAGGCAATTCAAATATTATACACATTTCACTTCCATCGATTAGATCAAATAACAACGACTACACATTGGACGGGGAGTGGCTCGGTGTGCTATATCCCACACTTTAACCCCACATTGGGCGCTAAATCTTTTCAGAAATTTTCTACTGTCAATTTTCAATGACGCAGGTTAAAAGAAAATGCCATAACGTAACCATGCTTCAGTCATATGGTTCATCATCATCATGCATCAATAACTGAAAAAAGAAAAAACGCCACAATAAATTTTTGTGTGTAAGTTTTAAGTTCAAATTCAGCAGTTGGTCTGAACAGCGCAAGGACTAGTAAATTTCTAGTTTTCTCGCAGCGTCCGTCCTTTTCATAACAGTTTTCTGCTGGACGGCCAAAATTGATGAACGCGGTGCGGTCACTTGACCGAGATAATTGGATGATCGGCGACCAGGGTCCGACGTCGGGCTGTTCCCACGCCACGATGATGATGATACTGTTTCAGAAAGTGAGGTCAAATCTCGGAAGTGGGAAATTTTGATTTTCCTCGACAAGTCAAGTTTTTTGAAACAATTTACAAAAAATTCTGTAATAATTAAAGAGAGAGTGTCCATGTCATATGTCAATTTTCCTCAAATGAACACTACTATCCGCCATTAAAGTATTTGCCATCAGGAGCGGTTCACCCTGTGTATAAGTGACTTGAAAATTTAATAATGCTAATCGATTCCTCGATTCATGAATCGTAAAGAAAACCAACTCTCCTGTCAAAACTCGTTATCAGTTAAGAAAATTTTAACAACTTTTCTTGAGTAAGATATAAGATATAAAAAAATACGAGCTACTTTCCCAGCAGGAAGGCACTGCGACCATAAAGATCTATTGTGCCGTAGCTCATTAATCCAAAAACCGTCCACCCTTCTAATAAAGGGCAGTAAGTCTTTAGCAGGAATCAACCTGAATTCTGCAGTGCTGATAGTAGCCTGCCCGAGGAGTGACATCCTAAAACGCGCGATGGCGGGACATTCGCACAAGAGGTGCTTGGTCGTTTCCACGTCCTCCAGACAAAGATGGCATTCAGTCTCGCTTGACAGACCCATTTTGTTCAGGTGATATCTGACCAAGTGATGGCCAGATAAGTACCCCACTAGGAGTCTTAGGTGGGTTCTACTCATTTGAGTAGTACCCTTGTGACTGAAGGGCATTATCAGCTCCTTTGATTGACGAAGCCCTGGAAGGTTATCCCAGTACTGTTGACGCAATCGTGCAAACCAATCTGTGATCCGCAGTTTGGCCGGGGCCAGTCCAAAGCCACAGTAAGGCTCAGGTCCATGAAAACGACTGGATGATCCTTGTCTAGCAAGTTCATCCGCAGCCTCGTTCCCCTCAATGCCCTGGTGGCCTGGCACCCAACACAAGAAGACTCGGTTTTTGGTTGCCAACAGTTGAAGGAGATTGTAACACTCCTTCACCAGTTTTGAAGAAACCTTAAATGAGGAGAGCGCTTTTATAGCTGCTTGGCTGTCTGAGTAGATAGCAATGTGAGCGCCGCGAAGTCCAGTTTCCAAGATTACCCTGGTGCAGACCTCAATGGCGTGGATCTCAGCTTGAAAAACGCTGGGCGAGACTCCCATTGCGATCGAAATCCTGGTGTTGGGTCCAAAGACACCTGCACCAACACCCTGTTCTGTTTTAGACCCATCGGTGAACCACTTGATACATCTAGGGTCTGGACAGGGTGTGCCATTTACCCATTCAGAGCGGTTAGGGATGAGGGCTGAATATTTTCTGCCGAAGCAAACCTCCGTGATCATGTAATCTGATCTCAAGCAGATCTGCACGTCAGGAATTTGATTCAGAATGCTCATGTGACCGCTTTCTTCACTACGCACGTCGGAAGTTAAACGAAGTCTGAGAGCATTTAGAGCTGCTGATTCTTGAATGAATATATGCAACGGAGTAAGTCCAATAATCGCCTCCAGGGCTGACGTAGGACAAGTGCGCATAGCTCCAGTGATGCCAAGGCAGGCAAGGCGTTGAAGCTTATTGCACTTCAGTAAGACAGAAGATTGCTGAGTTTTCGGCCACCACACAAGCGCTGCGTAGGTCACCATAGGCCGCACCAGCATGGTGTATAACCACTCAATTATCTTTGGAGTGAGCCCCCATGTCCGTCCAAAGAAACTTCTGCAAGCCCACATTGTGCGTGTGGCTTTTCCAAGTACATTATCTATGTGAGTATTCCAGGTGAGTTTCGAGTCTAGAGTTACCCCGAGACATTTAACTTTAGTGGAATAATCTAAGGTCGTGCCGCCTAACGAAATTGGATCCAATGTTATGTTTCGTTTTCGTGTGAACGGCACAACGACAGTTTTCTGTGGGTTTACATGTAAGCCCACAGCCAGTGTAGAACTATGTCAAGGGCCGACCTCATCACCTCAGTGATGGTAGATTCGAATTTGCCCCTGACTATGATAGTTAAATCATCCGCGTATCCGATAGTAAGATAACCGCGCTCATTAAGCATGGAAATCAGCTCGTCCACGACAAGGGACCACAAAAGGGGTGACAGAACGCCACCTTGTGGACAACCCTTTACGGCATTCACGCAAATGGATGTACTGCCTAGAGTTGAGTGAATATCCCGTCCCCGGAGCATGGCATCTATCCATGCAATGGTAGCGGGCGGGATGTCCCTGAGTTCCAGTGCTCTGGAAATGCACTCGTAGCCGGTATTATCGAAAGCCCCCTCAATGTCAAGAAACGCGCACAACGCGATTTCCTTTTCACTGAGGGACTTTTCGATTGTACTGACAAGGCTATGCAAGGCGGTTACTGTTGACTTACCCTTCGTGTACGCGAATTGCATACGATGTAGGGGGCTCGACAGTTCCATCTTGTGCCTGATATGCAAATCAAGCAACTTTTCCATGGTTTTAAGGAAGTAAGGCTAATCGGTCTATAGGATTTGGGCATATGTTCCGGCTTATTGCCCGCTTTGGGTATAAAGACCACATTAACTTTCCTCCAAGGTTGTGGTATGTACCCTAGGGTGTAACTTGCCCTAAAAAGTTCGATTAGCGGAGTTATTATGATCTCCAAGCTGTTTTGTAACAGAGCGGGGAAAATGCCGTCTACTCCGGGAGCTTTAAATGGCTCAAAGGATTCTATCGCCCATTTTACTTTGTCCATGTCAAAGATGACCCCCGATAAACTGCGAGCCCGGCTTACGGGAACCCGTTGTGGCCTTGCAGTTGGGCAGTGGTCACCATCAGACAGTACGGACCCTGGGAAATGGGTCTGAAGAAGCAACTTTAATGTTTCTTCTGGACCTTCAGTATACGAACCGTCTGGTCTCAATAGAAGGCCGACCCCGTTTGCTGAGTCTTTGGATAGGGCTTTGTGAAGGCGCGCCGCTTCCGATAGCGACTGAATGCTCTCACAATGTCTTTTCCAGCATTCTCATTTGGAATGCCTAATGAGTTTGTTGTACTCGGTGAGAGCAGTTTTGTACTCATCCCACCTATTTAAGCGCTTGGCTCTGTTGAACATCCTCCTAACTTTAGCTCGCTTGCGGGCCAAATCCTCGTTCCACGAGGGTACTTTACGCCCCGACTCCACCGAACGTGAAACGGTACTATCTCTGTAGGAGGAAGTTAAAATTTCATTGAGCTCCTCAGCTGCAATCTCAATTTCCCCTGTAGTGCTTATGGGGCTGACCAGTAGTTCCGCTTTGGAGCTAACTAGTTCACGGAATTTAATCCAGTTAGTTTTCCTTGGACAAAAAGTATCCGAGCGAATGTCAGATTGTCCTAGGATGTCAAATCTGATGTGTCTATGATCTGAAAGAGACACTTCGTCCGACACGTGCCAGTTCGCAATGAACCTGGAGAAGAAACCGCTAGCAAGGGTAATGTCGAGTACCTCTGCCCTTGCCGCAGTGACAAAGGTAGGTTTGCACCCCCTGTTCAGGACATTCACATGTTTCTTGAGTAACAGACAGTTTGGTTGAATATTGGAAAGCCTTGTCAGAGCGTTCTAAGAAAACTTTATAACTTTAAGAGGCAGTGCGCAAGGGGTAGCCAACATGACATAAATAGTTTGAATTGACTTTACGGGATTGTTTCGACATTTTGAATTTTGAATGGAAAATAAGTTGCAAATGTAACAGAAATATGCAAATTTACTGTGGTTACAATGCAATAATGTCAATTAATAAAATATCGAATATCTGACGACCTAGCAAAAATTCGTTTAGGGATTTTTCTTGCCTTTCAGGTTCGAAAGTTGACCTGAATTTGTAAACCTATGTTCTACGGGAATCAAGAGAAGCAGAGCGTTCCTTGCTTCCAAAAAAATTTCCATTCGACTATATTTTATAGTAGGGCCTCTGGTACAATTTCTCGATACTACGCTTCGCTTGTGATATAAATCACATTACATTTCATCTTTAATTTGCTACTTACAAATCAAAAACAAGCGTACACGTCGACATCAAACATTGGGGGCCGCCACCAGCCACCCTTTCCGCGCCTAGTCAACAACCAAAAAGTCAAAGAAAACATAATCTGATGTGGAGCACAGAAACAAACATTCTCGAAATTCCACTAATGTCTTCGATTCCATTCAACAGTTGCCTGTTTTCCCAACCGCTGTGCTGTTCTTTTGAAGCTGGACCACCTGATGTGAGTGACTCCACTTCCCTTATGGAATTTATAAAACGATGCTAGCGCTGCTCGCTCAATGTTTCTGTTCTGTTGCTCATATATATTTTTCACTTTGCGGGTAACTGCACCCTTCCGTCCCCAGAAAAGATTCGAAATAGGCAACTACGGCAACGGCAACCGACGACTTCCTTCTTAGCGCACCTTTCACTTTGTGAGCACCTTGGCGGCTTCGCACCTCCAAATACTTCGGTATCTCTGATGCTTGTGGTGTGTACCATACCTGCCTCAGCCACCAAATACGAGAACGAGTATCTTTCATCTTGCGCCGTGAATTGAAATGTTTATCGGCTTTAGATGCTGCGGGAGATCATCAAA
This sequence comes from Chloromyia formosa, assembly GCA_964017055.1. Lineage (NCBI taxonomy): Eukaryota > Metazoa > Arthropoda > Insecta > Diptera > Stratiomyidae > Chloromyia > Chloromyia formosa. Next base: position 34,015,234 of record OZ024818.1, read on the forward strand.
TCAAATTTAATTGATTGTTATGTCAGGTACGTTCTCAAAATTTATATTGTGGGATTTTTTTATCCGTGTTGATGTTTTTTTTTCTTGGCAGGCCAATAAATTGGTGATTAGACTGATAAGTAATGGTAAGGAATATTTCGTTGTGCGGTCGTCGTAATTGAACAAGAAATTTTATCAATACTGTTCAATAATAATAAGCGGATGATTCCTGTGAAAATTTGGTATTGAATTTTGTAAATTGCCAGCAGGTGTATCTGACTGTTGTCCGGTGAAGGTATTGATTTTGAAGTTGGATTTTGATGCAGTGGCGGATCCAGAAATCATGATTAGAGTAGGCACGAGTTTTGTTATGTGGAGTCTGGAGAGGACACTTAGGGTACGTCCACACTTATTCAACTTTAGTGCGTCAAGAGGCATGCATCTGTTCAAACAGTCATTGCGGGGGCCGGTAACTCAGTGCGTTAAGTCGTCAGTCAATTATCTGTTTCTATTAGTTCACGGGTTCAAGTCAAGGTGCGGTCACGGATGTTTCCTGTTTATGTTGTTGGGGAAGCCGGCAGTCTTTTAAGGAGAAATGCACACGATAGAAGCCAGTGCTTGGCAGGGCTGCTGCGGGTACTGTAATAGGCCCATAGCAATGGCATTGCTGGTAATGAACGCGCGGATGAGCAAGCCAGGTTGACATCGTCCACCCTTCTTCGTGGACCAGAGCCAGAGTATTGGAGAGAACCGAGGCCGCAGCGTATTTGGACAGCATTCTGAATCTGTGACAAGCAATTCTGTTTGTTGCTGGGTACTCACAAAAACGAGCTTCAATACGACTCCCCTATCAGACAAGATTCCGGGATTCTCCGAGGAAAACACGCGGAACACTATCAATATACTTTGTGTCAAAAATAGCTAGGCAGTTGGGACCAAATTCTATTTACCTCGTGTATGTGTAATATGTGGAAAGCTCAGTTACGATGAATTGGTCCTAAGCCATCTTCAATCTTTCTCATAGATAAGTAGTAGGTAATTGTTGTCGAGTGAGACGCAATAATTCTTATGGAGAATTGTAGGAGAAACCCCATCGTGTCGGATACGGTTGTGCATCGGGCGGATGGTAGTTCGTTGTGCTGTGTGGAAAAGTAATTTTAAAGATTGTTGCGTCATTCCGCAATTAATTGCCCGCACAACTTAATATGGATTAAGTGTTTTTGTATGATTTTTTTCAGAAGTCTGTGGCTTATTCCCGGATTAAGTCGTGCAATATGCCATGCATTGCATGTACTACTAACATACTCTCAATGCACTATTAGCATACTGTTAATGTAGTGTTAATGTACTGTGAATGCAGTGTTAATGCACTGTCAACATCATGGTAATGCACTGTTAATATACTGTCAATGGACTATCAGTGTATTGTCAATGTAGTGTTAATAGACTGTTAATATGGTTAGGTTAGGTTAAAGAGGCAGCTGCGCACAAACACAGCACACATAGACCACCACTGGGTCCGTTGTAATACCTCATCAAAGGCACTAAAACGCCATATGAGCCTAGTCGTCAAATCACCCGGATCTATCAATGAAACGATGCAGATGACCAGCATTTACGTCCTTCAGGTCATCGAGTTCAATAAAGTAGAGGGACCCTAAAATATCCTCTCTTCTACCGGCCAAAGCAGGGCAGGTGCACAGGAAGTGATGTATTGTCTCCTCCTCTTCTTCGTCCCCATAGCTTCTGCAAAAATTATTGTATGGAAGCCAAAGACGCCTACCATGCTTACCTATCAGGCAATGTCCCGTGATGATCCCCACAACCTTTCTGAGATGCCTTCTCTCCAGCAGCCCTGATGTGCGGCGATGATTGAAGTGCGCCAAATCTGCCTCGTAACGTTGCAGGTATTGCCATTTAGCCATCCGATATTAGCACGGCTTATTGCGTTTGCCTTAATTAGCTTCTTGCATGCTGCTCTAGGCATTTTGACATTGCGAAAACATCCCATATTCATAATGGCCGTACCTGCCCGAGCCAGCTCGTCTGCCTTGCAGTTTCCGCTGAAACCACTGTGAGCCGGAATCTAGCACAAAGTGATATTGAAGAAGTTGCCTAACTCCTTAAGAGCGGTGCGACATACCACCACGGTTTCTGAAGTAGTAAGTTTTGCGTCCAAGGACTTATTCGCCACCTGACTGTGTAGATAGTAATATTCCTTGCAGGTATTATATTACGACCCAGCCGCCTGCGAAACGCTACGGAAGGCTGGAAGACAAAGTGACAAGCGAATGTCCAGTTTCTTTGAGAAGATGCCTACGCCCACACCCTCTTCCGTCTTCGAACCGTCAGTAAAGAAGCTTATGGCTTCGAACTCAGGGGTACTATCTGTATCCCACTCCTGCCGCGACGGTATTAGACTCGTGTACCCTTTGTCGGAAGAGTATACCGGAGAGGTATAGTCCGTGTCTTCTGGAATATCCAGATTGCCCAGTATCGCCGAGTGGCCATTAGTAGACTCTTTCCACTGCCCTGTTTCCCTAAGACGGATGGCCGTAATCGCAGCTACCTGCTCAGCCAGGATGTCCAAGGGGAGCAAATTCAGCAGCGGTCAGTGTGGTCTTCAGAGCACCAGTGATAGCAATACAAAACAATCTTTGGACTCTATCCAACACATTCCTGTATGATGCTTTCTGGTCAATAGCCTGCCTGCAAGAGTACAGAGAAATCGCCCTAGTGACGCGCTCCTGAATATTTGCCTTCCAGGATAGCTTCTTATCGAATATAAGTCCCAAAAATTTTGCTTTTTCGCTAAGGACCAATCTCGTCCCCTCCAGCAATGATGGTAACAGCGAAGGTGGAGTGTTTCTCCTGGCGAAGAGTACAAGGTCCGTTTTGACCGGATTGACTCCAAAGCCAACTTGCCTAGCCCACTGAGATAGATTATTTAGGGCATTCTGCATAATATCACTAAGAACTCCGGGAAACTTTCCCGAAATAGCAATGGCGATATCGTCCGCATAAGCAACGGCCTTGCAGCCTAGCCCCTCCAAGTCCAGGAGCAACCTGTTAATCACCAAGTTCCAAAGAAGGGTGGATAGGACACCCCCTTGAGGGGTTCCTCTACACACCTGTCTGCATACTTGTGATGATCCCAAACTGGTACACAGCATCAGGCTAATAAGCTGGCAAAGTGGGCCATCTACACCCACACTAGATAGAGCATTTGAAATAGCCGCTGGTTTGACGTTGTTAAAGGCATCTTCAATGTCCATGAAGGCAACCAGCGTATAGGGTAATTCCGGGTGATATGGTACATTAGGTGATATGGCACACTTTAAAGTTCTTGCATACGCATTGCACGTGCAAGCCCATAAAACATCCCATTTGTTCAGTCGAACATCAATAGTCGTGGAGTGTGTTTGGTGTTGACCTCGCTTTGAAATTCAGCCGTTAGTGAAGAGTTTTGTTGCGACGACGAATAAACTGCGACGCAATTTTTTTCCTTCCTGTTTTTTTCGCCTGTTTCTTAGTAAGTATTTATCAGAAATATAAGGGAAATGTACAATAGCATTATATGAGCAGCGATGTATATTTTGTTTTGTAAGTGTTAGAGACACTTGGTGTACATTGGGCTATTTTGTGTTTGCCAAAAAGAAAAACTATACCAATATGAGAGAAATGGTGAACTACAATATAGGGAGATATGGCATGGGGTACCATATCCCCCCAATTGACTTGTTGTTCTGTTATTCCTTTAAACTACCTACTATAATTCTAGCATAAATTACTTGTTTTCGTAATTCGGTTTCAGAAATGCCTTTAATATACAATCGAAAGGAAAATTCGAACCGAGCTAAATGGACGGAAGCAGATTTAAGGGCGGCAATAGCCGATGTACTTTAAGAAGACATCTGAAAGCGCACAATGACAAAAAGCCGGTGTTAGGTGGGCCTTGCTGTCTAGGAGAACGAAACGAAATCAAACTAGTTGCCCATATAAAGAAACTGCAGGCTCATGGATTCGCTCCATCAAGGCAAGAGGTATGCCGCATGGCGTACGAATTGGCGGAAAAATATAAAATAAAACACACGTTTAATCACGATGAAATGAAAGCTGGATACGGTTGGCTTAGCCTTTTTATGAAGCGGCATCCCGAATTATCAATTCGAAAGTCTGAAGGTGTTTCTCAAGCAAGAGTCGAAGGTTTAAGCAAGGAAGCAGTTTCAAACTATTTCCAGCTTTTGGAAAAAACACTCAGCGAAAACGATTTGATGGATAAGCCCGGTCATATATATAACATGGATGAGACTGGGTGCCAACTTAATAACTGTCCTGGACACGTCATTGCTGAAAGGGGTTCAAAAAATGTAGTTGCTGTAACTTCTGCTGAAAAAGGTGAAACGATAACCGTAATAGCCTGCTGTAATGCAGAAGGTAACTTTATTCCGCCAGCATGTGTTTTTAAAGGCAAAAATAAGCGAGCGCAGAATTCGAAGATGGAATGCCTCCTGGATCAGTCGTTTTCATGGGCCTTAAATCTGCTTATGTAAACGCAAATTTGTTTTTGGCGTGGCTCAAAGAACATTTTGTACCGAGAAAGCCACAAGGGAAAGTACTGCTTATTTTATTTTAGATGGCCACTCATCTCACTGCACTAGCGTGGAAATGTTGGAATATGCTACTGCAAATGATATCATATTGTTATGCCTACCACCTCACACTACGCAGTTCCTACAGCCATTAGACAGGGTGTTTTTTAAAGCGTTTAAAAATTACTTTTATGAAGCATGCAATTTGTTCATGAAAACCAATCCTACGCGAAAAATTAACCGCTTAAAATTCGGAAGCATATTATCTGTTGCATGGAGCAAAGCAGCAACAGTCAATAATGGGGTTGTTGCATTTTCTGCGACTGGAATTTTCCCGTTCAATCCTAATGCTATTCCCGATTATGCATTTATAAGCTCTAATAGCTCCACTGCCCCCAATGAATCTTCAGTGGCAGAGTTTTCAAGGGATCTTCCAAGCACTCCATCCCTACCACCAAATAGAGAAGATGAGTTAAGAGACCGGCCAACAACAAGTGCAGCTGTTACTCCGCCAATCATTGATATACGAGTAAGTCCAGGGAAAATGCTCAATATTATATCGCCAGTGCCCTCTTCTTCAGCTCGAAGACAAATTAACCCTATAAGGAGACAGAAAGCTCGAGTTTCGACATCTGATAAAAATATAGAGGGCCAGAAATTAAAGTCGATAAAGAAAGAACGTGTAAATAAAGTTAAAGCGATGAGTGAAATTAAAAAAAAAAAATAGAAAAAGGAAGGTTATTTCGGCCGCCTCTTCCTCTGAAGATGATGGGATTCTTGATTTGGTTGATGAGTCCGACGATCCTGAAGATTTTGAGGAGGATCTTTGCGTGGGCTGTGGCGAAAACTACTACCATACAACGAAAAAAGACGAATGGATTAAGTGTCTTATTTGCAAAAGGTGGTCGCATGACACTTGTACGTCTTTTGTTAACACGTGTCATGACTGCAGCAACAAAAATCTAAAAAGCATATGATGTGCCATTTCACCCTATCGACAGTACCATAACACCCTACATAGTACCATAACACCCTACATATTAGGTGATATGGGATTTTGAAACATTTTTTTCTTTTTTAATATATTCTTGTTTAATCATGGAATAATGTTACTTATTTTTATATATTTTTGTTGAACAATAAATAAAGAATGTTTATGTTTCTGTTTCGATTACATAACTGTTTTACTTTTTGATTTATAAGCGAAAGTAAAAATGTATGCCATTTCACCCGGAATTACCCTACTCCTTGCAACTCAGAGACCCCTCAATAGGCTACCAATGAGTGCAGAGCAGTGTCCACCGATTTACCGTTCCAATAGGCATTGCTGAGAAAGGGAGAGAAGGCACGATGAAATAGTGGCACGCAAGTGTATGTCGATCAGACACTCCAGCATCTGCAGCAGAGTTGACGATAAACTTATAGGACGGAGATGTGACGAGGGTGAAAGCTTCTTGCCGTCTTCGGGATAAAAACCACAGTACTCTGGCACCAGGTGAGCTATCAGGGAAGTGAGTGTCAAAGAAGACCTCGAGTTTCTTCACTAGAGGATGCCCACGTCCCATCTTGTTTCACCAAATAGCTTAGCTTGGCATATTTGGAGCAGTGCATACAATTTTCCGCAATCTGGAAGTCTCGCTGGATCCCCCAACTTGTTCACAAAAACTCATCCACGACTCCCGCTTAGATCTTCTGATTTCTTTTTTAAGACGTTTTAGGTTTCCTTTGTAGTTTGACCAATTGGAGTCTAACCCGAGAGGACTTCGCCACATTGAAGCTTCTTCTGCTCACAGCCCTCTTAGTTCTCCATTCCGAGCATTCCACCAGGGCGGTAACTGGGAATGATTTTGTGGCAGAATTACCGAGCGCTGCTGCCAGGGTTTGTACCATGGCATCCAGCTCCTGCCTACTACACGGCTGGCACGGTATGGAGGATACTGTTTCTTCGAGACACTTCCTAAATTTACACCAGTCGGTTCTTTGACGACTCCTAAAAACCAAATTATTACTGGTGTACTCGTCCAGTTCAAACTACAGGTATCGGTTATCAGAGAATGAGTGTTCCGCCGACACCCTCCAATCCCTCAGCAAGTGCTTCATGTCCTCTGAAACAAGGGTGAAATCCAGGACCTCTTGCCTGCCTTAGGGACAAAGTGTTAATATACTGTTCCACACCGTAAATGTATTGTTAATGCACTGTTATGTACTGTTAATGCACTGCTATTAAGGCAATGCTAACATATTTGGTTAGAATCTACTTCATGTCTAAAAGGGTCCTGTTATTCTGACCAAAAGAATCAAAATGCAATTATCACGCACAATAATCTTACACAATGCATATCACACATTTAACTCTATATCTATTCTCATCCACCTTCCCTCCAAAACACCCCTCAAACACACTACCTATACATACCCCCCCCCCCCCCCCACTACTCCACCCGAAATATAAATCCAATGTCTCATCCTCGTACATGCTAGCGAATCTCCCTTTCCTGATCGCTTTTTTTGGTCGGGTTTCTGGTTGATTTTTTCTGTCGCTTTGTACATATATGAATACGCTGCCAGTAAAAAAATTTATGATGTTAAAATTAGTTCTTCAAAATTGTAAATTTGTAAATTTTGCTATAGTAGTATGTATTAGATACGTTTAAAAGCACCTGCCACTTATCGTCCAGCTCAATCAAAAGATTCAAAAACTGATGTAATCCAATCTCTAATCAGCACGAATCTCATTAATTTATTTTTCCCACTTCAAACTCAGTCACTGTCGCATTTGAAAAATGTGTGAATGAAAAGCTCCTTGTGAAAGCTTTCTCAGTTCAATGCGCCCGCCCTAAACTTTCGAACTCAAACCAAACAAAGCAACAGCTCAACAAACTTCCCTACATTGCTCACACAGCGGTTGTACTCAATTTCGGAAGAAGAAAAAAATACTCAAACTAAATTTGATTGGCTCTTGGTTCTGAAGGGCGTGCCAGAACAGCCAGGGAAATTTTCCAGCCAATCAAAATCGGATCGTTTAACGCGCACGTACAATTTGTTTTCAAATGTGGGAAAAATTGTCAAGACCAGGGAAATTTTGCTTATTGTACGGGACGTTCGAAAAAAGTTCGTGATTAAGGGTCATACTTAACGATACAGAAATAGTAGAAATATTGAAGCATTAAATACAGAAGTATCGTGTTGGAACAAATTAATAATGCTAACATTTCTTAAGCATTGTCTGGACAAGTTTTTATGATGTGCGAGGGACAGAGGACTCAACGGAACGTTGAAGTGGTTCTTTGGGCTATCGAGCGTCGGGTCGACGCGGCGCCGTTCCGCGGGCCGTACGTACTATCAAGCTTTTCTGAACAGCAGCAAAATTTGTAGATTCAGTTCAGACTTCAGAGTATAATGTGTTGCTGAGCACTTCCAGTCAAATTTGCAATATTAGCGTCTAATGAAAATGCATATTAGATGGATGCAGAATCTAGCCCTAAGGATTAACTTCAAGATTCTGCACTTTTATCATCTTCATTTGTAGAAGTCTTCTTCATTTGTAGAAAAGCAATGTATCTATCTACATACTCCTAGGTATAACCGGCTCCGGCACACATCTGTCACATTTTCTGTTGAACTTGAACCATGGTAATAATGGCCGTGATTCTTAGAAAATACTGATTCGGAATCAATGCTCGATATCTTCGAAGTCATTTTAATATTCCGCATTTTCTCATTTGCGAGTTTTTTCCTCAGCTTACGGCTACATTAAAAGGCTCTTTCTTTATCGCACTTCAGTTGAAATAAAATTTTCAGAAGAAAATAGATGAAAATCGGTCGGAAAAGGCCGAAGATAATCCGCGCCCAGTATGGGGTTTGGGATCAGTGTATTTTGTATAGTGAATGAAATTGATATTGGCAATCGAATAGAAACGTGGTATAACATTAATCAAAAAACACAAAAAAAATAATCCGTTTTAGCTACTTCAACCTTAAGGGAGGAGAATTTATAGTAAAAAAGAATCGAAAAATGGTCGAAAGAGCTCGAAAACATTCTGCGCCCAATATGGGGTCGGCATGAAACTGAAATCGAGTAGGCGTAATGTGTCGTTAGTGACAAGGCTGTCTCCTAATTTTTAAATATGCGTACAGAGGCAGGAGATTTCGCAGCCCTACATAATAGATACCCTGTTCAAATGCACAGTTTACCTCTGCGCATGCATACATATGTTAGAGCCGGGCCCGGGCCTGATGCAGTACTTTCCAGCGCTCACCTCACCTCTGCCCGTACCAAGATGTCGCAGGTTTTAATAGGGTCGAAACGGGTCGAAACTATGTTTTATTCTACTCGGTTGTTAAATATATACACATATGGTATATGCTCGATTCGGAATCTGGAGAATGGTTCCCACTTTGAATGATGTCGTCCATTCCATTTATCTTTTAAATTCACAGAGCCTCAAGGAAAATGTCGAGAAAAGAGTGAGCAGACTCATCGGAACCATGGAAAATTCAGTACTAAAGATAGAACCACAGCCGTTCGTTCGCTGTCCACCACGACGATGATTTTTCATCAACGCTGTATTAGATTCCAATCTGAAACGTTGCAATTTATAGCAAGCTTTAATGAAAAACGAAGAAAGCTTTTGGGTATTGCGCGTGCTGAATGCTTTAGCTGTGGACCAGTGGATGTCGAATTAAGCAAAAAGCTGTTTGTGTTAAAGTCTGTCACTTTGTCTTGATTGGGTTGGAAATCTGAATTTGGAAATAGGACAGCTAGACTAGAAGGATATGCCGGAAAAAAGTAGGTTTGCTGTTTTACTATGTATAAAATATTATTCGGAGTTCAAGGGAAATGCATTTTTTGATTTGTATATTGTCAATGAGAGAATATGTTTTGGATTTTCTTATGATTGTGAGTTTTCCAGGGAATCCTCTGAACTTTTTTGGCTGTGCAAAACATACTAAGTCCATATTAAACCAATATTTATTGAATTTGAATGGCGGTCAAGGCCCGACGTCGGGCTGTCGCGCCACGATGATGAAGATGATGATGAATGGCTATTTAAACTACTAAAATCATCGAATTCAGGGAGCTTAGGCCAAAGCCCGTTTGGGCTGTTACAAACGAAACTTACATATGTACGTGTGTAGATTAGAGAAAACTTATATCGCGTTCAAACTGAAGAAATGACGTAATTTCAAATTACGTAATTTACAATTTACATAGAAGTGTTCAAACCGACCCTAAAGTAATTTTGTTGCTGTTTTGGAATTGAGCCAGATAATGGACAATAAACGAGATTTGGTGGTAAAATTCATGTTTGTTGATCAATACGGCGCGTTGCTGACGAAGCTACAGAACTTTGAAAGTCTATACCTACGCGCGAAAGATGGCAAAGTATTTTACCTATAAAAGAAAACGACGGCTGCTTGTAATGAACCATATTCTGGTCTGGTAGTGCTGCTTCCACCGACAGATCTATGGCAGAACCTGATGAGTAAGGATCTGTCGGTGGTACGAAACCAGAGGCCGAGGGTCCCATTACGCCTGGACCCTGATACGAACGCAAGGAAATCTGCGCCGTCCGCCAACCATTCCATCCTTATCGCCTCTTTTTTTTATCATTCCCCATTTTTACCTCCCCTGTTTGTGTTGTTTCCCCAGGCCTATGCATTTTTGTTAATAGATCCGTAAAGGACAAGGGCAACGAGCGGTGAAAACCCCACCCACGTTTCCCGAACTGAGCTACAGCAATCATACGCCGCTGCTTAGCTCGTTGAGGAGCCTTTTTCTTCGCCAGACGGCACAGCCCGACCTTCACGGTTAATTATGCTATCTTAGGCTTCGTCCCCACGGGCATCTTCGGATGCCCACCAAACCGTCCGTTACATGCTCGAGCAAAATTTGGCTAATTTGCAGCATGTGGAAAATGCAGATCGTTCAAAATGTTTGAAGGTTTGAGTTTTAAGTTATACGCTTTCCAATATAGTTTAATTCTAACCTATTTTCTAGAATCGTACGAAATTATTTTGGGAGGAAGACGTCGCAGTCGGTGAGGAAGATGCTTTCAAGAACCACCTCAGAATGTCAAAAGAAAACTTGGTGATTCATTAAGTCTTGTCGCCGAGCCTTGCGAAGTGGAAGGCGTGGATAAATATTGTTCAATTTCTAAATCTGTAAATGGAAATGCATGTAAAAACTTATCACTTGCCATATAAATTACTTTCAACTTACTGTCTGGGCTTTCATCCACTGTAAATTAACAATATACCTATACTCGTATGTCAATACAGGAAATTCCTATTAATTGCAATTATTTCTTACCTACTATATTTCTATTTCGTCAAATTATGTATTTTGTCCTGGATTTCCTGTCTTGCAGAAACTTGTCCCACTTTTGCCGCAAAGAGAGCTTATATTCTCCTCTCACAGCTCAATTAGCAATTTTTCATGATCCTGTGTCCATACCGCCTTTTAGCCGCCTTCTTTTTTATATGACCTCTTTGCGGACATTGTTATCTTTCACAAGCGAACTACAAATTCAACAATATTGTGTTGAAACTCCACCGGACAAACAACACTCACAAGAACTCAGTGGCGGCTCGCCCATATGTGCACAAGTGCACGTGCACCCCCTGAGAAAAATGTTTAAATTGACTAGTTTCTTCAAATATAAAATATGTATCTAAAATCGCATATCCAACCACCAACCGACTATGATTCTATTGTAGGTATTCCAAGATACACAATCCACCCATTGAATCGATGTGGGGCGACCGGTAGCGCAGTGTGTTGAGGCATCAGTCTCGTGTTTGACTACCGGCGTTTCGGGTTCGAGTCCCGTCCACGACAACGTTCGTGGCCATGGATGTGCAGGAGGTGCATGCTGGCAACTGCATTCTCTGAAACCAATTTATGCCAACGAAACGTCAACTGGGCGACAAGGAACAGTTGACGCGCTATGCCCCTCAAGGGGTTAGAGCAATTGAGTAGATACAATGTTTACGACTTGTTCCCGACCATACCCAACAACCTAGAGCCGTGATGCTTGTACATGTACAACAGTCTATGAAGAGGAGCACGCGCTCCAATATTCGATATCTGAGGGGTTTGCGGGAAAAAGAGGTAGCGCATGAATTCCACTAGAGTTTGTGCACATCGTGTCTGTGCACCGTACACGACTTGGTCGCAACCATATCCAACAACTGACCGTCGCCGTGATACTCAACTGTGCAACGTCCATGAAGAGGAGCACGCGCTCCAATTTTCGGTATCTAAGGGGTTCGCGGGAAAGAGAGATAGAACAAAATTTATACTAGAGTTTGTGCACAGAGCCGATGTGCACTGCGCTTTGGTTTTATATGAAGAAAATTCAAGTGTGTGTGTGAAATTTTGTTTTGCTTGTCGTTGTTGTTATTTAAAAACGCGATGTCTGAAATTACAACAGTAAATTTTTTAAAACTTAATTTTAAAAGGCTTCCGATAGAAGACAAAATTAAAATAAAAAAATCAGGAAGACCTACACCTGAAATTTCGTTAGTACAAGTGACAGATACTAAAAAAAGACAGAATTTAGACCGGAAGTTTACTCGAAAAACGAATGGATTTGCGGGTGTGCAGATACGAATAAACTTTTTTGTTTTCCGTGTTTATTGTGTGGTCGTGAAAGCGGTGATTCAAGCTGGTGAAAGTCGGGATTAGATGATCTGGTACACCTAGCCCAAAAAATTAAAAAGCACGAAAACTCCTCTTCCCACATAAATGCCCAGCTGGACTTCAATCTACTCGGAAAACATGACATCCGTCAGCAGCTGGACACCGGATATAGAAGACAACTGCAGCTGAAAAATGAAGTTATCCGAAAAAATCGATATATATTATCAAAAATAATTGATTGCGTAAAATTTTGTGGAGCATTCGAATTAGCACTCAGAGGTCATGATGAGACGGATAACTCCCTTAATCCTGGTGTGTTTCGGGGTCTCATAAATTTCGCCGCAGAGTTAGATTCTGCTTTAAAAGAGCACTTTGAGAAGGCTACAGTGTTTAAAGGATACTCCAAAACAATTCAAAATGAACTTCTTGACTGCATGCTGGAAATCATTTATGACACCATTAAAAAAGAAATACCGCAGGCTGATTTTGTTTCCGTTATTGCCGACGAAACAACTGATGTATCATCAACATACCAGATGTCAATTGTCTTTCGGTACATTGCGCATGATGGAACTCCAGTGGAGCGATTTTGGGCTTTCGCGAATCCTGCTAACCATAATGCTGTAGGCTTAGCTTCAGTAATCGACAAAGCTTTACAAAAGGTTTTAGACACGCCTAAAAAGTTAATTTCGCAAAGCTACGATGGGGCTAATGTTATGTCTGGACCCCATGGTGGCGTCCAAGCTATTATTAAGGAAACATATAAATATGCATTTTTTATTATTATTATTATTCATTGTTACGCGCATCAATTAAATTTAATAATGGCTCAAGCTGCAAAACAAAACCAGCAAGCACGCATATTTTTTTCAAATTTAAGTGATATAACGAATTTTTTTTCAAATTCAGCTCAAAGAGTGGCAATTTTAGATGAAATTGTTGCAACTAGGGTTCCACGTGCTTCCTCTACAAGGTGGAATTTTAAAAGTAGAACAGTTTGTACTGTCTTTGAAAATATTACAGAGCTTATTGAATGCATGGAAAAAATTAAATCTACTTCCAAACAGATTGTAACAATAAATCAGGCTTGTGGTATAGTTCGTATGCTCCAAGACGATGTGTTTTTATTTTGGCTAGCTGTATTTAATCGAATTATGCCCCATTGTGATATTCTTTACAATCAGCTTCAAAAAACTTGTATGGATTCGGTTCAAATACAACAAAGCTTGAATGCTTTTAAAAAATGCATCCAAAACGAAAGGGACGCTATTGAAACCATCGAAATTGACTCTATTGGGGAACACCCTCCTTTGAAAAGGCGAAGAACAACTGAAGATTCACGCATTATAAAAACTGTAGCAGCTAAAGAAATTTGTGATACGATCATATGTCAAGCCACGGAAAGATTTAAATTCACAAATCATCTTAGCGCATCCAATCTTTTCAATACACAAAATTTTTCTAAATATTCAAAGGATTTTCCTGCTGGATTGCTTAAAAATGCGATGGAAGCGTATCCCTTTTTAGATGCAGTACGACTCAAAACCGAACTTGAGATAATTTACAAAAGACCGGATTTTCGAAATCTGACAGGAGCTGTTTATCTTTTAAAATTTATTATTGAAAACAATCTTGAAATTGTTTTTACAGCTACTTTCAAGCTTTTAAAACTGATTGTCACAATCCCGATGACAACAGCCGAAGCAGAACGATCGTTTTCGACACAAAAAAGAATTAAAACATTTTTAAGATCCACAATGAGCCAAGATAGATTAACAGCTTTAGCTATGCTATCAATCGAAAAAAACTGATACATGAGATTTCTAATTTCAATGATTTAGTAATTGACAAATTTGCATCAAAAAAAGAACGGAGAGTAGATTTTGTGTTTAAACATTCCTGCGCATGATTAGCTTGTTGATTTTGTTTTCAGAATATGTATACATAATTCATTTATGTTTACTTGGATGAGTTTTTTTAATTTTGTATGTTTTGTTAAAGTTTTGTTACTATTGAAATGTGTTACTTTAATTTTAACTCGTAAGAATAATAAATTATGATTTTATACTGCTTTACTATTAAAAATAAACTATTAATATCCATTGAATTTTGGATTTTTTTGTGTAGATTGTCGTTAGTTTAGCACAAACTCTGAAAAGTTAAGTTGCATCACCTTTTTAGCCGCAAGCGATTTGCATTTATTTCCTTGTGAACCCCTATTATTTTCGATTACGAGCCGCCACTGCAAGAACTACAAATTCAACTCAAATGCTTTGAAATTCCACCGGAGATTGCTTGGGAAATATCTGTCAGAATTTCCAGTCAAAACATATGATTTTAATTGAATTGTACTTATTCCATTAAAATCAGAGTTGTGTTCACGTATTTTCATATTTTATACATAATTTGCTTTTAATTTCATACAAATTACAGTTTGGGCAACCTTTTAGTTTCCGGGCCCCGGCTGAGAAAATCACTTTTCACTCGGATATTTGTCACTTCTCACTCGGGTCACTCTAAAAGTCAAGAATTTGACTGATTGACCTCCGGAGGGAGATGGGGATTGAGTTTTTGGAGCGGACGGGAAGATGGATTTTTTGGACGGTTGGTGGACAGTTGTGGAGATCTGGGGATTTGAAGTGGTGGCGTTTTGGGTTGTTTAAGAAGTTTTTTGGAAAATAAGGAGAGATTGATTTGAGTGCGGATTGATGGATCGATTTTCGGAAGGTGGTTTTTTTCTCGAGAGATTGACTTTGGACCCTCGAGAGACGGGTTGATTTTGGTGCAAGTTGTGGAAGATTTGAATTTGAATTTTGTGTTTTTTTTTTGGTTTTTGCGATTTGTGTGGTGGAGTTTTGGCGATTGAATTTTAAAAGATAAAGATTTGAAGCAAAAACAAACGTTTTCGGATCGATTTTTGTGCATTGAGGCCACTTGTATTTTACATTTGCCAATAAAATAATTTTTCTTTCTTATTTTTGATTTATATATAATAATAATAATTTATATTGAATATTTGGAATATTGGAGGCATGTAAAATTTAAATATTTTCTAATCCCCTTGCGTGGGCTCCGCGCTTAAAGGATCGCAACCTTCAGTCTCACACATACATATGAACGCTCACTTCGCTCGCTCTGAGTGCAACAGCGTTTTGATCAGTTTTAAACACACCAAACATTCAGTATAAATCATTAAAACAAAAAAAAATTAAAAAATCAAGCTTAAAAATAAAGAAAGATTAAAAAAATATTAAAAATTGACAAAATTTTTTTTTTTGCAAATTTGCGAGTATTACGTTGACGCGAGCGATAAGTGACAAAAAACTCGAGTGAAAAGTAGTTTTTCACCCCCGTTAACTAAAAATATCCCGATTTCCCTCGTCTGTGTTGAGCAATCCTTTTTTTCCTCGCTTTAATATCTTAAGGCTCTCTGCAGCATCGATTATGTATGTCTTGTGTACTTTTTTTTATTACTTCGACGTTGTCCCATGTGATCACGCGTCCGGTGTCTATGATGTGTTTGGCCACCGCTGATTTGACGTGCCTTATTGGGTTTTTTTCCGCTAATTCCACGTCCTTCATGTGTTCATCAAACCTTGTTTTTACCAGTCGCTTGGTTTGACCAATGTATACACTCTCGCAATCAGGACATTCAATTTTATATACGCCGCTGTGTTCCCCTTTTGTTTTAGAGTCTTTCTCACTAGTCAATGTTGTCTTCAGCTGCGCGTGTCTGCTCGTTGGTACCATTTCGATGTTGAATTTTGTCAGCGCATTATTTATGTGACCCCACATGGCAGTGACGTGCACTCGTAGTAAGCAATTCCAAACTGCTTGACTTACCGAAATAAGCAATTCAATAATAAACTTTGCTTACACCAATACACATATCATCATTTCAGTCAATGTTTTTCTTTAAGCTGAAGAATACATATTATCATTCAAATATTCCTTTACACATTCAAATTCTGATCCGCGCCTTCTTTTGGTTAAAAAACATTCGTTCAATTACTTTAGATAATATTCAAACCTCCCACATTTTGCACACCATAGACACCAAACTTAGAATAGGAAAATGTGCCTAGATCTTTAGATGCATGTACCATGTGTGCATCCAAATACTAGAGACATGTTGATTCCAGAAAATGGGAATCTTGGATTTCGGTAGTACATTGGGCAACGATTTTTTTTTGTTTTGTTCGCAAATTTATATAAGACAAGTCAAGCACTGGCGCGACTGCTTTTGTGTGTGGGATAAAGCCCAATGATGCTTGTTAATGAAATGTTGCCAATGCAGGGAATGTTTATGGGAATTTGATTTTTCCAGTAGAGCTTTTGTTTTTGCTATGTAATGGATTTTCCGTTGCAATTTAAAAGAGGAAATCAGTGCAATCGGGTGATTTAGATTAAATTGTGATTTGAAGTTTTTTTGATCGTTTGTAGTGATTTAATTGATTTGATTTGTGATAAAAGTGGTAAGTTTTCTTTTCGCATTATGTCGGAGTATTGCTGCGCGACGGATTTCGTACTAAAAGCGGGATTTTCAACTCTTTCCTTTGCCAAGAAAAGAGAAATTATAGAATCGGATAGACCGAAGCCAGATCTTAGTTTAGAGTTTAAATTAAAAAATATTACGCGAAAATTCCATATCGAAACGCATGAAAAGTACATTTGGTTAACGGGAAGCTGTAAATTAAATAAGTTATTTTGCTGGCCGTGTCTTTTGTTCACGAATGAAAAATCTGTTTGGAATAAAGCTGGATTTAGTGATTTGAATAATTTTACGGGCTCAGCAGCAAAGCATTCAAGTTCCGAAAAACATCTTCAGTCGTTAATTAAATTAGATAATTTTGGTTCTCAGCGTATAGAGTTTATGCTTAGTAACCAGGTGGCAATATCTGTTAGTTTGCATAATGAAAAAGTTGAGCGTAATCGTAATATTTTGAAACGTTTAATCGATACTGTAATTTTTTTGGCAAAACAGGAGCTTCCTTTTCGCGGAAATAATGAAGACTCTTCTTCAAATAATCGTGGTAATTTTATCGAAACCGTAAATTTCTTGAGTTTGTACGATCCGATAATTGAGTCCCACATAGATTCTATAAAAGCAAATGCAGCGTTTTCGGGTTTGTCTAATAGAATCCAAAACGATCTTGTTTCCGCTATAGCTAATGTGGTTCGAAATAAAATCAATTTGGAAATAAAGGAGGCTCCATTTGTAGCTGTAATGGTCGACGAAACGTCAGATGTTAGCGGTCGGGAACAATTAACGATGATTTTTAGATATACAATATCAAATGAGATTGAAGAAAGATTTATCGGATTTTTGGATGTAAGCGCTAACCGTACAGCTACAGCAATAAGCTCTCACATTTTAAAACAATTGCAAAATTTTAATATCGATAAGAAATTAATTGCACAATGTTACGATGGCGCAGCAGTAATGAGTTCTCAAATTCGTGGAGTTCAGACATTAATTCGGGAAAAAAATAAATCGGCAATTTTCGTTCCATGTTACGCTCATTCACTAAATCTAGTATTGTCTAAAGCAGTTGAGTTTATTCCGGAAATTAAATTATTTTTCGCGCACATCAATAAAATCGCATCATTTTTTAATACATCCACTAAAAGGTCGGACCTTTTTGCAAATATACAAGTAGTAAATCGTCGTTTACCATCGGTTTCCAAAACGCGTTGGCATTATCATTCGCGTATTATTAACGTTATATTTGAACATAAGCATGAAATTTGTACAGTTTTTGAGACAATTTCGAATGGTTCTCAACACTGGGATGGCGATTCCTTGACTTTTTCCGATATATACTTACAAAAATTCGCAGAGTCAGATTTTCAATTATATCTGTTAATTTTTTCTGAAATTTTTTCGAAAACTGATATAAAATATTATTTAATATTATTCAGAGCAAAGTGGTAAACATTTCATATGCAAGCCAAAAAATTATTGAATTTGAAAATTGGCTTGAAAATGACTTTTCTAAAAAGTTTGATAATTTCTATTCGACAGTTACAGCAGAATATCAGCCACCACGTAAGAAATGTAGAAATGCGATAGATCCTTTACAAAATTTACGGCGGATATTTCGGGAGATTATAGATGTTATTCTCGGGCAAATTCGAGATTGATTCCATTCGTTTAAAGATCTTTCATTTTTAGAGTTGCTTGAACCGAATTATTTTTCTAAATTCAAGTCAAATTTTCCCGATAAAAATTTTGACTCACTTATTGAATATCACGGTCAGTTTTTCGACAGAATAAAGTTGAAAAATGAGCTAAAAGTTATTTATTCTTCAGATGAGTTTAAAAACGCGAATCCTAGTAAAATTCTCGATTATTTTCAAAAACGGCCTTATGTCGCAAACGGTTTTAAGCAAGTTCATATTTTAGCAAAATTATTAACGTCAATTCCAGTCACAGTGGCAACTGCGGAAAGGTCATTTTCAACACTAAAGCGCGTTCACACATTTTTGAGAAATCGCCAATCCCAAGAACGACTTTCGGATCTTGCTTTAATTGCGGTTGAAAAGGATCTTCTTATACAAATGCGAAGAGAAAACGATTTTTTTGATAATGTGATTAAAGAGTTTTTACTTAAAGAACGGCGCATAGATTTGGAATACAAATAAATGACAATGGAGAAAGAATATTTATTTATTTCAAATACCCCTGAATTTTTCTTAGTCTTAATTAACATAATATTTATTTATCATTTTTTTTATTAGTAATATTTTTTTTTTTTTTTTTTTTTTTTTTTTTGTATTCCGAATATATGTGCCAATATTTTATTTATATCTTTCCTGATTTCTTCTTTAAGGCTTAAAGCCGCTTGGTATAAATGTTTTTGTGACTGTCCATATTCTATTATACAGTCCATTTTTGTTTATGCTAAATTGGCTTTAGGGCGCCCAACTGCTTGACTATGAAAAATTTCCACTGCACGTCACTGCCACATGGTGTTGTAGACTAAGCTGGATCTGAAGATCGTTGATCGTTTCATCGTAGTTATTGTTTGTCGTCGCAGTGAGTTTCTTCCGTTCAATTCTGGCCTTCTTTTTCCTGATAATTGCATCTATAATTTTGCTGTGGATCATGCTGTGATATGCAGCATGACTTTCTGTTGATAAGAGTGAAAGGAGCTGCTCGGGATGGTTCTCTGTGTCGTTATTGTTTTCCTCTGTATGTCGAACTCAATATTTTCCCCATATTTAAGAATTTTGACACTCAAAAAAGGTATTTCGCCATTTCTATCTGTTTCTGTTGTAAATGTGATGTGTTTGTGGAGGCGGTTGATGTTATCCAGTAGTAGCCGCAACTTTGCCTTATCCACGATGGCCAACACTTCGTCAAGGTACCTAGCCCTGAATGTTGGCATTATCCCTCGATCTTCTATTAGCTTCTCCACTCCTGCCATGAACACTTGGATTATTAGGGGTGAGATGGGGTTGCCCATTGCCGTACCAGCTGTAGTTTTATTATAATCCCTTCTGAACATAAAGAAGGTTTCGTCCATACATAGTTTTGCTAACTTCACGTATTGGCGATGCTTCTTTTCATCCTTTGTCATGGGCTACTTACTGTTCGTTGAGCCACAACTCAAGCTAATATAAGGCCTGTTTCACGGGGATACTCGGAAATAACGCCTTCACGTCGACCGAAACTTGAATTTCTTCTGGCTTGATTTTTATTCCTTTAAGTTTTTCGACTAACTCCTGGCTATTTGTTATTGCATAAGTATTTGCTGTAGCAATCGCCTCTGTTGTTGATTTCTTTTATTAACCATTTTGCGATGTTGTACGTCGGGGAATTGGTGTCAGTGATTATTTCTCTAACTTCGTTGCCATGTTTATGCACTTTGGGTTGCACTCTTAGCCTTGGTAATGACGGGTTGGGCATCGTTAATGCTGCTATGTTGTTTACTACGTCGGAGCATTGTTCTAGAATAATTGCAACTCTCTTGATTGAGGGGAGGGGGTCGGTTCTTAATTTGAAAATTTTTTCTATTATCTAGTTTTTCGTTCGCTAACTCGTCGTATAATGTTTTATCCAATATCACAATTTTTTCCCTTTGCCGGCCTTTAAGTAAAAAACTGGCTTATTGTTGAGTTCTTTGATGATTCGTTGTTCATTGCCGTGTATTGTCATGTTTAATACATTTTAATTAGGGTGTTTTTACCCATCTAAGTTGTACCAAGAAGAGCAAGGAGCCGATATTTATGTACATATGTACACCCCGAAATAAGCACTTGCTACAAAACCCTCGGATTGCGGGCGTAGCCCTTTTCTCCGGTTTCATTTTTATGATGTATGTATGTGCATATTAAAAACATGCACATCTTTTTGTAGTGAAAATTCCCAAAATCATCAACGAGAATTTAACCAAATTGAAGCAGAATTACTCGACTCAAATGGCGGCGTTCTTCCCAACCTGGCACAGTCAAATTGAATTTCACTTATCAGAATCCAGTTTGCCAATACTCCTACAAATGCACGCCTCTAAGTATGCGTGCATAGCCATAGAAGAACTTTAACTAAACATGAAAACTACGTCGTCGCCTTTGGACCGAAGTCTATATTTGCCGTATCTTTTCACTTCAGATACAAAACACAAAAGCAAATAGTCCAATCAATTGACATCATTACAAGACACGACACAGTTCGGTTAAATCTGGCAACCATGGAAAGAGAATATTGCAAAAGCCTACTCGTACTAAAATGAAGAAGGCCTATCTCGAGCACCCAAAAGCGTCAAGAAGAAGAACGATCGGAGCATTGGAATAAAATATTAATTGACACGATGCTGCTTCGTGTTCTATTTATAATCAAAACGAGCGTCACGAGATTCCGATCAATACCAGTTCGTACGTGGACGTAGTGTGAAGTTCGACTTTCAATCGACCCATAGCCGAACATTGCCGAACTCAAGTTGCATTAGATTTCTTCTCATTTATTCTCATCGAATACAACGACAAAATCGCTGAGAGTGTATAGGTGGCGCAGTGGATACCACTACAGAAACAAAAACCACCAACACTCGCCCATTGAAGTCTTATCGGTCACCTATACACGCAAAGCGCATTCGTGTGCGGACTTCGTGACGACCTCGAGCAAGTTCGTGTGAGTTCGAAGAGAAATCTGAAATTATGCGCAGTGCATACCTTCGCATCTCGCAGCACGCTGAAATGGTACCGACGCGACGTGGACGGTCGTTCAGAAAAGCCGAGGGAAGCAGCCAAACGAAGTGAGCGTCGAGTGCTTACGGTAAGTATTACAAAGAAAAACAAAAATCATTGCTATGAGACTTTACAGCATTATAGTTAAGGCCAACCAAGCGTCTTGGACGACATGACTTCATTGTTTTGGTTTTATTCGTTGGCAGTCTGGTATCTGATTTTCCTTCGTATCTCTTTTTACGGACTTTTGTTGGGTAAGTATGTGGTCGGGCGGCTTCATGCTTGGCTGTTGTTACGCTTGCTTGGTTTGCGTTTTGGCTTTCAATTCACCTTTTCATAAGCTGCCAACGCTAACCGCACGGCAGATAAAAGATACATGTGAAAAAAGTCAACAACAACGTCACGACTTGCCACAACCTCTTCTGGTTGTACTTTAAACTGATTTATTTATGTGATCATTTCATGACATCGTGCCACATTTGCAGCTTGAAATTTATTTACATGTAATTTGTAGCTGTTTCGGTTTTTTTTTTGTTCTTTTACAGGTCCAATTTGGCCTATGGTATTTGGTTATTCTATAGAGGTTTTGCTTATTCTATGGAGGTTAAATTGTTTAATAAAAGGTAAAAATTTATATTTAATGGATAGAATAATCAAATTCGTGAAATTCTTCAAAAGTTTCAATTTATTCTTACGCGCCCTGGAAGAAACAAATCAACCTGCTAGGAGTTTTAAAGAAATCAATAGAATTAAGATTATACCTGTCAACGTTTTTTGGATGACCTAAATGCTAAATCATTTGATATTGCACAACTTTAATTAGTTGGAGAGATTCATGCTCACTTCGTAAACGTCATATTTGCAGAGGTTGGACAAAATTATTCAAATCAATAATAATTATATTATTTTTATCCGTTTTTATATTTTCAAAATAATAATTATAGTTTGACATAATCATTTCCCAGAAGAAAAATAATTATTACAATTTCAGTTATTTGTTCAAATTTGTAATAAATATTTATTTTTTTTATTACTTTTTAGGGTTTTGTAGTAAATACAAAACCCTTATGAAATCGGTCAAATGTCTTTCTGTCCGTCTGTCCATGGAATATCTCACGAACGGCTGAAGCTACATACATGAAATTTTGTAGGAATGTGTAGAATTACTATAATTCGCCGGAGAAAGCGAATCGTCGTAATAGGTCAACTTTAAGGGGAGGTCCCCATAGAGGGAAAATGAAGGTCGAATTTTTTTTTCGTTTGGTACAGGCAAGTGGAGTATCATAAGAAAGAAACCGTCGAGTAAATTTCATTTTTGGAATTTTTTTCAAATTTGAAGAAACGGGAAAAGAGGGAGAGGGGAGAATATGTCATCCGAGTTTGTCCCCCCCCCTTGCATTTCGAGACCGTTATACTTAGAAATATGAAAAATTGCAGAAAAGCGCCATTTTACTAGCATAGAAAACCTAGATTTCTAGAATTTTGAAGTTTTATCAGAAAAGGTTAATAATAGTACATTTCTATAGTTGCAGTTAGCTCACCCCTGCACCCCTTACGTGCACCCGAGGCCAAAAATATTGATGGCCAATGATAACCAACATCATAGGCAATAATACCTCTAAGTTTCATAACAATCACATAGTATTTAATAATAGTACATTCATTTAAATTTTAAGATTTTGATGCCATTCATACAAAAAATGCACATAACCGGTTACATACTAGTACTGCAAACTTGAATATTGTTTATTGTTTTTCGTAAAGTGAATTGGATTTAACCATTTCTGAAAGGGTGGAGATTGGGGGTATAGGAGTGGTAGGGGAGAGAAGTTTAAGGGGGGAGGTAGGTGGGTTGCTGCTTTAAGAGAGGTTCCCATAGAGGGGAA
Organism: Chloromyia formosa; assembly: GCA_964017055.1. NCBI lineage: Eukaryota > Metazoa > Arthropoda > Insecta > Diptera > Stratiomyidae > Chloromyia > Chloromyia formosa. The sequence goes on from OZ024818.1 coordinate 34,038,525, forward strand.
ATTAAGGTCAACATTTTTTTTCATCTGATATAGGCAAGTGGGGTATCATGAGAAAGGTACTACATAGTACAATACATTCCATTTTTGGCGACTTCATCAAATTCTAAGAAAGGGGAAAAGAGGCAGAGGGGAAAATATGAGATCATATTGTAATTTGTCCCACCCCCCTTACCATTTCGAGACCGTTACACTTAGAAATATGAAAACATACAGGAAGATGGCTTTCAACTAGCACAGAAAACAAAAAAAAAATGGAATTTTGATATCCTCTCAAAATAGGTTAATAATAGTATATTTCTATAGTTACAGTTAGCACACCCCTGCATTTCTCAGACTCATCCGAGGTCGAAAATATTGATGGCCGACGATAATCAACACCATGTGCAATAATATCTCCAAATTTCGTAATAATCACGTAATATTTAATAGTAGTACATTCATTTGGATTTGGTCATTTTGATATCATCCATACAAAAAATGCACATAACAGGTCTCTTGTACTACATACTAGTACTACGAGTACAACATACTTGCATATTGTTCTCCGTAGAGCGAATTGGAGTTAACCATTTTCAAAAGGGTAATGATTGGTAGGAGAGGTGGGAAGAGGGGAAGGGGGAAGGAGGGAGGGGGGGGGGTATGCTCGTCGCTGACTCTATTCTCTATAATTATTCAAACAATTTATTTTCAATATTTTTTATGCAAACTTACAATTTGCAATATTGTCTTAACATGAATGGTTAAGCATCTCCAAAAGTAGGACAGTTCATCTCCTATTGGCATGGGATACTACAAAACCCTCGGATTGTGGGTGTAGCCCTCTATTTTCCGGTTTCATTTTTTCACGAAGTCAAGACTATTCATCCTGCGATTATACGATTGTTATATATACGATTTTGATAAAAAAGTGCAATCTCTGCACTGATTTTTGTCATTAGTAGTACATTTTAAAGGATCTTGCAAACAACGAGTCGAGGAAAGGTTTTGACACCGGAAGAAAAAGGCTAAATAGTTGCCTGTAAAGAGTTCGGACTAACGTATTGGGATACTATCCAAAAAATTGGAAAAAGTAGGTCGGTAGTGTACTTTTTTTTTAAATCAGTTCAACTACGGAAAAAACATGGAGAGGGGTATACAAGAAGAGCGACTTTACACAGTGAAGAAACAATAATTATTAAAGAAGCTAAAGAAGCCTGGAATTCCCACTGCTCTCCACAATATTATGGACGGGCTAATGAACAAAATCCACTTTTAGGAGTATGCCTCTGCTATGTGTATTTGAGTAAGAAAGCGAGTACAGTGGCTAGCCAAAACACATGCTCACGCGCAGGGCCGTTGAGAGAAAATCCGGGTCCGGTACTCAACTTTTGTAGGGGCCCATGGCGACCGGTAGCTCAAAGAACAAAAAAAAAAGCTTAAAGCGTAGATAGGTTTTTTTTCTTCAAAGTATTCAACTTTTGTAGGGGCCCATATATGGCGACCGGTAGCTCAGTGCGTTCAGAGTGGTATGAAAGGGCAAGGAGCAAAAAAAAGCTCAGTGCGTAGATAGGTTTTTTTTTCTCTTTTTTTTCCAATTTTTCAAATTTTCGGGCCCCTGAGAAAAATACGGGCCCGGGGCGTTTCGCCCCCCTTCCACCCCCCCCCCCCCCCTCTCGACGGCCCTGCTCACGCGTAGTGTCGATGAAATGAAGTTCGTTCGTTCCACTGAACGTTATCTGGGCAACAAATGTTACGTCTGTGTCTAGGAAGAAATAATTTTTATTTCAGAAGAAATAATATTTATTGAAGAATCCGCAATCTGCATTATTCGTTTGTAATTATCATTATTATTTGATGTTTGATGAGATGATAATAATTATAAATATTCACCGAAATTTTCGTAATAAATATTTATTATTTAGTTGAAAAATTATTATTTCCATTCTCTGCGTATTTGTCGTAAAGTTGTGAACTTCTGTCATTTTACTGTGGGAATGACAGAAGTTAACGACATTTAAGACGGGGTGCGTGAATTCCCCTAATATCTCTTGACACGGCAGCAAAAGAAATTGAAAAAGAAAAGATTTTCTTTGGCGCTAGCTTTCATATACATATGTGTATGTAAATCAGTCTTAATTAGAAAGCTTTTATCATCATTTCCCAGGGAGGGGAAGGAGGAGAGACACATGTTATTTAGGATGGGAGTTAGTATAGACGCCAAAGTAACTGACACAAAAACATTGAAACACAAAGAATTTAAGAAATTATAAATTAAAACTCGTTTTGCATCCCAGGCAGTGTAGAAACACTGGTATTAAGGGATGCAAAAAAAGATATATGTATTCATGATAAATATATTAATTTATTAATTAACGCGTCATCGCGGTAGCTAAAACTTGTTGATAAATGCAATTTTCGTGGTGTATTTATATTACGTTAAAGCAGGCCTGTGCACACGGGGGGGGGGGGGGGGGTTCTCTACCAAAGGATTTTTAAAAAGAATATAATTTTCATTCACTGGAGGTTGATACTTCTCGCTAAAATTTTTCATTGGCAATGAACAATTCTTAACGAAATTTTGATCATTTGAACATGGGGAAGAAAAAAAATTTTCTATGAATTTGTCAATTTGTCATAAGGTGTTACATAAATGTATTTTCATCGTGACAAAAGCAATATCATCATAGTGGCGCGACAGCCCGACGTCGGGCCTTGGCCACCTGGATCATTGTCCTCCAATTATCTCGGTCACGTGACCGCGTCCTCCAATTTTGGAAGCCCAGTAGCTGCGCGGCGTCCACACCTACTGAGCTCTCCCAACGAGATTTCGGTCGTCCTCGCAGTCTCGCTCCGTCGACTCGTTCTGCATTCATTACTCTCTTAGACATGCGATCGTCGTCCATTCTTTGTACATGCCCTGTCCATTGAAGTCGTTGTAGTTTGACGATTTTCGAGACTTGTAGCTCATCGTACAGTTCATACAACTCATGGTTGTCTTGTACCGGATACGCCATCCATCTCGATCGCAAACAGCCCCGATTCGCCGTAGAACCTTACGTTCAAATGCAATATACCCTATACTAAAAGTTTAGGGTATAAATATCTCTCGTATTTTGCCAATACCAAGCTTTTCCAATACCAAACGATCCAAATGTACTTTTAATTTGGATTTCTGCCCTTTTTCAATTTCTTTCGAGTGCCACTGTGACCTAACATTTACGGTGCATTTTTACATACTCCATTAACAGTGCCGTGGCTAGCAGCTTCAGTTTGGGAATTTGAATTTTTTTTAAACGATAATGGATATTCGTCGAAGGTTTTTGTGCAAAAAACCGCGCCTAGATAACGAGAATGTAAGTACTTAAATGCTATGTTACATTATAGGGGGATTCTTGCTCACGTCGTAAACCTCGTATTTGTCGTAATGTTGTAAACTTCTGTCATTTAACTGTGGAGATGACAGAAGTTTACGACAAATACGAAGTATACGATATTTACGACAGGGAGCGTGAATCCCCCTTATATTAAATTCTAAAGCATTTACAGTGAAAACTCCCATCGACGAGAATCCATGGCCCCAGTCTTTTTGTCCGGCTGCGGGAAGGATTGAACAATGTTTGGTATTGTTTGTTAGGCAGCCCCCACACAAGAGGGATGCGCTACGCAATACAGCACACGCAACAACAACTCGATATATAAGCGATAATTATCGCTTCGTTTGTTTGAGTTTCGTATCGCGTATTGCGTGTGCGATGCATCGTGCGTCGCCGCATGCTGATGTGGGGGACATATTCATTGAGGACAGAGGCTTAACTTCATTATAACATACCATAAGTAAACGCTGCTTACTGCGACAGCATAAATTAGCTAAAACCGAAAAAGATTATGTTATCAGACAAAATCAAATCAAAATCGCCATTTCCAATTTCACAACTCCATGAAATTCACAATCTTATAAAGGGAAATTCATTGATCGTGTGGATTTAAAGTTGAGCTTAGGTTCCATCCCGGGTAAATTTACACGAGATTAATCACTTGGGCAGCGACAGTAACCCGTATAAGTGTATGTTGTAACGCTTGTTATTAGCCTGCCCTACACCGGATAGATTCGCAAAAAAACTCACCAATAGAAAAGTTCAACCCCAATTCGAGTTTTATATTTCCCCCCCAACACCACGTACTTCGCCACCATGTTGAAAATGTGCCTATTTTTTTTTGCTTGTCCTATTTCTTTATCCTAAATTGGGCTTACAAGAAATCTTGCAAAACTTTATTAAATTAGAGTAATTTATCTACAATTTGAGACGTTGCAAAGACCCGTGAGCTTGAAAAGTGATTAAGTGTGATTTTTCTCCGAAGCCTAGAAAATTGTCATTTTTTGACTATCGATTTTGACTACGCTACTGATCCGAATTTCAACTTTGAGGAGTGCATTGAAGCAGAATTGAACGGTCTTTAATTTACTCCTGCGAGGTTTTTCGATCCGAGGCACCGTTTAGGAGTTATAATGATAATATGTATTAACAAAAGGGCTCAAATTTCTCGGTTTTTCGTCCTCCAAAAGTTAAGCTCATCTTCTACGACCGTGCAAACTCAGTTTCCATGTATTCAGTATCTATAGAAGGGACTAAAATTATTTCCAGATCTTTTCCTAATTATTATTAAAAAGCCCCAAAATTGGCTTAATTTGACTGGCCTATTTATATTAATGTCAACTGAAAATTGGTTACTTCATGAAGATAATGTCAACAGTTTAAGTCCAAAGATTAGCTTGTTGACTACATCATTATCAATTAAAATTTGTTTGTATAAATGTATGCCGTTTTTGCATGAATTGGTTTGGCTATGTATCTACCCAGCCAGCCAAGCATCTATAAAGGCGCTCTTATCGTTAAGGTCTTTTTGAGATTGGTGGAGGAATGTTTTATAGCTCCTGCAACTGTTGGCAACCAAAAATTGAGTTTTCTTTTGTTAAGTGCCATGCTAAGCCATCAGGGCATTTTGGGGAACGATACTGCTTGAGCTTGCAAGACAAGGATCATCCAATCGCTTTTGTGCGGCTTTGGACTGGCTTTACTGCGGCTTTGGACTGGCTTCGGCCAAATTGCGGATCAGAGACTGGTCTGCATTATAACGGCAACTGTATTACAATAACCTTCCATAGGGGTACGTCAATCGAAGGAGCTTGTAATGTCCTTCAAATATAAGGATGAGTAAAACTTATCTGAGACTTCTAGTGGGGTACTTATCGGGCCATTACCTGATCACCTAAACACTCCTCGGGCAGGCTTCTAACAGCTCTGCAGAGTTTAGGTCGATTCCTGCAATAGACAAACCGTGCTTTATCATTATCAGAAGGGTGGATGGTCTTTTCACTGTTTAATGGGCTACGGCACAATCTTTTTGGTCGCAGTGCCCACCGGCTGGGTCAGTAGCCTGAATCACTTTCATATATTATCTCATCTTGGAACACTTGTGATGATTTCGACTGGAGTCAATATTCCTCTGTAATTTTTCGCTGAATTAAGAGGGTAAGGCAAACAATTTTCGGCCTAACACAGAAATACCGTTACAATCAGCAAACATTTATGGCAGGAGCCTGGGTGCTCGGGTCATTAGTTTGTATGACAAGTTTCAACTTGTTCTTTCAAGTAGTTTGTTTACACGAATTTTTGCAGTAGACATCTTACGTGTTTTTCGTTAAAATGGAGAAACTTGAATATCGTGCGGTCATAAAATTCTTCGTTTTGGATGGATTAACCCCTAAGGAAATTCATCCGAAGTTAACAAAAGTTTACGGGGACTCTGCTCCTTCGATGTCAACCGTTAAAAAATGGGCAACTGAATTTAAACGTGGTCGCACGTCCCTCGAAGGCGGCCCACGTTAAGGACGCCGAAAAATAGCAACCACACTGAAAACCATCGAAAAAGTGCATGATATCATGTTGGACGATAAGCGAATAAAAGTGAGTGATATTGCTGAGGCTGTGGGGATATCGGAAGAAAGGGTGCGAAACATCTTGAATTAGAGATGCGAAAGATCTGCGCATGATGGGTGCCGCAGTTGCTGAATGCTGATTTTCGCAGCAATCTTTGCACCGATTCAGTCGTGATCCGACCGATTTTGTGCGGTGATTTGTCACCATGGATGAGACTTGGATTCACCACTACACGCCAGAAACGAAACAGCAGTCGAAGCAGTGGGTGGAAGGCGGTGGTTCAGCGCTAAAGAAAACGAAGTCGATCGCATCTGCTGGAAAGATCATAGCCAGCATGTTTTAGGATGCCAAAAGGATCCTGTTAATTGATTACCTTGAAAAACGCAGAACAATAACAGGCGTATATTACTCCAAACTTCTTGACCAGCTGGATGACAAAATTCGCGAGCAGACGCCTGGCTTGAAGAAGGAGAAAATCATTTTTCACCAGAAAAACTCACCTGTACAAAAGTGTGCGTTTGGTGATGGGAAAACTGCGGGACTCGGGGTACGATTTGCTCGACCATCCATCTATTCTCCTGATTTGGCACCCTGTGACTCTGTTCCCAAACTCGGAGAAATTTGTTTCTGGGAAGCGCTTCGCATCCAATGAAGAAGTTGAGAGGGCCGTAGATCAATATTTTCACAACCTTCCAAACTCTCACTTCCGGGAAGCAGTATTCCCAGTTGCAGAAACGCTGGATCAAGTGTGTTGAAGTCAAGGGAGATTATGTAGAAAATAAAATCATTTTGTAACTGAAAATCACAGTCTTTCATTGTCAGGCCGAGAACTTTTTACCTTACCCTCGTAATTTTGGTATACAAGAGCGTTGAGTTTGGCTAAAGCCAAAGTTTATTGGGAAGGATTAGTTTCTGGAATAGTTGATCATTTCTCAATAAATCTGTGCTCGGACGTCGTATCGCATTAAAACTGATTCTTAACACATCTTTATTGATGAAATTAGACATACGTTGGATTAACCGGACTGCTGAGGTCCGGTCCCATGGAGTCCAGTTCAGAGGGCGTATACATATGTATATAATTTGAATCACCAAGAATCGAGTAAAAGTTATAATTCGGAACCGGGGGGCCTTCAAATAAAACTTCGCTGAGGCCTCAAAAACCTTAATCACGGTTGTTTGAATTCTTATTTGGTCTGATTAACTTGAAGTCGAATAGTTCTAGATACGATTTAATTTGTGGCTTATTGATATGCTTATCATTCTTCTTCTATCTTCTTCGTCGAACATTCTCGAGTGTTCTTTTCTAGATTCACGATAGATCACTGTTGCCAATCGTTCGATGTCCTGTACTTCCTACCGCTGTTTCGAGATTCCTTTTGGAATGCCTGTTTGATTTAAAGATGTTATTGCCACCAATTAGCATACATATTTTCTGCCTATCACTTACTAGATATCTTTCTCAAACGTAACGAGTTCCCAGTTAAAGCCATTAAATTGCATACCACAAAATCCAATCTCGGGACATTCAGCCATTTTGTTTGAAAGGCTCTTGTTTTTGTTTAAATCCCAAATGCAAAAAGAACCACCGACATATTATGCGCTACATGAGTCCGATATCGAAAAAATGCCGCACTAAAGACATTCAAGAGGGTTCCCGACCCTCATTTCTGACGTCTCACAGTCCCTGTCCCGGCCCACGAGCTCCCAAAGAAGGCTTCCCTCCTGTGTTCAGAGTTCGGAATAATGTTGAAATGCTAAACGCTATGCCCTGGGGTGTACAACGCTCGTATACTCGTACATACATTCGGCTTGGCACTGTACAGTGGATGGGGACGAGTTTGGTTTGCAAACGGATTGCTACGAAACTCTTGTTCAGGGATATGTCCTTTGGCGTCCTCTTTGTTCTGCTTCGTTCGTTCGAACCCCCGCGCCATCCCGACTCTTCTTCAGCTTCAGATTTGGTTGGATATTTTGCGCATACGGAGCGCTAGTTTGTGATATCGACCGCCAGAGGGGATGCTTGAAACGTGCACCGACAAAAAGGAAAAAGGAAATGAGAATGCGAGATAAAGAAATGATTGCTTCTTGTTTTTGTACGGCATCTATGCATCGACGGCGATACCACAAGATATTGTGTGATGCTCGTTGGAAGCTTAGCGTGGATGTGGAGTGTGCATTGGGTTTCATATATGCTGGACGATTCACGGAACGGTTATGGATAATGCCGTGCCATTCGCAATCGACCGATATACACTCTGGTATGGTACTTCATCAGACCGAAAATGGGCATTGCAAATGGGAGATGTTATCGCAATTGGAAATCACGTTTACGGCGATATGTTTTTGGCCCGAGCTGCGGTGGACGGACTCCTTCTTCGGCTTTCACATTTTCCTGGTCGGGGTTCTTGTTGCTGTTGTTGTTGTTGCTGCATTTCGGTTGCAATGCACGAAGTTGGAGTCAGTTCCCAGATTTAATTATGCCATTTATTTTGTTGGTACTTACACTTGGATTATTGTGGTTTTGGAATATGTAATTACAAAGTTATTACGTTTGCATTGTATGATGGTAACGTGGACTGGACGTGACATGTTTCCAAGATTTTTGGCCTTGTCTGGTCTGAAAACTACGGAGGACACAATGTTTCACACGGCAAAATTAGGGTAAACAACCCGTTAATACATTACTAGTACACTGACATGTTTTAGAAAGTGGCATTAAGCTAATTAAGCTGCAGCCCAGCACTAGGTCTATTCTGTAATACAGCGAGCTAATTAGTTAATTAATTAGTTTAATTAAAGCACGTGTATTTGTATGCATATTTTGAAAAGTACATTATGTATCCCTACAAATCGTATACCATTAAAAAACTTGAAATCTTAGCTTTACATTAATACCATTTTTAACAATATTTGAAGATAGATTTTAAAAGAGTGGGGCTTGAAATCAATCAAAAAGTAGGAAAAATGGGGATTTTAGAAAATGGAGTGTGGTCAGGTTTTTGTTAAATAAAACAAAAAATTTAAAAAAAAAATAAAATTATTTATTTATTAATATTTGTTATTACCACCTCTTGCTATAATCACATCTTGTACTCGATATTTAATTTAAATTATTTTATTAATTTTTTAATGGTATCTTGAGGAACGCTCCATTCCTCTATTAAGGCCTCCTTCAATTCGTTGATAGTCGAAAGCGCGGGATCTCTGTGTCGGACTCTTCTTTTGAGCTCGTCCCACAAGTGCTCAATGGGATTTAAGTCTGGACTGGAGGCCAGTCAATTGTCGCAATATTAGCTTCGTTCAGGAACTGCTGTGCTTGACGCGATGTGTGACATCGTTCATTGTCGTGCAAAAAGTAAAGATGTTGCGTAGGGAACAACATGGCCAAGTCGAATACCGGTAATATACCGTTCGGCTGACAGTCCTCCTCCTCGGCCTCCAGAGGACACGAATACAATTTCCGTTTTTGAATCCACAGAGATACCGGCCCACACCATACACGAACCGCCCCGTATGCTACCGTTTCTGTGATACAGCATTGCGCAAATCGCTCACCTGGACGCCTGTATAACCGACCTCTTCTGTCACTGCCATGTAGACACACTCTGGTCTCGTCGGTGAACAATACGGACCGCCATTGCTCGAGGGTCCAATTTAAGTGATTCCTGACAAACGTGAGTCGCGCTTGTCGGTGATGTGGGGTCAATTTTGGGCCCGTGGCGGGCCGTCTTGGAGTCAAATTCGCTTCCTTTAGTCGTCTCCTCACTGTCCACTCGCTTACAGCTACTCCGCGATCGTCCCTCAGATTCTACTGCACGTCAACTCCCGTGAGGTGCCGATTTCGTAGGATACTTGTCACAATAAAACGATCGTCTCTATCGGAAGTGCACCTAGAGCGGCCGGGTCGGGGTCTCTGATTGTAGCTACCTTCCCCCCGAAACACTCTTGACACAGTAGACTGACTCATTCCTAGCTGACGAGCGACTGTTCTCGTGAGTAACCCCTTCCGAAAATAGGGCGACAACTTGAGCCGCCTGCTGAGGCGTGGTACTCATGAATGACAAAATTGTGACTTTTATTGCTTTAAACTTATTCAATCGCCCTTCCAGATTCAACTGACCATTGAAAACCTTTTGCGGATGCATTTATAGGGTTAGTTTGCCTTGTAATAACCCATTCATAAATGTTCAATTTTCCGACTTTTTAACTACAGGTAGCGTTCATTCATAAAACACTCATTAAATGGTGATAAAAAAGGTATCATTGTAAAGCTAAGATCTCAAACTTTCAAATGACATACAGATTTGTAGGGATACATGACGTACCTTTAAAAATATACATACAAATACACGTCCTTTCGGTTTGATTCAGTATTTTTGATCGCAAGTGTATTTTCTTCGAGAGGCACAGAGTGTGATTGTTAAGAGACATCGTCAACCTCAGTGGCGGATTCAGAGGGGGGCCCGGGACACCTCGAAAATATTTGCGTTGTTTTTTGTGGTTATTTTAGGACTGCTTCTTCGGCTGCTGTCAACATTCTGTTTAACCTACTACTTCTTGACATTTTTGGTAGGTATGTAGGTGGCAGTAAATACAGTCGACTCGACTGGTCATAGTTTACTTCAGGTCCTAGACACTACTACTGACTACACCTCTACCAAATTTGCGCTTGACAAGCATTGTGTAGACCCGTTAAAATCACGCTGTCATGTTAATGAGAGTAGAACGCGCTTCTGTTGCTCGATCCAATAGAAATATATACAGACTGCCACAAGAATTAGGGGTTGAAATTTTTTTGTTGGGATTGACCTAAATCTATCTTTCTCAATCTATCTTTCCCAGAATACTGTAGGGTTTTTCATTACCAGCGACGCGTTTTGTTGTTTTCAATTAAAAGGCTTGTGGGCTAATTATGGAAACGATTTTTATTTCAAATGAAAGTGCAATCGATGCCATTAATTATGGAATACGACATCGCTCAAATGTCCGCCGTGGAAGCGCTGGCACGAGTGAATACGCTGGACCCAATTTTCCATGACTCGAGCACACAAATCGGCCGAAAGACCAGGGATTTCGCGTTCGATTTGATAAAATAGTTGAATAATTTGCAAACGTTGTTGAAGCGTGTATTTCTCTGCGATTAAATGACATAGACTGACGTTTCCAAATGTGGAAGAATTGCGAAGCCAACTTCACTCCTATCCGAAGAATGTCAAAAACATACAACATACAATACTATACAACGCATTCTATGCCAAGGTTACTGCGATCACGGAAGCCCTGACCTGGCTGGGCTATCACGTGAAATGAGCTAGAGATATTTTAATTTCCACCGACAGGCAAGGTGTAATTGAATCCCTTAAAGCGGGTCTGACTTCCTCAAAGACTGTAGTGGAATACCGCTCAAGGCTTATCTAGATGGGTCCATTTATTTCATTTAGCTGCTAACCGTAAAGCAGACGAGCTCGTCAGGCAGGGTACAACAAGTGATACTGCATTAATTCGTCGGAAAATTTATACACCTATTACTGCTTGTAAACCAGCTCTAAAATTTAAAGCGATTAGATTAACAGGTCCAGGTAGTCCGGATGGCGCAACGGTTAGCACGTTCGCTTTCTACGCACTGGGCCTCGGTTCGATTCCTACTGAATGCGGTAGTTTTCGATAAAAAAGGGGATTTATGTGTCGGACTATAGGTATGAGCCCACTCAGCTGTTAAAAATGAGCATTATGGGGTAAACAACTGAGTTGAGCGTTTGCTTCTTCTAAACAGAAATAGGAGCTGTTCCCAGGAACGTTGTAATCATTTGTCGCAGCTCCTTCGTTAAGGTTCTAATACACATAACGCGTAAACCCGTCAGAAACGTCAAATCTACTATACCCGTTCTCGTGTAAACAGCAAAAGGGGTTAACGACATCGCTTAACTTGTTAGCTGATGAAGCGTGTCGAAGCGTAAACACTTTTCTCGTGTAAATACCAATTGGGCTTACGAATTCCACGCGTGAACGCTTTCAAACCCATACGATCGCGTAAAATCGCTATCATCTTGATTGTACAGACCGGTTTGTACATTGTGGTAGGTGGTTGCAAGCAGCCAAGATGGGTCTCATGGGCTGTTCCCGGATTTTGGATGTCGAGTTATTTTTGATGAAGGTTTAGGCTGGTTTCACATGGCACGTACGGTATACGAAATTCTAGCAAAAAGAACCAGTGCCAGCAAGCTTTCTATCCAAATGCACAATTTTAATTCATTCGTTGCACATACAAAGCTACAAGTCACTGGCGCTTTTTGAGGGAATCGTGTATGGTGTGTTCCGTGTTCAACTGATCTTAGCGTATATTATTTTAGCCATTACCAAAATATATAGCACCTTAGGAGGCTCTGCAGATTTGCCAATGGAGCTAATTTTAAATAAAACCACTCATTTGATCCCGTATTAAATTCATTTTCCGTTGATGAGTCGAAGCGTCTAACAGAATAAAGTTGTACGAGGGTTAGGTAAAAAGTTCTCGACCTGACAATGAAAGACTACGATTTTCAGTTAAAAAATGATTTTATTTTTCTACATAATCTCCATTGACTTCAACACACTTGGTCAAGCGTTTCTACAACACCAGTATTCTTTCCCGGAAGTGAGAGTCTGGAAGGCTGTGAAAGTATTCATCCTCGGCCCTTTCAACTTCTTCATTGGATGCGAAGCGCTTCCCAGAAACAAATTTCTTCAAGTTTGAGAACAGATGGAAGTCTGAGGGTGCCAAATCAGGAGTATAGGGGCGATGGTCGGGCAAATCATACTCCAAATCCCGCAGTTTTCCCATCGCCAACGCACACTTGTGTACAGATGCGTTGTCCTGGTGAAAGATGATTCTGTTCTTCTTCAAGCCAGGCCTTTTCTCGCGAATTTTGACATCCAGCTTGTAAAGAAATTTGGAGTAGTATTCGCCTGTTATTTTTGTGCCTTTTCAAGGCAATCAATTAACAGGATCCCTTTTGCATCCCAAAACAAGCTGGCCATGACCTTTCCGGCAGATGCGATCGACTTCGCTCTCTTTGGCGCGGAACCACCGGCTTCCACCCACTGCTTCGACTGTTGTTTCGTTTCTAGCGTGTAGTGGTGAACCCAAGTCTCATTCATGGTGATAAATCGCCGCACAAAATCGGTCAGATCCCGATTGAATCGGGGCAAAGATTGCTGCGAAAGTCTTTTGCGCATTTGCTTTTGATCGGCATTCAGCAAATGCGGCACCCATCATGCGCAGATCTTTCGCATCTCTAATTCAAAATGTTTCGCACCCTTTCTTCCGATATCCGCACAGCCTCATCAATATCACTCACTTTCATCCGCCTATCGTCCAACACGACATCATGCGCTTTTTCGATTGTTTCCGGTGTGGTTGCGGTTTTCGACCGTCCTTTACGTGGGTCGTCTTCGAGGGACGTGCGACCACGTTTAAATTCAGTTGCCCATTTTTTAACGGTTGACATCGGGCATCCGAAGATGCCCGTGGAGACGGAGCCTAAGGTAGCTTAATTGACCGTGAAGGTCGGGCTGTGCCATCTGGCGAAGAAAAAGGCTCCTCAACGAGCTAAGCAGCGGCCTATGCTTGCTGTAGCTCAGTTCGGGAGACGTGGGCGGGGTTTTCGCCACTCATTGCCCCTGTCCTTTACGTATTACAAAAATTCATAGGCCTGGGGAAAACAACACAAACAGGGGAGGTAAAAATGGGGAATGATAAAAAAATGAGGCTATAAGGATGGAATGGTTGGCGGACGGCGCAGATTTCCTTGCGTTCGCATCAAGGTCGAGGCGTAATGGGACCCTCGGCCTCTGGTTTCGTACCACCGACAGATCACTACTTACCAGGTGCTGCCATAGATCTGCCGGTGGAAGCAGCACTATCAGACCAGAATATGGCTCAAAGAAGTAGAATCTGAGGACAGAGTGTGTTACAAAAAACAAAAGAAAAAAAAAGAACTGGGCTCCTGAGCTAGTCGTCAACCATTGTAGAGTAGAAAACAGCAAAGAGAAAAAAATATTATTTTACATTTCCCTATTATTCAGATGATCAACAGGTTACAGAGAATCCTGAGGCCAGCAGAGGCGCAATACTGCATTCCTTGCCGTAATTCACTCATAAACTCTGTAAGCTGCTGAGCACATGAATAATATAAAAATGCAGTACTGTGTAAAGGAAAATTTTAAAGTTACTTAAAAAGAAAGTCCTGTTAAACAAAAAGGTATCCAGGGCTCCTCCGCGCTTCGTCCGGTCACCGAAGAAGCTCCTAATGCCGGCAATTCGAAGCATTTATGAAGGCCTTAAATACGTGGCTAAACCACAAAAGACAAACACAAAGCCAGGACTGCCTTGTTAAACTGAATCTAAAAGGAAAAACTACTCTATTGAAAGGATGGGGTGCTACAGAGGAAAGCACAGCTACTTGAAGGGAAAATACGTGAAGTAAAGTGGCTAAGTCCTAAAACTTAGAGCAAGTAGCCTTAATGTGCTGGTGGGGATACAAATCGGTGGAGGGACCAAAAAGAAACTCGATGAAGTCGTTCTTAGCCCCGCTCTTTACCAGAAATGGGCCCCACGTTGGGTACCAAATATGTAAGGACGGTTTGATGGGCATCCAAAGATGACCGTGGGGACGGAGCCTAAGGTAGCTTAATTGAAGCAGCACTACCAGACCAGAATATCGTTCATTACAAAGGAGCAGAGTCCCCGTAAAGTTTTGTTAACTTCGGATGAATTTCCTTAGAGGTTAATCCATCCAAAAGGAAGAATTTTATGACTGCACGATATTCAAGTTTCTCTATTTTAACAAAAAAACACGTAAGACGTCAACTGAAAAAATTCGTGTAAACAAACTACTTGGGAGAACCAGTTGAAACTTGTCATACGAACGAATGACACGTGCACCCCGGCAGGAAACATAAATTATTGTTGATTGTAACGGTATTTCTGTGTCAGGCCGATCAATTTTAACCTTACCCTCGTATTTAGAACTTTTTGAAGATGTTTTCCCTGTCGCCTTGGAGATAGAAAAGAGAGAAGTCTCTCTCCCAAATTGTCCTTTTTCTTTTCTCTGCATTCTCTTTTTTAATTAGCAAATGTATGCCTATTGGTACTTGCACCAATCTACGTTTTTTGAAATATGGAGCAAAGGCCTGCAGATTTGCCATTTAAATTTTTTAAAAGAAATGAACGACCAACAACTGAACGATACCGAACACGTCATAATTCTGAGAGTACATTTCTTGTCAACTCGTAAACACGACTCGTGTAAACACGGCGTCTCATTCATTTTTTCCGCGTCAGCCATTTGCACTTCGATAGCCATTCGGCTCGCTTTGAACGCGTAAGCCCGGCCCTCGTGTATGGCTTATGCTTAACGGGTAAAAATTAAGCGGATGAGTAAACGCGTCTAGTGTATCAGAACCTTTAAGCTGCTTGTAAGTTGGATATAAAGGCTGCTACGACTGTTTTGGGCTAACACCAGTTGGAGTAATGGCCATTTTGCCTAATTACGTGAGATGTATACGTAACTAGGCAAAATGACCCGAGCCTCCTCAATCCTAGCTGCTCCTCCGGGCTGCTAATTGGAGAGCACCCTAGAACTGTTACGAGTGTCCTAAATAAAAGTTTTAAGAGACACCATTGGGTACTTTACCGATTTAGATGACCTAAAAGCGTGACAATTTTTATACGTGCTGATAGAGTTGATCTTCATATTTTCAGTTCACCTAACATACGACCTCCTCAAGATTGTTCAATAAGCAAAGAATAAAACAATAAGGCATATTATCCGCAGCCATTTTTAAATGCGCCCCAAATCACCATATTTCGATTTAAGGCCAAATAAAGTTCCGTGAAGGTCTAATTTAAAATGGAGCGTCGCGTAGCCTATCACGACCCTGACTGGCTTTTCAGCTTCAAGGTAGCCGGTCTACTAGCACTTTTCACATCTCCAACAAAGTTGGATCGAAAACTGTCGGACGTTGTCTTACCCCACGGTCTTCCCGCTCCACGACATTGTCGCGTCGCGTCGTTGGTCCCACCATATGACGCCACGTTTACGCGCAATTCCATCTAAATGTAAGGCATGGAATGGTCAGAGATGATGCTCCCCTTTTATAGCTTCACTTCGCGCCATCAATCTGCAACGGTAGCCCTCGGTTGCCAAGTTTCGCGCTCCAACAATTGCAAATCCCAACTTTCTATACTCCACGCATCGAAGACGCGTTGGAGCATTGGGCGCCCCAGTGGATTTGTACTATGATTGATGCGGTGGAGAGCGCATACTCTCCACCGTAGCGCTGTAATCGTTCGTTTTGGAGCCAAATAGGGCAGCTTGAGTGTATTCGTGTTCGTTCACACACGATTGTCGTTCAGTATTTGGATCGAAGTGCAAAACTTTCAGTAGAAATCGGTTCGTATCCATCGTGTCGGAGGGAAGAGTGGGTAGCTCCAAATTGGCGTGTTGTTGGAGCGAAAAATTTCAAAGCAAAACGAAAGATTGAAACGACGTTGCCACACTTCGTAGTTCGTAGACTTGTGGGACATTTTGGGTATGAAGAGGAGCTCAGCGTACGTACGGTGGCAGGGAGCTGTGACCGCTCGTGGCACTGTTGCTGTGCGAAATATATTAAAGCCCCCTAATTGAAATGGTAATGACGTTGGCTATTCAACTTTTTTTCGTCATTTCTATTTGAATGTTAGATTGTCTTTTTTATGTGGGAATTGATTGTGATAGATAAACACTTACTGCAGAAGAATAATGTATTTATTTATTAAAGAAGTAATGTAACAAAGCTAGTGTTGCATACTGCATAAATGAAGAATAATGTAATATATGTTGTTCAGAGTCACTTTCCCGGATTCATCACCTGCCTCAAGGACATACCAGGACTAGGTTCAGTATGTAATGAGTCGACGATCCATACTTGCAAAAATACTTCAAGGATTGGACGGATGAACTGCAACGATCCAGCAACGTTTAGAGCCTGTGAACATGCGCGTCAAAAGTAATTAGGACACCACACTGCGTCACTTTCAATCCTATCTCAGACCTATCGACGTTTCAGTACACATGAGGTGATAGGACGCAGCGTCAGTTTGTATTATAATAGCCCCGACCACACACTGCAGAGGAAATCTTAATGCATCGTCTGAGGAAAGGTTATCCTCAAGCGAATGGCCCAAGAAACTTCACACAAATCTAAAGAAAATCGTCCATGTTCGTGTTCGAGTTCAAGTGTGTGTGGCTGGGCTTAATCAAAACTTATCTGCGGACGCAGGATCACATGTGCACTGACGTATTCACAATTGTGTACTAGTGAAACGCTGGAGATAGAAAATGAAGCAGATAGGGGCAGGAACTAGCGGCAGCCCAGATATGTAGTTGTCGAGATAGGCCGGGGCAGTCCCGGCTCTACCATATGTACAGACTGTGCATTTGAACAGGCTGAACAGAGTCATTACGTAGAGGAGTGAACTCTCCTGCCTAGTTAGGCATTGCGCTACATTTTAAAAATCATAAGGAAGCCATAAGAATAATTCTGCTACTCGATTACTAATTGCACTTTCATCGACTAGATAAATTCACACTGACCACATATTGGGCGCCAAATATTTTCGGGCTCCATTTTTTGACTACTTTCTACCGTAAATTTTCTCTGTCGTAAATAAACAAAGATTAACTCTTTATTTATTTAAGCCTTAAAGTAGCCTTAAGATAGCTGAATATAGCTATTGGGTAGTCTTAAGGTAATGCCTAAAGTGGTAAGTGGTTCCGGTTGTAGTGTTTTGCGACTAAAGGCACAGCATACATATTCGATTATGGCTTCACCAACTAGATAAATTCACACCGACCGCACATTGGGCGCTGATTTTTTTCGGCCATATTTTATCTATTGCATATAAAACCATAAAACAGAAAATGTGGTGAAATAAAGACATCTTTACCAACGGAAAATAAGTTTATTTATTCTAGTTGTATAAAACTCTGAAATTTTGGATGATGATGAAGTCCTTGAAGGCGTTTTTAACATCGTCTTGATTGTTAAAGCAATTCTGGGAAAGAAAGTTGTCTAGATATTGGACGAAATGGTAGTCGGTAGGCGAGAGATCTGGCGAGTATGGCGGATGAGGCAGAGTTTCGTACCTCGGTTGGTCTAACTTCTGCAGGGTCATAGGCGCCGACTATGGGGGGGGGGGGCGGGCAAGGCACTTTTTGCCCCCTCAATCCAAATATTGGGGGGCAATGCACCGATATCGTTTTGCAAGAAAAGCGATCCTCACTCGACATCTTCGTTCAAACAATCAAACACGTATTTAGCTATGACAAATAGGGAAGGAAGAAAGGACATATTATATGAAGATTGTGCCACTGAATTCTGTGCTTTAAGGTGCGTTTTGCTAGGCATCAGTTTGTGTCGATCGCAGGCGACGATAAAAAAGATACATACAAATAGTGTTTCGTGCTATATGGCTTGATCGCTAACCGCGAATAATGTACGACGATCGGGTACCTAATAGTAATGCACCTTAAACAATGCTTGACAGCCGTCAATCTCCCGGGCCCCGGATCATGAGAACCCGTGTGGTATTAATTGAAAGACGGGTCGTTCTGGTATGAAGAACCGGCTGCCGCAGGAACGTATGAAAACTCGTCGTTCAATTTGCTTATGATTCCTCAAGATACTGTCAAATGGATCTGTTGTGCTAACTATAATGATATTAAAGGCTGGATTATAGTGTGCGTAACGAACACAACTTCTGCTGTCAAATAAAGTTGAACCAATGTATTTCCTATGGCGATAAGTATACTCTGCGCGAACAATACGTGGCTCACGAAGACGAGTTCAACTTTGTCGGAATCAACGCGCCACGAAGTGTCAATTCACATATGCTTGTATTTTAAAACTGTAGGCGACTATTTATTTTGCTCTAAGTTACTTATATGCCCTTGGAAGTGCATGTTTCTACTTTTAATTTAAAAAAAAAATTTTGCAACGTTGTTAGAAGGTCAGTTTTTTTACAGTTCAAATGTGTTAAACGAACGCGGACAGAAGATTTAACTATAACAGGCTGAACAGCTGATTTTCGTTGGCTGCGTCTTGAGGACGTTTTTCATGCACAATATAACTAACGGTAAGACATGAACGGTAAAAATATCTGAGTTTGAATTTAATTAAAATTTAATTCATTATCTTGTGTTATCAAACAAAAAAGCATTATGGTTCGTTCCATTTACTAATGTTTGAAAAATTGGCTTCATTCTTAAAAACAAACAATAATCGCCATTTCCATACAACGCTGATGATTTGCACGGTCGGGACCGAACAACTCGAGACTTGACGAAGAAATTGGCTCTAAATTCGTGAGACCATTTGATTGACTGTATGAGACTATATGTACTGTACATTCGTATCGATATCAAATATTTACCCGTTTTAAGACGTCGACTTACTTAGGCTATTGGGCCGTTCTGTCCGTGAACCCACCATCAGTAAATTTTTTTACAGTGTAAGAGATACGTTAATTTTTATTTAAAGAATAGGTCACTTTATTGTCAGGATACCATCGCAAAAAAATCACCCAACAAGGCAATCCGGCCGTCAGTATGAAAAGTTGTTGTGCCCCCCCAATATTTTCTAACAGTCGGCGCCTCTGTGCAGGGTCGATCGTGCGACATGCGGCCGAGCGTTGTCGTGGAGAAGAATTGTTCCTTTTCAATTGACCAATGCTGGGCACATACGTCGTAGCTTCTAATGCATTTCGTCGATCTGCTGGGAGTATTTTCACCCGGATTCAGAAAGCTGTGAAAGATGAGATCGTCTGCAGACCACCATACAGTCACCATGACCTTCTTTGGGAGGAGTTTTCGCTTTGGCCAATGTCGTCTAACGTCTAACCACTGAGCCAAAAGTCTCCGGTTGTCGTAGAAAATCCACTTCTCATCGCAAGTCACAATCCGGTTGAGAAACGTGTCCTTCAATTCAAAACGGCAATTTTTTTGGTTGTTCAAATTGTGCGGCACCCATTTGTCGAGCTTTTTCGACTTCCCAATTTCTCGCAGGTGGTTCAAAATTGTTCCAGTTGCCCAGTTGTTCGGCAAGCTCCACAATAGTTGTCCGTGTATTGGCTTTGACTAATGGCGGAACCAGATTGAACACAGAAAGCAGCAGCAGTGGCAGCAGCAATAACAACAACCTGCAGATCTGCTTTTGCCGCTGTCGCTGCCGCTGCATTCAATCTAGGTCACGTAAGGCAAATGCAATGCACTTTAAAATAAAATATAAATTCAAAGCAGTAAAACAAAAATTTATATCAAAATACGTCATTTAAAATTAAAATGATAAAAACCGCAAGAACTTTCTGCACGATCTAATTTATCTGTGACAGACATCTGCTGGCTATATTTATATAGATTGATTGTCAATTTTGGTGCCGCTTTTTCACAAATGAAGAGATTAATGAACTAAGTGTCGATTTTAGGAAGAACAGACATTATCAAGCAGTTAATCTTGTATCTGTCTAATCAGTGGTGTAGATAGGATCAATCCCCCCTCCTCGGATTCTTCTTCGGAACACTATTTTTTTCTTCGAGCTGAGCCGGTTGTGCTTCATTCTAAGTTGATTTTCGGCCCGTCGCGTATGTTCGTGCGATTGTATCATATGTTTGTCCATTTGTTGGTTCGGGCCCTGCTCGTGGTTTGACATCAACCAAATTTTTTATGCAACCACCTTGGGTGACCCTAAACAAAACCCGTTGATTTGCTCTTGCAGTCAGACTGTTTTGGTGTTGCAGGACCAACAGGACCTTCTTGGGTATGGAACGAAATGAAGTCCAAATTTAGAAAATATCGCGGGTAGAACAGGGCTTAGATAACACAATGGACAAAAAAAAAACATAATGGTCAGAAAGAACATAAAAAAACATAAAAGACAAAATTGGTACGCAACTTCCTTGAGTGGAGGTGCATGCTAGCAACTGCACCATCCGAAAAATGTCAACAAGGGATGGCTATACAAAAGATGTTGACGCGCCAATGCCCCTGGTGGGCAAAGCAATTAAATTAACATTCCTTGGGTAAGCACCATCGATCGGGGTCTAAGCTACCTATGAGTAATTTAGAGGGGGTTTTGTCGTAGAACGTTTTTATAAATCTTCTGTCCTAATCGAATCAAAATGAGTAAATTTTGGAGTATAAGATATACAAATATATAGGTATTTAAAATATCAGTTCGAAACCATCCATCCCTACAATCCCTCCCTTCTTCTAGAAAGGAAAGATGAGGGGCGTGAATTCTTTATACCATCGCTTGTATCATAAAAGTGAAGTCAATGCAAAATCAGTGGTTAAAGGTTGAAGAGGATATGAAGCATCTATAAGGGCAAGGTGTTGGATGCAATTCTGATAACATCAAAGCTTGTTCTATTTAATGTGGATATAGCTTTATTCCCGATTCGGTTTTTTTTCCACCATTTCATAAAACTGCCATTAGTGTCACTTGACGGATTAACCCTGGAGTCACCTTTTGGTCGGCCGGAATTGGGGTTCTATTCCACTGCATGTTAAGCAATGCAAATGCCATTATCATCCTTTCGCAATGTGTGATTTATCCTTTGCCATTTTCGCCTGCGTATCAATTCGTCTATTGGCTTCTAATCCGTACGCCGCAATTCATTTGATATTATTTCGGGCCAGAAAATTCTTAGAATTCAACATGAAGACATAAGTTGATGAAAACTTGCAGCTTTCTGGTAACTCTCATGGCAACTTTTCATGTACTGCTCCCATACAAAAGCACAGGCAGTACCAGCGAGCAAAACAGGCCCAGTTTGGTCCTGCTTGGTACCACCATTTTCGGCAACAATGCTACCCAAGCAGTCGAAGTTGTCCACCTTCTCCACAGGCTGGCCAATGGTCGCAATGGCGGGCTAAGAACCTTGATCTTGCTGTCATTAATCTTTAGCCCAACCTTGCTTGCCCCTCTCTCAAGATCTAGTGCCATTTCGGACAAATCTGTGATTTTGCGGGAGAGTGGGTACATGTCGTCAGCGTAGTCAAGATGTCGTAGATAAGATATTAAAGTCCATTCCTCAATTGCTCAGTGCGTAGAAGCAGCAGTCTCATGACTGACTACCGCTGTTTTGGGTTCGAATCCTGTCTATGACGACGTTCGTGGCTATGGATGTTTGTGTTGTTTTTCCCAAGTGGTGCGGGGCGTAATAACAACTCACAGCATCTCCCGACTTGTCGCAGGTAGGCGGCTAAATGGAGGAACAGGAGGTGCATTCTCTGAAAACTAGTTTATGCCAACGGAACGTCAACTGGGCAACATGGAACAGTTGACGCGTTATGCCCCACAAGGGGTTAAGGAAATTAAGTAGTACCCTTCTTCGAAAGTTTGATGATCAAACCTTCCTTCCCCTCGTCTCTGTATTCCACGATATATCAACGTGTGGGTGCAACAACTCGGCAGTTACGCGTGGTGTTTGTTGAAAAAGTTCGGCTGGGATGCCGTCGAACCCGGCGGCCTTTCCTCCTTTTAGTGCAATAATTGCAGCGACTAATTCCTCTTTAGTCGGATCCGGATCAGTGTGTATATGGATATTTTGATGGTTTGCTTAATTATCTATATAAGAGGGAACCTCCCCAGAGGTTACACGGTTCAAGACCGTGGGAAAGTGTTCTTTCCACCTCCTCATTTGGTCTTTCCCCAGGATAAGTAGCTTTCCATCACTATATTTGACCGGATGTTGACAATAGTTACGACCACCTGTAAATTCCTTGATGGCTTCTTCTGCTGGCTAGAAGAGAATTCGCATATTTTCTTTTATCGCGTCGCACACTATGCTGAACTTCTGGCGCTTTCTGGTGGTAAAGGCGTTCGATTATCGTCTGATGCTGCGGCAAAACATACCTTCAACTCTTTTATTTCAAGAATCCACTGCCATGAACCATCGGACATCCAGGGCTTATTCGGGCAATCCGGGTTTGTGCCAAGGATGGTATCTTCGCTGTCAATGTAAGTATTTTTTTAGGATCGCAGTTTTATTTATATCACTATCAGGGTGACTAATTATCTCAGCTACTTTTTGTGCAAGATGGTCGTCATATTGTTGTAAGACAGCTGGATTTTTTAGTTAGGCGGTTTCGATTTGCGGCGCCCAGATCTTTGGTCGCTAGGACGGCGCATGGCTACAATACGCAATCAAACTTTAGCGATCATAAGACAATGGTCTCTTCCTATCACAATATCGGAGCTCTTCTTATTTCTCTCGTCCTGGAGGCAAGTCTTGAATCTTTTACTAATGGCAAAGTGGTCGATTTTATTTTGTGTTCTGCTCCGATCTAATTTTGTGGTGGTGCTTATGCTCAGACATAGTACCACCGATGAAGAGACTGTGAAAGTTGCAGAACTCTACAAATCTTTACTTTTGCCGTTACGATATCCAAGATGTGTCTCCCCTTCACATGTCTGGGCCCATAGTTATCAGCGCCAACTTTTGCACTCAAATTACCCATAACCATCACACTTTTAGGTGTTCCGCTCTGGACGGCGTTTAGTTGGTCGTAGAAGGAGTCTCTCGCCAAGACATTGTCGAGTTCAGTTGGAGCTTAACATTGTATTATGGAGATGTTCCTCATTTTGGTGCGGAAGCTGGCGGTCATGATTCGGTCGGAGACCGGATCCCAGGATAAGAGACAGTTTCGTGCTTCTCTTGTTTAGAGGAGCCCGACACGTGATTCACTACCGGTAGCTCTAATGGAGCACAACATTACAGTGCTGCCCGTTGGAGAGATCCAATTCTCCGCTGTCCCACTATCTTATCTCGCTAACTCCTAAGATGTTTAATTTATAATGATGAAATTCACCCTCTAATTGAAGAAATCGTGCGTTCTGAGGACCTTCTGATCCATTATCCAGGAGAGTATGAACATTGCAGAAACTAATCTTTGTCACTGTACGATAGCCAAAAGTCGTAACCGAGTCAGTCCTTATTCGATGCATAGTTGATATTTTGTTAGCATATATGTAGAAGATTTCGGATGATGCAAGTTGCTGGCACATACATCCTGTCCTTTGTTTATCGGTTTCTATGACAGGCCGGCAAAGGGAAAGGTTGTGGTATTATTCTTACGCCCCACACCACAGGAGGAATATTTACCTCAACCAAATCATCGCACCGCCATTACTGGCGGCTTGACTTGGTTAGCAATGGTCAACGATCATTGCCGTTCCAACCCGCCTCTTAACTACCTTGTTAAAATCCTTCGATTCACGCATTCATTTCAATCAGTCATATGGGACAAAGAAAGTTTTCCGGACGACTATAATTCTTTCCGACACACACAATCAAATAGTTCACAGAGACGACTCCAGATGGCTGGCAAAGCGGGATTCCGCAGCCCCTTCTAAGGCCCAGAACCTTTTTACTTGTCATTGGTGGGTTCGACTCGCTTGGATCGGAGGGAATCTTATAAAAAAACGAATGACCGATCTTCAATCCAAGCGGATTGAGATTTGATAAAAAGGATCTTTTTGTTCCTAAGGGTTTTTTTCAGTTGAAATGTTTTTTGTTTGACATTTAAAATCCATGGGTTTCCCCATTCGAAATTTTATCTTCCCAATTTTTAATAAATTAAAATTTGTGTTCAAGCGGCAAATACTTTTATCTACTGAAAACACAAAAATATTATTGCTTTTTATGCCTTTCTCATGCAAATAAGTTCGGAATTAACAATCATCGTCATCCACACAATCGCCGCAACATACACTTTAACATTTCCAAAAATGTTATCAAATAAGCTCATAAACCATACAAAACACGAACAACAAAAAATTTAATCGTGCCAATAAAATCGTAAACAAAATCCCCCATATCAAGACTGTAATCGGTGGACTTAAGTCATAAATAAATGAAAAAAATTAAAGGTTGCTAACGTTGACCGCAGAACGCCATTTTAAACATGTGACTCGAATGAGGTGAGCAAGTCATAGTTTCGCTTTAATTTCGAGAAGGGACTTAAAACCACAAACCACTGAAAACGACAATAAACGCCAATAAAAGATACTCGTACATCGACTGACAGAACGTCTAGAAGAACGCCCGAAATCGGTGGTCAACTCTGAGGCTGCTAGTTACTGTGCTCACACCCAAAACAAGACCCAGGTAGGCAATCCCAGTTACAATCCCATGTCCAATTAATGGACGTAAATAAATCTCAGTAAAGGTGTCAAATTTGAGGTTGGTCAGCTTCAATGGTTAGGCATCATCTTTAAGGTTGTGCACACTCAGGTTTTTTTTGCCGCGCTCCATTGTGAGATACTCGTGACGAATTTTTCGGATGATGTTGCTGATTATCAATTTATGAAGCCTAAAATTTAAATTTTTAATGTTACCTGCCAGTACGACAGTATTTCTTCTCTCAAGGTTCGCTCGGCTGTTTGTGAAAAGGTGAAGGTTTACTACCATACATGAGATTGAAACATGCGAAAGATACATGGAATGTAGTGAGGTGGATTTCGATTATTTTTTGGGCATCGTGCGCCTTAGGAGTTAAGCCTGAATAAGCCATCCATTTTCCTTTACAATGTAGCGTGGTATCGTCGTTATGGTATATTGGCTTATATTGGTTTTTTTATTACCTTTCCCTTTTCGAGTAGGCGGAGTATTTATGTTTGCATTCCTTTTTGTTCTGGATTTCAATATATAATTGTTGTTACTCTTGTTATTAGGTAATTAAAGTTTCAAATTATTAAACTTTGATTAATATTTAATTAATTGAATTAAATGTGGATAATTTTTAAAGGCGTTAATCACATTATTTCAAATAAATCCTGGTACATATCATGGATCTTCCATATTTCATATCACAGTGAATTAATTAACAGACTTACATGCAACAGCGACTTCTTAATGAAGGAAAGCTATAGGTAGGACACGGCTGCTATAGGAGTTGTCTCATCTCGATTGGATCGCCTCTAAGTTTTCTGAAAAAAATGATCAGTTCTTCTGGAAATATGTCTTTACCACATAGGTCCGTACTTCTTATTTATTTATTTCTTACCAAGCAAGGCATACAATTCAAAAAAACATACATAAATATAATATACATTGCACTTACGAGTATATAAAACTTACATTATTAGTGAGGGAAATGGTGAAATTCAGCTTAAAAGTGGATTTGGAAATGGATGGGGAGTAGAGTTTACTAAAACTGTTAAATATTTTGCAGCATCTATTAATGGGCTCATTGTCAGCGTAGATTGTGTGATGTTGGTATTCATTTAAATAGCGTGTGTATCTGGTGCGTCTAGAAGTTTCGTTAATCGTCATTCTGCTAGAAATTGATTCGACATTGACTGCCTTTCGGATAACGTCAAAAACAAAACAAGAGGTTAAGATAATTCTTCTAGCCGATAGAGTAGATAAATTAAGAAGGCTTAGTCGGTATTCGTAAGAAGGCAGGTTAGCGAAATCACTTGGGTTAAAAAGATGTCTCAATGCGAAAAGTAAAAATTGTTTTTGAACTGATTTAAGCCTATCGCCGTGAGTATCGAAAGATGGGCTCCAGATAATGCAAGCGTACTCGAGGAGAGGACGTACGAATGCAGTGAATAGGGATTTAGTGACCCACAAGTTCTTAAATTCTTTAGCACGCCTCTTAATAAACCCTAGCTGCTTGTATGCTCTAGCAATGACTTTGTCATAATGTAAATTGAAGCGTAATTTTCTATCCAAGACAACACCGAGGTCAACAACATGATCCACTTTTTTGAGTAGGGAACTATTCAGATAGTAGGCGTAATTGATATCCGTATTTTTACGATAAAAGCTTATAACCTGACATTTTGTTACGTTAAGGTAGAGTTTATTTTGATTGCACCAGTGCTCAAGTGCTTTAAGTTTAGATTGGACGAAAATTGCATCCGATTGTGACTTTATTGTGTGATATATTTTAAGATCGTCGGCATAGAAAAGATGGGGTATATCATGTAAAACTTTAGATAGGTCCGATAAGAAAATATTGAACAAAAGTGGACCGAGGTGGCTGCCTTGTGGTACACCGGAAGAAACGGATATTTCTTTAGAAAAAAGTCCTTGAAATTTAACTATTTGAGTGCGATCTCGGAGATATGACGTAAGCCATTTGAGAAGGGGCCCCGAAATACCAAAATGCAGTAATTTTGAGATTAAAATATCATGATCCACGCGGTCAAAGGCTTTACTAAAGTCAGTGTAGACTGCGTCGACTTGGCAACCTTTCTCCATGGCACAGAGAATATCCGAGGTTAAAATCATAAGGTTAGTAGTTGTTGAACGGCCTTTGCGGAATCCGTGTTGCTGTTCATTAAGACGAGGTTCTACAAGGGCGGTTAATTTATTGTGAATGATTTTTTCGAAAAGTTTGGGAATAACGGAAAGTATTGCAATACCCTTATAGTTTTCAATAAGGCGCTTATCGCCACTTTTGAAAATTGGGATTAAATGAGAGGATTTCCAGAAACGAGGAAAACTACCTAGTGATAGCGATTTATTGAAGATAATGTAAAGGGGTGATAAATATTTGACTCATACACTGAAGCAAAAACCTAGGAGGAAGTGAGTCCGGGCCTGGACCCTTGTTTGGATCAAGTTCCTTGATGGCATTAGCAATCTCTTCGGCTGTCAAGGTCAATTCTTCGACAAATGGTATTGGGGCTGTATGGGATTGTTGAAGGTTAAGTGGATGTGTGGAAGGACGATAAACCTCCTGGAAGTGATCAGCAAAATAATTACAGATCACTTGAGAACAGGAAGAACTAGAATTGTTTCTGAACATTGAGGATGGATATCCTGTTGTCTTTCGTTTGATATTAATGAAGTCAAAAAATTTTTTAGGGTCATGTATTATGTTTTCACCTATTGAACTAACATACATTTCATAAGCTTCGCGAGATTTACTTGTGAATTCGCTAGCCAGTTCATAATATTTGTTGCTAATGTCAGCACTTACGTTCACTTTATTTTTGATAATTTTGTAAAGTTTGTTTCTCTGGTTGCGCAGATACCTAAGGTTAGCGTCCAGCCAGGGTTCTGAGAGTTTAATTTTCTTTTTTATTTTAGGAACATATCTTTCAACGGCGTCGAAAATTATACGATGGAAAGTTGATACCGAATCATCAAGATCTAGCGTGGAAAGATTGTTCCAGTCAACATTCTCAAGGTGGCTCTTAATGCTATCATAATCAGCATTTAGGAAGTCATAAACAATGGAGTCATTGTACGATTGGGAGAAACTCGTTTCAGTTACGGCTAGTTCAACCGTAAATGCAGAATGATGGATGTTGTTAGAGAAAAGATGCTCTGCATCATTAGTTGGACTAACCATAACTTCGTCGTATGAATTCGTGAGAATTAGGTCTAACCAGTTACCGTTTCGGTTGGGAGTCGGGGATATTTGCTGCAAATCGTTACCATAAAATGTACTTAGCAAGTTTAGGTCAATAGGGTTTAGAATGTTTACGGGAAGAAGGTAGCCATCATTTTCATCGGCGGTAAAAGACAAATTCGGGCGGTTAAAATCCCCTAATAATATTATCTTATCTTCCTCGGTTAGGGATGCTAAGACGGAAGTTATCATCTCGCATATATCATCGTAAGTAGCTTCGCTGGAATTGGGTGGAACGTACACTGCCGCAATGTACAGAAAACATTTGTCTAATTTCACGCGGGCTACTTTGTGTTCAAACGTCTTGTAGGAGATAGTTTCAACGTTCTCACTGGACAGAGAGTTGCTAATTGCAATTAACACACCACCACCTCTGCACTGGCCAGTGAAGAGATAGTCTCTATCATTTCTGTAAATGGTCCAGTTTTCATCCAGGATCTCTTCATTTTTATATGTGTCGTTAAGCCAGGTTTCAGTGATAGCTAGTACATTAAAATGGCAAGATTTTGCGTCTAGAAAAAGCTTGTTAATTTTGCCTCTCATACCACCGCAATTATGGTAAAAGAGTTTCAGAGGTTTTATTGAGGGCTGCTTGTTAGGAACGATACTTTTTGTACTCCTCTCGAGCTTTTTGAAGCGAAGAAATATGCTTAGATCTTATATGCGAGCCGTAGGTTGTAAGGTCATTTTTTACTTGATCCGGCGACACTCCGAGTTGTTCATGATAATTGACGAATATACGATTCAGTGAGTCATAGTCAGTGGGTAAACCTTCCTGATGGATCATTACCATAAGATTGGTTTTTGTCTTGCTGTCTACGCAAGTGGAATGTGGTGCGTTGTGCATAAATGCAAGGTAGAGTCGAATGCAGTCGAATAATTTACTATCCCTGAGCCGAGATAGTAAATATCTGCTCTCAAGGTCCGCACTAGAATTTAAAGTGAGTTTTACCGTAGGTGGCACAAGTGGATCCAGAAAACTGGGTCCCTTAACGGAAACAGTTCCAGATTGAGATGGTAATTGAATAAAGCCAGTAGAACATGGAACTAGGGTCTCACCACGAACAAAATTATGGTACTGGGATGGTTTTGTAGCTCCATCGGCTGAAATTTGTTGCGATGTATTGCTTGCCGGTACAGTCGTCATTTGGTGGTCTGAATTTTTATGGGTTTCAGTTTGCAGTGGTTCGGGGAAAATAGTTGAGTGTAGATTAGAATTATTACTCATATCGACGCTTTGCCGCCTGTCATATAATCATTTAGTATCGCAATATAAAGTGCAGAAAAAA
Organism: Chloromyia formosa; assembly: GCA_964017055.1. NCBI lineage: Eukaryota > Metazoa > Arthropoda > Insecta > Diptera > Stratiomyidae > Chloromyia > Chloromyia formosa. The sequence goes on from OZ024818.1 coordinate 34,068,187, forward strand.
AAAAATTTTTTTTTGAATGTAATAACTGTGCAGGGTATATTCAGCATCCTCGAGGCTCCAGAATCGCAGAGTTTTCGATTTTACCTGCCTGCACTGAAATAGTGACCATTATTTTTGGAGAGGAAGCAAAGAAAAAAGTTTCGAAAGTTTCGGTATCCGATGATACGATCTGCAGAAGAATTAGCAATATGTCCTCCAACTAGAGATGGGTTACTATTAGTATATCTGTTATTTTTCGCATCTAATCACTTTTAGCATCAGCAGGATGCTGCTGACGTTTAAAATTGAAAGATATATATTACCAGGTGACCTACTAACAAAAGCCATACCCACCAGTACTGCACATGCTTCTAATAACTTTCTATTATGAATGAATGGAATGCTCACTCAACAGTTCTTACTATGAAAACAACAAGAACAGCACATTCATATCTCCTTCCAACAACAAATAAAATAGGGGTGTATGTAATCTCATATCTACAATACTTTAGATAAATCCCACGCTGAAATTCATATTCTCATAAACAATGCTAATTACCTGCTTTCCACATAGTCTTGTTGCTAATAATAGCTGTTAACCAAATGAACACATATAGCTTGTAGTGTAATTGGCTTCTTTTTTACCATTAGCAGGTTGATTTGCTGCTGACTTCAAAGAAACAATTAACGAATAAAAATTAGCATTTGTGCAGAAGCAGATTTCCTTATCGACAGTTTGTTTAAGTAACATTAACAAGTTACGGAATTATCAGATTCATATTAAGAGTCTGTGAAGTCAACAGAGTAGGAGGTTAAAATTGATACATTCGCAGGTTTATTTAACGAAAACTGCCAGATGATTTTATTTGTGTATTTTAATTGTATGTCCAAATTCAGAATGGGATGCTGGCTAATTGACTGTCATTCAATTCTTACAGTGTGCAACTGTCGAATAGAAAATTGTTGTCGGCTGTATTAGTCATCTTTTCCCAATCATTGGGGAGTAGGCAAACATCTTCTTCCATAGTCCCCCTCGTGGGCGCCCCCTGGAATGGCAACGATCATTGACCATTGCTAACCAAGTCAAGCCGCCAGGAATGGCGGTGCGATGATTTGGTTGAGGTAAATATTCCCCATGTGGTGTGGGGCGTAAGAATAATACCCTTCCCCTTGCCGGGCTATCGTAGAAACCGCCAAAGGGCAGGATGTGTATGCCAGCATCTTGCACTATCCGAAATCTTCTATATGCGAACGAAACGTCAACTATGCCTCGGGTAAGGACTGCCTCATCAGTTGCGAGTTTTTTCTATCGTACAATGATAAAGTTTTGATTCTGGAATGTGCGTACTCTCCAGGACAATGGATCAGAAGGTCCCCAGTTCAATTAGAGAGTGAATTTCTCCGGTATAAATTAAACATCCTAGGAGTTAGTGAGATAAGATGGTGGAACAGCGGAGAATTTGTCTTTCCAACGGGTAGCACTGTATTGTTGTACCTACTCCGGTAGAGCTACCGATAGTGATCGTGAGTCAGGTGTGGGGCTCTTTTTACCCACAAAACTGTCTCTTATTCTAGAATCCGGTCACCGACAGGACAGAACCATGACCGCCGGGTTCCGGACCAAAATGAGGGACATCACAATAATGCAATGTTAAGCTCCAACTGAACCCGACAATGTTTTGGCGAAAAACTCCTTCTACGAACAACTAAACGTGCAGAGCAGAACACCTAGAGATGACATTATAATGGTTATGTGAGATTTGAATGCAAAAGTTGGCGCTGATAACATATGATGGAGACACGGTCTTGGCGATCGTAACGACAACGGTGAACAATTTGTAGAGTTCTGTTACTTTCAGTCTCTTCATCGATGGTTATTATGTTTGTGCATAAATAAAATAAGATCGACCACTTTGCCATTAGCAACGAACGATCCAGGCGCCGCAAATACAATACCGCTCGACTAAAAAATTTAGCTGTCTTTGAACAATATAACGACCATATTGCGGAAAAGGCAGCTGAGATAACGGTTGGTCGAATAACGGATTTTTAGGGTTTTGTATAATAGTAACAACAAACCAAAAAAAAAAAAAAAGTCTTATAACATCGGTCAAATGTCTGTCCGTCTCTCCATAGAATATCTCACGAACGGCTGAAGCTACATGCATAACATTTTGTGGAAATGTGTACAATTATTATAATTCGCCGGAGAAAGCGATGCGTCGTAATAGGCTAACTTTAAGGGAAGGTCCCCATAGAGGAGAAATTAAGGTCAAGAAAAAAATTTCGTCTGGTAGAGGCAAGTGGCATCATGTGAAAGGTACCACTGAGTACATTCTATGTTTTGTATTTCCTTCAAATTTTAAGAAAGGGGAAAAGAGAAAGAGGGGAAAATATGAGATCATAATTTGTCCCACCCCAGGAAGGTGACTACTCCAACTAGCGTAGAAAATGGAAAATAATAATAAATTTTGATATCTTCTCAAAACAGGTTAATAATAGTGTATTTCTATAGTATAGGTATAGAGGTAGGTTGGTCGCTGACTCTGCGTTCTGTAATTATTCAAACAATTATTGCAATTTGCAATGTCATCTTAACATGAATAGTGAAGCATCTCCCAGAGTAGAACAGTTCATCTCCTATTGGCATGGGACACTACAAAACCTTTGGATTGCGGTCAAAGCCCTCTACTTTCCGGGTTCATTTTTTTCTAGAATCAGTTTAAAATGAACTTATAACGATTCCAATACAAAGCACATACAGAAATAGAATATTGATGAACAGAAGTATAAAATGCTCACAAGCTTCGTCAGTTCGTCTGCATTCGTGGGCAATCATTTTTGGAATTACTACTCGCCTAAGGGTGCGGTTATGTTGGAGCTTCGACAACCGATAAGAGCAGCGCTGATGGAAATGGACTCGTGCTTTTACATAGAGCTTTTTATATTGGGGCTGCGCGATAAACATTTAGAGCGTCGCTGAGAGCAGTTCTGATCAGAGGTCGGAAAAAAGAGAGCAAATGCGTTGTTCCAACATAAAAAAAACTCTTTGTATCACTATCAACGCTACTCTTATCGTTTGTCGAAGCTCCAACATAAACGCACCCTAAGAAGTACCTGCTATAACTATTTTAGCGCCCTATTCAATTAACATGTAGTCCGGATGGCGCAACGGTTAGCACGTTCGCCTTCTACGCACTGGGCCCCGGTTCGATTCCTACTGAATGCGGTATGTTTTCGATAAAAAAGGGGATTTACGTGTCGGACTATGAGCCCACTCAGCTGTTAAATGAGTACCCATTTATGGGGTAAATAGCTCGGTAGAGCGTGTTGCTGATCACATACTTCTGCACATACCGTCACGATCTAGAAAATGAGATGATGTTAACTCATCTCGAGGCCATAATTCAAATTGGACTGTTGCGCCAGTTATTTATTTATTTATTCAATTAACATGTATATTAGACAAGTTCAGGATAAAATCGACCTTAAAACTAAAATTGGCGATTTATCTTCACATAACAAGTACAGACCACTGTCATTAAAAAGGCGGACCCTGCAGGAATTATATGTATACCAGTCTTTGTGTTGTTGTAACCAACTGCTGATTTTTAAATTAAAACTCTATGTCAATTAAAACTAAATAACAGAACTTAACTATCGATATCGTTATCAGTCCGATTTGTCGAAGTCACTTTATTTCTCGACATTTTCTCTGTGGTGTGGTTTCTTTTTTTCAGCCATTTATCCATCCATGATGACATAACCAGATTGCTGAAGCATTGCTACATTATGGCTCTTTTGATCCTACATCATTAAAAATTCACAGTGGAAAATGTCCTAAGATATTTGCCGCCCAAAAGCTCAGGAGTTGTTCGGCATCCGTATCTACTCGTATTTTTGGCCCATAAGGTGCACTTTTGCTTTTGGAAAAAGCAAAAAGATGTGCCCGGTCTGCCATCCATTTTCCGGGAGTGCTATGTTTCTTCCTACTGTAATCAAATAAAAAATTTTCATACATCGTGAAGTCTCGAAATTAATGATTCTAAATAAGCATAAAACACAAAATGTGTAAAATAATCTCGAGCGTACATTATGGCGTTGGCACGACACCATCTCCTATGTAGGCTTTAAACCATCCTTTATGATTACGTTCTCTCCAAGAGAATGGCTGTGCCACTGCATGTAAATAACGAACCACACGTACACTGTGTTCCCCGGTACTCATGATTTCATCGCATATCGTTATCGTCATCTTAAATATGTCACAAGTTTCCACTCTAATTTCATGTACTTGAGCCTTACTAATGGTATCGCTTACGTCGACTAATTGCAAGCCATTTCATTTGTTGGTTAATTAAATTCCATAAAGTTTTCCTCAACTCGCTGTGTTCACAGATATTAGAAACATTGTAGGTATCTCCTTTCCTTCCAGATGGCGAATTTGTCTACCATTTGTGGAAAATGGGCTCTCTGTTTAAGTACAGTCAGTCGCAGAAAACTGTATCCAGTAGCACCGGCAGGGACAATTCAACTCCTTAAACTCTGTTCGAGAGTAAGGTTCATACAGACAAAATGCCAGACTTGTTTTCAAAAACCTCTATCTACCGAAATCCTGCCTCTCACATTAAAATTATATTCCGTGAACCCACTCGTCCGGTACCGTATCCTTCCGCCCAATAGCCTAAAAACGACATCAGACATACAACCACCCCACCAACGCCAACTCTCACATCCTCTTCTCTGGAAATTTACGGGAAAACTTTTGTCCATGCCATGAATTATTCAATGTAGAGAAGGACTCGTGTAAGCGTAAAGTGCCAGAAAAGTATTTCCCTAATCTGCTGGATTTCTGTTTTCTATCGCGCCTAAAGCCATCCTTTCTCATGCCAGTGCAACGTCTTGGAAATGTTTGGGAGCTGTATGCTGATCCTTGCTGTGTAAAACGAAGTGACTGAAGCAATAAAGTTTTTGACTATCAAATTTACCATTATGATTGTCGCGCCCCTCCATGAACTTCGTTTTCGATAATGAGAAAAGTTTCGGTTTTTTTTTCCTGATCGTGGCTCTCACTTGAAAAGTGAAAAGGCCGAAAAATGTTTAAATGTTGGGTCCAACGAAAATTGAAAAACTGTCACAAGATGTTGTTTTTTGTTCTTGAATCATGAAAGAAAAATTTGTCTCCCGGGAGGTAGGAGTTGAATAGCGAGGAGTTCGTAAATGAAGCAGTTTAAATTAGGATGAACTTTGTGAGATGATGAATTATTTAAAACTAAGACTATTGTTTCAGTTAGCTGTAGGGTCCATTTTTGCCTGTTTTTGAAAATCAGATGGGCTCCATAAAAATATAGGATGTTCTAGGGACATATAGTACACGGGGTGTACTACAAATCGGTTCAATAGTCGATTAGCACCTCAAAAAAAAAAGACGTTCAACATTCAAAACATCAGGTGATAGCCTGATAAGTGCCCACTGGAAGTCCTAGATGAGTTCTACTCGTGTGAGTAGCACCTTTACGTTCGAAGTTAATTATCACCTCTTTCGATTGACGCAATCCTGGAAAGTTTTTGCAGTACTGATAGAAAAATTGGATGCGATTGGATGATCCTTGTCTTGTATGCCCATCCGCAGCTTTGTTTCTCTCAATGCGGCGCGACGGTGGTCTGGCACCCAGCACAAGAAAACTCGGTGTTTGGTTGCCAACGGTTAGGAGAACTTGTAACATTTCCTCACCAGACCTAAAACGAAGAGAGCGCCTTTATTGCTGTTTAATTTTCTGAGTAGATAGCAATATGAACGCCGCGAAGTAGTGGAAGCGTAGATCTCAGCTTTAATAACGTAATAATAAGCCACAACATCCTCCGACTTGTCGCAGGAAGGTGGCTAAATGGGAGCAGGAGGTGCATGCTGGCAACGTGCATGGTTCGAAACAGGTATATACTAACAAAACGTCAGCCAAGCCACATGTAATAGTTGATGTGCTATGCGCTATGCCCCACAAGGGGTTAGGGTAAACGAGTACGTAATGTGATCGCAAGTAGATCTGCACGTCAGGAATTTGATTCAGAATGCTCAAAATTCAATCCCTTCCCGCTACGTGCGTCGGAAGTTAAACGAATTTTTAGAGCATTTAGAACTGCCTGACTCTTGAATGAATCTATGCAGTGGAGTAAGTCCAATGATCGACTCCAGGGCTGGCGTTGGATAAGTTGCGCACAGCTGCAATGCTACCTACAGGCAAGCGAGACGTTGTAGCTTATTGCACTTCAGTAATACAGAAGATTGTTGAGTTTTCGCCCAATGCACAAGCGACTCCCATCCCTTCAACTGGCACGGGAGCCCCCTGATGGCGTTGCGGCTCCGCGCTCCCTTTCCGAACTTGGGTTGGGCTGCGCAATTTGTCCTACTTTGTGAAAACCGGTGAGAAACTACGCCGAGAAAGTGGAAAATTGAAGATGAGTCCTTCGACGAATCAGGAAGCAAAAGATTTGGCTTTTCTATCTGTTACTTATTTTGTATTTCGATTATTCTGATAACAAATATCTGCAATAAAATTTTAGCCCCACAGGAGATTACCTACTAATAGAGGTCTCTAAACCGTAAGGCGCGCATGTGTGTTATATAAATTGTATGTTTAATTTCAATGCATTGACAATTCACTTTTTTCTTCAATCAATAAGGATAAGCATGAGTCGTATACTATGAATTCATCTACCACTCTATGGGATAGTGTAATTAATTATTCAAAATTCCTGTCTTCTTTTTTTTTTTCTTAAATAAGAGCATCCAAATAAGCGGTGCTTCGGGGCTTACTTTACTCAATGCCCTAACCCCTTGTGGAACATAGCGCGTCAACTGTTCCATGTGGTCCAGTTGACGTTTCGTTGGCATAAACTAAAATAGTTTCGAAGAATGCAGTTGCCAGCATGCGCCTCCCGCTCCCTCATTTAGCCGCCTATCTGTGACAAGTCGGGAGATGCTGTGGCTTATTATTATGCCCCGCACCACAGGGGGAAGACAACAAACATCCATGGCCACGAACGTCGTCGTGGACGGGATTCGAACCCGAAACGCCGGTAGTCAGACATAAGACTGATGCCTGTACGCACTGAGGTACCGGTCGCCCTTCGGGGGTTACAACACAGTCGTGAACCAAACATTCAATATAACCGATTGGATATGGCTATAGCAAATAAGTCCTCTCCATAATTAAATCAGAGCATATGCATAGAAAGACGAAGCTCTGCGTGCACAAAACCATCATTCGACCAGTGCTATGCTATGACTGCGAAACTTGGACTCTAACCCAAGCTTCCGAAAACATGCTAAACACATTTGAACGGAAAGTCCTTCAGCGAATTTTTGGAGCAGTTTGCGACCGAGATCGAGGGCGCATCCGCTACAACCATGAGTTATATGAACTGTAAGATGAGCTCAAAGTTTGGGAAATCATCAAACTGCAACGTCTTCAATAGGCAAGGCATGTACAACGAATGAACGCTGACGCCGCTCAACTACTGGTCTTCCTAGATCGGAGGACGTAGTCACGCGACCGAGATAATTGGAGGACAACGATCCAGGCGGACAAAGCCCGACGTCAGGCTGTTGCGCGACGATGATGACTATCTAGAGAATGGAGATTCGATCCTCGGCGTGAACAAAAACTACCTGTGGGTACTAATACTCGTAGAACTCCCATTGCGCTCCGAGCATGTCAGTATAAAGACGGCGTGGATAGGAGATACATACATGCTAGCAACTAGAGCAGTTTGTAAAATGTCATGGTTGGCTGGTATAAGTGATAGCTGAGGCAAGACTTACCAGAGCCCAATTAGCGCAAAAAGCGCCGTTTTAAAGCCACAAACTTCGTGAATTTGAATTTGTTATTGGCTGATAGTCGGAAAATACAGGGGATGCTGTCTTGATCCAACCGGAGGAGTTAGGGAAGTAATGCAACTCCCCAATCCTCACCCCCGACACATCTCCCAGGTTGCCAAGAAAGGCCTTACCCAATGTACGATATCTGGGCATTCGCATAGGAAGTGAGTGAGGGTTTCTTTTTCATCTTCATTACCGCAACTTTGGCAATGTGTATTGTAGGGGATACCGAGCCTGACAGCGTGATCCCTTATAGGCCAATGCCCAGTGATGACTGCCGTGAGCCTGGCGACATCTCTGCGTGATTTGGTCATAAGCTCCGATGTGCTCCTTCTGTCATAGGAGAGCCATATATTTATTGATACGGTGCATGTGTGTAGATTCTGCCATTCGGAATCCGCGTTGGATATATTGCGCTTAACAGCGGAATGCAAACGGGCTCTACTTGTAAAATGTCATATTTAATGAAATGTCAATTCATTCGGTTGTACGCCGCCATTGGATGATAATCGTTTTCCTAATTAGTGGAAGTTATGTCATTAGGATTTACATCCGCGTTGTATTTGGTAATCAAATGGACATCCGCCTAGTATTCAGTAATACGCTGCAATCGATAGGATAAACTTTAGCTAGACATTGAGAAATCGGTCCATATTCGTTTAATTAAAATCGATGCTATTCCAAGGTGAGATTCATTAAAATCGCATAAAATTGTCGCCTTCCCTTAACCGAAAAGAAAGAAAAAAAGTTACAAAGAATCATGATCCGTACATGACATGATTACAAATGTAATGAATGCATTGGACGGGAATATCTAAAGCAGGAAAATAGATTCGTGTCTGTTAAGAATAATGACTTGTCCGCACCACATTTGGTTGCATCTTGATTTGGCAGCATACGAGATACAGTGTCACATTTGATGGAGTGCATTCATTGTCAGTTTCAGCTTATCCACCGAGATCGTTATGAAAGTTTGTGCTGGAGCTGTCTGCACTTCAATCTGTGAACGATCGACACCAACCATAAATATGTTCAGTTCCCGTCCACCTCTTTTGAATTGAATCCACTCAATCTGCAGCGGCATTGAGGCAAAAACAACAAGACAAGGCTTGGATCAATTGAATGTCGGAGTGCACCAGCGCTCCTCCATACATGTGCTTGAAAACGACGGCTCAAAAGTGCAGAGCGCAAAGTGTCCATTAATGGGTCCCAATCAGATCCAATCAGTAGACACCAATTACGTGCTCGAAAACTGCTTTGGATTTTGCGTACAGCAAACCGACGCAATAGCAGCAGCAGTATTCAGGCTCAGAGTTCGGACGTCAGGCTGCATCGGTTGAATGCATTCACATTGCGTCTACTGACAATCTGAATCTGCTGGAGTTCTTGCTGCGTTCCAGCTCGTTGCACTCCATGAGATTTCTCGTAGGCCTGGCGCGGAATGTTGTTGGTTGTCACTAAAGTCCGCGGAATGCATACGTATGCATGTATGTAGCTAGCGTACAAAATGCATTTTCATTGCATTAATGCTTATTTATGTTGGCGGCTCAACGCGCAGCTTGGGGGTCTCTAATACGAGAATCTAAGTATCTGTACGTATTGAAACTGGCTGGCCTGCCCTGAACTCAAACCGCGGGGACGGTCCGCTGGCGCTGATTGAGCGTCTCAATCTGGCGTACATTAAACATTTGAATTATTCAACAAGTGGCAATTATATTTGTTTTCAGTACTGAGTGCTCGAATGTTATAATACTGCAGTTGAATCTTTTGAGAGTTGGCTTTCTGTCATACTATAGTTGAGAATGAATTACATAATTCAATTGAAAAGTCCTTGTAGTTGTGTACTTGAGAAAAAAATCCCATGGGAATGTAGCAACCGCAAACCAGTGGAACGTGGCACCTGCTGGAAGGGCATCTCGGTCCGGGAGTTGTTATTGTTATAATACAGGGTGGCGCAAAAGAAACGAAAGGGTTTGAATAGTCTATAATTCCTTTATTTTTGAATCAATCGAATTTCTTTTTTTTCTTAGTATACTTCATAAATGGGGAATTTTGTTAATTTAAACGTGAAAAAAAAAATCGCGTTAGTGATGCCCATTCTCAGCTTTACATAGTCGCGGTCTTTCTAAAACATTTTCCAAGAATTTTTTCAAGATTTCAGGGGGTATCGCTAAAAATTCTTCTCGAATATTATTTTTTAGTTGGAGTATGGTCTGGAGTATGTGTATGGCATATGAATAAGGCACAGACCATACCCCAACTAAACAATAATATTTGAGAAGAAATTCGAGCGATACTTCCTGAAATTTCGAAAAAAATCATGAAAACGTAGCAATTTGCAAAGCTGAGAATGGGCACCACTTACGCGATTTTTTTTTTCACGTTTAAATCAACAAAATTCCCTATTTATGAAGTGTACTAAGAAAAAAAAAAGAAATTCGATTTGTTCAAAAATAAAGGAATTATAGACTATTCAAACCCCTTCGTTTTTTTTTGCGCCACCCTGTAGTAATGTGGTTTTTACATGTTAGACCGTCCATAGACCGCGCATTAGACCGTCTATTAGACCGCATATCAAACCGTCCATTAGACAACGCATTAGACCGTCCATTAGACCGCCCGTTAGACCACGGATCACAGCAGTTATTTGATTTTTATAAATGATACCCTAGTATCGTCTGGGCTGAGCTCTGATTGGTCGACATATAAAAAACAACTTAGTATTGTATGTATAAGAAGGAACTTAGGAGATCTAAGCGCAGCTCGTGGAAACTCTTCTGTGAGCGAATTGAGGAATCTAGCGATGCATCTAGGCTCCGTAAAGTCTTGTCTACGGTCCCGACAGTGCCCACTTATTTGGTGAAACAAGATGGGACTTGGACTTCCTCTAGTCAGGAGACTATTGATTTGCTACTTGACACACACTTCCCTGATATGTAGCTCTGCCCTTACTCCTCTCTGCAATGGCTATTCAGGCAAAGTCACTCCGTGTGACTTTGCGTCAATTCTTTCAAAGGAGAAGATAATATGGGCCATTAACAGTTTTGACGGTATCATTCCCGCAGATCTACAGTTTGCGATGGATGTACTGTATCCTTGGATCGAATCCATTTTCAGGGGATGCCTCGAGCTGGTTTATATTCCCTATCTATGGAGGGAGGTCCGGGTTGTTTTTATCCCGAAAGCGGGAAAAAGTTCGCACGCGCGGCCAAAGGATCTTAGACCCATTAGTCTATCCTCATGTCTGCTAAAGGTATTGGAGAGATTGATCGACACCTACCTGCGCAGCAATATTCATGCTCAGTTGCTGTCTGCTCCCAGCATGCTTACTGGAAGGGAAGATCAGTGGATACGGCGTTACATGCCTTGATAGGTTGCATCGAAAAGTCTCTTGAATGCAAGGAGTATACGTTGGTTGCCTTTATGGATATTGAGGGTGCCTTCAATAATATAAAACCGGTAGCTATCACTGACGCACTTGCAGAGCTTGGTATACATGACTCAATCTGCAAGCTTATTAATCAGTTGTTGACTTCGAGGGTGATCTGCACAGAACTCGGCACAACGTCTGCGGGAAGGTACGTGAGCAGGGGGACTCCTCAGGGTGGGGTACTCTCTCCCCTTCTTTGAAATCTGGCGGTTAATAAGCTTCTTGTGGAACTGGAGGGGCTGGGGTGTAAACCAACTGCTTATGCCGATGATATCGCAATCGCTATCTCAGGTAAGTTCGCCTGTGTTCTCAGTGACCTAATGCAGAGGGCCCTTTATGTTCTGGTGAGATGGGCGGGTGAGGTTGGGGTTAGAGTGAATCCGACCAAAACGGAACTTGTTCTGTTCACCAGGAGATATAGGGTTCCTTCGTTCGAACTACCGTTAATGGAGGGCATAAGGCTTGTTCTCACGGACAAAGCTAAATTTCTGGGGCTCATCCTGGATAAAAAAACTATGCTGGAAGCCTAACATTCAGGAGCGAGTTAAAAAGGCCACTGTTGCATTGTACTCATGCAAAAAGGCGATCGGTATTAAGTGGGGACTGCAACCGAGAGTGGTTTTCTGGCTCTATGTGTCGGTCGTGCGTCCTATTCTTATGTATGGGATAGTGGTCTGGTGGACGGCGCTTAGAGTCGCATCTTACAGAGGCTTGTTGGAGAAAGTTCAAATGCTTGCTTGTATCCCCATTACGGGAGCTCTAAAAACAACACCCACTGCGGCCCTTGAAGCTCTGCTGAACCTGGCTCCCTTGAACATTCTTGCCGAACAGATTGCGGCTGGTGTGGCCATTCGCCTGCGTGAAACAAGTCACTGGACCACATCCACCACCGGGCACTCGGCCATTCTGAACAGCTTGAACGTTCCTGAAACCACGGACTATACCGTGTCGAAATTAGAGTTTGAAAGGAATTTCGACTGCCTGATCCCCTCTCGTGAGGAGTGGGCGGCTAACACCGCTCATGAATGTGATGCTATAAGCATCTATACCGACGGCTCCAAGAGCGATGATGGCGTCGGGGCTGGTGTTTATTCGGAGAGGTTGAACATCAGACTGTCCTTCCGCCTCCCTAATTACTGTAGTGTGTTCCAGGCGGAGGTTACGGCTATCTATGAAGCTATATTATGGCTAGGGCGTAATGTAATTTCAGCTAGTGATGTTATAATTTATACAGATAGTCAATCGGTGATTAAATCGCTGGATTCTACTGTGATTCACTCGAAGGTACTTGCAGAATGTCGTGCCTTAATTCTACTGATGGGAAGCTCTCAACATTACTCTTTGTTGGATTCCAGGTCACAGTGCCTTTGACGGTAACTGTAGGGCTGATGCACTGGCTCGCGAGGGTACTACTAGTGAGGTCAGTGGCAGGTTTTGTAACGTTGGCATGCCTCTGGCAACTTGCAAATTGGCCTTTAAGGCCAAGGCGACGATGAGGGCTAACATCAGGTGGAGTACCGGTAACACATGTCGCGTTGCCAAGCAAATATGGCCTAGGCTAGATCGTAATCGCTCTTTGGGGTTACTTTCGATGGATAGAAAACGAATCAGCAGTGTCGTGGGGGTTATCACTGGTCATTGCTTCATTGGAGAGCATGCCAGGCGACTTCGAATACCCTACAATGATTACTGTAGAAGCTGTGGGGACGAGGATGAGGAGGAGTGTTCATTTCATTTGCTCTGCACCTGCCCTGCTCTTGCAGGTAGTAGGAATGACACCCTTGGCTCTTATTACTTCACCGATCTGGACGACTTGAAGGAGGTGAGTGCGGGTCAGATTCAGAGGTTCATTGTCCGCTCCGGATGGTTTGCGGACTAAGTATTGGTCGGAAGGGCTTTCTGTCGAGTCCATTTTAGTGGTATCACAACGGACCCAGTGGCGGTCTATATGTGCTCCGTTGGAGAAACCTAACCTACCCTAGACCTTACTAAGATTCGGTTAAGTAGTATAATCAAAATCGATACTTAAAAATAGCAACTTTTGAGGATTCGGAGAGAAATCACACTTTATCATTTTTCAAATACACAGATCTTTTAAATCGATGCTCCAAATGAAACACTCAAAAAATAAAAGTGGAAGATAGTTTGATTTCACGTCCAGCATGGTCAATTGATATAAAATAAAATATATACAGTGAGTCAAAGTCAAAATGAACAACCTTATGTTAGAGAAAGAATTACTCAAAAAATTACTGAAAAACCATTCACATTAAAATTGTTTTTATGTAAACTTATCGCATCAACATGTAAGTCTCTTATTTCAGTGTCTTTTATAATTACTTTTTCTTCTTAGTTCACAAAAAATGATATAAAATTCAAAAGTTCAAAAATACACCTCACAGTCAAAATGAACCACTTAAATAAAAGTAAAAAGCATATACAGGGTAAATACTTTAATGGTAGATAGTACCGTTCATTTGTGGAAAATTCACATCAAAGTGGACACTTTGTTTTTAACCGTTACAGAGTTATAGCATTTCTTGTAAATTGTGTCAAAAAACTTGACTTTCCGAACGAAATCAAAATGTCCCACTCTCCCAATAATTTAATCCGAGATTTGACCTCATTTTCTAAGACTACGTATTTTAAAATTTTATATGAAACACATAAAACTTTCCTTTTTCGAAATTTACCGTTACTTCAAAAACACAACTGTTCCAACTATCACAATCGATTTTTCATTGAAAATTCAAATAAGTTTTTTATAACGGCACTTTGAGCTGAAAAATCCGCAAATTTGACAAAAGTTTCCCCAATGTGTTGGCTTTCCAACGGTATATTTTTTTGATACGTTTAGATTTGAAAATTTTCGAATAATACGCATTAAAGGAAGAAAACATGGCGTGGATATGAAACAAATTTACTTCAACCTTGACTTAACAGGTCAATGCTATCAACAACAAATTGCAAAAAATAGATACCTTTGAAATTTGGCACAATTAATATGGAGAGTCCTCTGGATATATGCTCCAAACTCTCTGTTGCTAGGGGGTCCGAAAGTCTAGGGGAAAGGGATTCAAAAGTCCTTTTTTACAGTTATTCTTGAATATTTCGGGTCAGTTTTTCCAGGTCATGTTTTTTTCCTTTAATGCGTATTATTTGAAAATTTTCAAATCCAAACGTATCAAACAAATGCACCTTTCGAAAGCCAGCACATTGGGGCAACTTTCATCAAATTTGCAGATTTGTCAGTTGAAAGTACCGTTATAAAAATATAATTTGAATTTTCGATGAAAAATCGATTTTGATAGTTGGAACAGTTGTATCTTTGAGGTAACGGTGAATTCCGAAACCGGAAAATTTTATATGTTTTATATGAAATTTTATGTAGTTTCAGAAAGTGAGGTCAACTCTCGAATTAAAGTGAGAGTGGCAAATTTTGATTTTGTTGGGAAAGTTAAGCTTTTTGACACAATTAACAAAGATAACTCCGTACTGGCTAAAAATAGAGTTTCCACTTTGGTGTCAGTTTTCCACAAATGAACCGTACTATCTACCATTAAAGCATTTACCATCTGAAGCGGGACACACTGTATATGCTTTTTACTATACATACTTTTATGTAAGTGGTTCATTTTGACTGTGACGTGTATTTTTTAACTTTTGAAGTTTATATCATTTTTTTGTGTACCAAGAAGAAAAAATAATTATAAGACATACTGAAATAAAAGATTTACATGTTGAGACAATAAATTTATTTAAAAATAATTTTAATCTGGTTTTTCAGTCATTTTTTAAGAAATTCTTTCTCTAATATGAGATGGTTCATTTTGATTGTGACTCACTGTACATGTACATATATGGAGCTTTTTGCCCCCTAAATCTACATATTGAGGGCAACGCCCGGCCCCTCCAACATTTTAGGCACAAACATTGCTATTAATCGATTCGCAATAAAAGCGATCTTCACTCGACTTCTTTGTTCAAACAATTAAATATTTATTTAGCTATGACTCATAGGGAAGGAAAGCTTCTTCAGACATTGAGGATTGTACTATCTAAACTTGTGCATTAATAAGGCTCATAACGAAAGAAAACTCCCAACTTAAGGGGCCATCAATCCCCGGGCCCCGGGTTATGAAAACCCATGTGAAATTAGCCCGAACCACAATGGTTATATGAGGTATTACCCCGGCCACACACCGTCACACACCGTCGACCACGAGCTCAGATTTGTGCAAAGTGTGTGTATGTGTCTTGAGGCATTCAAAGGACAATTGTACCATGTTCTGTGGCGAAACTTAGGTATTACAACACGTCGTTCAATTTGGTTGTGATTCCTCAAGATGCCATTAAATCATAATCGATCTTTTGTGCTAACTATTATGATTTTAAATGCCGAACCGAAATACTCGTGGAATGATATTTTCACGGTTTTACGCTGAGATCTTGCGTCAGAGAACGCCACTTGCAATGGCTAATGAACAGGGCAGCAGCATTTGACGCAAGATTCCAGCGTAAAATCGTGAAGTTATCACTTTGTTTTGACCTTAAGACGTAGACGAATATTTACCTGCCTTGACATTGATTTTTTTTAGCTAGGGCTATCGGGTCATTTACTTCGTGGACCCATAATCAGTCAATTTGGTTTAAGTGTAGGAGATATAAATTTCTCGAAAAGTGCGTAAAAAATTTCGCCGGTTTCGAACACTAACGCGAGGTACTTCTCAAAAGACGCCTCCGCATTGTATCTCGAACTAGTGTGAGAGGTGTGACCGAGAACGACTTGGCCGATATTGTTTTGTCTTATAAAGACCGACCATGTTGTGTACGAATTAAAATATATCTTAACAAAAAAAACTGCCATTGATATTAATCTTAACGATATCATAGTGATCCTGGCTAGCTGCCAGAGGCATCTATAGGTAGATATTTGTTCGGGTGGCAGCCATCGACGCCATACAACTTATATGGCCCTTAACATGCCGCCACACTTATCGTATATGTTAATTATTATTTTTTTTTCAGAAAAGGATCCGCTTACTATGAAGACATCATCGCGAAAAGTTTATACAAGTCAATCCGACAGTAATTAAAAACATATTAAAAGTGTTTGTGCCCCACTCCCAATATATTTCAACGGTCGGCGCCTCTGCCTACACAGATTCAAGCTGGATGATTCGTGCCCTGCAATAGGGGAGAATGTGTTCTTTCAAGGTTTCCAAGGTTTACAGGAAAGCATGAAGCATTGGAGGTCGTACTTCCTCAATTCATTGAACATAGTGAATCACATGATAAGTTCTGAAGCCTATTGGGGGGCTGTAACTCGTACAATATGCCACAAAGTCGATACGAAAAAGGACGCAACGAACTAACCGCAAATTAGACAAAACCAGCCCTGCGACGCAGTACCGAGAGATAGTACCGTCGGGAGGATGGTAGAGTAAGAGGTTTGAAGGTTTTACTGGGTAAGTGTCGCGCACTGGTGACGAAAGTCCTATGACGCTGCCGTAGAAATTATTAGTTGTGGGCACTTGGGCAGTGTCTTCTGACTCTGAGTAATAAGATTTCCCCCATCTAGCATAAAAAAAGAAAAGGTCAAAGTTCCCTTATCCCTGGCTCATCCTTGCGAATCTGAAAGTGAACGTTGTAAGGAGTACTCAGAGTTCTCTCACTGGCCAATGTTCAGTCCCGTCGTCGTGCAAAAAATGCAAGTCAAACATAAACATAAATCCGACTAGTTTGTAAACATAAACCCGACTAGTTTGTTCCAACCAAGGTATTAAAACCCCGTCGCTAACATATATGTATCTAATAATTCATAGCAATAGTATTTAAACTTAATGACACCAAGTCCTAACTGGCGGCGCACTTTATGAGTAAAATCTGACCTAAGTATAGAGTGCGAATAAAAGCGCGATTTAAGCGACAGTACTGCGCATAACCGCCCAAAGCAATGTAACTTAGATTTGTTTGGACTTGACACCAAGTTAAGACGTTAAAATCGAAGTCTGCATATTAATCGTCTGATTTCGAATCGATTGGACATTAATGGAACGCTGACTGGTGTCTGGTGATCGTAAACAATTTAGGCGTTTGGCGGGGAGAATACGAATTGAAAATTCGTGATGTTGGCATTATAGGCGCCCAAGGACCTTTCGACTTATCATGATGGATGATTGTTTCGCTACTAGAACTATACGATGACTTGACTACTGTATTTCGCAGCTGCCGTTGAATTAAGCGAGGCAAACAAGACAAAGATCTATTAAATGATAATTTATGAACTATTGTTAGTTGAAACAGAATGTGTGGTGATGCTCTAAATATTTATAGCCTGAAGCACATGATGGAAATCGAAGAGAAAAACATTGTGAATAGGTGAAATTGGCGATAAATGCAATAGCGTTGAGACATTAATTCGAAATGGAACATACATCAATCAGATTTAATCCAATTTATGATTTTTTAGGGTTTTGTAGAAAAACAAAACCCTTATGAAATCGGTCAAATGTCTGTCTGTCCGTCTGTCCGTCTGTCCATGGAATATCTCAGGAACGGCTGAAGCTACATACATGAAATTTGGTAGGAATGTGTAGAATTACTATAATTCGCCGGAGAAAGCGAATCGTTGTAATAAGTCAACTTTAAGGGGAGGTCCCCATAGAGGGGAAATGAAGGTCGAAATTTTTTTTTCGTTTAGTACAGGCAAGTGGGGTATCATAAGAAAGGTACCGTCGAGTACATTCCATTTTGGCAATTTGAAGAAACGGGAAAAGAGAGAGAGGGGAAAATATGTTATCCGAGTTTGCCCCCCCCCCCCCTTGCATTTCGAGACCGTTATACTTAGAAATATGAAAATTTACAGAAAAGCGCCATTTTACTAGTGTAGAAAACCTAGATTTCTAGAATTTTGAAATTTCATCAGAAAAGGTTAATAATAGTACATTTCTATAGTTTCAGTTAGCACAACCCTGCACCCCTTACGCGTACCCGAGGTCAAAAATATTGATGGTCAATGATAACCAACATCATAGGCAATAATATCTTTAAGTTTCATTATAATCACATAATATTTAATAATAGTACATTCATTTAAAGTTCGGCATTTTGACACTATCCACACAAAAAATACACCTACCGGCCTCATAGGTGTGAGTACTACTATACTTTCATGTTGTTTTTCGTAGTGCGAATTGCAGTTATTTAATTAATCATTTTTTAAGGGGTAAAGATTGGTTGGGGGCGCTGTGTCTTAATTGGCCAACTTTACCGGGTGGAAGGGGGGGGGGGGTCCACATAGAGGCGAAATTAAGGTCAAATTTTTTTATCGACTGATATAAGCAAATGAGGTGTCGTGAGAAAGGTAATGATGAGTACATTCCATTTTTTGGCATTTTCTCGGAATTTATAGAAAGGGGAACTGTGGGGGAGGAGAAAATATTAGTTCGTAATTTGACCCCCCCTTGCCTTCATTTTGAGACCGTTATACTTAGAATTATGAAAACTTACAGGAAGTGGGTTTCGAAAAACATATAAAATGGAAAATAGTGGAATTTGTATATCTTCTCAGAATAGGTCAATTATAGTTTATTTGTATAGTTACAGTTAGCACACCCTTGCACGCCTTAAACACGTTCGAGGTCAAAAGTACTGATGGCCAACGATAACCAACATCTTAAGCAATAATAAAATATGTTCTAAGTTTCGTTACAATGACGTAATTTGAATTAGCATGTAAAATGTAAGTGGGTAAGACATTTTAATTACGTTTTTTCTATCCATCTGAGTGATATCAAGAAGAGCAAGGAGCCGATATTTATATACCAAAATAAGCGCTTGCTACAAAACCCTCGGATTGCGGGCGTAGCCCTCTATATTCCGGTTTCATTTTAAGTTTGTGATTGATTTGCTTTCCCGTTGGCATATAAAACATTTCGGATGACGCGAGTTGCTTAGTTGCATTCTACACCAAACCGGAAAAGTATGTAGCTTATTGCTACGTCTTATACACAGGGATGTGCTATAATATGTTGTTAATTACCTTACCTTGACCCCTCCAGGGGTCAACATCTCTAGTATTACAATACCTTGTTGACGTTTCGATAGCATATCTACTTTTCGGAAGTGCAGTTGCTAGCATGCACCTTCTATCCGCGCCGTCAGAATACAGACAAGCTCTTAGCACTGTCA